>JAGSMP010000028.1:1632500-2832500 GCA_029286625.1 Parnassius orleans
TAAGAAAGACCAAAAAGACTAATAAGAAGAAAAAGAATTTGAAAAATGGCTTTAATTACAGATAGTTGAAACAAAATCGGTCTCATGTGAGATTAAGAATGCGAAAAAGATGTGTGTGCCTATCATATATTGTGCCAATATGAGGTGGATTCATGTCCATAAATATAACCTATATTGTATATTAATGTATCATCAATCAAAGCTTTATTTTACGTGGTAGAGCCACGCTGCAGCTATTTTATGCACGATTGCGTCAGCTCGACGTTGACGTCGAAGTACCACGCTCTCACAGAATACCAGCGTAAAACAGCAGCTTTAAGGCCTTCTATGGTAAAAATTGTCTTATATGGTGAGTTTGGAGCACCGGAGACCCTTTTTACTGGTAACGAAGCATTCCAACCGTCAACATAAGAAATGGTTAAAGTTGCTCTCTCTGTCTCTCTTCATGAAGTTTGAGAAATACTTTTATTGTCATGAAACATTTATTATTATAAAATTAAAAAATACATTTTAAATATTGCATTATTTTATTTTCTCGATGGATGATTATAGTGTTTCAATATTTCCTTTAAATATCTTAAATGTTTTTTAAATGAACATAATTCCTTACCTGCATCAGTAGAGGTTCTAGAGATGTCAACTTGCCTTCCACTCGCTGGTAGGCGATGGAGCAATCTAACAATAGCACCGTTGGATTGTCTATCTCCTGAGGCATTCCTCTAAAATAAAGCATTCTTTAAGTAGTAATGCCCTGGAGCACTCCATTACTGGAATAAGTCCAGTAATCTATCATTCTTCATCAGTCCATAAAGTCCAAGTCGTCATCATTACAGCCTATCAAAAGCAACTGCTAAACAAAGGCCTCGCCCATAGATTGCCTCATAGGATATTTGCAATAGTTGCCACGCTTGGCAGGCGTGTTGGCCACCGCAGTATTTTATTATTTTGAGTTGTTTTCAGGAAGATGCTGATGTGATTTCAGAAAAATGAAACAGCAGATTCATTTTTCTTTGTCGCTTCTACGACACCCGCGGGATGATATGAAGTAGTGGGTTCTCTTACGTCGTTCCTACATGGCGAAATATTTAACAGATTTTAAAACTTATTACACTTGCAACGGACGCAAGTTCTAAAGCTGTTAGGCATTTAAAACAGTAGTCGCCTAAACTCCTGGGTAGCATGGGCATTTTAGCAAACTTTTGGAAATAAGGAAGAAGAGAATGATAAAGGCCCATGCCATTGTCTTTGCAACTTTTATTATCTGTTAGTTAGTTATTAATTATTTTTTATTAGTACCTATGTGTCACGTTCTTGGTGAGCACGACGCCATGTATCACGCAGCTATCCTGTACGCTACCACCGGGCACTTTCTTCACTTGCACGTAATTCCGCACGTCTATATCGTTGCCGTACATATCTATAAATAAGGAAGTTGCTTCGGTTTTATTTAGAAGTCAGTTAGTACAGACACTGATATCACAGTTTAAGGACCCTACTGTTGGGAAACGAATGTACTTGTGCAGAGCAACAGTGGGGCAACTGCGGGGCAGGGGGCGGGCCGACCTTGTGCTAGCGCACTTCACTGAGTCTGATAGACAATACATGCGGTTGGCGCAAGCGTGTTTAATAGTACTTATTTCACTAATTTTAAGTGCCGTTTTCGAAAAATATAATATCTAGAATGGTGAATTACTGTTATAGTTATATGAGTATATGAGTAAAACTGAATTCAAATGACGGCCATGCTTGTATTTCCCTAATTTTTTTTTTTGATAAAATTATTTATCCGAATGTGAATACACTACATAATTAAATAAAACAATCGAAAACTGAAAACATCTATAAAAAGAAAGTATCACGAAAATATATGGCAGTACAACTGTATGGTTACAACACAAATTTTTATTTAGTAAACGCTGCAACCTACGTTTAGCCGCGCGTCGCGTGTATTTAAATTTACTTAATTAATTGCAATCTCACAATCGGCAGTACGTCAACAACCGTCCTTCTAAACACCAACTACTCAAGGAAAGATTTGCCACTCTAACTTTATAACTATTTTACTTTTATTAAACTTTTAACTTTGGTGATCTTTTCCTTTTGACGTGCTCATTAACTAACTACAACTCTACTTCTTGAAAGTGTGTGACCTCACAAACCATACAACAACACTTGTAAATGTGTTTTTTCTTGAAGTAATAAAAAATGATCTTGTTCAATAAACGTTTTTAACTTATAAGTGTGTACATAACGTTAATAAATGATAATGAGTATTATAATATCTAAAATCATTTTATTTCCATTTTCATAACAACCCCTAGCATACACGCTGCCGCGTAAATAAATACGCGGGCGGCGGCATCGCCGGACATCATAGGCGTTTCACAACTGTAAGGTCTTAAAACTGTACTAATTTTATTGAACACTGAACTAGGAATCAGTCTGGGTAAATACTACTCTTTTGCTTATTTCTGACGCTAAGGAGTGTATGCACTGTTGTGTTTTGATTTAAAGGGCACTATTCTACTTGAAATTAGATCGCGACTTGCTTGGGTGTGGTATATTATAATTAAATAGTTGCTTGTCTGCTAATATGTGGATAGGTAGACAAAAATAATCAAAACACATTCAGACCCAAAAATCATATTTTGTGTACTGTCTCTAGGTTACAATTATTTATTACATTATTTCTTTTTTAATTCATATTCATTTATCAGCTTTCAAATTATTTCTCATTTGAAGTAGCCTTATGTTTTCAAATATGTAATTTGCCACAGACTCTCATAAAATTCTCTTAATGCATTTGACGTGTGTATGTCTTTTTTCTCTGTATGACTTACCGTATTTCGTAGGGCAAACGTTACGTAAAGTGAAATGAATAGGATAAAGTTGCCAGAGAAGACCGGGCAGGGAGAAAGGAAATAATTACGAGTACTAATCGTTATTATATTGTTACGAAAATCTAGTCTATAATATATAAGATATTTTCACCTATGTACTAACGACTCATCACGATATCTCTACAATCAATACTAAATTCCACCCGCAAAGGGGGATGCGGGGGCGTTAGTTAAAAAAATTCTATTATAGGTATATTTTTTTATGTTTTTGAGTGGGGTCCCTGGATGGTTTAGATTCACGGTAGGTGGCGCTTTGGTCAAGATCCAAAATTCACCCGTGCGAAGCCGGAGCGGATCGCTAGTTATATATAAAGTTGCGTGTTGTACAATGGCGCAATAATGTTCCCGAAGCTTGGCGTCCTATAGAAATTTCTACAATGTATGGGAAATCAGTTTTTACGTCTAAATAATAGAGCGTAAGAATAGCAAATACTCAAACTTATACAAGCAAGATACAATCCTCAATCAATACTTTGTACAAGCAAGACACAATCTTATGTGCTTATGAATAAAGTCTTTTCTCCTTTGAACATTATGTTAATAGCGAAAGGTTCTAGCATATTATTATTGAAAGATATTCCCCTCTTTTTTGAATAAGCCAGATTGACCTACACTGTTCCACACCTCTCTTATTGAGCATAAAACTAAAAAAATAAGTATAAAGCTTCGACGGTAAAGGAGAAAACCCTACTATGGTTTATTAAAAATTAAAATTAAGAAAAAAGTTCTAGTTTCATCACCTTTCACATTAAATTCGTTCCCATTTAACTTTTATCCTCACATCTAAACTTCCTCAATCAAATATGATGCAGTAACATACCTGGCAGGATGATGTCTGCAGCTTGCTGACACAGCGGGTAGAGCACATCGAGCCAGGCGGGCGCTAGTCCAGCCCGCGCTAGACACTGCCGAAACAAAAGCCGCAAATGTTCAATTCCTGACTCCTCTATCGCCTTGCACAGCGGGGGAGACTCCGAACCTGCAATCATAATGGCGATGGTAAATTTCAAACAAAAATTTTGTGGTTATTTCTCAAAAGAATTTCAATTTTTGTATTCACTTACATGAGAAATGTTTAGAATATTAGCCTAATTCAAACGACACGCCACACAAAGAAAGTGACAACAAAATAAAATAACACTAGTTTTTTAGTCTAAGCGAAGTAATCGTAAAACTGTTATAAGTACATAGTAACATAAAAAATATATAAAACAAAGGTTAAAATTAACATGCATGAAGGTTGCTTTACTATAATCCCGCTGATAAATATCCCTGAGTGCTGAATATTCATATACCGACTACAAGCTTATTTTTATAGGATAAGGGTGACAAACGAGCACACAGTCCACCTAATGATAAGTGGTTGCTGTGGCCCAAAGACATCTAAATCTATGCTCGATTACGAATCAAAATGCAGATGCGTTGTCGCCCGTGAGGACTAAGATGGAATGCCTCGTTTCCAGTAAAAAGGGTCTCCGGTTCTCTACACTCACCATACGAGACACGGCAACGTTAAGCTGCTATTTTACGCTGGTTTTCTGTGATGTGTGACCGTGCCGACCCATTCGTGCTACAACTGTATCAGTAATATACGAGGGGAGGTCAAAAAGTTCGCGGAATGGCGGGGTTGGCGTGGGTGAATTTACTCATCCAGGTAGAAGCTAGTTGAGTGACTCATTGTTAGTATATATACCAAGTTTCAGCCTAATCGGGTCATTAGCTTTTGAGTTATCAACGAGTAAACAAGTCAATCAGGAAGAAACTAGCCACTATGGAGAAAATTGAATATCGCGCCGTCATTAAGTTTCTCACCAAACAAGGAAAGACACCTCAAACCATATTTCAAGAGATGTCAGCTGTTTATGGGGACTTCGCTTCTGGGAAAATCATGATTTATAAATGGCACGCCCTTTTCAAACAAGGAGGGACCTGGACGGCCGATTGAGGCCACCACGCCAGAAATAATCGAAAAAGTTTAAAAACTTGTATAGGAAGATGCCCGGCTAAAGAAAAAACAGCTTGCAGCATTTGTTAGAGTATATGAAACAACCATTTTAAACATCCTACATCAACACCTTGGCATGACTAAAGTCTGTGCAAGATGGGGTGAAGTCGGCAATTTCGGCCTATTTTGACGCCCAAGACAAATCTTTTTTAGACGGTATTAATAAGTTGTTTCACAGATATAATAAATGTATTAGGGTTAAGGGAGAATACATTGAAAAGGAAAAATAGTTTAATGTTTCATTTCATTATCCTTCCCTGTCATTCCGCGAACTTTTTGACATCCCCTGGTAGCTGCAGTATGGCTCTACCACTTGCAAGGTGCTTCGCTTCGAATTCGAATTCACGTTGAAATAACGAGACTGGAAGTGATGATAACCCTGCATATATAAGTTATTTTTCAAAGAGTAGCCAAATTTTTATAAATAATTATATTCCGTTAGTGCAGTTTTTGAAACTACGAGTAAATAAGGCTTATTCTACTTTTATTTGAAATTATCCCAAATTGAATGTGATTTATGGGCAACAACGTTTTTGCCTACCGATCCACCCTTACAAATGTGTGCGTGCGCAGTAAAATCAGTTACACCAAACACAAAGACACAACGCGTATGTCATAAAACAATACGTATTACAATAGCATAGTATCCGGCTCGCAGGACCAATCACAGTACAATCAGGCTCAAAAACTAATAATTTGTCAATCACTTACGCTGCCATAGCACGTACTGCACATATAAAATTTATTTGTAATCTACAAAAAGGAGCTTCAATAAATATCCATATCGGGCGACTCCATCGCGCAGTTGCTTCGAATCCCGTACGGAACAAGTATTTTCATTTCATTCATATTTTTTTTATAAAACGTTACTCCCACACTATGATTTTCTCCTCTATCGTGGACGCAGTTTACAAACGTAAATAGCACAAAGACAAGCATCCAGAATACTTGTTCCGTGCGAGATTCGAACCCACAGCCCTTAGCGTCGCAACTCAATGCTAAGCCGCCATGGAGCTGTCTAAGCGTATAAGCATCGTGGAGCGTTTGAATGTCCCGGGTCTGAATGTTTACCCCTGTGCAATTTATTCAAAACATCCGAGTGTGGGTGTAACAAAAAAAATATTGCTTACTTTCACTTTGATCCAAAATTGGTTGGTCTTCCTCGCTGGATGGCGATGGTTTATTCTCTGAAATAGAAGCGAAGCAAAGTTAACCAAAACTTTAAAAGTAATCTTTAAAACTCCCATATTTTTATTATTTTACCGGTTTTAGTAGCTTTTATAAGCCTTGCGGAGCTGTCGCCTAGGTTTAAATCCAAACAGTAGGAAGAACCACTTTGAACAAGCCGGTTGCACTCTTCATCTGAAAATATGCAAAATAGAAGTTGTAAACATGTTACTTTCAACAAAACATATTATTTACGTGGTAGAGCCACGCTGCATGATTGCAACACGAATGGGTCGACTTGACCGGGAAGGAACCACGCTCTCACAGAATGCCAGCGTAAAATAGCAGCTTAATGTGAGTGAAGCTGGAAACGAGGTATTCTATCTTGATCCTGAGGGGTGGCAACGCATCTGCATTTTTGATTCTTAATCAAGGATTGATGTGGGTGTCCATGGGCCACATCATCCACTTACCATCAGATGGACTGTGTGCTCACAGCCTGTAATCATACTGACTCTCTATACCATTCAAACGGGAACACAGCAGTGCAAGCACTGTTATTTGGCGACAGAATAGGTAAGAGGGTGGTACCTACCCAAATTTCTACATCCATTACAGCCTATAAAAGTCCACTCCTGAACATAGGCCTCCCCCACAGATTGCCTCATATTATGCCTACATACTTAGTATTTTGCTACAGTTGCCACGCTTGGCTGGCGGGTTGGCAACCGCAGTTTTTATTATTTTGAGTTGTTCTTAGAAAGATGCTACTGCCCATCTCTCTACTCAGTTTCCCTCCGTCACCTCTTACGACACCCACGGGACGATATGGGGCAGTGAATATTCTTACATCACCACTACCTACCTAGATGGACAGTCAGAAAAAATGGTGGCGTTAAACTTACCGACTCTATCACCGGTGTCGGGTTCACGCACATCCTGAATAACTGGTCGATATAAAGCGTAATCTGCGAACTGCGGTGGTTCAGTTACGCTCTCCATATGTCCGCCCGCGAGCAACGCCTGGCATACTACGCTCGCTTGCACCCTGTATACAATTCCATGATATAACCAAATTAATTATAACACAGAAGACGCAATTAAAAACGGAACACAAGCTTTTGGGGGTTGATAAATGATGCTTATATAAAATGCGGTCATTAAGGAGTGTTAGGGCTGAATCTAAATGACAGAGAGAAGAATTGTGTGATAAGAGAAAATGTGGTTTACAAGATGGTGTTGTGACCAGGATTAAGAAAGGAATGCTTCGGTGGTTTGGCCATGTAGAAATAATGAATGAGAAATAGTGACAAAGAAAATTTATATTACAAAATGAATGACAGAGTTGGCAAGGGACGCCCTAGATCTAGACGAAAGTTATCAACCAAATTGGCGATATGTTGAAGATAGGGTAAATTAAGAGTACCCTTAACTGACGAGCATGTATGAAAAATATGGACGTAAAGGAGGCGAAAAAGGTGTGTCAGGATCGTGCTAAATGGAAGTCTCGTGGTAGTCTCTGCCTATCCCTGTGGGTGACAGGCGTGAATATTTATGATTATATAACATATTATTGATTGCTTAATTCTTACATACATTACATTATTATCCACAATATTTTTAAATGTAAGACGTAATTTTGGGGCTAAATAAAAACATCGGTCTAAGATGAGAACCTTGGGGTACACCTCATAAATTATGGTATCGTAGATAAGAAAATATATTAAGTAAATACACGTTTTGTCGTCTTATTGTCGAGAAGACTGAAAACTAATAAAATAGGAAGTTAAAATACCAAAATGATGTGATTGCTTCATCAAAATAAAGTGATTTTATAATCAAAAGAACAAGTAACTAACATCGGTTAAAAGTATTTCAAGTCATTTAGTATTTTATACATTACAAAAGATACACGACCGGACAGTATGAAGGCTTCTGGAGCTATTTTAGTATAAGAATAGGTATAGTTTTGAGTTAGTTAAGCGTTCGTTTGATGCCAGATGTTATCAAAAATGCGAAGGATTTTGAAAGACACAACGTAGCTGCTATAAACTGTAATTATGATGATTCTTAAATTATTTAACAGTTTTGCGGATTTTATTGCGTGGGTATTTAAATTTATTTCTGTTAAAAGTTAAACAATAGCTACCTCGTTTTGTTATTTGTGTTGTCCATTATCCACTGCATAATGTCACAGCCGCGCCAAACGCCATTGTACCTCACAAGGCGAAACCTACAATAGTATCAATACAAAATCATTGATTAATAAAATATAAAAAATATATTGGTAAATCCAATCGGGCATGCCCTAAGCGCATTAAAAAAATTACTTTTTTTAAAAGTAGTTTAAATACACACAAGTTTTCACTAATAAACTTATTATACTTCCAATTTTCCGATAATTTTATGTCAAACTACAATTTAAAAAAAAAGTTTGGAAAATCCGACGTGCTCGACTCATAATGCTCATATGATCATCATATCATCATTCAGGTCACTCCATAAAGTCCAAGAGGTACTTAAGTATAAATATTACATCCTACTTTCTTTTAGTACGTAATACTATTATTTATTCTGTGCTTTTAAAATATTGTAATAAAAATCTCTGATTATTATTATAATCAAGTATGTAAGAAATTTGGTTTTTATAATATTGTGTATTTGTACAGCGATCTTTTTGAGCCGCTGCAAACAACCGATACAGTGTCCACTCACGACGGCAATTGACGCCGAACTAACTGAGTGAGTGACGCAGTCTCTATTTATTAAAAAATAAATTCACACAAGGCTGCTAAAACACCGAATATATCGACATTTCGCAGCCGAAAAAAATTAATTATAACTAAACTAAACAAAATTAAACTGCCATTTACATTCAATGGCTTCCCACATGATAGATGAAGAGTTTTAAAAATAGATTGAATTGAACAATTGATATTTTCAAAAGTTATCGTGTTAACGAAGCCATGCGGACTTGATAAATCCACACCATAAGCCACTAAAACCCCCTTTTTATGTAAAATAGCAATTAATCGATTTAAAAAAAAATGTATTAATAAGTTCAACAATCATTTATTTTTCTGACAATGTGCTTTTTATATCACTTATATGTACAATATGATTGCTAGATACGATTTCATGCGACAAAATGTTGGAATCTTAATTTTAGGCCCTAGTAGAGCATACCTGCGTGCTAGCGCTTACGGCATGCAATATGAAAGTGCAATTCGAAACTACAGAATCGTTTTTTTGAAGTGAGAAACTAATTTACAATCCACCTGATGGTAAGTGGCTACTGAAGTCTATGGACACCTGGATCTTTGGATTAAGATGTAATGTCTCACAGCCTATAATTATAATGGCAGTCTATACGCTTCTGCCAGCATTCACAGCTGCTTAGCGCCAGAAATTGGTAAAAAGGTGATATCTTCCCTGGCCTTTAGAAGACCTATAGATCCAGACTTTTAGACCGAGAAGAATTTCATGTAACTTAATTTCTAAACTAACGTAATGATAACTATTATTGCATAGTGGCTTTTGTTGATAAACTTTTAAATTAAAATTTGCTCACCTGTGTTGCTGTGTTGGCAGACTGAAGGACATTTGTCGATACAGATCATCGAGCGACTCTTTTGGAGATAATCTTAATTCACACGGTTCATCCTGCTCCCCCGCAAACATGAAATTGTCGCGTCCCTTGCTCGTCTGCGCTTTGTTGTCCGGGAACTTCACCTGCCAGATACGAGGGAGATACTGAAAGCTTTTAGAACTGGCCACTTGTAAACGATATAATAAATAAATAAGTTCAAATTTTGAAAATGGAACTCTTTGCCAATATTATTGTGTATGTATTTTATTAATTTGTCATTTGTTTACGATTTGGCGGCAAATTGAAAATTGTTTGTGTCACGTCAGCATGAATTCAACACGACAAAATTTTCGTACACTGATTTTTTATGACTTTCAATGTCATTTAAGTCAACAAGAAAGTTATGATAGATTTCGATTGGCCTTTCACGATGAAGCCCCATCTAGTGCCACTGTTTACAACTGGTTTAATGAGTTTAAACGTGGTCGCACTAATCTCACCGATGATCTGCGTGAGGGACGGCCTTCTACGGCGATGACTGAAGATAATATCAGTGTTGTGCGGCGTAAGATAGAGACTGACAAAAGAGTGACTTATCAGCAGATTCGGACAAGCTTAGGTATCGGTATGAGTCAAGTGCACAAAATCCTCCATAAACATTTAGCGGTCAGGAAGCTTTGTGCCCGGTGGATACCTCATAATTTGACAGAGGCCCAAAAACTCCGTCGTGTTGATTGGTGTCGTAAAATGGTTCAAAGATTTAACGGAGGTGACTCAAATGTTGTGTTCGACATACTTACGGGCGACGAAAGCTGGATTTATTGTTATGATCCTGAAACCAAGAGACAGTCTGCTGTCTGGGTGTTTCCTTCCAAGGAGTTGCCAACTAAAGTGAAGAGAGGTCGAAGCATGGGATGAAAAATGGTGGCTTCGTTCTTCGGAAGGACAGGTCATTACGCAACAATTGTTTTAGAAGATCGAAAAACAGTTACTGCAGAGTGGTACACTAACAATTGTTTGCCACTTGTCTTGGAAAAAGTTCGGGAGAAACGACCTCGCAGTAGGATCTTCCTTCACCACGACAACGCCTCGTCGCACACTGCCAAGCAAACAATCGACTACTTGGCGACGTCAGACGTGGAATTACTGGGTCACCCGCCCTATAGCCCCGACCTCGCACCTTGCGATTTTTATTTATTTCCGAAAATAAAAGAAAAACTTCGAGAAAAACGTTTTATGGACGCCGAGGAAGTAGTGGCTGCGTTTCAAAATGCCGTCGAAGAGACCCCTAAGGACGAGTGGGCAAAGTGCTTTTCTCAGTGATTCCATCGGATGTAGCGATGTATTGATGTAAATGGACACTACTTTGAAAAGATATAATAAAACTAATAACTTGCTAGTTTGTTTAGTTTTTGATTTTCTATGAACTTTCAGTGTCGCCCTCGTAAATATTACTGGCCTTACTCATAAAATCCAAGTCAAATTAAATAAAACTAAAGTTGCTCTCTCTCTCTTTTCACTAAAGGACAATAGAAAGAGACAGATAGTCAACGATTGTAAGCATAGCCGATTATTTTGCCGGCTTCAAAAACACATATACAATATACAAAATGTAACGATTATAAATTATATGCAGCTAATGGTACAACTGTCGAAACGTATGGCACCAAAATTTTGACTTTTAACTTAGGATTAAGACAGGCATTTAGGTGGTCTTTTGTAGTCGCTAACGTACGACAACCAATATTAGGGGCAGATTTTTTGAGTCACCATGGTCTTTTGGTAGATATAAAGTCTCGTAGGTTAATTGACCAAGAAACCAATTTAAACGTTATAGCCTCAATAATTAGCTGCAACCAACACTATTAAAACTGTCGACAGTAACCATGAATTCACGGAATTATTACATAAGTACCCTAATATTACGAGACCTGTCTCTTTCAAGGAAACCCCTCGTCATTCGGTATTACACCACATAGAGACGACGAGTCACCCCGTGTACGCTAAGGCACGCCATTACCACCCGATAAATATAAAAATGTAAGAGGAATTTAGGATTAGTGCTTGGGCTAGCCCACTACATGTGGTGCCAAAGAAAAACGGAGATTTACGACCATGCGGAGACTATCGTAAGTTAAATGCAATTACTAAACCGGATCGGTCCACTGTATAGCAATTAACCCGGCGGATATTGGAAAAACAGCAATAATTACACCATTTGGCTTATTCGAATTCCCACGCATGACCTTTGGACTTTGCAACGCAGCACAAACTTTCCAAATATTTATGGACCAAACGGTTTTAAAAGGCTTAGCAATGTTTTCTGTTATATTGATGACGTAATTATTGCTAGTTCTACGAGGGATGAACACGAAACACACTTAGACCAGGTTTTTAAACGTTTCTATGACTTTGGGGTAACAATCAACCTAGCAAAAAGTAGTTTTGGCCAGGAAAAAATTGAGGTTTTAGGTTTTGAAGTATCCACAGGGCATAAGGCCACTTAAAGAGAAAGTAGAGGCAATTTCTAAGTTTCCTAAACTTAAAACAATAGAAGAATTAAGACGTTTTTTAGGCATGATAAACTTCTATAGAACACATACCGGATGCGGTCAAAGCTCAATCAATCTTAAATAAATATTTAAAAGGTGCTAGAAAGAGGGACAAGTCACTCATACAATGGTCAACGGAAGCCGACGAAGCATTCTTGCAACGTAAAAAATGTTTACAAAACGCGGTGACGTTATCGTATCCGTTGCCTAATACAACGCTCACACTCATGACTGATGCGTCAAATTCCTGCGTCGGGGCAGTGTTGCAACAATGTGTTAATAATAAATGGTTACCTATCGGCTATTTTTCTAGAGCAATGAGTATTACTGAATAAAAATATTCGGCTTATGATAGGGAATTATTAGGTCCTTACATATGAAATTGGCGTTTTGTACGGGAGGAATAAAGTCATTTTTTAAAAAAAATATATTTAATTAATCAAAGTATGCACCGTTGTTATCTATGCACTTTTGCCATCTCATAGGTAGTTCATTGATACCTTTACTAAAAAAAACCATGGGGGCAAGAATCAATAAACTCTTTGAAGGCGGTTTGGACTGCCGCATCGGAGTTGAATCTTTTTCCTTGTAAGAAGTTGTCCAAATTCCGGAAAAATGGTAATCTGTTGGAGCAAGGTCCGGGCACGGTACGGTGGATGTCGCAGACATTCCAATTGTAGCTCATCTAACTTAGTGGTTGTTTGTTGTGCAGTGTGTGGTCTTGCGTTGTCGTGAAGCAGCAGTGGCCTAGAGCGATTGACCAATCTCGGTTGTTTAGCAGCTAGTTCTTCCTTCATGGTTTGCAGTTGCTGATAATAGATATCTGCCGTAATCGTTTGGCCACATTTTAGAAAGTTGTAGTGAACGACACCGGCTCTAGTCCACCAAACACTCACAAGTAACATTTTCTGAGTCAATTTTTGTTTAGGGCAGGATTTGGCTGGGTCTCCAGGGTTCAGCCATTGCGACGAGCGCTTCCGATTATCGTACAGTATCCACTTTTCATCACAAGTAATGATTCGATTTAAAATCCCTTCATTATTGTGTCGGTTGAGCAAAGTAACACAGCAGTCGACGCGTGTTTGCAAGTTCGATTCACTCAATTCATGAGTTACCCATCGTTCAAGTTTTTTTACTTTCCCGATTTGCTTCAAGTGGTTTAATATAGTTTTATCACTTACCCCGACGCCTACAGCTATCTCTGAAGTGCTTTGTGATGGATCCCCTTCCACAATAGCCTTTAATTCTTCATTTTCCACTTTGGTCTCCGGCCGTCCACGGGGTTGGTTCTGAAGGTCGAAATTTCCAGAACGAAAACGTTAAAACCAAAAACGTACCGTGCTTTCTTTTACGACACCAGCGCCGTACATATAATTAATCCTTCGAGCTGTTTCTGCACCGGTGCCACGGTAGAACTCGTACTCGTAAATATACCGATATTTCATGTTTTCCATTGTGCGGTAATAAGCGACGCCAAAGAAAAAAATAATGAGGAAAAAACAAATGAATGACTGTTTTCAAAACTCAAATGTACCAGCTAAATGAATGTATAAATTTGAATTTGGAATTCTTAACCAAAGAGGAGATATTTCAGATCAAAGTGGTCAGTACGACAAAACGCAAATTTCATATGTAAGGACCTAATATTAGCAATTTACTAAAAAATACTTTCAGAACCTTGTTGAAGGCAGGAAATTAGTGATTTTTACCGATCACAAGCCTCTAACCTTTGCATTTTCGAAAAGCAACAACGGTAATGAACTACCTAGGCGGATATGTCAACTAGCATATATCAGCGAATTTACAACGGACTTAAAACACATCAAAGGTTCTGAGAACCCAGTAGCCGACGCGCTATCACGAATTGAAACAATTTATTACCCGGAAATAATCGATTACTCAGAGTTAGCCGAGGCCCAATTAAGCGACAGTTATATAAAAAAGACTACCCGAGAATACCAACGTTAAATTAAAAAAAATCGATGTACCACAAACAGGCGGGAAATCAATTTTTTGTGAAATATCGACTAGTGCAAGGCCGTATCTCCCTGAAAGTTTTAGACGAAAGATATTTGAGTCATTACATAACTTAAGCCACCTGGCATTCGCGCCAAACGCAAATTAATTCAAAATAAATTCTTTTGGCCGAACATGGATCGAGATATAGGGCAATGGGCTAAAACATGTTTACAATGCCAACGTAGCAAAGTCATTCGGCATACAAATTCGGAATTAGAGGATTTTTCAGACTGTAATCGATTCGAACATATTCGTGTTGACATTGTGGGCCCATTAACCACAACGGAAGACGGGTTTAGGAATCATCGACAGGCGGACACGATGGCCGGAAGCATTCCCTGTCAAGGACATCACTGCTGAAACGATAGCTAAGATAATTTATGAAGGATGGATTGTCCGTTCTGGGTGCCCGGTAAAAATAACTTGCGACCAAGGTAGACAGTTTGAAAGCGCCCTGTTCATGTCACTGCTAAAAATTTTAGGTATTCGTAAATGCAGAACAACCCCATACCACCCACAATCCAATGAGGCAGTGGAAAGATGGCATAGATCTTTAAAAGTAGCTTTAACCGCTAGAATTAATGCAAACACATCATCTTGGGTAACCGAGTTACCTACAGTCATGTTAGACCTTAGATCAGTAATACGCACGGACAATAGTATAAACGCGGCGGAAATGGTGTGTAGGTGCTGCTGCCACAGCACACACATGCGTCATCCGTGTCAATATGTATGTAATTCTCGTGAAATATGATAACGACCGCCACCAGCGGGACGGCAGTCGGTAAGCGAGTAGTTCAGTTCCTTTTGGGTGTACTATGTGAACACGCGTCTCGGGTTCGACAAAATAAATCGACTACAAACTAATGTGAACAGTTTAATCATTTTCCTCCCAACACAAGCCCCTAAGATATACCAGTCACCAAGGTTCACAGAAACAGAAACAGATTTTTTTTCATTCAATATAGATTATAAATAATACTTATTGAAAGTCACTCTTTTGTTTAATTACCACTGGTTCGAAAAAAACCTCTGTCTTGGGAAGAACCAGCAAGAAACCCAGCGGGACTTTTTTTTTTAAATAACAGCTTACAATCATGTATGTTACACAATTAACAACACAAAACAAATTAGAAATAGCTTCGTAGCGATCACCTCATTCCCAGAGGTTATTATCATCCACAACATTGATGACCCCGTGTTAGGCCTTGTGTAGGGGCGGAAGTGATACACGTCGTGCCGCGAAGCCCACAAAACACCATGCTACGATAGCTCAACCAGCGCCAAACCCGCCGCCGCCCCCACTGTCATTCCTGTCACTGGCATCGCGTCGCGTATCCCACCATTTTGGACCGACATGCCCAAAATGTGGTTCCTACGTTTCGAGTCAGTGATGGGACCACAACACCAGGGGGGTAGTGAGCAAGCTGGGCAAGGAGGAACTTAGCCAAGTTAGCGACCTCATAAGCAACCCACCGGACCAAGGTCACTACACTGCACTGAAGACCAGGCTCCTCAGAGTCTTTCAAGCCAGCGCAGAGGCCCAGTTTAACAAGCTCATGTTGGAGATGGAGTTAGGACAGCAGCGACAATCTCAGCTGCTGGCCAAGATGAATGAGCTCGCGAAAAACTCAGGCGCTGAAGTCGACACGCTCAAGAATTTGTGGCTAGCGCGACTGCCGGTATGGGTCCGCGCGATCTTGGCCACCAACAGAGCAGACACGAAACTTGATAACCTCACCGAGACGGCAGACAAGGTGATGGACAATCTGCGCAACGGGGAGCTGTTGGCCATGGACGCTGGCTTGATCCGCAGCTCGTCGTCGACCCCAACCGTGGCAGAGGTGAACGTCGAGCTGCTGACCCAGGTGAAGACCATGACACTGGAGACGCTGCGCATTGAGGTAAACATCATCAACAACCGCCGTTACAATAATGGTGGTAGGCGATGAATGCGTAACCGTTCTCGTTCGCGTCCCAGGTTCAGTACACCGCAACGGACGCCACGCAGTGAAGACTGGCTGTGCTGGTACCACTTTCGGTACCGGGAGGCGTCACGACGATGCGATTGGAATAAGACTTACAACACCAACAAGCCGGAAAACTGAAGAGGGTGCAGCCTGATGCGGTGGTAGCATGCATCAACTTCACAGAAAACCATCGCTTGTGCGTCACGGACACTAAAAATGGAATGAATGTTCTTGTACCGAAAATATGGTAATCAGGTCAAAAGTAACTATAAATTATTATTTGCTACGAATGGCACGGAAATAAATACATACGGTATCGTAACATTAGAATTAAATTTACTGCTACGACGCAGTTTTAAATGGCCATTCAATATTTGTGACTTAAGTAAACCAATAATAGGCGCCGATTTTTTTAAAACACACCGATTATTGGTAGACTTACATAACAGGAAATTAGTAGATTATGTAACTGATTTGTGTGTTATAGGAACCATCGTAAGCTATAGTAAGCCGACGATAAATAGCATTCAGGAATCGCATCCGTTTCGTGACATGTTGGAGGAATTTTCTGATATAATTAAGCCCGTCTCATTTAAAGAAACGCCGCCGACACACAATTTTAGGCATCACATAGATTCCATAGGACCGCCGGTCTATGCCAAGTCGCGACCTTTACCGCCGGAAAAGTACCAAAAGGCACAAGGTTAGGCATCACATAGATTCCATAGGACCGCCGGTCTATGCCAAGTCGCGACCTTTACCGCCGGAAATTCAAAGTTCAAAATTCAAAGTACCAAAAGGTTAGGAACGAATTTCGTTATATGCAGGAATTAGGTATTTGTAGACCTTCTAGGAGTCAGTGGGCTAGCCCTCTACACATCGTACAAAAGAAAGATTTCTAGATATGGCCCTACGGAGATTATCGTAGGCTTAATACAGTGACGAAACCGGATCGGTTTCCGGTACCGAGGCTCCAGGACTTTACTTTTGGGTTGACAGGTAAGGCAATATACACACGCCTTGATATTAATAGAGCTTACCATTTTATTGAGGTTGCACCAGGGACGTCGAGAAAACAGCCATCACCACCCCTTTTGGTTTGTATGAGTTTCCGAGGATGACGTTCGGGCTGAAAAATGCAGCCCAAACCTACCAGAGATTCATGGACAGCACGGTTCTGCATGGAATCGAAAACATCGGTAAAATAGGTAATTAATACGAGTCGTCACTTTTTTGTTACATAGATGATGTCATCATAGCGTCGCGAAATGGCGTCATCCACCGAGAACATGTCCGAAAAGTATTCGAGCGATTCCACAGTATCGAGCGAAGTCGATTTTTTAGGATACAAGGTTACTCCGTCAGGAGTAATAAAAAAAAAGTACTCCGCCCTTTGCCCGACAAGGTCAAGGCTATTCTGGACTATCCAAAGCCACAGACAGTCGACGAGTTAAGACGTTTTTTAAGTATGGTAAATTTCTACAGGTCACACTTACCCAAAGCAGATGAATGTCATATGAACCTAAACAAATTTTTACATAACTCAAAAAGGAAGCACAAGACAAAAATTCAATGGGACATCGAGGCCGACAACGCGTTCGAAAAGTGTAAGTTAGACCTATTAAACGCCGTAACATTATCACATCCTGTGCCGGACGCGCAATTAGCATTGATGACTGATGCCTCGAACACCTGTGTAGGCGCAGTACTGCAACAGAAGGTTAACGGTATTTGGAAGCCGCTCGGGTATTTCTCAAAAAAACTATCAGACACTGAACAAAAATACAGTACGTATGACAGAGAATTGTTGGCTGTGTACATGATATGTCCATTATGCATTTCAAAAACATGATAGAAGGACGGGAAATGACCATGTACACAGACCACAAGCCTTTGACATCAAGGAGTTGCCTGCTGAGCTATTTAACTATATCATACGCACTCACAAAGGTAAATTCCAGTTAAGAGACTCCTAGACGAATTAGACAGTTGTTGTATATTAGCAAGTATACCAGCAGTATACAACATGTCAACGGGAGCAATAATCCAGTCGCAGACGCGCTATCGCGTATTGAAACTATTGTTTGTCCAACGGTCGTAGATTACGAGGAATTAGCGACAGCGCAGGAAGCTGACGTTCAAATTTCGCAGATGCTACAGGACGCCGGCACGCCGAACAAGGTACAGTTAAAGCGAATTGTTATTCCCAACGTTAATAAAAGTATATACTGTGACGTCGCGGGCGGTACTATCAGACCTTACGTACCACCGTCATTCAGGAAAGCTGTTTTCAAATCGACACATAACATCAGCCATCCAGGTATTAGGACAACTCGGTCATTAGTTACTACGAGGTCCTTTTGGCCGAATATGAACAAAGAAGTAGGATTATGGGCAAAACATGCATACAATGCCAAAAAAGAAACCAACTCCAAAGAACTAAAAAGAATAAAATAATTAGGTAGGACTTCTTTTCTGCCTACCACCCTCTTACTAATTTCTAAATGGCACTGCTATATATCAATACTTGCACTACTGTATTCCGGTCTGGAGGGTATAGAGCAAGTCTAATCACATGCAGTAAGTGCAAGGCATTCCATCTTAATTCTCAGAGGTGACAACGCGTCTATAGCCTTTTAGGTTTGAAGTTGGCTGCAGGTGCTCATTGACTGCAGAAGCATCTTACCGTCAAGTTAGCGATGCTCAATACCGATACTATTAACCGAATGATCGATTAATCGCTTGTTGAATTTTTACGACTTGATCCATTAACTTTTCTTCGATTTATTGTTTAATCGATATAATTATTGTGAATAATTGATATCGGCACAATTGAAATAATCGATTATCAAATAATCGATTACTTCTCCATCGATTACCTTCCCTACATCAGGTGGACTGTCGTTCGTTTGTTTGAAGTATTATAAAAAAAGGGACCTAAAGTAATTAAACTTGGAAAAAAAGTTAAACCGACTGCAAAAACAAATAATTAAACAATTTCCACATAATAGCTTCTAAAGTCAGTGCATAGTGTATCAAAAGAATTAAGGCCCAAAATTCAGAAGCTATTTTCTCGCTCAAAGGCTAAGTATAGCCATTCAGCGGGGAAAGGCAGCCAGCGTTCTTGGCACTATACCGCGGGGAGTAGGACTGTATGATAATTAAGTTACTAGTTTTAGTTTTTTTTTTATAGTTTTTAATATTGTATATAATAAAATATTGTATATTATGTTATGTAAATAAATGTAATTTTTTATTTGAAGACAGTATTCAGTACAAAAGTTTAATTATTATACAATTTTAGTAACCCTGAAGTATATACAAATACAACCAGCAAATCTAAAACAGATAGCAAACCTGTAAATTGTCCTGCAATGTGCGCAGATCAGGCGAAATGTCGCCGGCAGCGTCGTTCTCACGCAAGTAGCTCAGCACCACGTTGCAACAGTATGTACAGACCCGCAAGCCCCCTGCGCAACCGAATATCTGACCTGTAATAGTGCAAGAAAAGAGCTTTGGGAAACATTGAAACATTTGTCACTAACTAATAATAAAATTTGATTTCCCATAGTACGAAGGATTTGTCTTATTTGTTACGCTTGACAAGCAGATTGGCAAATATGAGTACTCGTACCATACGGAATGTCTCACATTTCAACATTGTCATATTCAAAGAATTTTCTTTTTTAGTTTTTAATACATTACCCCCACACTAGGATTTTCTCCTGTACCGTGGAGGCAGTTTACAAACAACAATTGCACAAGGACAAACATCCAGACCCGGAACAATTATTTGTAGGCCATACAAATACATGTTCCGTGCGGGATTCGAACCCGCGGCCCCCAACGCTGCAACTCATTGCAAAGCCACTGCGCCACGGAGCCGTTTTATTATTATTTTATTTGGATTTACCAAGTAAATTAAAGTAAATTTAATGTAAGCAATTTAATATTCACTTATGACAGTTTGTCTTTGTCATGCTACCAAGCTTTTAATACATAACAATATTCAACCTCTGCGTTTTATTCTATATTCTGAACATATTAAATGCGTAGCTCCCCATTTCAAGGCTTAGTATTTTACATCTGACGTAACCAAGATACCATTATCTAACAGAAAGGATGAAATCTTACATGATATTGCACAAAATGTCAATAGGCAAACTTCAACTTTATTTTATGCTAGTAATATGCATATTATTCTTTATCATACCAATGCTTGAAACAAATCTATTTTTGTTTCTTTTGTTTTTGTCTTGAAACCAAATCTGCCAACCGGTTCCGCGTTAGTAGGGCTTTTGACGATACGTTTTCAGATCGTTGGATGGGTCAAGAATGACCATTGCCTGGCCCCAAAGATATGTCTCAGGATACTAGATTTTTACTCAAGGGCTTTGTAAAACATGTGGTCTACAAGCGATAGTAGCGGTTAGCCGTGTAGTAGCGGTTAAGAATATCCACTACCCCATATCTTCCCGTGGGTGTCGTAAGAGGCGACAGTGGGAAACAGGCAGGAGATGGGTAGGGGCAGCAGTCTTCTTGATGACAACAATACTACAATAAAGAAAAACTGCGGTTGCCAAGCGTGGCAACTATGGCAAACATCCCCTCATGACGAAAGTTACGAAGAGACGGCCCCCAGTCCCCGGCGGCCCCGCTATTCCTGGCTACGGTGGCGATCATGGTAACGGCGGGGCAGGGGGTGCTAAGAATCTCCGGTGGAGGTTCGGTTGCCACCTAAGACGACTCGACCTGGCAACATACAACGCACGCACCCTGAGGACTGACGAGAAGATCCTGGAGCTGGAAGAAGAGATAGACAAGTTGCACTGGGATATTATAGGATTATCTGAGATCCGAAGAGAGGGGGAGGAGACGGTAATCCTCGAATCCGGCAACTTGTTCTATCACCGGGAGGGCAACCATCTGTCCCAAGGAGGTGTCGGATTTATCGTCCACAAGTCTCTCATTAACAACGTTGTAAAGATTGTGAGTGGGTCGACGAGGGTTGCGTACCTTATGCTCAGAATCACCAAACGGTATTCGTTGAAGGTAATACGTAGGTCACTCAATAAGTTTTGAGATATACAAAAAGTATTCTAGATACTATTAATATTTATTTTACATCTTTTCAAAATATTCCCCATCATGCTCTATACAAAGTTCCATTCGCCTAAACCAACTATGAAAACACTTTTGCCAGTCTTGATCTGACAGGTCGGAAATCGCTTCTTCGTAGGCAGCCACGGCTTCTTCGGCGCTTGAAAAAAACTTACCTTTTATTTTTTCTTTGACTCTTGGGAACAAAAAGAAATCACAAGGAGCTA
This sequence comes from Parnassius orleans, assembly GCA_029286625.1. Taxonomy (NCBI): domain Eukaryota; kingdom Metazoa; phylum Arthropoda; class Insecta; order Lepidoptera; family Papilionidae; genus Parnassius; species Parnassius orleans. The sequence continues at coordinate 1,654,030 of JAGSMP010000028.1, forward strand.
AGTCAGGGCTGTAGGGTGGGTGACTTAGAGTTTCAACACCAGATTCCTCAATAAATGCTTTTGTTCTAAGGGAGGTATGTGAAGAGGCGTTATCGTGATGCAGCATGATTCCCGAAGCCCGGTCTTTGGTCTTCTACCGCACAGCTTGAAAAGCTTTGGGTAATGCAACTGTAGTATACCATTCAGAGTTGACTGACCTACAATTTTCCAGCATTGACGTCGACAAATGTCCGCTCCGCAAAAACAACTAGCCACCATTTTTTTGCCGACGTTGCGAGGTCTTTGCAGTATTGTCGGTAACTGTCCTTCTGAGTAGACCCATACCAATGATTGCCTTTTATTTACCGGACCATATTGATAGATCCATGTCTCGTCACCAGTAACGATTTCTGAAACACGCCTAGATGCCCCGTTTTCAAAACATAGACGCATTTCATGGCACCAATCCACACGAGTCTGTTTTTCGCTTTCGGAGAGCAAACGAGGGATCCATCGACAACAAAGCTTCCTCACTCCAAGATGTTGATGAAGGATGGAATGAATGCTCCCCGAACGAATGCCTACAATCTTTTCGATGTTCGTATATGTGATTCGTGGGTCTTGTCGCACCAACATTTCAGTAGTCCATACATGTTCTGCCGTTACTGCTGTTTGCGGGGCCCCGGTTCTTTGGTCATCTTTAAGATTAATTTTACCGCTTTTGAATTCAGCAAACCACCTAAAAATTGTTGCGCGTGATGGAGCTGAGTCCCATAATGCAGATTGTAACCGTTGTAAACTTAATTGTTCGGTTAAACCAAATTTAAAATCATTAAATTCACGGTTAAGATCCATCGTTTTAAATGAAAAGCGCGGGAAGCGTTGCAGGAAAATTAATAGAACTTTGTTTTTTTTTTTTTAATATTGAGCAAATGGCTTATGGAGTTCTATTTTTAAATAAATTTGCTTTTTAGAAACATATAACACGGGTGCGTTCCAATTTTAAATTTCAAGCATCTCAAAACTTATTGAGTGACCTACGTACAGGTTTACGTACCAACCTCGGTACATCCCGATGAGGAGGTGGAGGAAATGTATGAGGATATCTCTAGAGCCATGCATTTCTCCAAAACCCACTATACGGTGTTAATGGGAGACTTCAAAGCAAAACTAGGCACAAAAGAGAATGGTGAGCTGAAGGTAGGGAAATTCGGAATAGGGCAATGAAACCCAAGGGGCCAGCAGCTGGCCAACTTCATGGAGAAAGAGGATTCTTCATGATGAACTCTTTCTTCCAGAAGCGGCCCCACAGGAAGTGGACCTGGTTGAGCCCCGACGGTTCGACAAAAAATGAGATTGACTTCATTATGACCACTAGACGCCAACTGTTCAGTGATGTCTCAGTGATCGCGAGGGTGAAAACTGGTAGCGATCACCGAATGGTTAGAGGCACACTGAACCTAAACGTTAAGTTGGAGAGGTGTCGTCTAATGAAGTCAACGCTCCGTCCCCCTCGTGCTCTAATCCAAAGTCCCGAAACCTTTCAGCTCGAGTTAAAAAACCGTTTTCAGTGCCTAGAAGATTGCAATGCAGTGGACGATATGAATGACAAGCTCATGGAAACTGTCCATGCGGTCGGAGCTAAGTTCTGTAAGACCCACCGCAGAAGAACACAAAAACTCTCCGATCACACTCTTAATTCTTGAAATGAAGCTGCAGTCTTCAACAGATTTGACAGCATATAGGCAACTGAACGGACAGATCTCCAAATACATGCGGCGGGACTTACGCAACTTCAATACAGCTCGTATTGAAAAAGCGATCTAGCGGAACCAGGGCTCCAAAATCTTTGCCAGAGATCTGTCTGCCAGAAAGAGCAAACTGTCAAAGCTGAAGACCGAGTGTAGCAGCATCGTTTCCAGGACACCTAAGATTTTGAGTGAGATTGAGAGGTTTTATGGGCAGCTGTACACGTCATCGTTGGAGCCACACGCAAGTGTGAGTAATGATCAAAGAGCAAGTCTTATCCGACACTATTCTGATGATATCCCGGACGTCAGTCTGAGCGAGACTAGAATGGCTCTCCAGCACCTTAAAAACGGCAAGGCCCCAGGCGAGGATGGAATTACAGCGGAGCTTCTGAAAGCGGGTGGAAAACCGGTACTTGAAGTCCTTCAGAAGCTCTTTAATTCCGTCCTCCATGGTGGACTACTCTGGAGGCGTGGAGCAGACGTGCGGTGGTCTTGTTCTTCAAGAAAGGCGACAACGCTCTCTTGAAGAACTACAGACCGGGAAATCGGTCTGTAGTTCTTCAAGAGCTTCTGAGCCGCGTCTACGTGCTGTTTTCGAGAGTCATTACTAATCGTCTCGCACGCAGACTCGACGACTTCCGGCCTCCTGAACAAGCCGGTTTCTGAAAAGGCTTTAGTACCATAGAACACATACATACCCTTCGGCAAATTGTACAGAGTCCGAGGAGTACAATTTGCCACTATGGCTATGGGATATGTGGACTATGAGAAAGCCTTTGATTCCGTCGAAATTTGGGCGGTGTTACAGTCCCTTCATCAGTGCCCAGTTGACTGTCGGTATATCGAAGTGCTGAAGTGTTTGTACAGTAGGGCTACGATGGCTATCCTAGTACAAAACCAGAGTACGAAACCTATCAAACTGCAGAAAGGTGTAAAACAGGGTGACGTTATATCCCCGAAACTCTTCACCGCTGCATTGGAAGACGTTTTCAAGCTACTGGACTGGAAAGGATACGGTATTAACATCAATGGCGAGTACATCACTCACCTTCGATTTGCCCACGATAAAGTACTTCTGGCAGAATCGCTGGAGGACCTAAGCACTATGCTCAATGACCTCAATAGTGTCTCCCAACTGGTAGGTCTTAAGATAAACATGGACAAAACAAAGATCATGTATAACGTCCATGTCACACCTATGCCGGTAGTTGTTGGGAGCACTAAGCTCGAAGTTGTTAAGGAGTATGTTTAACTGGGACAAATAGTCTGACTAGGTAAGTCCAACTTCGACCGAGAGGTCAATCGACAGATTCAATTCAAAAATTACGGCACATCTTCTCGTCAGGTATACCGCAAAACCTGAAAACGAAATTGTACAACCAGTGCGTGTTGCCATAGATGAGTTATGGATCTGAGACGTGGTCCTTCACTGCTGACCGTATGAGGACGCTCAAGGTCGCTCAGTAAGCTATGGAGAGGGCTATGCTTGGGGTTTCTTTGCGTGATAAACTTAGGAATGAGGATATCCGCAGTAGAACCAGAGTGACCGACATAGCCCAACGGATTAGTAAGCTGAAGTGGCAATGGGCCGGCCATATAGTTCAAAGAACCGACAACCGATGGGGAAAAAAGGTTCTCGAGTGGCAGCCTCTTATCTGTAGGTGAAGTGTAGGGCGACCCCCCACTAGATGGAGTGACAACCTGGTAAGACATGCAGGCACTCAATGGATGCAGGTGGCTCAGGACCGTGCTTTGTGGCATAACTTGGGGGAGGCCTATGTTCAGCAGTGGACTTGTGAAAGGCTGTAATGATGATGATGATGACAAGCGGAACTTGCAGGAACTACAAGCACGCATTAGCACAGCACATTAAAACGTCACAGAGTTGGAAATATCATTTTGAAACACCTGTATAGTTTAGGACTATCTGTTATACTAACCGGGGACTCGTTGGCTGCAGCAGCGTGAGCAAAAAATCTGTCCACATACGCGGCAATGGTGCCGCCTACGTAGTGTCCCAAACCGAGCGGCACACTCATAGCATTCACGAGAGATGTCATCAGGCATCCAGTATCGTGCCAACTCTGTGTCTGCATATCGAGTGCCACCCTGAAATAATTATTGAGCCAGCAATCTATCATATATTCAAACTTCCTCAAAAGCCAAAGCCTAAAATTTATAAATATAAAATTGAATTTAAAAGCTTACTGCTGATTAGGTGCAGCTGATTACAGTGCGCAAACAAAAGTTCATTCTCTATTCTATAATTCTCAAAAGTCCAATAGGGTGGTAATCTGACACAACCAGAGAGAGATCAGGCACAGGTCCAACAGCTTTACATGTTTTCTGAGGCACAGGGCTTATACTGAGAACTTTAGTTAGTGATCGCAAATTCAATACCTGATCATAGTCTGACCTAGGATTCAAGCCTAGGATTTTATGATCAACAGACTCGCTTATAACCACTAATACAACAAGGCAGTCGAAATATATGTGTGTAGATACATATCTACATACATATATTTCGACGGGGTCTGGGTATGTACCACTCTCTTACCTATTTCTGCCACAAAGCAGCAGTGCATGAACTGCTGTTATCAGATTTCCAATTATCAGATTAAAAATGAATAACTCGAAAAGTATGGATTTTGGAACTTTTAAAATAAGATATACATCTTTACTAACTCCTCCTACTAGCCTACATATTACCTTATTAAAACTATTTTAAAACCACATTGTTTGTCGTCATAAAATTCTTAAAATATTTTAACATAACATTTAAAAAACATATAAAAATATACCCCGGAACCCAACGCAATGAGACTGCTAATCCTTTGTAAAACATTAGGTAAACTTCTACCCTCGAATTCGACGGCGTAAGTTCCAGACTCTGTCTTCGCATCATCGTAAGTTTGCTTACATGCCTCGTCAGCTTGACCATCTGATTGTTTCTTGTTCGTCAATGCCTTATTTTCCGTATCATCTGTGGTTTCATTAGGAGAAAAAAGTGGCAATTTCCAAAGCCTATTGAAGAACGTTGTCACACCACTGTGATTATTAGATTCTGATTCGAAACGTGGAAATTCAGTTCGTTGAGATATATCGTACTTATCCATGATTAAGACTTAATTTATATTTCAAAGTAATGGAATGATTATCTCAACATTCCTAACTGCATACTCTTATTTTGTTTTTATTACAATGTTACAAGTACAAGCTGTGATTACAACTTTTCATTTGATTAGCTTGTCAATCAATGTCACTGTCACTTGTACTGTCAGTGTCACTGTCACTAATACAATTTAGAGATGAGGCGTATATACTAGAACAGATCCAGGCACTAGGTATTAAACGAGACTAGGTTGCACCTAATCCAACTTTTAAAAGACTTGATCCACCTAGTCTCACTGTGCCTACGCGTCGCACGGCACCAGTGCGGCACGGCGGCCCGCTCGAATCGAACAAGTACTGGGTACCGGCGCGGCGGATCGAGATAGCATTTTGTTGCCGTAGTTACTAGTCTGCTTTGCCGCTCACTTGTGTATTCTTAAATCATTCGTGTGTCAGTCATTTGAATTTAAACTATATTTCAATGTACTTATATAAAAGTAACGCGACGCACACTCATGTTGTGTAAGAATATATTCTGTCCTTTTTGAACTATACTATTCCGCAGTCTTGCTATCTTTGTCTGTCAATACTCGAGACTAGTCGGGACTAGTCCCGGGGACGTCAACCAAATACTAGGCAGATTTTATACACCAGGTACTTGTAAATACTCAATGCGAATGGAGACCATATGGTGAAGTCGAGTGTCTAGTACCGACTCATGCGAATGTGATCTCGGTACCGTATTGATACCTACTCGATTTATTCTTATTCATTAATAGGTTTTCGTAACGAAGTATTGTTATGTGGTTAAAGAACTTTCGGTTTATTTTTTGTTTAGACATTAGACGTGTGACATTTGTAAAATACCATTTTAAAAATTCTTAAGACTATTTTTTATAAACGTATATAAAAAAAACAATGTTGTAGACAGGTAATTAAAAAAACGAAACAAAAATAATTAAAAAACTAAACGAAAAAAAAAAGACAAAAATCGGATAACTCTGAAAAAAAATTATCGAAACCTTATACGCCAACAATCTAGATTTCTAGAATGTAGATAAATCTTGACGTTGACAGTCTTAAATCTATGTAAAGTTGAATGGATGATTACTATTCATTACCTTCAAGTATCGGCTGTACGTAAAGATTAAGCATACTTTAAAGTAAGCTATTCCAACAATACCAAATTTTATGCGTACTTCAAGGACTAGGCGGAACACGTATTTGGATCGAGTATTTGTACGGAATTGGACTAAGTGCATCTAGTACAAAATTTACCTAGTACGACTCATCTCTAGTACAATTACAATATCTCGAACTTGGACAAAGTATACAGCATGAGTATGATACTTTATCCCAGTATTCCCGATCCGATCAGTATCTCCAAATCAAACCGCTTTGTCATAATATATTGAGACAAATTATTAAAAGACAATTTTTTGGGTCTATTGATTTATCGATAATGAATCCAAATTTTTTACACCAGGGTGAAAATGACGTCACTTTGGAATGAGGTGTAATATTGAACAGATTTCATGGCTGGGGAAGTCAATTTGTTATAACAATGTAGAGAATTGTTTCTTTGTGAAATATAAATCATATTATAAAATTTAGATTAGATATGGATAAACGAAACCACGAATATTCCTAAAAGCAAAAGAATTAAAAAAAGTTAAAAATGTGTAAAAAATTAAAGCACACAGCTCTGAGGTATTGTTCACAATACAATACAATACAATACAATAACTTTATTTCAGGCATCAAGGACTTAAAAATTAAGAACATTGGCCCATAGCAATATATACCTTAACCTATAAATATATATAAAATATAAACATAAAACTATTTAGGGAACTTTCTTCTTTGGCGCGACCCTGTACCGGCGAAACACTACCCCAGAGGGCCAGAAATCGGGAATGAGGAATGTCTCTTTATGTTTTGCAGGAACCTGGAGTAAGTAGGATTTGAAGTTCGTTGACCTATTAAACTCCAGACGCTGCAAATGTAAAGAGATCGGATCCTCTATGCCAGTCTTTCTCAAGTGAGCAACGCCCCTTGTGAGCGTTAGAGACCTAGAGGGGCGTTAAGGGCCCAGAAAAAAGAGGGCGTTGGCGTGGTTTAGGGGCAATGATTGATTTGTAATTTCATTAAGATACTTTATACTTTAAAATTTACTAAAATTAAAATCTACCTACTACTCAATATCGAATAATTAGTTTATATTTGTACGATGGTATATAAACTAGAAATAATTGACATAGATTTCGTATGATAGTCCGTACGCCGTACGCAATCAAGTTGTAACAAGTTTTGTTAAATAACGCTATTGGTGCAATCCGGTAGCAATCGGCTGGTTCATCGAAATTGTCTTAACTTGCTCAGTACGATTGAGCGTCGAAAGAGATAGACGAGTTTGTCTTATTCCTGTCGGTGCGTGCTGTATTTAAATCCTATATAAAAGCTCGTAATATTTTTATATTTTCATTAGTGGTTTCGGGCGCAATCTTTAAACAAGTATTTAAGTTCAACACTTTATTTACATATTTGTAAAACAAAGCCATGTCGGAAGCAAAAAGAAGAGACGGCAATATAGTGCAGAATATATTTAATATGGATTCATAGAAAATTCGACAAATCCATCTTTGCCTTTGTGCCTTCTTTGTTCAAAAACATTTTGAAACGAAGCGATGAAGCCTTCAAGACTTCAAGATCATTTGAATAAAATGCATCCAGATAAGAAGAACAAAAATGTAGCCTATTTTCAAGACCTGGAAAAGAAGCATAATGCTCAGCCAAGTGTATCAAAACTTTTTTCAGTGGCTGCTAAGCAAGACGATGACGGACTTCGAGCTTCATACAATATCTCTTTGTTAATTGCTCAAACAGGTAAACCACACACCATCGGAGAAACGTTAATTTTGCCGGCAATAAAAGAAGTTATAACTTCTGTGCTCTATAAACCAGCGGCAGACATAATTCGAAAAATTTTTTTGAGCAATAGTTCTGTGCAAAGACGAATTGATGAAATGGCTGAAAACATTGAAGAGTCATTAAGCAATCATCTGAAGACTAGTCAATTTTCAATTCAGTTGGATGAGTCCACTTTACCAACTAATGAAGCAGTGTTGCTGTCTTACGTAAGGTTTATTAAAGATGAAAAAATATGTCAAGAACTATTATTTGCTAGAAATTTAGAGACAGACACAAAAGGAGAAACCATATTTAAAACACTGGAAAAGTTTTGTGATGAGAAAGGAATTCCCTTGAAGAATATTATATCAGCTGCTACAGATGGTGCTCCAGCTATGACGGGGTGTCAAAAAGGCTTCATAGCGTACTTAAAAAATAAAATTCCCGATGTGCTTGCTGTACATTGCGTTATACATCGACAACATTTGGTTGCTAGAAATTTAAGTGAACGACTGTTTCAATCATTGCAACATATCATCAGAGCAGTCAATAAAATCCGAAACAACTCTTTAAATGACAGATTATTTAATCAGCTTTGTGTTACTAATGATGAAGATTTCAACCGATTGATCTTTCACACAGAAGTACGTTGGCTATCAAAAGGAAATTGTCTGACTCGATTTTACAATCTGTTTGACTCCGTCGTAGAGTTCATGGAAAACAAATACACAGAATTGCGCGACAACCTCATCACATCAAAGAATGATATCGCATACCTGACAGACCTTTATAAATTGCTTAATGATATGAATCTCCAACTTCAAGGCGATGACTTGAACTTAATAAATACAAAAAATGTCGTCGCTGCTTTCGTAGCCAAGCTGCTCTTACACAAGAAGAATATCGGCAGACGTGAGTTCCATAATTTTCCCAATTTATCAGTATCCTGCAACAACGACGACTTGCCTGTCTACTGCGAACATTTGGAAAATCTCCACAGTGATTTCATTGAAAGATTCCAGGACATTTTGAAATTGGAAATACCAGACTGGGTGTTAGATCCTTTTTCAAATGTCAACATAGCAGTATCACCCCAACTGGAAGAAGAACTTATAGAACTTACAACGAACGAGGAAATAAAAATCAAATTCAAAAATGGCTACCAAGAATTTTGGCTAAAAAAGTCAATCCCGCAGTTGTAACCTGGATTGTCGTCGATCGTTCAACGATTTTTGATAGCATTCCCATCCTCATATTTGTGTGAACGTGAATTTAGCGCTGTGACAACGCTTTTGAGTAAAATCGAACCTGATATCAACAAACTCGTTAAAAATTATCAAATTCATCCATCTCATTAGATTAGTTTTAAAACTAAAATTGTTTACCTATCTACATTGTTTCTTTTAATTTTATTAAAATATATTCTTAATATTATAAAGTTGCGTTTTAATTGCTCTCACTGGTAATAATGTCTAGTTTAGAATATAAGTTTAAATACCAGAATCGACTAATATAGCACACCATAACTAAATTAATTAAAGTAATGAAATTGTAGTTTTTAAGTTTTAGGAGTGTATAAAAAATTGGGGGCGCTGAAAAATAATTGATTTTCAAAGGGGTGGTAAAAGAAATAAGTTTGATAATCTCTACTAATTTTTATGAAAACCTAATCGCGCAGTTTTGCCACGTGTTGACGTTATAAGGCCTGTGTATATACAGCATAGATAAATAATTAAGTAGCAATTAAATGGAACTAAGCTGTCACGGGCCTGATATACAGTAATCTATGGCCTGTGTAGAACAGGTCAGCGACAGCGACAGAGAAGCGCGCGGGAAATTTGAAATAGTTTGAAACAGTTTACGAGTTATTTTATTAGTTGATATTATTGATTAAGCAGTTTGATAGGGCAAACCCGGCTTCTCGGCTTCTATGGAGGCTTCGCTACCGGTAGCAAATGAAATATAAAAAGTATAAATATGGTTTACTAATACTTACGTAGATTTAAATCTTATCGAGGTTGTCGCAAGAGATACCGCTGATTTTGTAAATAAAATTAACAACTTGTTTGATTTATTAAACTCAAGTACACTTCGATCTCGTAATAAATAAATAAAAATTCGATGCGATAGTTATCAAATTGAGTTTTTAGAAGAAATGCTAACATTTTTCAGGAACTTAAAATTAATAAGAAGTGATAGGCAGAATAACGTTACAAATAGCATGAATTTCGACGATTGTCGTATGTTTAATACACCATCGCAGCAACCTGACGATGTTACTGCCCTTGTGTTAACAGTAGGAACAAATGATTATCGATTTGATTTACCAGAAAAAAAATGGTTTAGTCTATGTATCGGGATATTTGTATAGAAAATGTTGTCTCGAACACCACAAATATGAGAAAATAAAATTGTACGTAAATAGATCTGAACAACCTATAAATATGGTAAAATGTTCTTTTTTTCAGCCATTACAAGGATTTTAATAAAGATAGTGTTCAATCGGGTTTTTTTTAATAATACTTTCTGACAATTTTATCGCATTTGTTGAATTGCAACCTCGAAAGAAACATTGTAAATATTGGCAGTGAAATATTAAAACGTGTGCAAGATTGTACATTTGTTATGCCATGTGAGTGATTGCCAAAAGATTATTTAAAAAAAATTACATTTCTTTGAAGAACAATAATTATAAAATAAAATATTTAGAATACGTAGTTTGTAAAAAATGTTCTATCTTAAGTATCTATTTAAAAAACTGATAAACGTTTTGTTTATTTAATTTTATCCTCCTGTGCCAACCCTACCAAAATAAGTAAAAATTTTGACAGCTCCTTAGAAGCTTTGCCTCAGTCTGTAAGTTTCTTTACTCATGTGCTACTACTACTACTACTACTGCTACTTCATTTGCGTTTTTTCAAAACACAAACGTGGAGTAGCCAATACTGGGTATTGTTACTCTAGGGTTTGTGAATCAATAATAACAGTAACATTTGATTATTATCTGTTGTCGGTGACTTTGGTTGTTTGTTAACAGATATGGGTACAAAGATTATCGACAAGTATTATAGACAAGGAACTCGACAACCCTATTGAATTTTATTGTTTATCAAAACTCAGTAATATAAAGTCAAATATGTTGGTTATTACATTATTAAGATAAGTAACAATTTTTAAGTACCTGTATTATCAAATAGTTTTTTTTAAATTAGCTGTAATTCACTTACTTGTAGAATATTATCCCACTTTCCTTTTGGTAACGAGTTTTACAAATTACGCACACTCTCATTATCACTAAAAATAATTCTTATTATGTAACTAAAACCAAACATATTCAAACTACACAAAATAAAAAATTATATTTTTATTTTTCGCATTTGACATTTGAATATGTAGTCACCTTATTTCAATAATTAAGTGTAAAAAGTGTTGTGTCATCATTAATCATTAAGTTAATATGATTGTGTAAACACTACTAGTATTTACTATTGCATTACCTGTTATTGTTTGTAGGCAGTGGCCATTAAAGTTTTTTTTATAACAAAGGCGCGTAACCATAGACTTAGAATATATTGGCGTATAGACGACCTGACAGCCCGAAAATGTGTAACCAATTTTGATTTGTGATTGTGTGCGTTAGCTAGTGATGTACATTTTACTTACAAGGACTATCGAAAAATCATTGTTAAGGTAACAGTATAAAGATTAAAAAAATGGTTTAGTGCACGAAATTGAATTTTTACAATGATAGTTTTAAAATAATTAAAAAATATTCAAATAACATGTTCCCGGGAATAAGCTGTACCTACCTGCCGTTTGTTGGATTTTAATTCAAAATGTACATAGTCCCAATAATCTCTGAAGAGGTGAGTCTACCGATAAACTTAAAAAAATTGCCCCAAGAATCAGATCGGGAAGTTGTATTTTCGAGCTTTGGAGAAAACTTTACTGCCATGGAAATTTTCCCCGGAATTTCTTTTTTAACATAACGTTAATCAACTATAAATAGGTAGATACTTAATTAAGTATATACCTATTTATACTTTATATATTTCATAAAATGTTTTGCTTTTGAAATAAAAAACGGGGATTCGGAGCACATAATGACTGCTTTAGTTTTCATATAACTATTACTTTTAATAATTACAATTATTTAATAATTAAATACATTATAGAAATTAATTTTAACATTCGACTTAAATATGAATTTAAACTTAATAATTTAAGTAAGGAAATTTGTAGGAATCAGTTAAATAAGATTAATCTGTTTAAAGTTCAATATGTTTATGAGGCTACTCTCTCTCTTTCATCTCTCCCTGATAAATAATAAACTTATTATCATTTTAGATGCACGAATTTAAAAACATAATGATATTACACAGACTAGCCAATACGCAGGATTCAGATGCACTGTCTATTCTCACAATATCAGTATGTTAAGAAAATGGTCACCCATCCATGGACTGACTGAGACAAGTTCAGCTTAATCTCGCAGATCTATTGATCCGCGCAGCAGTTAATTAAGCAGCCGGCTGCGTGATTATGTGGGACTCACTTTAAAGAAGCCTGTAATATAGGTATTATACCTACCATAGGCACCAGCGATCCACAACCAAAGTTGTTATATTATGTTATGTTATATTAGCTGTTACTCTTAATTCTAAATGTAACTTTATTTGTGGTAAGAAAATAAACGTCATTATTATTATTATTATCGAAAAAGTTTAAATTTGCTCAACCTTTTTGAAAAAGTTGGTAATAACTGTATTTACAGGCTTTTAGCCAAGTAAATTACAGTGTGTGGTGTGTGTTTGATGTAGATGTAGGGATTTTGGGACTTTAAACTATTTCATTTTCCTCCAACTGCAGGAACTTTCTCACTATCCTGCAAGTATATAAAATCGCGGCTTTTTGTAGGGCTATATATGTGTTTTCTGTTAATTCTAAAAGTTTTAGGTTATTGAACATATTATTTGGGACAACTCCAGTGGTTGAGATGACTATGGGGACTATACATAGAAATATAAAAAAGAGGAGAAGTGGCAAGGGAGAGTGTCTGTGTCCGCGCGCTATGATCAAAATGCTCATGTTCTATGCAAATGGCCGTTCCTGCGAAGTAGTACGCTTTCGACCGTCATCGTGAAACATTACCAGAATGCCGTGTTGTTCAGTGGTTTCTTGTAATAATCAAAGCCAAAACAAAAACTTTGTAAATCATGGAATCACTTACCATATGTATTTAACTATATTTATCTATATGTAAAATATTTCTTGCTCTTATTACGTTATTTTTGTTTTCAAATATCACAGCGACTGTACTGTTTTACAGTAAATACATTGCTCCTTAATCACTACCTAAGTATGTCACTAAGTGACTGAACAAGCAATGTAAATATCAATATCAATACTTTATTTATGCGAATGCATCGCGTAGTATGGCCGCTGTATCTTGCGACGAGTTAGTGATGTGCTCTACTACATAGGCTATCTATAGCTAAAGGAGTAATATATACTTTTCCTTGCTTCCATTTTCTTCCAATTTCTTCCTTTAACTCAGCATATTTACAAATTTTCTCAGCTATTGTTTTTTGAATGTTATGTGTATTGGGTACTGCAATATCTATTAAGTACGTGGTTTTGTTATTTTTATCTTGTAGAGTAATGTCTAGTCTATTCAGTGGCGGATTTACCAGCAGGCTGAGTAGATTGGAGCCTAGGGCGGCAGATTTTAGGGGCGGCAAATTTGGGTCCAATTTTTTTTGTGTTTTACAGAAATTAAAAAGAATCATATTTATATACCTAAATGTTGTTAGGTCAAAGGTTAGATTTTGCGTAATCGCGTTTGATTGTGACGCGGGAACGGGTGACATGACCATTCGCTAAGTGTGTCTGACCGAAATGCCGAATTGACTACATGAGCGCGGCGCTCTCCAGAGAAAATATAATCTTTTTTATTTTAGTTCTTTGATAAAAAATATAATGAGTGATGGGACAAAGCGACAGTGGAGCTGAGTATAAAAAGAAGGCCAAAATTATTGAGTGAAATAGGAAAGGAAAACGCTAAAGAGAATAAATCTGACAGGTTGGTCAGCTAGAGAGGACGCAGGTAGAAGTTTAAGAGATTCTTGGCATGAAGTCCTTCAAACTTTGGAATCAATCAAGAATGATTGTACCAAAAAGCCTGCCTGTTTGTAACGCTAAACGAAGCGACGGCAATACTTTTGAATTTAGAAAAACTTGAAAGATTGGTAATGATTGTAGTGTGGAATATTTTTTGGAAAGAATAAACAAAGTGAATGTATTAATTCAGGCTTCTACCGTAGGTTTAATCACTCTCCTTGCAAGTTTATCGTAGCTGAACGAGAAAACAATTTCGGAATTAAGCGTACTGCTTTAAAGCAGTGTACAAAAGATGTGGGTAAAAAGACAACCGAAAAGGAAAAGAATTGATTAAACACCCGATAAAGAAATGAAAATAACTATGAGTGATACTTTCAGGGTTAACACATATCTCATCCTCATTGAAAGACTCGTATCCAAATTAAAAAAACGGCAGGAGGCCTACAACAGGTTTAATGAAAAGTTTTAATTTCTGACTTAAATGAGTGGATTATCATCATCAACCCTTACGGGAAAAGCCATTTTTTCGGAAGAAATGTATTAGAGACTGACTTAGTTCAAGAATGCCACCATTCATTCATTTTCAATGCCACCTTTCTTCTGAAAGAATTTTGAGGAGACCATATTCTGGATTACTGAAAAGTCTATCTTCGTTCTTGCGACACAATTTGCAAAACGTTTGTCCAAAATTTATATAATTAATAGCAGTTCGCATAGCTCTACCTCTACACCAGCGACAGATTGTTCGGGTGAGGAGACTTTTTTTGCTTAAATCGGGTGAAATATTATCTAAGATTTACCTTAAGCCAAGAAAAACTAAATGCCTTAGCTCTTTTGTGCATAGAGTCAGAACTAATGAACAAGATTTCATACAACGATATAATTGATGATTTTGCGAATAGGAAATCGCGCAAAAAGGTATTACTGCAAAAAGGTAAACTGTAAGTAAGGGCAATAAAAATTATTTATTTGCGCTTTTTACCGAATGTACATAATTCTATAAGTAGTATTAAGGCATGCCTTACCCCGCCTTATTAGTAGTATATGATTGAGCCTTTATTAGATCAGAAATATAGTCAAAAACTGTTTCTTGTGCAATCTTAACTAAATCATTGGATTGTAAAAATAATCTAGGAACTGACAAATCAATCGTCTAGTTCACAATTATACTAATTACGGGAAAAAGGTGGAGTAATTAGGACGATAATGCACAAATCATAAACCTACAATTTCATTGACAAAAAAATATTATTAATACGATTGTGAACTAGGGTATCGAATTGTAGAGGTCGGTAGGGGCGGCAAAATTTCAATAGCCTACTGGCGGCAAATGTGTAAATCCGCCACTGGGTATATTGTAATGAATGGTTTTGTCAGTAAGTATAGCTCGGTCATAGTAAAGTTTATGTGAGGCATTTTCTAGAACTGTTTGTGGTGTGTGTTTGTAGTACGGGGTGTTTGTGTTTTGTATAAGTTTATGTTTGAGTGCCAATTTTTGATGTATGATGTTTGCGAACTGATTATATCTGTGAGTGTAATCTGTCTGTGTGAGGCTTGTACATGCTCCGGTTATGTGTTGTATTGTTTCCGGTTGGCTGTTGCACTGCGGCATTTATCGTATGTGACTGTGGGATCTTTGATAATGTGTTTTCTATAGTTTTTTGTGTTAATTACCTGATCCTGTATAGCTATTAAAATCCTTCTGTTTCTGGGAACAGGGTACCTTTTTTAAGCCACATGTTTGCCGCTTGTGTATGTGGGGTTGGCTTAAATGGTGTGGGTGTCGCCCGTGTAGTGCTTTTTTCTTACAGTTTTCTATTTTATTTTTCTGCGGATCTCTATTGTTTGGATTTTCTAGGCCTGTTTGTTCATCAAGATTTAGTGGTGTGTAGTTTTTGTCGTTGCGAGTTATAGCTTTGTGTATTTCACTCGTTTGCGATTTGGTATGAAATAATGTTTTTAAGCTGTAGATCTGCTTCTGCCATAGGTGATGGATATCTATTAAACCTCTATCTACATCTTGTCTCTTGATTGTGAGCCGTTCTATTGCAGACTTTGGGTGTAGGTTGCTGTGTTTTGTCAGTGTGGTACGTGTCATTCGTTCTATATGTTCTATATCCGTTTGGCTCCATATTATGATTCCAAATGAATATGTTAGGATAGGGATCGCATAAGTGTTAAGAGCTTTTATTAAATGTTTTCCTGAGAGCTGGGTTTTACATATGGCGTTAATTCTCTTTTTATATTCTAGAGTTATTGTGTTCTTTATAGATGTATGGTCTAGTCCTTTCAGTTGTTGGAATCCCAAGTATTTGTATAAATCGATTGGCTCCATTGCTGTTATTGTATCTATGTCATCAACTGCATAGTCACCAGGCTGAATCTTGCCCTTTATTAAATGAAAGTTTTTACATTTATCCAGTCCAAATTGCATATTTATGTCCTTGCTAAATTCTGTGGTGATTTTTATTAGAGTTTAGATTAGATAAAAGCTTATTCCTTTCTATTACTCTTTTCTGGTCAGAATTATTTTGTTGTCACACATTCACATCAGGATGTTTTAGTAAGAAACATTCGTGCAGTTTTTCCTATATATGGTTAGATCGGTCTCGTAGTTTTGTTACGTAGTAGTAGGTGCGCATGATAAATAGGTTTACTTCGTTGCTCCATTTAATCCGCACCCTAGTTTTAACGGCCTTGGCGGACGCAGGTAAAAAGGCATTTGCCTCCAGCGCAACATCCAGAGCTGGCGTTGATAAGTCCCTATTACCCGAGGGGGATGGTGATGACTGTACCGAGGGATTGTACGATACGGTACTAGGGCTAAAAGGTTCATATGGGCTATTGCTTCTACTGTCCTGTTCTGTCCAGTCTAGCGTTGTCGGCTGTAGCATTTTCGGGTTGTGAATCCCCTTTGGGAGCCCACCTACTGAACTCCTCACCGCTGATGGATCGTCTGCTGAAACACCCAGCGTCAGCTCCAGGTGTGCCCCGGCGATTGCCCCCGGGAAGCGGCCCTTTCACGGAGATCGTTCCAGGATTGACGGACGGTTGGGCTCGTAGAAGGGGCACAAAAGTACATGGACCCATTATACAAATGCTCCATTATCCCTTAATGCCAGTCGGGTTAAGGGTTGTCCACCCTCCACGTAGCTAGGTGCTCAGCTTGGACGTAAGGTAGGATTTTAGGGGGCTTATTATTATTATTATTATGGGGTATTTATAGAGTGTTCTCATCTAGTTGGGCTGAATAAATATATTAAAGGAAATAATAAATAACCATAAATATATATTTAATATACTAACATAAATAAAGAAATAATACATAAATAAATAAAGTCCCAACCAGATGGAAGCCCTCGGCAGGGGAGACCAAACAGCCGAGGGTTAAGGGGAAAGGGAAAGAAACCGGCGGACGATGCGGGTGGTATCAAGGAGCACCGCCTTCTACATTTGAGCCCGGAGCAGTCCGTCACGGAGTCCCAGTCGCCTCAGATGACCCGAAAGGCTGACCGGGATTAACCCGTTTGCAGAGACAACTACAGGAATAATTTCGGTCGGCAGACCACCCCACATGTCAGTCACCTCGTGAGCCAGGTCCAGATATTTTGTTTTCTTATCTGCTTCGGCTTTCACGAGGTTCTCGTCATCCGGAATGGTAATATCGACCAAAAATATCCTTGACTGTGCCCGATCCATCAGCACAATATCAGGCTTATTCGCAAGAATAGTCCTGTCTGTGATGATGGCCCGGTCCCAGTGGAGCCTGGCGCGGTTATTTTCGAGCACGGCTTCCGGCAAGTACTTATAATAAGGCAGTTTCCGCTCCACGAGACTTACTATTATTATTATTACTATTATTTCACGCATACTACCAGAGCGATTTTACCCTTTTTAAGTTATTATTATAAGTCAACGCGCAATCTAAATTCTAAGCATGTTTATTAAAATAAAAGCTGTTCTCTGGTTTAAGCTGTCGTCAAAAACCCTCAAGAACTTCGCAATGTGACAAATCAGCATATTGTAATTTTTTGAACAAAATATAAATCAGTCTAGATTGTATGGTCTAAGACTTTTGCCTGCCTTAATTGGAGAATTTTAACAACAACAAAACAATTTTCACTTTTCAGCAATAGGATTGAATCGAACAACTTTAATTTTTAGCTAAATTAAAAGATCAGATAAGCTCGGCGTTTAAATAATACAAATAAAAATATGGGTGAAGTATCCTTCGAAACGTCAGCTTATGCAAAAATAATTCTTCACGCTGCTAAATATCCGCAATGTGCTGTGAACGGAGTGCTTTTAGTAGACGGTACAAAAGTTAGAGATAGTGCTAAAACCCAAGATTTAGATATTGTAGATACAGTGCCCTTATTTCATCATAGTCACTATTTATCGCCTATGGCGGAAGTAGCGTTGACTCAGGTAAGAATGTTTTCTTTTAATCTTTCATCGGGCCGCAAAAATTTTCCGTTTAAATGGGCCTGTCCAGTTGTATTAAAGGCAAACGACCCGCTTAAGGGTGGATTAGCTGGACTAGCTTATTTACTCTGCAAGATAGTTCTTTGTATTTTACATTTGGCGAAAACAGAGTGGTTAATCTACCATCTGTTGGAAGCCTTAAGATATTTGACAAATCACCTTTTACAATATATATTATTTATATTTTTTGTAAGCAAACTGTAGTTAGATTTTGCTATTAATTTCTATAACTACTATATTCACACAATATATATCCACAATTATGAGCAAACTTTCAATTGAATCAACAGATTGATACAGTAGCTCAAGCTGACAACAGAGTTATAGCAGGCTATTATGCTGCCTGTGAAAACTTCAGGGACAATACTGTAGAAAAGTGTCCTGGGCAGAAAATAGCTGAGAAAATTGTTGAAAATTTCCCATCTGCTGTATTTATTGTGGTGAGTGTTAATTATTGAAATATTATATTAATAGAAATTTACCAATACATTGTAAACAGTAAGAAAAATCATATATTTCAAAGATTTTGATACTCAATGTATCAGAATATTATTAAAACTGTGATTGTCATTGGTTATGTCACAACCAAGAGCACCTTAAAACTGAGAGGACTGTGCTTTACACTTGGCACTCATAACACAGTTACTTAAAAGACTAAGCAGAATTGCTGCATGCACACAAAGTGTACATTAAATACAAGCAATGTCTTTAATACTGATTAATATTTTACAACAATGAACATGTTACAAATGTGCTGTTCACATAGTCTACATTTTGTAGTGTTATATTAGAATGCTAGCATACCACATGTTCCAAGTATGCCTTTCTTTGATTTGTTCCTTGAAGTCAATTGAACATAGGCCTTCCCCATACTATATTGCTTCTGTTACCATTACAGCCTATTAAAGTTCACTGCTGAACATAGACCTCCCCCTTAGATTGCCTCATAGGGGAGATAATTGGCATAATTTCCACACTAGGTAATGGTAAAATTTAATAAGTAATAATTATATTAATTTTTTAGATATAATTAGGAAGACTCTGCTGCCCATCCCCTGGTTTGTTTCCCACTGTCACATCTTACAACACCCATGGGATATGGGGTAGTGGATATTCTTACACCACAACTACACAGTCAATAGATTTTAATAGATAACTTCATAAGGGGGATATTTGCCACAGTTACCATGCTAGAGCTTGGTTCCTTTAATTTTTCTCTATTGCCTCTTTAACACCCACGAGATGATATGGGGTAGTAAATCTTCTTAACCTCACTACAGGGCAGCATAACTACTGTAATAAAATGGCATTTTTCAACTTCAACTTTTTAACTTAAGCAGAATATTATCAATTCCTTTGTTAAATCACATTACAGGTTGACAACAAAAAAGTGATGCAACATCTGGAAACTCCTGCTATTAAAATACACAAATATTGTGATGGAAAATGGAAACTTATAGATACAAATAAATTATTATTCCGTGAGTTAATAATAGCTATTACACCCTAGTAGCTTTATAGTTGTAAACATGGCAATATGTGTTCAGTGGATTTATTATCTACTGATGAAGTTTGCTTCTCCTTTACCAACCTCTATAAATTCAACACTGTTGTATATATTTTTTAAAGCTGCAGTAACTAAAAGCATGCAACCTCAAATGATTTGTTCATACTCACCATACAGGGCAGTCGGGTTGAAAAATCATAAAACAAATCAAGTTATCAGATATTGATAACTAAAAGTCTACCTACTTAACATGAGCCTCTACTATTGTATATATTATTGTCTCGTAGGCAGGTGGATTGATAACCATAGTGTTAGATGTCTTGCACTTTGAAGCTACTGCCCCTTGCTAGTCTGGGTATTTTATGTATGACAAACATAATGATAATAATTTATTATTATTGCATCCTTAAAATTAAGTACACATGATAATATGTACATAATAAAAACAAAAGTATACAAAAGTCGGACTTAATGCCGAGTGTGTGTCCTGAATGACGGCGCACCGCGTAGGCGAAATGAACGGCGCATTAAACAAATGTTCGACACATTTGAACTTGTCTGGAGTACGAGCCGACGCGCACATTTCACGGCGCATTCTACTGGCGGATGCGCTCATCAATACGCGTATTTAGATTTTTTATTTTCTTTCTCTTCTAAATGTTCTTCGTATAGCGAAACAGTCAGAATTTCATTCAGATAAGTACCTTTTTTCTTCGTCTCCATTATATCAAATAAAGATCTGAAAAGATAAATAATAGAATTACAAAATTATATATAATAGAACAAGCACACTATTTTGTTAAAATATCCTTGTCCGGTACTAGAGAATCTGTTATTGTCTGGACTTAGGGGAATAACATACAGTAGTATAATTTCGATTATAAAATAATGTTTTTTAATAAATTCGCTAAAAAACAATATCATTGTAAAGCGTACTTACCAATGATTGAAACAAAATTTATGCACTCTAAATGGTGGTTTATAACCTTGTAAATGTTACTCGATGCATCGGATTCACGTGAAAAATGACTAAAATGTCACTTGTAAGCCGTATCGGGCGAGACTGACGCCTCCCACGCCGCGGGGATTTGTCCGTTGAGTTTGACTTCTTTCTATGAGCGAGTGCTAATAAGAACGTTATTTCATGTTTTGACGAGATTTGTCTGGTACTATGTGCTGTCCGGCGCTAGGGAGATTCCCCCTATATTGGTAAAATTTCTCCAGGTATCGTCTTAATTCTTCATATTATAGTCTAATGTATTCACCGCTTTTTTTTTCTGTGGATATATTTTGTAAAAAAAAGAAAGCACGTAATTCTATCATCGGTAAAAACTGCTTCTTTCTAAAAATTTTAAAATGTTTGAATTTTGATATCGACTTTATTAAAATCAAAGTAAAATAAACGCAACACTAAACACGCGCGCATGCATCAACTTTCCCGCGTGCACTAAGGACAAGTATCGACGTGTAAATCCGCTCCGCAATCCGCGGTGCGTTTTTATAGAATAGAGGTAGGAAACGAGCACACAGTCCTCCTGGTGGTAAGTGGATGCCATGGTCTATGGACATCTACATCTATCCACGATTAAGAATTAAAATGCACATGCATTCTCGACCGACCCATTCGTGTTACTATTATAATATAGCTACAATTTACGAAATTTAACAATGGTTTCACTTGCGCCACCAACACTGGCAAGAATGTTAATTATTATTTTCAATTTTCAGAAACACCATATGTGTTAGAGACTGTTTCACACTTATTACAAAGTGGAGTGCAAAGGGATCTAGTTGATTTTGACAACTATCTTGATGATCTGTCACAGGATTGGACAAATCTAGGCATTGAAAAAGTAATAGCGAGCATCAATGCATCAAACACTGTTGATTGCAAAGAAAAGGATTATTGATGTCGTTAATCAATATATTATATTAAATGTATTTAAATTAAATAATATATTAGTGTATATATAGATGCAAATGTAAATTTTATGAAATAATTAATATTGTACACACAGATAACATAATTATTCTAAAAATATAATTAAATGCAGTTGCCATTCCCTTTCTGTCTAATCAATTGTTTTTTGTCACACACACACACTTCTGCAACTATAAATGTACCAAAAACTCTCCAAAGGTTTTGTGATTGGGCATTTTAATTATTTAAGCGTTAAAAGTGTTGTAGTCACCAAATATTACTATGTACTAAGTAGTACTTTTGTAGTAAATAAATGTTAAAAACGAAGTTAGACATTCCAGTAAACACTCTAATATCCAATTTTGTTTTTTATACTACCAATTATAAATTATATTTTTATTTTTTGCATTTGACATTTGAATATGAAGTCACCTTATTTTATTAAGTGTAAAAAGTGTTATCATTAATCATTAAGTTAACATGGTTGTGTGAACACTACTGGTATTTACTATTGCAATGCCTGTTGTGTGTAGGCAGTGGCCATTAAAGTTTTTTTTAATAGAATATAAGTGACAAACGAGCACACCTAATGCCTGATGGCAAGTGGATACTGTGGCCCTTAGACATCTTCATTTATTCTGGATTAAGAATCAAAATGTAGATGCGTCCAAACACAGTCCATCTGATGGTAAGTGGTTACTGTTGCCCATATAAATCTACAGTTATCCTCAATTAAGAATCAAAATGCAGATGCGTTGTCACCCCTGAGGACTAAGATGGAATGCCTCGTATCCAGTAGAAAGGGTCTCCGGTTCTCTACACTCACCATACGAAACACAGCAGCATTAAGCCGCTATTTTACACTGGTATTCTGTGAGGGCGTGGCTAAAACCATAATATAGCTGCAGCATGGATTACCACGTCAAAATTTATAATATTTAAGTAACACAGGTTGCTTCGTTTTCTGCAGCCTATGCCCAAAAAGCCCGTCGTTCTGACTTTGCCAATTATCGGCCAATCTCAATTACCTCGCAAGAGATAAGTTGATGGTTATTTATTTATTTAGATCTATTTTTTTTGCTAAAATTAACAACATCTCGCCAAGTACATTCTGGCTTGGTTCACACCTTATCTCTTTTATCCATGAAGCCGTCAACACCGAACGTGGCCCTCTTTTCACATTTATGTTTTTGGTAGGATTTATTTTACTAGAGCAGCTCTCTGTAAAATCTGAGGAGACCTGTGCCTCGCAGGGGGTCACATACAGGCTGTAGCGTTACTTTTTTATCTGCACTTGCCAGTATTTTACTCACCTAACTTGGATTTGATTTTTTTTAAGAAAGGTGACAACGAACACTCGGTCCACTGATGGTAAGTGGATGATGTGGCCTGTAGACACCTAGATCTGTCATTGCTGAAGAATCAAAAAGCAAATGCGTTGTTAACCCTGAGCACTAAGATGGAATGCCTTGTTGCCAGTAATAGGGTCTTTGGTTCCCTACACTGACCATACGAAACACAGCGGCATTATGCTGCTATTCTGTGAGCGTGTTCCTTACCCGGTCGAACCGACTCGTTTGTGCTGCAGCTATAATACAACAATATTCATGTTCATAGTAAACATTTACTAATTCCAATTTAATAAAAATTTAAAAGGAACATTTAAATTATTTGAAATATATGTACTTAATAAAAAAGTTTATTTGTTACTACAGTACATTAGCAAAATATTCCTCAACTATCTTCTTGCATTTATTGATTGCTGTTAAATCGCCAGCTTTCCCTTGGAACTTGCCGTGTTTAAAAGCTCCTTTTGCCTTTAATAGTTCTGTTATTCTGAAATAAATAATTATGGTTGTTAACATATTGGTCCACATGTGGTAATCAGCCCATGTACGTCGTAAGCGTCGACAAAGGAAAATACCAGGAAGAATTCAATGCCTCGGTATGATGATCTCCTCCAGACCGATATTCGGCCACGGCGACTAAACCCAAAAATGTTAAGCCATCAACTACGCAGGTGAAAATATGAGCTCGTAGCTGTGGACCTGTAGATATTATAGTCTTCCAGCAGACCTACTGTAAGTTATAAAGTCTATCTGTGAGATACTTGTCTTAACCTGCCTGTGCTCGATGCAATGCTTATGCAATCAGGAGATAGACTACTAGTATGCAATGTCAGAGAAAATCAAAAAACACCTAGACCTGGAAAACAATTTTTGATTTTGGATGAACATTGGCCTAAACTGGGGTTTGGACATGGGACCTGTGGCGTAATAGCCAGCCAGATATTCTGGTCACTACAAATTCTGGTTATTTATGCTGCCGCCGCAATACAGCCACAACAAGATTCTAACACGTAAACTCTACTAGAATTTCAATAATTTAAAAAATCAGTGGTAAAGTTAAAAAAAAATACTAACTGTTGCCCCAACACATTACAATGTTCTTCCGGACCTTGTATTATAATCTGGCCTTCCTTAGGCTTGTCAGGTTCCACGGAAGCAAGAAAGAGAAACAGTCCTTCCCCTCAATCCCTTGCAAATGGTGCGGTTGAAGTCCGGTGTGGCCTCTTTTTTGCACATGAATACATATTTAGGTTTCGGTTGTGCGTTTTTTATCCTTTCAACTTCTAACTGAGCTAGCTCAGATAGAACATTCTGGAGGTTTTTGTTCGCTGCCTTAAGATTTTTTTGCAATTTTGATACTAATTCCTCATGTTTATTAGGTTCATTTCTAGAAACAATTAAATTACAGTAAAATATAAAATAACTCCAAACCTTGGGATATTACTCTCATTGACTTTGCTGAGTTAAGCAGCCATCAAAAGCACCTATAAATTCGCAATATGATATATTAACTTGGTAAGCACTTTCTAAACATTTATAAATAATAATGGGCAATGGGTAACGTCTGATGACTTTTTGGCTGAAAGCCTTGTAGTCGATGTTAAAATAAATCTATATGGAAGTACTTCACATGAAATAAGGGTTCTTAGAAAATAAAAAATCAATTCAAGCTTCGTTAAAACTGAAGCGAACCATCACACACAGGATGCGGGAAACAATTGCACACAATGAGGGCATCCACGACTTTCTGCCACCAGGACGGCGCCACTGAAATAAGTTGTAATATTTGACAGATTTCATGAAATTTGTCAAACATTACAACTCATTTACGCCGGTATTCTGTGAGGGCGTGGCTACAACCGTTCGATTAACTTTCCCGCCATGGCGGCGGGGAAGTTAATTTTTTCGGAGAATGTAAAGGTAAATCTTTCTTTCTGTAATATTAGTTATATTTTATATGAATTAGATTAAAAATAAATAAACCAAACCACAGATATTCATAACAGTAAAAAAAATTAAGAAAAAAAAAGAGTTAAAAATATGCAACAAATTAAAGATATACATAATACTCTAGAAACTGATAAACTTTTATTTAAAACTAACTTCTCAATTAAAAGACATCTCATAAACATCACCTCAGTGTCAACTAGCGACATCTGGAGAGCAGATTATTAGCCGTCATTGATTAATTCCTTTACCCGTTACTAGACTCCACAGCCAAGTAATTTATTATTGGGGTAATGTATACGCTTTAACATCAAAATACTAGAAAATATACACTTGTCCAACGCCAAGTTCAAAAACTTTGTATACAAAAATTGTATAAAAGGATTATAGTATTAAGGAATTTATGAATTATAATAGCCAATGGGAATGAGGTGATCACAATCAAACTATTTATATGATTTGTATATTTAAATGTGTAACATATACTGTATCTATACAAATAAATAAAATTGAAATGTCTGTTTGTAATGTCAAAATAACAGCTTTTTACTAAAATACATATGAAAGTATATACGGTACTAATAAGAAAACACACAAATTTTAAATTTTTTGTCTGTTTGTTCCGGCTAATCTCCGTAATGGCTGGACCGATTTTGACAGGACTTTCACTGGCGGAAAGCTGATTAAGAAAAAAATTAAAACCTATGAAATCGAATCGTAATAAATTACACACGGGCGTCGCGGAGTGCAGCTAGTATAATATATATGTGATTTTTAACTGTTGAAAACTTACTTCAATAATGCCGTAAGTGACCGCTCTCTGTCTAGCATACGCTGAAATGATATTGTTACTCTGTTACCGACAAGGAATTTTAAGTTGGTTTTTCCTTTTTTGCCCGGCTCCACACCCAGTAACTTGATCACTTGCAACTGACTGTAATCATATCACAATACATTGATATTTAATTATGGATTCATTAAATAAATATATTAAATGCCGTGTAGTGGCGGCTTATTTGAAGTCACTCCCCATATCCCGTGATGTCGTAAGATGCGACGGAGAGAAATGAAAAAGGAGATGGACAGCGGCACCTTCCTGATAATAACTGAAAATATTAAAAATTGACGGCTCCGTGGCGCAGTCGTTTAACAATGAGTTGCAACGCTAAGGGCCGCGGGTTCGAATCCCGCACGGAACAAGTATTTGTATGGCCTACAAATAATTGTTCCGGGTCTGAACGAAATAGGAGAAAATCCTAGTGTGGAGGTAACGTTTTAAAAAAAATAATAGAAAACGAATAAAAGCTCTGTGGTTGCCAACGCGCTTGCCAAAAGTACCAACTATGGCGAATATCCCTCAATGAGACAGTCTATGGGGAAAGCCTTTGTTCAATAGTGGACTATTGGAGCCTTGGGATATTACTACATAGACTCTGTTGGGTTAAGCAGCCATCAAAAGCACCTATAAATTCACAACATTAACTTGTAAGCATTTTGTAAACATATATTTAATTAATGGATAACGGGTAATATTTGATGACATTTTGGCTGAAGGCCTTGTAGTCGATGTTAAAATAAACAATGTATACAAATGTTTTTAGGCAGCAGGACTTCTTTTCTCTCTAGGTCCACTAGGTCCGGTAAGGGCATACGTATGGAAAGCCAGTATAACTACAGTCTGTAAGGCATTGAATCTTAGTTGTCAGAGGTGGATTTTTGTTTCAAGTTGGTCTGCATTAGCCACTTATCATCACGTGGAGAGTGGGTTAGTTTGTTATGTTGGTTATACAGGGTTATTTTGCAATAACCGGCCAAATTTGCAGAAGGTTCAGAATAAGTAATATAGGCAAATGGTGAAGAAAAATTAATTTAAAAAAATCTCAATAAGTCCTTTTTATCTTTTAAATTCAAAATGCGTGGTAATTTATTATTTAAACTGATTTTACTGGGTACGCACGTTGTTGTCCATAAATAACATTCAATTTGGGATAATTTCAAATAAAAGTAGAACACTTATTTACTCGTATTTTCAAAAACTGCAATAACGGTATATCATTATATTTATATATTTGAACTTAAGTTTAAAATTTGGCTACTGTTTGAAAAATTACCCTGTATAAAAAATATTTTTGTAAGCATTTTTGGAAATATATATAATATTTTTTTTATTTAAATTAGTTATAATTTATTAACATGATTGTTGATTAATAAGATTACGGACTGCGAAATCAAAACGGTATCCTGAATCACTTCTAGCAGCAATCATTATAAGCGTAGTTGGTGTAGGTAGTAAACATAAATATTAGTAGTGCCGTACTACAGGTATTTTTATGCCAAAATAGATAATTCATGCAAGATACGTAGACGAAAAGAATTTAAATTTAAAATAATGATATTTAAATTTACGATAAATAGTAACAAAAACCTTAGATTGGAAACATGGGTACCACAGCACATGTTCTCGTCAATGTCCCCAATGCAAATAATCCGTATTGTGTTCATGCAGTCTTTTGGCAGACGTCTCGTGTGTGCCTGGAAGTTAGAAAAAATTAGGCGACTACCAGCCCAACCTCCACATAATCGTAAGCTATTAAATGTGTAGAGATAACCATATACCCAAACAGAGAGGCACTCCATTGACCTACTTACAGGTGCCTGATGAAAGCGCAGATTGATTGAGGTGTACGGTTACACAGTAACTTTCACAACACAACTTCACCCATCGAAACAAGGGCAAACATCAAGACCCGGAACAATTATTTGTAGACCATATAAATACTTGTTACGTGCGGGTTTCGAACCCGCGGGGAATCAAAGGAACCCGTGGCTCTTAGCGCTGCAACTCATTGCAAAGCCACGAAACCGTCAAAATGAAAATAAATACGAAATAATAATAATTAAGTAAAATTGTAAAAGTGCAAATAAAATGCTACAAAAATTGTATAAGAGCCGTGGTAGCTCAGATGATTAGGTTCGCTGTAAATTTCACACTACGCAAGCAACCCGGTTTCGATCCCCGCTTACACCAAAGAAATTGTTAGTTGCAATTTTAAGTGCCGATTTACCACGTGCTCGGCGGTGAAGGAAAACATTGCGAGGAAACCAGCATGTCTGAGAAATAGAAAAAAAATATTTCGAAGACATGTGAAGTTCGCCAACACGCATTGGGGCAGCGCGGCGGACATTTCCTTTGCCTAAAACCCTCTCAGAAATGAGAAGAGACCTGTGCCCAGCAGTGGGACGGCAGCACCGTCTTCCTAACAACGACTAAAAATAAAAAAACTGCGGTTGCCAACCCGCTTGCCAAGCGTGGCAACTATGGCAAATATCCCCCTTTATGAGATAATCTATGGGGGAAGGCCTATGTTCAGCAGTGGACTTTAACAGGCTGTAACGGTTAAGGTTTTTAATGTATTTAAAAATATTATTATTATTTAAAATTAATTATATTTTAGTACAATTTGCTTAAAATTAAAAAAAATTAAAATCTGGCAACGTCGCATAAATGTTGCCCGACGGCCGCCCGTGCCACATGTATTGCAATGTAACTTACATTTGATTAAATTGATTTCATTTATTGTTTCAAGGATTTCATGAACATATCATATTACGATTCACGATATCTTAAAGTCCCCCACGGATCGGACAGGGTTTTATACATATTATATTTAACTTTTTACCTGGTCCTTACCTCGTTCAAATCTGGGTCATTGGCCTTACACAACTTGACTGTGACGGGAACAGCATCACGTATCAAACTATTGCACCGAGCTTCCACTTTGCTGATGATAAATTCTTCTACACACGTCGTTTCCAACTCCACATAACTTTCTTCAGCTCCGAGCCACCAACTCGTTGTTGGCAATGTGTATTCCTTTTCTAATATTGCAGATAGGAGATGCTGCCCTATTGAAGTGAAATTTCTTTAGAATCGTTGTAATTTGAAACTCTGATGAAACGAAAAAGCGACACTAAAAAGAGACAAACATATACATCTATACGATTTAGCCTCCGAGAGAATAAGATAGAATACAGTATACAGTCTTTCTCGGTCTCCTTTTCTGAAGGTTTCACTTCTACCGCGTGTGAACTGCATACATATTTTTTTAAATAGTTTTTTTTTGTGATTTCCATTTTTGTACCTGCTCCGAGCTAAGCACATGTCCATCTGCTACTAAGCAACAGTGTTTTCACTGTTTATATAAGGAAGCTAGACCAGATCATGGTTACTGTGACACTGCTATATCACGTTTTTGTCAATTGCACAATTTTTGTCGAACATAACAAAATAACATTTTGAATGAATATAAGTTTTCAAATCTCGCTTAAGTGTTTTAGCAGTGGAAAGGAAAGGGGGAGATCTCGCGCCGGACAAGGTGATCAGCCCGGAGAGCGGCCAACGCTCCATTTGTTACTTCGGAGCTGTTCTATATATAGCGCGTTAGCTAAAGAACTTTGATAGCGCGATTTAGACTACGGTGCGTTTCGCTTGTGGCGCGACAACAGCGCCACCGCCACATCACATGCTTAGACCAGAGGTCGATAGTGCAGTCTAGTTGTCGACGAATGTGCAAATGCCATGAATTGCGTTGTAATCTGCGGTGAGTCGAGAAGAAAGCAAGTAATCTGCGAGAGTGCCGTGAAGCAGAGTCGAGCAATAAGGCTCAGAGCCGTGTGCCCGAACACTGTAGAGCAGAGAGTAGCTTGAAGGAACAGGAAGCATTATTCCAGTGCTGCTTGCAAGATCTGAAGACTGCAGCTGCTTGGGAGCGAATGAATGGGGTACTTGAGGACAATGACGAATGCTTGAAGTTGAGCGGCTAACGCTCCATGTGTTATTTCGGAGATGTTCTATATATAGCGCGTTAACTTCAGAACCGACAGAAGACGACAGCGCCGCCACATTTTAAAAAAAGTTTTTTAACTCTTTTTTACGCCATTTGTCTCCGTAACCTACATTTATCTATAACTCTTAAAAAAACGAGAATAAGGCTAGCTCACCAATAACGCACCAGAATGCTGCTGCATGTGATCGAATCTCCGATCCCAATCAATCCTCTGAGTCACAACCGTGCCGACAGCAATGGGCTCTTTAGTGAAGTGCACGGCTTCATCGCCTTTACGAAGCACTTGCGACACTTCGATATCATTCAACCAGCCGACGTCATGAGGCTTAAAGTTGAGATTAGCCAAGATCCATAAATTATCGAAGAAATGTAAACTTTTAAAACTAAAGCAAATACATTTGACAATAAATGAACGCTTTGATAATGGATCAACCGAAAATGATCCCGCTTTAGTTTTAACTTTTAACCACTAAGTGGTTGGGCTTTGTTGTTTGCTTTTCTTATCTCTCACCCAGCAGTGCACCCACTGCTGTGTTTGAAAGGTAAAAGTGCCTGGTAGAGGATGTGAGGCATTTCATTTTATTCCTCAGGGATCATGGCGCATCCGTGACCTTCTAAATAATTATATGTGTTACTCTCATGCTTGGCTGTAATAATGACTGCTATTCATTTGTAATGATGATGATACAGTCCTTTACATGTCCACTGCTGAATGTCACAAACCATGGTCCTGAGCCACCTGCATCCATTGACTACATGCATTTCATACCAGGTCGTCACTCCATCTAGTAGTGGCCGCCATATGCTTACAATATATGCAATATGCCACACAAGAACCTGTTGATTTCGCCCCCATCGGTTTTCGGTTATTTGAGTTACATGGCTATTCTGTGATATTGTTTCTTAAAATTATTTTTACTGTGGAACAGCATACAAATAGCATATGTGGAGTGACTGTATGACACACAAATGAACTAGGATATGACATATATTATGAAAAGAAGGATAACATGACACATATATCATAAACATAGCCGTAGACTTCGAATTGCCACTTATTCCAGTGAGACATTTTGTGAAATTGAAGTAGCATGTCCAGCCCTAAGCTACTATATACTTAACTAGAGAATAATCTAAGCTTTCAATATATTATGTAATAATTGTAATAAATGTTATGGTAAATGTTATTTTAAATATTTTATTTAACTGATATAATATATCAGTTTAATATGATATTATCATATTTAAGATGCCTTTTTATTTAAAGTGAGATGTTTGTGATTCTAAGCTTACGACAATCTCCTAGACTCAGGTCGTAACATGCCAAGCGTGGCAACTACGGCAAAATTTCCCATATGATCATGATCACAAAGCCAAAGTAATAGCAATAGGGCACTAACACCAAATAATTGCAAATATGTGCTCAGGACCATTATTTGTGGCATTCCTTGGGGGAGGCCTATGTTCAACAGTGGACTTGTGAAGGGCTGTAATGATGATGATATGTAAAAGCTGATGTAATGGGTGCATGGTGAACTCTTTTCATAAAGTGAACTGTGCATTAGTCACCATTAGACAATAAAATAAGGATGAACTCGAGCATATCTCAAAATATGTGAATATATCAAACATAGAAAAGTCATAGCAGGTTGTCAGCCTGATGGCAAAAGATATTAACAGTGATTTGTTAGATAAAAAATATTAATTTACCTGTCCACCGCCAGCAGGAAATAGTATGGTATTTTCTAATGTTACTTGATATCCTTCAAAGTTTGAAACCTTGCCATAATCAACAATAGGTTCTTTGGTCTCTTCACATTTTAATACTTTACATGTATACTGTCAATAAAAAAGTGAATCAAGACTATGATAATATATGATCAATAATTAAAAATTAAAAATTTTGTACAACCGACTTCATACATACAAACATACATAAACACTCACGTCTGTCACCCAGAGGGGTAGGCAGAGACTACGGACTTTAATTTGGCACGATCCTGACACACCTCTCGTGCCTCCTTTACATCCTTATATCTACGCATACACGCTCGTCATTCATTTTTTCTACATACTTTCGAAACTATTTAAGAATAACTCAAAAACTATTGGTCAGACCTTGATCATTTATATGGGACCACATGAGAAGCACCAGCTTTCAAATAAAAAAAGAATCATCAAAATCGGTTCACGTAGAAAAAAGTTATGATGCAGTCGACTTGAGTACCTCCTCCTTTTTGAAATCGGTAGAAAAAGGGGAATGCACAGCAATATTTTAATACATATTTTTACTTTTATCTGTTGTGTGGTGGTAGCATAAGCAAATTCGTCATCCTTCTTTAGCCTGTGGGGGCCATGAGAGTAAATTAGAAAATATCGGGAATACATATTATATGTATATAATGCCGTTGATCGTAGGATCATGTGTTAATCTCTAAATGCTGTTTATTGAGTAAGCCAAGTGATAACAATAGACTTTACCTAGGGCAGCTTCTAATTTTATATAATTTCTGGTTGCATGTGAAGAATTGCTACTACATATACACTTGTGCTGCATAAAGCTACCTAACAGCTTTGGACTCTGTGAAGAGGCATGCTAAGTGACTTATATGACCCCGCTTTTGTAAAAACCTAACTTGTCTCTAGCATAGTTTATGCATTTTGATAGATCCCTCAATGGTGTGTCATGCTCAAAGATCTTTTATTCAAATCATCTTACCTGAATTGCTTGAGTTTTGTAAGTTTTTGGTGGTTTTCAACTATGGAGTTCAGATTTAGTCTCTACCATGATAAATTTAAAAAACCAAGGTAGAGATGGTTAGATAGGTAAGTTTTACTAATTATTATTGACCATATCATGTAGGTATCAATATTTTCTTAATTCAACCATGTCTTACAAATATCATTCTTGATTACAATCTCAATTTATAAAGAACCTTTTGCTTTACATATGTATACAATAAAAAAAAATCTGTGATACAATATAACATTACATAGTATATAAGATATTTTAGTTTACATGTCAACTTCATTTGCATGTAATTACTCTGCTCAGACTACAGCTTAGTTTAGGCTACGCTCAATCTGCTATATGCATAGCACATTATAAGCAAGCAATCCAAAACTATATACTATAGCATTGTGTAAACATGTGGTTATATTAAATGCTGAGCAATATTGTTGTGCAATATAATATATGCTATATTTTATATATTATAGTGTATTATAGTCTGAACCTAGCGGTTGAGTTATACAAATATCCTTAACTCGAATTCTCAAAGCAAAACTTAGAGATTAGTAATTGAGAACAAATTAACAGAAAAAAAGTGTTGTTGTTGCATCTACACTCACCAACCTTGCATGGTGAGTAAGGACTCTCATCTCAACTTATTCATGAAATAAATTCTTTCTGGCTAGTTGTGGTTTATATAACAAATAGTGTGGTAATTTACTATCTTTACATAGATTAAATCTTTGACTGAATATAACTTATTATTAAAATATTTTGGTAATACCTCTTTGATAAAACTGTCATCTTGACATTTAAAAACCATTTTACTACGCTATTACTAAATGATGATGACTCGTAGAAGCAGTACAGCAGTACAGTAGCAAATAATTAATATAAAAGCAATTTGATTCGATTGAAAACACAAAATACTACTTCCTTATATATTACTATACTTTTTGAAATACTATTTCGCTGTAATACCTGTGGTAATACTGTCTTTTAGTCTTGTGTAGTTCGCGAACGATGAACGATTAGGAAACGTATCTTGGCACTGTACTAGAAGAAACGTTTCCGAATGCCGATTGTTAATCGGTCTAACAGTTCTTTTCGTTCACCTACACTCGCAAGACATAACATAAACCGTGCTTGCGAACGATGCACGCAAACAAAACAGAACAGAATCGGTCAGTAGTCATTCGAGGTAGACATGGCGTTAAATAAAATATTGGATATAAGTTTAATTTTATAGCAAATAATTATTATAATGCTTATTTTTAGACATGTGAAGCCTAAATTTTAATGTAATATATCAAAAGAATACATGTATTGATGTTTTTAAGGAATGTTTTCATTCGAATAACGTTGCTTTGTAAACCGCCATCTACTCCATTCTACAGGTATTAAAGTCATTTTATCGAACGAAAGTTAATTGACTCAAGGTGGTACGTAAAGAAAACGCTAGATGGCATATATACGGCTAATTAATTTTATTAACGGTTTATTTATTAATTATAAATCAGTAAGTTAAGAAATCGATCGCAGATTGTTTTGAATGGACTGAAATATGATAATTTTATTCATTATGGTTAATTTTATTTATTTAATAAATTTGTTAATTTTTTAACTGTTTATTTTAACAGTTAAAAGATAATATATTTTCCATCTTTAATCCAAGGACAAGAGCCGATGAATGCCTTTCTATAGCTAGCTACGCAAAGTCGTGTATGTATATACAATGTACTCTGTGTTAATAAGCTTACAAGAAATCCTTGCTCTCTGCTTAGCCTTTTACCATAATACGCAGTGGCCAATAAATTTATGTAGTTATAGATAAAAAAATATTGCAATACATAAATATGGTATAATATTATCTATATGCTTAATGCTATCTAATACCTTTAAACGAGCAAATCTCGGAAACGGCTCCAACGATTTTCATGAAATTTAGTTTGCGGGGGGTTTCGGGGGCGATAAATCGATCTAGCTTGGATAAATTTTTAGAAAGTCTCCTTCGTTGAATTTGTTGCGTAAATCTTGGTCGTTTTGAATGTCGATAATTTCTAACTGCATTGACTCTGGCACATTTTCAACTGAAATCGTGAAAGGATTGCTGAATATGTCCAACATAGGTTTCACTTTTTAAACTCCGAAAATCTGTCTTGAAAAATTGAATCAAAATATCTAGCTTTTCTACATAACTGAAATTAATCGCAGTTTTGTTGAATTTTTCAGCCATTTTCTTATAATTCGGAAAATGATTGTAATTTCAGAATTCAGTTACGATCTGAAAAGTGTCAGCTTGCATTGAAAGAATGATACATGAGCGTAGATCTGGGATATCAGTTGATTTTGCCTTGAAGCCGTGTGTTCAAGACATTCAAATGATTTGTAATATCAACTAAAAAGCCTAATCACACAACCAATCAGGATTTTTAAGTTCCGGGACATCCCTTTGCTTTTCCGCCAGAAATATTCCAATTTCTTCTATTAAATTTAGAAATCGTTCCAGTGTCAATCCACGACTTAGCCACCTTACTTCTGTATAATACAGTAAATCTCCATATTCGCTTTCGATGTCATCAAGGAATTGTTTGAATTGCCTGTGATTGAGTCCTCGTGATTTTATGAAATTTACAGTCAAACTACCACTTTCATGACATTTTGAAATTCAAGTTTTTTTAGAACAGAGGATTCTTGGTGTATAATGCAGTGAAACTGCATGAGATCTTCAACGTTTATGTTTTTTCTTGCAGATGCTTTTCAGCAAAGTAACTAGCCCAGAATTGACACCAATCATCGAAGGAG
Organism: Parnassius orleans; assembly: GCA_029286625.1. NCBI lineage: Eukaryota > Metazoa > Arthropoda > Insecta > Lepidoptera > Papilionidae > Parnassius > Parnassius orleans. Next base: position 1,689,493 of record JAGSMP010000028.1, read on the forward strand.
CACCGTCAGTCGCAACTCCCGATAATTTTGATAAGTCTAAATCAGTTTTGAACACTCATCCAAAAGTACATTGAGTATATCAACTCCTCTGGTTTGACCTTTCAATGAACACATTCCTAATAACTCTTCTAAGACTTCAAAATCTTGAGTAACACCTCGTATGAATATCAGAAGTTGAGCTGTGGAACTAATATCAGTGGATTCGTCGAGTGCTAATGAAAAAATTCAATGATCTTAGTTTTTCATTTAATTGTTCCGCAATATTACCTGACAAAGACGTAATTCGTCTTTGGATAGTCATACGATTCAGTTGAATTTTCTCAAACTTTTTGCTGCTTCTGGACACATTTTCTTAGCGGCAATTTCTATGCATTCTTTACAAAATTCCCATCATTGAAGGGGCGACTTCGCTTTGCTATCATTCGAAATTTCATAACTACCTTCTGTAGCTGTTTCTGAATCTTGAATGGGTTTTGTAAACATAGCTTGCTGACCAATAAGCTCCCGTTTTAAAGACAACATTTTTGCTTCCTTAATTCGCCTGTAAACTTGGTAAAAGTAGGATGCTGCGATTCATAGTGCCTTTTACATTATATTCCTTTGCAATCGCAACAGAATTCTTACAAATTAAACAAACGACTTTGTTATGCGACCATACAAAAAGTATTTCTCAGTCCAAATTTCTTGAAACTGCCGATTTTCATCTTTAACCTTACGTTTTTACTAGGTCCTGGCTTGTTCATGTTGCGTTCTAATCCTGGCTAGGATTAACACAGCACCTAAAACAATTACAGTACCTACTTAAATTACCATCCTTTTTAAATTACCAAAAATAATTGATTAAATAGGTAGGAAACACTTATTAATAACAGAGTTTTACTTGATTTCACAACACAATTATACACGGCACCTGACGGGAAATATACGTTGAATGTGGATCAAAATATATGACACCGGCTAGTCGAGTTAAAATCTACACTAGAACTATTGACACTTCACTCAAATTAAAACCGAACTGTCGGTCGCTGCGGTTAGCGTGGCTTTTATACCGCGCGTATAAGTCGAAAACTGTCTGGAGAAATCACGAAACCGACTCTGGAAGCTTCGTGTATCTACCTACGCGAGCAATTGGGAATTCGGGACTATTGCTATCTCGCTTGCTCTAACAACCGTGGATAAGCCGCCACCGCGCTGCCGTCGTCGCCGCGCCGCCGGCCGCGGCGGTTCCTCAAGAAAACGAATTTAACCGAGATCAGCACGAACATTACCGACCGCTGTTACCGACGCATGCACGGCGCACCGATAAGTGCACTTAAGAGCGCGCGCGCGAGATTCAAATTACTTTTCGAACATATTTTTTGGTTTTATTCTGGAATATAGTTCAATGTTTTTCGAATGTACGAGTATTATTTTTGCTGTCGGCGGGCCACCAGTATTCAACCGGCGGGCCGCATGCGGCCGCGGGCCGCGGTCTGTGCATCTACGCTTTAGAGGCTAACAGTTAGCTGATATTTTTTCGACGCTTTTGAGCCGCCGTTACTCTATCTAGAGAATAAATAATCTAAGCTTGACTACTGAATTGTTATTTACGTAAGGAATTTTCTCGATTCGAGATTCCGCATGACCACCTTTTCGGAATCCCGCACGGAAAAAGCCGTTCCGAACGCAAGTCTTCCATAGATTTTGTATGAGTCGCAACACAAATTCGTAAATTCCGTACGGAACGCGTTCAGTGTGCTTCGCACGACCGAAGTGAGTAGGTGTGTTTATGTATGTTTTTACATATAATCTTATATGTGTATCTCTTTTCGTAACCTTTCATCATATTTTGTTTAGTAATTCGTTGAAAAAGTTTCCAGACATCTATATTTAAAGAAAATATCTCTAGAAAGATATATCTTTTTACATACTATTGACTCTGTAAAAAGATATATCTTTTTACATAGTCAATAGTATGTAAAAAGATGAAATCTGCAATCTTAGGGTGAAAAGGGGATGCACCCAGTAACAATGATACAGTAACAATGGAATCGCAATCAGAAAATTGTCGTCATTATTCGCTGGCAGAATGTCTAGACTCAATGGCTAGCGTCTTTCAACTAAGCCTTCTTATTCCGAATGGAAATAAACGTATGTGTGTGATGTATTTACGGAATCCCGAAACGAAATTCCGTATCTATATGGCAGACATTCGGAATTCCGTTTCGTAGTTCCTATTCGAGATTTCGAACGCAGCTAATCCATATAATTCAAGAACCGTACAGTAGTTTTCCGTTCGAAAATTTGCGGGCAAAACGGGATTCCGAATTTATGTGGCCGACCCATTCGGTATTCCGAAACAGAATTTCGCATGTATGTATTTATTTATAATTAATTAAACAAATTTCATCCTTAGGTTGTGGCCCCCTTATTGTAAATTTTAACCATAGACTTAGAAATGTTAACTTTTATCCCTTAAATTAATTAATTTTTACTAAATAGCGTTTGTTCGATCGCTATTGAAGATTGTTCGACCATAAATAAAACTTAATTGTTAATAATTGACCATAATATATAATTAAAAGACGAATAAACAATTTTTATATTCGAACAATAAAGAACAAAAGACGCAGAATTAATTAAAAATAAAAATAACTCAAAAATAAAAATAAATCCAAGTGGGGCTAGGTTCAGTGACCTTTATTTAGCACAGTCGTATGACAGAGACCAGATTTTCAGTACACATAAAGGTACTCTGGGGACAGATACACAGACTAAATATATACCACGGGAGACACCGGTTTACGCGTTTACCGTTAATAACCGGCTAAGTGCGAGTCGGACTCGTGCATGAAGGGTTCCGTTCTATCGTAAAACACGTTTTAGTAGGGGAGCCCCCTTTAATTTTTCATTAATTTTTATTTTTATTATTTGTTGTTATAGCGGCAACAGAAATACACATTCTGTGAAAATTTCAACTGTCCACCTATTACGGATCATGAAATTCAGCCCGCTGACAGATAGACGGACGGACAGCGGAGGCTTAGTAATAGGGTTCCGTTGGTTACCCTTCGGGTACGGAACCCTAAAAAGGACCCATTTGTCGTATCTCCTCAATTTCAGGGCTCTTCCCTTAATACCTTCTACCATCGGCGATTTTTCAGGATCAATACAATTTAGCGACTTTTCAGAAACGAGCTTTTTAAAGAGGAGTCTAAAAGGCCGGCAATGCACCTGCAATTCCCCTAGATGTTGCAGTTATTCATGGGAAGTGGTAGACACCAACAGGTGAGTCGCATGCCACTTCTTCTCTAAAAAAGAAAGTACTTTGTATTTAGAGAGTAGTATAAATCCTTGCTTTTTTGGCCGTGGAAGGTAAAGGGGAGGTCTCCCACCGGGCAAATAGTTCAGAGGGAGCGGTCAATGCTCCGTGCTTCATTTCGAAGCTGTTCTATATATTATAGCGCGTTAATTTCAGAACTTTGATAGCGCGATTTAGGCTTCGGTGCGTTTCGATTACGGCGCGATGACAGCGCTGCCACATAAAACCCAAATAAAATAATAAATTCTTGTGGCGGCGCTGTAGCCGCGCCACAAGCGAAAATACATCGAAGCATAAATCGCGCTATCAAAGTTCCGTAGTAAAAGCAGTATATAGAATAGCTCCGAACTACTACTCGGAGCGTTGGCCGCTCCCCGGGCAGAACACCTTGCCCGGCGGGAGATCTCCTTTCCTTCCACGTTACCACACTCTCTAAACCAGATATGACTAAGACCAAAGGGTATAAAATTACTAATATGGATATGATCTATTTCGTTTTCTGTTTAAAATATTATATTACTTACCTACCTGTAATACTAATAATCAAGGAGCATTTTAACTACCCCAGTTGAAACGTAGTGATTTATACTCTTTTGGATTTCAAATTCCTCCATCTAAGTTTTAAATAGACTTACATCTAAAATGGACATTAGATCTACGAAGGCTTCCCCCTGCGACTTGGCATCTGAAAACTTTCAGTATTTATGAACCGGTTGTCTTAACCGGAAATTAGGTACCTAATTTAAAAGTGATTATCTTCTATCTTTGGTAATGGACTCTTAAATTATCCTTTAAACCATGGAGTAATACGGGCCACCGGGGGACCGGATGGAGTAGCCATACGCAGGCGTCCCCCGACGGCAGCTTGAGCCAGCTTACAGTCGATGACGATAGTATCTCAAGGCGCCTAAGCAGACGCATTATCTTGAGATTCATATCACCTTCGGCCATCGGATCACTTGTTTCATCGTTTCCACTAATAGTTTAGATGCGCAGACATATAACACCACCTACCTTTTCTCGAAGCGCTTCGTCGTTTTTTTGAACCCTCATAACTTGGGTTTAGATTATACCAGATAAACAAAATTCTCGGGATATGATGTCAATAGTGGACTTATTAAATATATAAAGTTTCAATTGCATAGCTCCTATACTTTAGATTTTATTGATATCTAAAAAAACGCCAATTTCGTTCCTGACTCACTCACTGATGATCATCAAAATTCTTAGGGTACTTCTTGAAGTCCTAGAAAGCTGAAATTTAGCTAGTATTAGTACACAAACAACAAAAAATTCTAAAACTTGGAATTTTTACCCCCCAATCCCTTAAACTAGGGAATGGAAATTTGTATGAGACTTCCGCAAAGTTTGAAGCTAGAGGTTTGAAAATTAATATAGGGACTGCTTCTTGTTACTCCTTTCTATAAATAATAATAATAAAATAAATATTTCAGGATTTTTAGTAAATTACCCCCCACCCTTTAAATTAGGGGATGGAGGTTTGTATATGGGTTTTCCCATATAATGTTAATTTCATGCTAGAGATCTGAAAATTATACAAGTACACAGACTTCTTATTACAAATTAAAGTATACGTGTTTCCGCTTTTTAAAAATTGTCTTAAGCAACTTACAAAAAGAAGTGAAATCCCACCAAAAACATTTTCATGTAAAATGTTGCCAAGGCGAGACCATATGGTTCGCACTGTCAAAAAGTTATTACATCTCATGTAGAGCCAAGCTTCAACTCTACAGGCCCTAACTTCACAAACTCTACACCTTAGTCAAAATACCTATGTGGCTTGGCCGCTTCATGGGCGTAAGGTAAAAAATTTATTCAATGTTCATTACTTTTCTGTTATACAATAGTTCTATTGAAGAAAAAAGAAAAAGAATGAAAATAAAAGAAAGAGAAAATAATTGATATGTAATACAAATAAAAATAAAAGAGAAATATATATATTAGAGGTCTTTACATATGAAATTGGCGTTTTGTACGCTCTACGATTGACCAATCTCGGTTGTTTAGCAGCTAGTTCTTCCTTCATGGTTTGCAGTTGCTGACAATAGATATCTGCCGTAATCGTTTGGCCAGATTTTAGAAAGCTGTAGTGAACGACACCGGCGCTAGTCCACCAAACACTCACAAGTAATTTTTCTGAGTCAATTTTCGATTATCGTACAGTATCCACTTTTCATCACAAGTAATGATTCGATTTAAAATCCCTTCATTATTGTGTCGGTTGAGCAAAGTAACACAGCAGTCGACGCGTGTTTGCAAGTTCGATTCACTCAATTCATGAGGTACCCATCGTTCAAGTTTTTTTACTTTCCCGATTTGCTTCAAGTGGATTAATACAATTTTATCACTTACCCCGAAGCCTGCAGCTATCTCTGAAGTGCTTTGTGATGGATCCGCTTCCACAATAGCCTTTAATTCTTCATTTACCACTTTGGTCTCCGGCCGTCCACGGGGTTGGTTCTGAAGGTCGAAATTTCCAGAACGAAAACGTTGAAACCAAAAACGTACCGTGCTTTCTTTTGCGACACCAGCGCCGTACACATCATTAATGCTTCGAGCTGTTTCTGCAGCACTGGTGCCACGGTAGAACTCGTACTCGTAAATATACCGATATTTCATGTTTTCATTGTGCGGTAATAAGTGACGCCAAAGAATAAAATAATGAGGAAAAACAAATGAATGACTGTTTTCAAGACTCAAATGTACCAGCTAAATGAATTTATAAATTTGAATTTGGAATTCTTAACCAAAGAGGAGATATTTCAGATCAAAGTGGTCAGTACGACAAAACGCTAATTTCATATGTAAGGACCTAATATAAATGAGACAGGAAAGAAGAGAAACCAACTTATCATCCATACTGTCCCACGACGGGGCCGAAATGAAGAGGTAGGCGGCAGCGTCGCCAGCATCTGTAGTCCACCTCACCAGCAGTCGTCATCTACAGCATCGGCAGCCGGTAATAACGAAAGGACCTAGCATCATATTTTGACTAGGTGTAGAGTTTGTGAAGTTAGGGCATGTAGAGTTAGGGCGTGTAGATTTAGAAGCTTGGCTCTACATGAGATCTGATAACTTTTTGACAGTGCGAGCCATATGGTCTTGCCTTGGCAACATTTTACATGAAAATATTTTTGGTGGGATTAAAACCTACTTCAAACCATTGTTTATTAAGCAATAATAGAGGAGCTACAATCCGCCGCCGGTCAAGTTCCCGCCAAAACCCCAAAGTGGAATTATTATTAGCACCTAAATTAAAAACCATAACGAAATTTGGAACCGGTTTTTAATCCCTGCAAAGCACGCTTCTAAGCTTCTTGTTTCTCATCGTTCATTTTCTACTTACATCTTACAAGATACGAGCAGCACTTATCATATTTCTATCACACACACTCTTATTCTTGGGTAATTATAATTATTGACAATTTCCGATTATTTTAAAATAGTTATTTTTTAAAAATATTTAGAAAAGGAATCATTGACCAAGTATTAAAAAAAAGGAAAACTGTTAATAACTGCACGAAATAAAAAGCTAGTTTTATAGGGTCAATTCACGTACCACAACCACACCACGTCGCAGCGCCAAAATGTGGTCAAGCTGTGTAAATAGTGTCGCAGCGGCTTTTGCAGTTGCGTTGTGGTACCGACAAAATGTCGATGTGGTTGCGTTGTCGCTGTCGTTGCGATGTGGTAACCACGTGGTCATGTGCAGTTATACTCCGGCTTTCGTAGAAGAAACAGTCGGACATTTTAATTTTTCGCACAACCACGCGGCAACTCAGTACAACGCAGAATGAAAGGGGAGCGCAGGCGCCAGCTAGGCGCGCGCTGTTGATGACGTCATGTCGTAGCGATGTGGCCGCGGTGCCGTCGCCGGTGGAGCGTTGCCGTCGCGATGTGGTTGCGATGTGGTCGTATTACACAGGTGGTCGATAACAACGGCAAAATGTGGTACATGTAAATTGTAATATTCATTTTCAATACAAAATATACGCCCGACCACATGGCGTCGTTGCGGTGTGGTTGTGGCTGTGGTGTGGTTGTGGTACGTGTGAATTGACCTATACTTGTAGAACGTATCTTTATTACATTAAACATTACTTACACAATAAAAGCAGAATAAAAATTATAACGACAATTATCATAGATTAAAAATAACTAAATTATATTTGTTACTATTTCATTTTGTTAGATTCATCGTCATCATTACAGCCTATCGAAAGCCTTCTTCTGAACTTACGCTTCCCCCTAGTTTCTGATTTTTTTATGATCATCACCATTGTCATTATTAACGCACTTCACAAATCCACTCTTAAATATAGGCATCCATATGGAATGCCACAAAGCACGGTGTGAAACCACCTGCAACCTTCGACTTCTTGCATTTCTTACCAAGGCATCACTCCATCTCTGGGAGGTTAAGGCGACACCGCGAAAAAATGCACCTCCTTTCATCAAATATTATAGGAGTATGACATGACTAACGAAACTGGAATTTTGATATAGGTTAATTCATGTCTTTATCTTGAATTTGCTTGTTCAAAATCATGATTGTATAATTTTGACTCGATCATAATTATTTGCGAAAACACCTCTAAAAAATCACTATAGTTGAAGCTACAACGAAATTACTTAATCTGTATGCTTGGGAATCACTCAAATGCATTCATAACATCAATATTCGTTATTTACTTGCTCATTATTTTGATTACTTAAATCAATCATTTTTTAAAAATATTTTAAGATTCTAAGCGATTTCAAAGCGGTCTTAATCGTCGCGGGCGCTACGCAATTTTAGACCTTATAATGGCGTTTTTTAAGTTTTTATAGAAATTATGTTTCAGTGCGGCGATAGCCTGCTTCAACGGTTTTCGATGTGTCGCCTTAACCCTACTCTCCAATAACTAGTATGAAGTTGCGACTCTAGGATCTTTCTTTCTGATTAGTTGCCGGATTTTTGAAATAAATGGCCGACCCATTGCCACTTTAATTAACAGATCCGGTATGTTGTGTCGGTTACTCTAGTTTTACTGTAGTGTACAGAATTAATATATCTTCGTAAGTCTCGAATGTATACGCCTTTGGAAATCTATCTATTTAGTATGCTATTGTGTGGAATTAAGTTTTCAGTCATTATTATATAAGTTTGGGTAATTAAACAAAATTGCGTTGTTTTAGGCATAGCGTTTTATGAGCTTATAATAATTAAAAGAAATTAAAAAAGAACCTTTTACAAAATTAAAAATTTACCTAGGTGACTGTAATAAACTATTTTTGGTTTTTGTGCCGTTTCAATGCTTCTTCGAGGACAGATATTGAAAAGTCCACATCTTGTCTAGTAATGCACATAGGTGGTTTTATTCTTAGAACCTGTAATAGAAGAAAATCTTTATAATTACAATAGAATAAGATAATCTACTTAAGCCCGTAGTAAAAAAATTCTCATAAAATATCAAAATTTCCTAACATAGGGCTTAGTGGCATAGCTATTGTCGTATCTGCTGTATTAAGAATACAGGACCACCGATCTAGAGAGTCTCGACATGTATCCATAAGTTGAGTTGGAATATCTTAAGAAAAAGGGCCCAGTAAGTAGTTTTCTACAGAGCCCATTATTAGCTGGTAATGACAATATTCGGCCTATCTTATATAACTTAACCTATGAAATGGAATGAGGCATTTATCATTAAAATAAACTTACGTTATTCCATCGTCCACCACGTCCTATCAATACCCCAAGATCTTTTATAGTTTCAAAAATATAAGCGAATTCTTCTTGGCATAGCGGCGTTTTCGTTCCAGGAACAACAAGCTCTATGGCCAACATCAAACCTTTTCCTCGAACGTCACCGATGATTGGGTAAACCTTCTGAAGCTGCATTAACTGTTCAATGAAATATTTGCCGATGACCTTGTTGTTTTCTTGTAGATTTTCTTCTTCGATAACCTGCAATTTACATATTGTAATACTAATTTTATGTATAGTGGCGGTGTAAGAATATCCACTATCCCATATCATCCCGTAGGTGTCGTAAGAGGCAATAGAGGATAACAAATCAGGAGATGGGCAGCAGCGTCTTCCTAATAACGACTAAAAATAAAAAACTGTGGTTACCAGCCCACTTTCCAAGCGTGGCAACTATAGCAAATATCCCCTATGAGGCAATCTATGGGGGAGGCCTGTGTTCAGCGGTGGACTTTAATAGGCTGTAATGATAACGGTAACGGTAACTTTTATGTTATGGCCATCGGTGATAAAGGAGAGAACTAAATTACTAAGAAGCTTTGATTTTTTCGCTTGACCGGGAAAGGACAACGCACTCACAGAATACCAGCGTAAAATAACAGCTCAATGCTGCTGTGTTTGTAGCGAACCGAACCCTTATTACTGGAAACGAGGCATTCCATTTTAGTCTTTAAGGGTGACAACGCATCTGCATTTTGATTCTTATTCGAGGATAGACGTAGATGTCTATGGGCCACAGCATCCACTTACAATTAAGTAGACTTTGTGCTCGTTTGTCACACTCATTCTATAAATAAAAAATTATATCCCATCAGAAAACGTGTTCGCCCGGGGAGATTGTTCGATATATACACAGTCGTTCGGAAACTTTGATATCCTGATTTAGGCCACGATTCTTGTTAGGTTCGTTATGCTATTGTTGCTGGTATCTCCGAGGATAAAAGGTACCAGGTGGCCCAAAAGTCACAACACCATTTAAAATTCAAATAACGTCTTACAATGTTTTATTTTTTTAATTTGATTTTAGATTATTATAACATTATCCTTATAAATTAATTATGGATAAATTCACGACTGAGCAACCTGTTAAAATAATCGAATTCTTTTTAGAACGGTCAACTGTGAAAATAACAAACACAAAGGGCCTACATTCGTCCAAAATGACGAATGTAAGCCATTCGTCATTTTGGTGTCATAAAGCCACCATTTAAACAAACCATACTTCATTTATTCCGACAGTCTCAAATTCAGGGCACGTGTTGGGAGGCCAACTTCATGAAGGCCAAAGGCCAACATTCAGCGCGTACATCCGAAGCATTGCAGAAGAGTCTTTAATGTCAACTCGAAGGCGGTTCCAGCAGTTGGAATGTAGCGAACGTCGCTCTAGAAGATGCAACGGATTTTGCATGTCCACCCGTATAAAATACACCTATTGCAGGAACCAGGAACTGAAGCCAGCAGATTATCGGATTCAATTGGCGTATGCGGTTCAGATTCAAGAATTGGCAAGGCGAGAAGCTGATTTCATTCAAAACCTCATTATGGGCGACAAGCCTTAACTGTCCGCTACGCTCACCTGACTTAATTGCTCCAGATTTCTTTCAGTGGGGTTGTTTGAAAGATAACAATCCTTGAACCATTCAGCAATTTAAGGCCAACATCCGTGAAGAAATTGGAGGGAATAGTCAAGAAACATTACGACCGGTGATAAATGACGCCTTAGAAACGGTGCGTTAGTGTGAAGAGCAAAATGGTAGTTATTTAAAGATTGTTGTTTTCAAAACAAAATAAAATGTATTTCCAAGAAGTGTGTGTTTTTTTATGAAAGAATAAATTTAAATGATTAAGAAAAGAAAAAATACTCCATTCTAAAATGGTGGTGCGACTTTGGGGCCAGCCTGTACAATTCGGGTCCGATCTCCACCGGCACCAATGAAATGCAATTTTTAATTGTAATTTTAAATGCTGATTAACTACAAGCTCGGTGGTAAAGAAAAACATCGTGAGGAAAACCTACATGTGTGAGAAATTAAAAATACTTCGATGATATGTGAAATATACCTTTCAAGAATGGGAGACTTTCTGTGACCTAAATTAGGACGGACATTTTTATTAATAGTGTGAAATTGTTTTTACCTTTAATATAAGAATATCTTGAATTTTGTCTCGTTGCGTAGTAATAGTACCAAATAAAGGAATAATTTAAACAATTCGTTTGTTAAATTAATGTGACAAATTTTTTTTCTTATAAAACTGAAGTGAGAAACAAACATACAGTCCACCTGATGATAAGTGGCTACTGAGTATGATACTTTATCCAAGGTGGCTACGCTCTCACTCTCTCTCTCTCTCTCTAATAACTAAATGACAATAGAAAGAGATAAGTATAATATAAATAGATGTACAGTAATTTATTTAATACTTAATATAAGTAAGTAATATAAACGACTATAAGGTCTTTTTTAATTAGAAATGGGCTCACTTGACCTCCATCTGGCCCGAGGGCACAGATGAGGTCTACGATGGAGCGAGTTTGCCCAGGAGAAGCCTGTTTACAGGCACCTTGAAGAGGTTCAGGTTATACACACTCGGAAGCACAGACGCCGGCAGGGCATTCATTCATTTGCATTCATTCGACGTTTTAAAGTATAACGTCTGCTTAAGAATGGATTCTATGTGTTCAATGTTTATGAATGTTTAAAAGAGAGAGAGAGAGAGACAGCAACTTTAATCATGATTATTGTCAGTTTTTACTTTAAGTAGAGGCTTAAAAATAAATTTTCACTTATTGAATATGTCAGATCATGATCTTTTTTGACTTAGGTGTAGATAAACTTACTTCTAAAACAGCTTTTCCGGCAGCAGCTGCTAGTGGGTTACCTCCAAAAGTATTGAAATACGATGCTCTAGTGTGAGCATCAGCGATCTCCTTTGTTGTAACGACTGCAGCTAATGGAAAACCGTTACCCATTCCTTTCGCCAAAGTAACTATATCCGGTGTAATACCTTGAGTTTGGAAGCCCCAAAAAGCGTCTCCTGTGCGGCCAAAACCAGTTTGTACCTAGAATGTGAGATGTTAAAATTGTGTTATTTGTCAAGTAACTTCTTCCACGGTCCTTAGCGATGTAAGGAAAATATTTTTTAGTTATTACATGGTAGTGCTTGACTACTATTATATCAAGCATCAGGGTTTTTTTTTATAGAATGGGGGTGACAATAAATCACACCATCCACCTGATAGTAAGTGGATGTTGTGGCCTATAGACATCTACATGTATCTTCGATTAAGAATCAAATGCTGATGCATCCCATGAGGACTAAGATGGAATGCCTCGTTTCTAGTAAAAAGGGTATCCGGTTCTCTACACTCACCATACGAAACACAGCGAAACACAGCGTGAAATAGCATTAAGCTGCTATTTTACGCTGGTATACTGTGAGAGCGTGGTCCTACCCCGGTCGAGCCGACCCATTCGTGCTACAACCATAACATAGCTGCAGCGAGGCTATATCATGTACGCCAGGTTGTTAGAGCCAAGCACAAGCTTAAATGCACAATTACATCTGTATGAATTTAGTAAGACAGACACACATCACAGTTCGACTCTCAGTATTTAATAGAAACAGGCGTTACTTTGCGGAAATCATTTATATTAAAGACATTAAAAAATTTATTAGCTAAGATCCGCGTAATAAAATGTTGTGTCTCACCTAGTTTGAAGAGCACCTCCCGCCCTCCCCCAATTGCGTGAACTATCCCCGTCACCACTAATCCCAGCATCACTACACTAGGAAAGACACACCACCGTCGTTAATACGACTCGTGTTTTGCCTCTAAACGAGGCATCCTCAACTGAAGTAGACTCTGCGTCCAGAGTCTGTGTGCGCAGAGTCCACTCATTTTCTACAGACTTCAAAAAGGAGGAGGTACTCAATTCGACTGTATTTTTTTGTTTTTTTTTTTATGTGTGTTACCTCATAAATTTTTACTAGGTGAACCGATTTTGATGATTTTTTTTATTTGAAAGCTGGTGCTTCTCGTGTAGTCCCATATAAATTTGATCAAGGTCTGACCAGTAGTTTTTGAGTTATCTTTAATAATTTATATTGAAGTCGGTTGTACAAAATTTTTAATTTTACCACTTGTTCATTACGCGGATCGTTTCTAATTAATTTTCTAATATCTTTGATGACAGTATTTACTCTATCTTACTTCACTTACCTCATCAGCTACAAGTAGCCCACCATATTTCTTAATCAGGTCGCTTGCTTTTTTCAGATAGCCTTTCGGATATTGTACTGCGCCGTTTACACCCTGTATACTCTCCACGAACAGCGCCGCCACTCGATCGACAGGCACTGAGTTTCCTAAAAGCTACAATCCATATTTTTATTACATATTTTTCTTTATCTGTACATATAACGCTTAAATATTTTTAATATAGAATGAGGGTGACAAACGAGCACACAGTTCACCTAATGGTGAGTGGATACTGTAGTCCATAGATATTTAAATCTATCCAAGATTAAGAATCAAGATGTAAATGCGTTTAAGATAGAACGCCTTCTTTCCACTAAAAGGGTCTCCGGTTTTCTACACTTACCATACGAAACTCAGCAACATTAAGCTGCTATTTAGGCTGGTATTCTGTGAGAGCATGGTCCTTCTCCAGTCGAGCCGACCCATTCGTGCTGCAACCTATAATATACCTGCATAATATACCTGCTCTACCACATTCTGCGATTAAGACCCAAAATTTGCTTCTTATTCATTCCTAAAATTTAACGTTCGCGGTTCATAATTTTGACGCTGTTCCCCAACGCCGGGCTGAAGTTTACTTTACTGGATGGTGCAGCTTGCATATACGAGATGGTATTACCGGCAAAAGCCATAAGATTCTTCTGGTTTTTTTGATAGCCGTCAAAAATGATTTATTGAATAACTTTTTTGATTTAACAAAATCTAGCGTGAAATAGCAGATTCATGATGATATGTTTCTTATGGTGAGTGTAGAGAACTGGAAACCCCTTTTTACTGGTAGCAAGGCATTTTATCTTAGTCCTCAGTAGTAACAATGCATCACATTTTGAATCTTAATCGAGGACAGGTGTACCTATGGGCCACAGCATCTACTAACTATCAGGTAGACTGTGTGGTTGTTTGTCACCCATATTCTATGAAAAAATAATACGGGTGTAATACTACAAGAAGCATAAAACTATTTTAATTTTTATCATAATTATCATTATAATTACAGCCCACTGCTGAACATAGGCCTCTTCCAAAGAACGCCACAAAGCATTGCAAGCAGCAATTTTTCCATTGAATTAATTATACTAATAAAAATAAAGTTAAGCCACAAAATAACAAAATATCGCGAACAATTAAACCTCAGAAGTCATAAACTTTACCTCACTAAGTTGATGCACGTATTTATCAGATGATTTGCAGTCCCCTGGACAGGAACAAGCGCCTGGTGCTTGTGACAGAGAGTCCCTACACCCGCCCCATATGCCTCGGTATGGGTCTGGTAGTAATGCCTGAAAAAAAATTTAAAACTGAAAGAATCTATCTGTACCGACCGTTGTCTACGGATCGTAATTAGTTATTAAGATATTAGTTCCATAACTTTAACATTTTCTAATTTCAATCATCGAACAACCAGGCGGTCAGCGTTAACGTAAAGGGTTGTCAATATTCCACGCATTCGAACCACACGGTTTGCTTCATCTTTCGTAATGCGTCAGCAAAGAGAAGAAGAATCTACCAACGTCTGTTTTTCCGTCCGATTACCATCTGGGCGTCTACAAGGCAAGAGTGAATTGGGTTTTGTTACGCTAAGACAGTATGATTTTCATCACCACTTACCACCAGGTGGAATTGTAGTCAAGCACTGGCTTATAATAAGCAAAGATTTTTTTTACATAAACAAACAGTCCAGTTTGGCGAGATAATTACTGCAATAAATCTATATAAATAAAATGATAGAGGTTTGCAGTTGTGCGCGCATCACGGAAAAACTACTGGATTCATTTCAATTAGGTGTTCTAAGTTTTATTTCATAGAAACTTGGCCCTTATCTAAAAAAAATATTGCAATATCTTCATTTAATATAAAGTTATTAAAGTTTTAAGAAACAACGTTTTTTATACGGGGGTTTTCACACGGTCAACTGTACGTCGTAAACGTAGTGATTATATTATTCTCTTTGGTACGTTGCTTGCTCTCACGTTACTATCCCAGATAATTTATATATTTTAGCTACAAACGGAGCAACGAATAACATTGTTTACAAATAAATTTTGTCTTTTTGATGGTTTTTCCTTCGCTCAGACAAAAACTTTGTTAATATATCAAGCAACGCGGATGAAGTCGCGGGTATCAGCTAGTAATACATATTTGTAAATCAGCACTAAAACTAAAATTGAAAAAATATTTCTTATAATTATTAGGTACCTTTATACTGGTAACAAGGCATTCCATCTTAGTCTTCAAGGGTGAGTACACATCTTCAATCTGATTAGATGAATTTGTCTATAGACCACAGTATCCAATTACCATCAGGTGTTCAGGTGGACTGTGTTCTTCTATAAAAAATGTTTGAAATAAAGCACCGTGCTCTTGAATTCTACTAATTTTTTCGTACAGACTGTGAGGAGGAAAAAGTCGTGAAGAAATAAACTGCTACCGTTGAATAAAACTACTTCAACTACTTTATCGCGTTTAATTTAACTTATTTTAACTCCCGACCTTTCGAGCGCTTTACAGCACCCATGGTTACGATAACAGAGTACCTTACGGTTAAGTGGGTGTTTCACATCCCGATGGCAAAGGATGACAAACACCTTATTTAACTGTGAGAGCCGAAAACCGAATAAGCTTACTGTATCTTGAAGTCTTGCAGTGGTAACTACCACTGCATCTGCAAGACTTCAAGGTGTAGGTAGTGCTCCCGTATAAATAAATAAATATAAAAATAATTAACTGCTAACGTTATAAAATCCAGCCGGTGTGATCATCGGTTGTCGAAACGCTTGGGTAGATGTAAGTCCCATCAGACCGCTGGAACATCCGTGATAGCCGCTTTGAAGAGATATAACGTCATTGTTGCCCGTGTACGCTTTAGCTAATATTATAGCAAGGTCATTAGCTTCTGTTCCGCTATTTACGAGGTACACTACCTGTCAAACAACAAAGTACATTTTATTTTACATTTTAAGAAGACAGACTCACCTTTAACTAGGTGTATATATGTAAAAAGGGTAACCTCCCTCAAGATGGAGTGATGATCTGGTGAGAGATGCAGGAAGTGTTGGATCAGGACCGTCCTTAGTGGCATTCCTAACGATTCCACCAAAGCTACACCACATATAATTACAGTATTAATCAGCAGAATTGATAAAATGTAAATATATAAAAACAATTGTAATTACAAGTTTGATTAGTTCAAGAAACTCAAGAAACAAAACTGAAAATCTCCCTGTGAAAAATGAAAATATCGATCGATATCTAAACATGTTTGTCGCTCTGCTTACAGAACAGATGCAGCTAATGTATAAATTTCTTTTTCTTTAAAGGACTTTTGAATACTTGTGGATACGTGTTTTACCGCTACTGTAATTTGCCTTTTATAAATTACGTGAAATGAAACGTTTTTTTGAAACAAACATCACGTTGAGCAGCGGGTTTTCGTGTGGGTAATACCTACTGCTCTATAAGATGAATCTGTAAGATTGGGGTTTGGCACAAATGGAAGAATTTTCTGCTATCAGTAGATCGCCAAAGCCTATTACTCAGCTGGGTTGGAGAAGAAGTCTGACACCCCTACAAAAGTAGACTACGGATATAGAATTCAATACAGTGTTTAACGTAGTGTCAGGAAGTTAACGCTTAGTAGTATCCCTTCGTTCGGGCACTGTTCGCCTATTTTGGACCCAGCATTGGATCAATATTGTACCACAGAATACAGCCTTATTTCATAGAGATTTCGTACCTGCATATTTCGAAAAAGATATTCCGCAACAAGCTTATAAAGGTTAACAAGTATTATTAAAAACCTGACAGCTTAAAAAGTTTACTGAAAAAATAAAAAAATTATACCCTACGTCACTTCCACAACTAAGACGAATCTAACGACACCCTTAAGTTAAAATCCATCAAGCCGTTTAGGGTGCACAGCGTACCCAACGCGCAGATACCTTTTTCATATGCGATTCGTTCGCAAGGATTCTTTGAACACTGCCAGGTCCCTGTGAACTCAGCTCGAAGAGTGACCATATGCCTGATGGTCACTCTTCGATATGCCAATTCGACTTTTTTCACGTTGTCTTCAGTGAGAGACGTGGATGGGCGTCCTTCGCGATGTTCATCTTCCGTGGATGTTTTGCCCAGCTTAAATTCCTTAGCACAGCGTGCAACTGTGGAATATGGAGGAGCAGAGTCCCCCAATGTTTTTTTTTGTAAACAGAGGTACTTGATGACAGCTCTAATTTTGTTTTTCTCCATTTTGATGTTATCTCTTCAATGATTCGTATTCAAATGAATGTAACTCTCGGGAATCGTAGTATATTTATATTATTTCTTTATGCTGACTTAGTACCTATGCAAAAATGTTTATTTGTATTTTTATGTGCACTGGAAATAACCGATTATCTTTACTTTTGGATACCCCATACATACTCTCGAAAAACATTACCCTCCTTCTGGGGCATTCGGGTAAAAACAGCACGATTACAATAAAGATAAATTCGCAAATATAATTAAATAAATGCTCATACTTTCAAATCACCGGGGAATTTTGACACCAGTTTCTCAACGTACTCGTATAATTTGGGATGTCGATAGATGTTTGTTACGTGCCAAAGTGTATCGATTTGCTCGTGTAAAGCTGAAGAAACTTTCCTGTAAAAAAAGATGATGTTTTGAACACAGTAATGATGATGATGATGATACACACGATTATATATTACCGATATAGCTATAGCCGTGTGGTGGCAGCGTAAGGAAATCACCTCATTTTGTCACGTGGGTGTCATAAGAGGCAACTATGGGAAATCTTATTTTTCTGGCATAGTCCATGATCATCTTGTTTACGCTAGACGTAAAATATCCTTACGAGCTACGGAGAGTAGCATTAAATTAATGTGCGAGACGTCAATACCCATGTCAAGCGTGACGATTAAGACAAATCCCGCCCACTTAGATTCTAAGCCCCCTACAACGGCAGAGGCCGATTTTGGAACAAAGTTCCTTATCGCACGGTACGAATTTGGCGGATGGGGGCTAGGCGAGAAAAAGTGTAATATTTTTCCGTCACGACCCCCTTTCTATAGTGCGAGCGAGATGGAATAATATCCATCTCCCTCGCCCTTTTTCTTATCTTCCCATCAAAGAAATATTATTTTAAATGACGCTTCATTTTAATAGACGCTAGTAATTCGTTTATTTGTATTTGTTAATCAATAATATAATACGTTTATCAATAATAATATACTACAAAAGAAACGTCCAACCGAGTGTTCCACGACACTCACGCATGTTTTTTTTTTTTGTTCTTTTTTTATAGAATAACGGTACACAGTCCATCTGATGGTAAGTGGAAGCGGTAGCACATAGAAATGTACATTTATCATCGATTAAGAATTGTCACCCGTGAGGACTAAGATGGAATGCCTCATTTCCAGTAAAAAGGGTTTTCCGGTTCTCTACACTCACCATACGAAATACAGCAGCATTAGGCGCTATTTTACGCTGGTATTCTGTGAGACCGCTGTCCAACTGTGGACTTCTGCGGACTGAAGAAGAAGAAGTAAGCGATTAAGACTACTAATATTGCTTTTATTAGAAGTGTTTCACTCTTAGAGTATAAGCAAGCTAATACATTATACTCTACTAATACATATTGCTTGTGTTAAAAGTGTTTCACTCTTAGAGTATACATAAGCAAGCTAATACATTATATTCCACTAATACATATTGCTTGTGTTAAAAGTGTTTCACTCTTAGAGTATACATAAGCAAGCTAATACATTATACTCTACTAATACATATTGCTTGTGTTAAAAGTGTTTCACTCTTAGAGTATACATAAGCAAGCTAATACATTATATTCTACTAATGCATATTGCTTGTGTTAAAAGTGTTTCACTCTTAGAGTATACATAAGCGAGCTAATACATTATATTCTACTAATACATATTGCTTGTGTTAAAAGTGTTTCACTCTTAGAGTATACATAAGCAAGCTAATACATTATACTCTAAGGTTTCATTACACCGACGACGACACGAATGCCTCGTTGGTTTAGTGGTCTTAAACACGATTGCTGATCATGAGGTCCCGAGTTCGAATCCCGGGTCGGGCCAAAATCAGTTATTGGTTTTTTCTGTCAATAAATTTTCAGTAGCAGCCCAGAATCAGGAAGTTGCAGAAGTGCCTCGGAAAACATGCGTTGGTCCTGCGCCTGATCTCCCTCCGGTCGTGTCGGATTACCGTCTCATCGGACTATGAGAGTGAGGGAATAAAGAGCGCACATGTGCTTGCGCATATACTCGGGCACTATAATTATGTGCTGCGTAGATGGCTAGCCGTTGAGACAAGCCGCGTGACCGAAATTCGGTCTGGAGGACATTATGTTTCACCACAGTTAAACGTAGTGATTATATTCTCTTTGACCACAGTATTCGAATGGCGAAAACGAACTCACGACTTTTAAGTTCGCGGTCTATACTATTAGGCTAGTGTCGCTTTCATAGTAACGGATTATTCCTGTACTCGGTATTCAGATGTATCCTAATTACTAATAATTATGAATTGACGGCTCCGTGGCGCAGTGATTTAGCAATGAGTAATAGGGCTAAGTGCCGAGGGTTCCAATTCCGCAAGAAACAAGTACATATTTGTAAAGCCTATAAATGTTTGTCCTTGCGCAATTTATGTATGTTAACCTCCAAGACAGACAGTCCTAGTGTTATTCGTTCAAAACAACAACGAAATCATCATATTCTTCTCGAAATATGCGAAAGGAAAACAGCTAGGTTACTAAGGTACGGACGTACAAACAAACGGATCTCTGAAACATAATTTTAAAGCCGACTTCAAAGAAATAAAAATAACAAAATAATTTTACATTCATAAGTTGATGCTAACGTTAAAAAATATCGGAGAAGTTCTTCTAGTATCTCATGTATTACTTACGCAGTGAACTTTATACAGTTTTTTTTTTAAATATTCCACTAAGCCAGCGCTTATCTACTCGTACAATCCCACCTGATGGTAAGTGGTGATGTAGCCTAAGATGGTGAAGCGCACTGACTTAACAAAAGCCTATTCACTCTTGCCTTGAAGACACCCACACTGTAATCGGATGGAAAGACAGATGCTAGCAACTTATTCCACTCCTTTGCTGTACGCATGATGAACGACGTAGCGAACCTTTTGGTTCGAATGCGTGGCAAGTCAACAACGAAGGAGTGGAGACTGGCCGAACGTCTGGTTGTGAGGCAGTGAAGTTAGTTTCGCCGTTTTTCTTAGATCAGGATCAGAGGAATCCCATTTTAAGACGATAGTAGATTTAGGGCAGAATTTTCAATCATCAGATAAAAACTTTCCATCAAATAAAATATAACCTAGTTGAATATAAAAGTGAAACAATTGATCTAATTTTAGCTTCAATTTTTCTATACACTATATATCTTGCACCGACTTTTTTTTATTTATACTATTATATTTTTTGGAACGAAGTTCCTTATCGGACGGTACGGATTTGGCGGATGGGGTCTAGCCGACAAAAAGTGTAAGAGTTTTCCGTCACGACCCGTTTTGTTTTAAATGAAGCTTCATTTTAATAGACGCTAGTAATTCATTTATTTGTATTTGTTAATCAATAATATAATACGTTTATCAATAATAATAAAAAGAACTTCGTTCCAACCGAGTGTTCCACGCATGTTTTTTTTCTTTTAATTTGTTTAAGTTAAATAATAATTTTTTATCAATCATAATAAAAGAATATCTTTTATGATGATTGATAAATCAGCCCCTAAATAAATGGAGAAAATATGTCTTACTAATGAAGGTTTCCTTCCATATGTATTATATAAATAAAATGACAATTTATATATTTATAGGTACTCAAAAAGATCGTAAGTTTTAGGTAAGGCCAGCGGCAGAATACCAGCGTCGTGGTTATCCCACTGCAGCATAATGCCGAGTCGGATGCATATTTGGTGTTGCAATAATTATATTTTAAAATATACATGTAAGTAATACAGATATGCACTATTTTGTAGCTTCGAATAAACTTTGTTTCTTTTATTCTTTCTTTATTAAAAAAAAAACTAAAAATCAATAAACAAAGGTATTGTATAAATGTTTGATTTGATTAGGATTGGAATCCAGAACCCCTGACTCATCATTTAGGTAAGTACCAATAAATCATGCAGTTGTTTAACATGAAACCTTACGGATGACAGTGTCCAACGGAGACTGTGACGATTCCACCAAACAGGTCCAAGTATCTACGTCCTTCGTGGTCAAATAACCATTGCATGTGACCTTGGTGTAAGATAAGCGGTTTCTTGTATAAATCGTACACAGCTGGTGGTATGTTAATTGATTTTATCGCGTCCGTTTTTTGAATCGATGGTCCCTGAAAAGATTGTAAATAGGCTTGATAGAAAGAAACATTAACCTTTACATTTTTCGAACAAATCAACTTTGCCGCTATGAAATCTGTCAAACATTACACCTCATTTTTAAGTGCCGCCGCCCTGGTGGCAGAAAAAAATCATGGATGCATTTAACAAAACAGAAAACAGAAAAACAGATGACATAAACGTGCACGTAGATGACATAAAGTGGGTAATGCTCTAAGTTGTTGCTTGTTTGTTTCGTTTGTTTAACAAAAAATGAAACTGAATACGAATGAACTAGGTATTTTCATTTTATCTTCTTTATCGACGTAGTGGAGAAATTTAGTACGGTATTAAAAATAAAAAAGTCAAGTTTTCTTGTAACGTTTCAGCGCCATGGCAATAATAGTATACTATTTAACCTTTTAAGTGAAATATAAAATGAAAGAAGAATGATATGTCGTAAAGTTTCACTTCGTACGTGTGTACACAATACACGCACAATTTTTAAATAGTTACTCAGGTATACATATAAATAAATACTAAATTTTATTTATAACAGTTTCACTCGGTAACTTATAATATTCAGTTTTGATTTTCAGTTTGACTCTATGACATCATTGCACTTTTATAATATAATATTATATAAAATAATTAAATAAGTAATGTTGAATTAACTTTTTCAAAACCGCACTTACCGCGTAAAATTTGGGCACAAAATCACATCGCGGTAACTGGATCGATGTGGCAAAACGTCTTGCGATTTGCTTTATGTAATATTTTATCACTGTCAATGAAATAACTAATGTTTGAATAAATCCTAAAAAGCTTAATAAACCTAAATTGTAATTAATTAAATTCTCCATTACAATTAATTTAATAAGAAAAAATTACGACAAAAGTAGGATTAACACTCGATCTTTTAATAATTATTTATTTTCGATTATATATTATTATTATTCACTAATTTTAAATGATGTTAAGTCTCGATGTTATAATTAATTCCGCAAATTAATAAATTTTAAGTTATTTTGTTTTGCAAATTATTATCAGTTTAACAATAATTTATCAACCTCTGTTCGCCATGACGGTATCACAGTGAAACAACTAAATTATAACTGAATGCTTTACTAACAAATCATGACCGTTATCACCCCTAATGTTAATTTACATTAAGAATTTACATAAATTATAATCATCATCACTCATTGTATTTAAAAACCTAATGAAAGAAATGAAAATTCACATCAACGTGAATACGTGATTGGTTTCTGAGACTAAGGATATTATGATTTTTTTTTAGTACAGTAACCAATCAATACTGATTTATTTATACAAAGACTGCCTTTGAGTGCTTCTTTGGCCTAGTAGTCGTAAACGCGATTGCTGATTATGAGGTCCTGAGTTCAAATCCCAGGTCGGGCCAAAATCAGTTATCAAGTTTTTCTGTAAAGAAATTCTCGGTAGCAGCCCGGAGTCAGGAAGTTGGCGGTGTTTCACGCCCGTGCCTCGGAAAGCAAGCAAAGCCGTTGGTCCTGCGCCTGATCTCTCTCCGGTCGTGTCGGGTTACCGACCCATCGGACTATGAGAGTGAAGGAATAGAGAGTGCACCTGTGCCTGTGCATACACTCGGGCACTATAATCCTGTCCTGCGCAAATAAATCAAAGTAGGTATGTAGTTGACAAAGATGACGGTTATGTTATGACGGATATGCTCTTCAAGTGTTTTGATCATTAACAGTAAAAAGAACACGTTTTACACGTGGTAGAGCCACGCTGCAAATATATTACTGGTATAGTTGTAGCACGAATGGGTCGGCTCGACCGGGGAAGGACCACGCTCTCACAGAATACCAACGTAATATAGCAGCTTAACGCTGCTGTGTTTCGTATGGTGAGTGTAGAGGAACCGGAGACCATTTTAGTGGAAACGAGGCATTCCATCTTAGTCCTCACGGGTGACAACGCATCTGCATTTTGATTCGTAATCGAGGATAGATGTAGATGTCTATGGGCCACAGCAACCACTTACCATCAGGTAGACTGTGTGCTTGTTTGTCACCCTTATCCTATAAAAAGACTAAGATGACTTTGAAAGAGTATAGTTCACATTTATATAATATACATACTTACAAGCTCGTCGGTTATGGGTACCCTTTAATTTCGCCCATTCTCAATATATTGCCAATTTGGTCGGTTACACAAGGTTCACGAGCACCTGGATATTTGCAGTCTCTTCTATCACATATGTTTCTACCAGTCACATCAATACCTACGTTAAGTATTCTTAATAAGGACATTGGCATATGGAAATTGCGCGGATTACAATTTACAATTCCACTTGATACAGTGTTTTGGAAAACTGCAAGCTATTAAACTAAACTAAAATGATTAGTAAGCTGAAGCAGCAATGGGTGGGCCATATAACACGAAGAACCGACAACCGATGGGAAAGAAAGATTCTCAGTGGTAGCCTCTTACTGGTAGGCGAAGTGTAGGGTAGATGAAGTGATGACCTGGGAAGACATGCAGAAGTCGATGGATGCAGGTGGCTCAGGACCGTGCTGTGGCATTCCTTGGGGAGGCCTATGTTCAAAAGTAAAAAAAAATTAGGTGGTAGAGCCGTGCTGCAGCTATATTAGTAGTATAATTGTAGCACGAATGGGTCGGCTCGACCCGGAAGGACCACGCTTTCACAGAATACCAACGTAAAATAGCAGCTTAACGCTGCTGTGTTTCGTATGGTGAGTGTAGAGAACCGGAGACCCTTTTACTGGAAACGAGGCATTCCAACCTAGTCCTCAGGGATAACAATGATTCGTAATCGAGGATAGATGTAGATGTCTATGGGCCGCAGCAACCACATACCATCAGGTGGACTGTGTGTTCGTTTGTCACCCTTATCCTATAAAAAAAAAACTATAAACTGTAACGAGTATCGCCTAATAGTACCAATACCTTGACTGGTACTATTGGGCGATACTCATACCCACTTTACGTTTCACACGTGGCTTTTTTTCCAGGTGTAAAACGTGAATAATAGCTTCATCATCATCATCACAGTCTTTCACAAGTCCGCAGCTGAATATATATATAGGCCTCCCCCAAAGAATGCCACAAAGCATGGTCCTGAGCCACCTGCATTCATCGACTTCCTAATATTAGCTTGCTACATATTTATTAATCTCTCGGCCGGTGTCAATGGACGGCATTAGTAAGCGCGCGGCATTTACATACCTACTGTAAGTTTATCAAATGTTTGTGGTTCAAAAGAAAATTATTATTGTAGTTTTTGTCAAGTTTGTTGCCCTCTTGCAGTTACCGTTCTTGCGTGACGAGTTTCTTTTATGCAAGTTTTCTGTATATATCTATGTAACGGATTTTTGAATGTGATTTTCATCCCATTCAAAATGTCGGATTGATTTGAAACTTCGCACACTTTTCAAGGACCGATGACAATGCAATAATTTAAATAGTTTGTCCCATTATCCTTGCCAGGATCCTCAGGATTTGCGAATAATTCATAAAACAACTACCTACGATTTCTGCCAGTTCAATCTACTGTAAGCCGCGTATAAGAACTTCGTTCCAAAAAACACGCTTTTGTAGTTAGCCGCACTAAAAAATAGAAAATAAACAATAGTTTATAAAAAAACTAAAAAAACACCCTTTTGTAGATAACCGCCCTAAAAAGTAGAAAATAATTTTCAATAAATCTAAAATAAGAAAATAGTGAAAAAGCACCCCTGCTTTTTCAGATATTGTTATGATGACGCTATTTTACAAATATCCACAAAAATATTTACAAAAAATAACATCAAGCACCCCACGCTTTTTTACAATAAAATGATTTTTTAATGTTAATCACTATTTTCTTATTTTAGACTTATTGAAAATTATTTTCTACTTTTTAGTTCGGTTATCTACAAAAGCGTGGTTTTTTAAACTATTATTTACTTCCATCCTAGAATATCCTATCCTAAGACCCTAAGAGTAACAGTCCTATTGTTCGTTTTACTAATCTTTCACTTGCTTAAATTTTATGCCAAGAGCAGCATTATTTTCTTATATATTTTTATTTACGAGAGCTTTTTTTTGTTTATTGTAATTTAAGATTCTAAATTTATCATGATGTGTTAAATATAAATATATAAATAATAGATAAAGAAAACTCATTCTTTATCTATTATTTATTTATTTATTTATTTAGACTTAACAACTAAGTACGTAACTACCAAGTAAGTAAAACCATAAAATAAAGTTATATTAAGTATGGTTATTTAATTTTTATTATCGTTATATCTTGTATGTATCTGTTTCTTTATTATAATTTAAATGCTTCTGATTAAAATTATTCTTGATGAGAAATTTCAATGGGTCTCCATTCTTCTGGAATTCTCTGGGAAGAGCGATGATTAAGGTGATTTTACCACATGAAGAGGCCCATGAGCAGTCGACTGACCAGAGGCAAAGAACATAATATATTATTACTATCTACCAGAGGACTACTACGGGCTAATGAAGGAGAAGAAGAACAAGAATGCGGACATATATTAAACACTAGACACTTTAAATAAATTTTATCAATAAAAATAATAAACGCTTACCTTATAAGGTACAACTACGACGCACAAGTGTAGGTACATAACATAAGTGTCAAGTGACAACCTACCATAAGGATAAATAAGTTATTACACTTTTAATAAAACGTGAAAGCCGACTTCAAAAATTAAAAAACATAAAAAAATCCACAGAACCAAGCAACTATAAAAACATCCACACATGGTTGTAGCACGAATGGGTCGGCTCGACCGGGGAAGGATCACGCTCTCACAGAATACCAGCGTAAAATAAAAGCTCAATGCTGCTGTGTTTCATATGGTGAGTGTGAGTGTAGAGAACCGAAGACCCTTGTTACTGGAAACGGGGCATTCCATCTTAGTCCTCAGGGGTTACAACGCATCTGCATTTTGATTCTTAATCGAGGATACCTAAATGTAAATGACACTTACCACTGTGTGGTGTGGTGTGGTGGACTGTGTGCTCGTTTGTCACCCTTGTTCGTTAAAAAATAACATAATAGCTTCTGAAATTGTTGTTATAACGTAGTGTATCGAAAAATTATGAATTACGAGTAAAGCCCCGATTTTAAAAACTATTATGTGAAAATAATCCTTTTTAGTTTTAAAAAATCGTTTTTTTACTTTTATTTAAAACTTAAGTATTTACCCTTATGAGTATTTTTATAAATAGCATAAATTCTAGATATCTTCACCTATCGGTTAAATCGGTTAAAAGCCGAAACCTGTACAAGTCCTATGTTAACCATCGATTTTTCCGGTACGATACGACTTATCTAAATTACTCTGTTTTAACAGGCCGGCAACGCACCTGTAATCTCTCTGGTATTGTTGATGCGATGCCGGCCTTTTAAACTTCTACTGGTACTGTTGTTCATGGGCAGTAGTGGCGGCAGCAGCCACTTACTATCACAGAACACCAATACTCCTAGCGAAGCTTAACATCATTTGAGCTCTTCTTTTAATAACATGTTAATTACGCCGTTTTTTTTTTTGGTTGCTGACACTTTGTGATAAAATTCAAATGATCTAGATTCATTAGAACAAAGTATTCTACTTTCTGCTATATTGGGAGACTTAGATTTATGAGTCATATGAGTACCATGTCAAATGAACATTAACCCCCTTTCGCTTATCGCCTCGTTTCGCAAACTTTCTGATAACCCCTCGTAATAGTTAGGTCACTTAGGTCATTAGGTCGCATGTTATTGGAAATTACGATATAATTAGCATAGTTTCGATGTGTTTATCAATACCAAATATAAATAAATAAGTACTTAGACAACTTGCACAATTGCTTAATATTATGCTACCTGTACACATTTGTTGAGGTTAAGTGATGCAAGGTTCAACAAGGTTATGCGAGGCGAAGTAACGCGAGGAAGGGTCTCCTCTTTGATCTGTATATATCAAAGGTCCCTTAACAATCTTGCCTACTCCATTTCACCCATTACGGCTTAAAAAGTCCACGAATATAGGCATCCCCCATAGATTGCCTCATTGATTTTCCCATAATTGCCACGCTTGGCATGCGGGTTGGCAAGCGCGGTTTTTTTTATTATTTTGGGTTATTATCAGGAAGACGCTGCTGCCCATCACCTGTTTCAGTTTCCCTCATTCACTTCTTACGACAACCCGCGGGACGATATGGGATAGTGGATATTCTTACACCGTCATCCGTCACTACACGGTTTCGGCTACTCAACCTTTTGGTATTATTTGCTATACTCACCGGTATGATGGACGTATGAGAAGTGACAGCCGCAGGTTGGCCGCAGGAACTTTATGTCTGGCTTAAGTATATGAATTCTGTTAATGTATGCCACGGAAGTAAATGTATCCCATAGGTATAAAATTAAAAAAAAAGTTATTAAACCTAATTTTGTCATATTTATACCATTATACCATTTTTAGGGGAGTGACAATATGCATGATCATTGACTTATGTATTACTAGTGATATATAAAATACCTATTGTAAAAGGTAAAATAGGTAGTTTGTAACGTAAAATTGTTTAATCACATGTCATCCCGTGAGTGTCGTAAGAGAGGTGACAGAGGAATACTGAAACAAAAGATGAGCAGTAGCATCTTCCTGATATCAACTCAATATTAATAAAAAGTCTGCGCCTGTCGTGATAGTAGTATGACACGCGCTAAAATCTGTTATATTGACGGATATAACAGATTTTAGCAGTTTTATGACATTCGTCAAGCTATAGAGCGCGCGCATCGCTCATTGTCCATTATAACAAGCGTAACCAGATATTCTATAGATTTTTTTTATAGGATAAGGGTGACAAACGAGCACACAGTCCACCTGATGGTAGTGGCCCATAGGCATCTATTTCTTTCCTCCACTACGAATCAAATTGCAGATGCGTTGTCACCCGTGAAGATGGAATGCCTTGTTTCCAGTAAAAGGGGTCTCCGGTTCTCTACGCTCACCATACGAAACACAGACAGAGACACAAACACAGCAGATTTTCTCCTGTATCGTGGAGGCAGTTTACAAACGCAAATTGCACAAGTACAAACATCCAGACCCGGAATAATTATTTGTGGGCCATACAAATACTTGTTCCGTGCAGGATTCGAACCCGCGGCCTCTAGCGCAACAACCCATTGCTAGGCCGCTGCGCCACGGAGCCGTCGAGTTTTGTTATTGTACTTAAGTTATTAATTTAATTACGTCTGTAGGTAATATTAGGTAGGTTAATAATTATAAGGTATGTATTAGCTCAATAAAACATAGGTACGAATTTATGAAACGATGTTTATTAATCAAACACAAAGATCTAATTAATTTACTGCCCCTTAAAAAGGGTTAACTTATTATATAATTGTGGTTCTGATTCAAAGAGATTTAAATATATAGGTATACTATAAAGCGGACATAATGAACATTTGCATACAAAAATTTTGAACTCGCACGTGTGTGACGCTCTCTAGCTAAACATAGCAAAACTACGCTGAATATTTATTAGGAAAACATTTCAGCTATTCCCCAGTAGGTGACGCTAATAAAAGTAACGTAAAACCCGTTTTAGGCATGTAACCGTTTCGACATCAAAGTATCGATCATGTTGTTGAAGGTTACTAAGTTTGTAATGTTATACGACATAATAATGGGGAATATGCATGCTTTTCTATTGTATAAATCTATTTATTATGACTCCCATCACACCAAAAAAATCATATAAACTTAATTAATAGAATCAGGCGTTACTTTGCGGAAATCCATTTTATTAAATTTGGAAAAATTTACTTTGCCAATATCCGCTCAATAAAATAAAATGATGTGTCTTACCAAGCTTGAAGAGCACCTCCCGCCCTCCCTCAATTGCGTGCACTATCCCCGTCACCACTACACTAGGAAAGACACACCACCGACGACAATACGACACGTGTTTCGCCTCTACACGAGGCATCTTCAGGTGTAGTAGACTCTACGGTGGCTGACCGCTAAGTGAGCGGCGAGCCAAAAACAGCTTCTATTTATAAAACTCGCCGACGCAACCGCTCCCCAGTTAAGTAGCGGGCGACCGCGTCATGCGATAAAACATGCGACCAATCACCACCCGACGTACGCAGCCGCCTGCTACTAAATTAATAACAAACCGCTGCGAAACGCCCGCCTACACTCCAACCACGCAACCAATCGCTGATCACCGTTAAGGTGACGAACGACCACATTGCGAGGCTGCGTTATTAGAGAGCAGGTTTAAAGATGTTTAAGAGAGGTGAGTTAGAAACATTTGTTTGATCATTCATTACTATTTTTATTTTTTAATATCTCCAACTGCTCCAGCACACAAAGTCACAGCCCTTTATTACAAGTATGTAAGACTTAAAAGGAGTGGTCGTTGGTTAGGTTGTGTCCAGTGTCCAAGAGATGTTTAGCGAAATGGGATTTATCAGGATTGCAATTCTTGTACGCGGCTAGATGCTCTTTGTAACGTGTCTCGAAGTTGCGACCAGTCTGACCCACGTAAACGGCGTGGCATTCGTCAAAAACAAGTTTATAAACACCCGACATTTGACGAATATCTAACTTAACTTTATTATTACAGATATTCCTAAGAGACTTGTTTGTTCTGAACGCAACGTAAACGCCGCTCTGTCGAAGAGTATTAGCTATTTTTTCAGATATGGAGCCTAAGTAGGTCAAACTGCTCACATATCGACGAACACTTTGAGGTTGAACCGCGTACAGAGAATTGCGAACGGCATGCTTTTCTTTCTTTTTAATTAAATTGTTAATGAGATTTTTTGTAAAACCATTAGAGACCGCAATTTGATAAATTACGTTAAGCTCTTTTAAATAATTTTCTTTACTTAATGGGACAGTAAACAAACGATTAATATAACAAAAAAGCAGCTAATTTATGTTGCCAAGGATGACACGATGACGCGGGGATGACCGTGACGGTATGAGTTGGCTTTCGGTAAATTTGGAAAACATGCAACGACTCTTTTCTTGTTATTGTTAAGTCGAGGAAATTAAGGGAACAATCTTGTTCCAATTCAAGCTTAAACTTAATTTTATCGTGGACTCAATTTATTTTATTAAGGAAAACATCCAGTTGTCTCCTTGTACCAGTCCAGCAAATAATTATGTCGTCTATATATCTATAGTAGTACAAGATATTTTGATTGACAACTATATATTGTTTTTCGAAATTATCCATGAAAATGTCCGCCATAAGAGGACTTAGAGGGGACCCCATAGGTAACCCCTCTTTTTGTAAATAGAAACGGTTATAAAACCGGAAATAGTTATGTTTCATACAGAGAGAGGTCAATTTAAGAGGATCATTTGTTTCCCCGGGATGTAGACGACGTTTATTAAAGAGATCTGTGAGTATACGCAAACAGTCAGGGGATGGGACATTTGTGAAAAGACTATCAACGTCTAAAGATAACAATATGGATTTAGGAGGAATACGAATATCTTTAATTTTTGATACGAGATCTAAACTATTTTTAAGGCTGTAAGTTTGGTTGAAACCAGATTTCTCCCGAAGGAAGAAGTTTAATTTATTAACAAGGAAATAAGCTGGAGTTGGACACTGGACACAACCTAACCAACGACCACTCCTTTAAAGTCTTACATACTTGTAATAAAGGGCTACGACTTTGTGTGCTGGAGTAGTTGGAGATATTAAAGAATAAAAATAGTAATGTTACACTGCTGAATGAACAAACAAATGTCTCTAACTCACCTCTCTTAAACATCTTTAAACCTGCTCTCTAATAACGGACAGCCTCGCAATATGGTCGTTCGTCACCTTCACGGTGATCAACGATTGGTTGCGTGGTTGGAGGGTAGGCGGGCGTTTCGCAGCGGTTTGTTATTAATTTAGTAGCAGGCGGCTGCGTACGTCGGGTGGTGATTGGTCGCATGTTTTATCGCATGACGCGGTCGCTCGCTACTTAAGTGGGGAGCGGTTGCGTCGGCGAGTCTTATAAATAGCAGTTGTTTTTGGCTCGCCGCTCACTTAGCGGTCAGCCACCGTAGAGTCTACTACACCTGAAGATGCCTCGTGTAGAGGCGAAACACGTGTAATATTGTCGTCGGTGGTGTGTCTTTCCTAGTGTAGTGGTGGTGGGAGTAGTGGTGCTGGGATTAGTGGTGACGGGGATAGTTCGCGCAATTGAGGGACGGCGGGAGGTGCTCTTCAAACTAGGTAAGACACATCATTTTATTTTATTGAGCGGATATTGGCAAAGTAAATTTTTCCAACTTTCATATAAACTTTTTAAGTCATGAATGAAATGAAACGTCTTGAAATAAAATATTTAATTTCCAATAACTAAGAATCATTTCAAACAGCAGTCACATTGGTGGCATCTTGGATGACGTCACTAGGTCCATTAGACGCTATAATAATAGCATATGATTGGTCGGTCGGCGTCGAAAGCACATCGCAAAACGTCAAATCCAATAAGAGAGCGCCTCCATGTTTTTCAAATTTGTTTCTTTTACAAAAAGACACTTTAAATCTAACACATTTTAGGAAAGCACTGAACTTAAAAGTCGTTACACGATAAATCGTTATACAAATTCACGAGTTTGCGCGTTTACCGCTAAAAAGAACACCTTTGTCTTATCTACTCAATTTTAGAGCACTTCGTTTGTTGCCGCAGCGAGTAGCGGAATCTTCGGCGTCGACATATCGAATGACCTGTAGTAGCATGGTCACTTGGAAGAGAAAGCTAAATTGGCTTCTAAAAAGCTTGGCGTACTCAGTAGAGCGGGACAGTATTTCATGCCTGCATACCGTTTGCAATTTTACAAGCGCAGGTTCGGCCTCACATGAATAGAATAGAATAGAATAGTTTTTTATTCAATATAGCTTACATGTGTAATTCTTATTGAACGTCATTTTTTACTTTACCACTGGTTCGAAAAAAAAACCTCTGTCCTGGGAAGAACCAGCAAGAAACCCAGCGGGACTTTTTTTTAAAGTAAATTTTACATTAATGGTTGTACAAACTATTTAAGTACAAAATTTATTTTAGAAACTGCTTGGTAGCGACCACCTCATTCCCAGGGGTTATTATCAATCATGTATTCATTTATACTATAATAACCCTTTTTATACAGTTTCAGCTTAACAAAACATTTAAACTTGGTAATAGAGAGCCTGTACACTTTCCGGGACCTTGTTGTAATAGCGTATACATTGCCCCAAGAATGAATTACTGACTCTGTGGAGTCGAGAAACTGGTATCACTAGCTTGTGTTTGTTCCTAGTGTTTACAGAATGTATATCACTTTTTTTACTAAAACTACCTTTGTTTTTGTGAACATACATTAAATTTTCGTAAATATACTGAGAGGCCAAAGTTAATATATTTATTTCTTTAAATTTATCTCTAAGAGACTCTCTCGGTTTTAGGTTGTAAATAGCTCTAATGGCCCTCTGGAATGGAGTACTGTTCTCATCTCTAGGCAGGGGCTCCCCAGTGCGAGCTCCTTCCAGTTGACCGCATAGAGAGCAGAGCGGCTGGAATCGTCGACGACCGAGTTCTCTTTGATTGGCTCGATTCACTAGCGCTGCGTAGAGATGTTGCATCCCTTTGCATTAAAACTTAAAACTTACGTTACCATCCACATCATTTGGATGCTTGGCGGTCCTACCGTGCGATTCAATAGGAGTTTTCTTAGGAATCGTTTACCATCGGTGATTTTTATGGACCAATACGACTTAGGGACCTTCAAGAAACGAGCTTACTCCTTTTCAAAGGGCCGGCATCGCATCTGCAATTCTCCGAATGTTTTAGAATTATATTAACATTTTAAAAAGAAGGTTATCTTGTTGACTGGTTGTACTGGTTGTACTGGCTGACATAGACGTTTCACGTTAAAACCAACGGCCGTGTGCCTCGACATAGGCCCACCCGATTTCTTTATTGGTATGGATACAGTATCGTTTACTGTTTCACCTCCTTAAATATTGTAGATGATTAAATCTGCATCCTGTATAATATTTTTTATCAATAACACCAAAAGATAAACGTTGTCAATCACTAACCATTTGGTGACGTTACTAGATAACAGAGGGCGCTTATTACAATGATGATAAATGTTCTAGAACAACCTACCAGAAATAATAAAATTTACAAATTATGGGGTAAATATACATTATACTTGCGATAATAAACCGAAATCACATTCAGTTTTTGCTACATATCGGGACTTACAATACCTTAATGGACTATCGGGCATATTTTCTTCAAAAATATTTTTTAAATTTAGGAAAGGAATACGTTTTGAGCTTTTGATGATGTCACTAAGACTAAATGACACAAATCCGAAACATATCCTATAGGACATAAGTAAGAGGTGACCATTTTGTTGCTGATGTCCAGTCTTTTACTACTACTACTTAAATGTCTTTGTTCTGATTGCTTGATGCTTGATTGTACACAAGCCGAACCGCCGAACCGGAACGCCGACTGACCAATCATATGCTATTATTATAGCGTCTAATGGACCTAGTGACATCTTGGATGCCACCAATGTGACTGCAGTTTGAATTGATTCTTAGTTATTGGAAATTCAATATTTTATTTCATGACGTTTGATTTCATTCATGACGTTATTCATGACTTAAAAAGTTTATACGATTTTTTGGTGTGATGGGAGTCATAATAAATAGATTTATACAATAAAAAAGCATGCATATTCCCTATTATTATATCGTAAAACATTACAAACTAAGTAACCTTCAACAACATTATAGATACTTTGATGTCGAAACGGTAACATGCCTAAAACGGGTTTTTACGTTACATTTATTAGCGTCACCTACTGGGGAATAGCTGAAATGTTTTCCTAATAAATATTCAGTATAGTTTTGCTATGTTTAGCTAGAGAGCGTCACACACGTGCGAGCTCAAATTTTTTGTATGCATATGTTCATTATGTCCGCTCTATAGTATACCTATATATTTAAATCTCTTTGATTGTACAAGATATTTCAGTCTAATGTCAATATATTGTATAATGACATCCATTAGTTTTTTTTTAATCGTGAACATTTACACGAAATGGCATAGGTACTTACATAAATAACTGCCGAAGCTAGTTATTAATCTCTTTAAAATAAGAGAAATCTTACTTCAAATTTAAGCACTGGTATTGCACCTCCAACCAGCTTGCGCAGTCCACTCTTGCCTTGCTTTCAAAGATGTACTAAGCACTAAAATGTATGAATTAAACAAAATTCCTGATGTTAAGCTCCCAGTTTTAGGATAACAACAGCCTTACAATATTATAAAACACTAATTTTACAAATAATTTTAGAAAATACGGCCAATAACAGTTATCCTCACACACAAAGAAATATCATTGTTCTTCTTAGTTTACTTCCGTGAATTGTTTCTGCAGCGTGGTACTGTATTTTACCATGGTAACTTAAAATTCAAATAAATACCGCCGAGAGAAATAATTTGCCATTTCGATACTGTTACGACTCGTGCTTACAGTTCTGACTCGTTAACGCTACGTAGTACTATTATTTATTCTGTGCTAACTCGCGCTCTATAGCTTGCTTATAAATACTCTAAGTCCATACCTGACTGTTATCAATATATTATCACAATTTATGTTCCAGTTTCAGAGTCGTGAAACTTAAAATAAATAAATGATATATAATATAGGCTACTTTAGAATCATTCTCTTTTAACGCATAGATATTAATAAAGATAGAAAGAGTTGCGTAATAAATTGCACTCTGCTCTGTCAGGGAGTTCCCATAATAATAATGTACCTATTTTGGTTTTTTGTAGAAACAATTCGTGCGATTAAATTACTTTATTGACAGGGAACGAAGGTACTTTTTATCGTGCTAAACAAACTTGTAATTCTTTCGTCTGGAAATTAATATTTTTCTTAGTTGATCTTTACTCTTTACTGTTTGGTCAACAGATAACGAGCATCTTGTATTCTTTTCAAAAAATAAGTACTTATGAAGCGTAAATATGATCAAGTATATCGCGGAATTCCAAAGTTTACATGTTAACCTATTCGTCTGGTCTCGGCGAGTATCTTAACGTTCATAGTCCGATGGGATGGCAATCCGACACGACCGAAGTAGCGATGGGTCTTTGACGGTTTTTCCGTTAACGAAACGTTAACTTTGATTTACGTTTGTCATCTAGTTAATCAACTAGTTGAATTCGTCAACGACGTTTATGAATTTAACTCGTGCGTCTCGTTAACGCAACGAACTGAACAAATTAATAACGTTAATACGTTGACAGGAGATCAACGGTTGATTCAACTAGTTCGTTGATTAAACGCTCATCGCTAGACCGGAGAGAGATCAGGCGCAGAACGAACGGCTTTGCTTGTGGTTTAGGAGGAGGAAGACTGCTAAAGAACATTCTCTGTAAGATCGAGTAACCACCACTATACTAATGTTAAACACTCGGGACAGGCGCGTGCGTTACGTCACTTATCGATAACAGCTTATTGATTCCTAGAAGGATGATATTTATAAATTACCGGATAAATAATACCATTTGAATCAATTGGCAAATGACTGGGGCCACGACGTTATCTGCCTGCCACCATATCATTGCCAATACAATCCGATAGAACTGATACGGGCGCAAGTAAAGTAAGAGTAAACCACACCACGTTCAAAATTTCTGACGTGGAGCAATTAATTCACACAACCAATGCGAATTTTACTGTGGAAAATTGGCGAAAATATGTTCTACACGCCGAAATACTTCAAGAAGAAGATTTGCAGAAATCACATTCTATGTGAGCGCCTTGTCATTTCAAAAAGGTTCAATTTATTATATAGCTGTCTTTTCCACAAACAACTACATATAAACTGCGAAACTGTCATATCATAGCAAGGTACATACAGAACTAGTAATGTTGGGCTCCCAGTCGGGTTTTTTTTATCGCTATCACACACTTATTTGTTAATTCACGGCTTTTCGGAAAACTGAAACTGAAACTGTATTTAACCGAATTAAACTTTGTAATGTTCCTATATAACAAAGCTATTAAGTGTATACAATAGAATAAATAACAGTTATCCTCTAACGTTATTTAATATGGATATGTGTAAACAAAAACGCTTAAATCAAATTATAATTGCATTAATACCCTCTCACTAAATATGCATAAAAAATTATTGTTTTCCTTTTTTCCAAAAGTTTTATTTTAGATATTGATCCATATGTTAGACGTGTTATACGTGGTAGAGCCATGTTGCAGCCTATATTAGTAGTATAGTTGTAGCACGAATGGGTCGGCTCGGCCGGGGAAAGACCACACTCTCACAGAATACTAGCGTAAAATAGCTGCTTAACACTGCTGTGTTTCGTATGGTGAGTATAGAGAGCCGGAAACCCTTTTTACTGGAAAAGAGGCATTCCATCTTAGTTCCATCCTGACAACGCATCTGCATTTTGATTCTTTATTGAGGATAGATGTAGATGGCTATGGGTCACAGCAACCCATAGATGTAAAAAAAGAAGTCTCACGTAAGTCCACTCTATTTTATATTTCTATGCAGCAATCACTTACCACCAGGTGGGCCGCGTGCTTGTTTGTCACCCTTATCCTATAAAAAAATATGGGTTAGTTTTAGCACAGAATAAATAATAGTAGTTTTAGGTTAAAGTTACGAAAGTTACGAAGAGACGGCCCCCAATCCCCGGCGGCCCCGCTATTCCTGGCTACGGTGGTGACCATGGTAACGACGGGGCAGGGGGTGCTAAGAATCTCCGGTGGAGGTTCGGTTGCGACCTAAGACGACTCGACCTGGCAACATACAACGCACGCACCCTGAGGACTGACGAGAAGATCCTGGAGCTGGAAGAAGAGATAGATAAGTTGCGCTGGGATATTATAGGATTATCTGAAGTCCGAAGACAGTGGGAGGACACGGTAATCCTCGAATCCGGCAACTTGTT
The DNA here is from genome assembly GCA_029286625.1 of Parnassius orleans. Classification (NCBI taxonomy): domain Eukaryota; kingdom Metazoa; phylum Arthropoda; class Insecta; order Lepidoptera; family Papilionidae; genus Parnassius; species Parnassius orleans. The sequence goes on from JAGSMP010000028.1 coordinate 1,727,221, forward strand.
GTATCACCGGTAGGGCGACCATCTGTCCCAAGGAGGTGTCGGATTTATCGTCCACAAGTCTCTCGTTAACAACGTTGTAAAGATTGTGAGTGTGTCGACGAGGGTTGCGTACCTTATACTCAGAATCACCAAACGGTATTCGTTGAAGGTCATACAGGTTTACGCACCAACCTCGGCATATCCCGATGAGGCGGTGGAGGAAATGTTTGAGGATATCTCTAAAGCCATGCATTCCTCCAAAACTCACTATACAGTGTTAATGGGAGACTTCAACGCAAAACTAGGCACAAGAGAGAGCGGTGAGCTGAAGGTAGGGAAATTCGGAATAGTGCAACGGAAACCAAGGGGCCAGCAGCTGGCCGACTTCATGGAGAAAGAGGGACTCTTTATGATGAACTCTTTCTTCCAGAAGCGGCCCCACAGGAAGTGAACCTGGTTGAGCCCCGACGGTTCGACAAAAAATAAAATTGACTTCATTATGACGACTAGACGCTAACTGTTCAGTGATGTCTCAGTGATCGCGAGGGTGAAAACTGGTAGCGATCACCGAATGGTTAGAGGAACACTGAACCTAAACGTTAAGTTGGAGCGGTCTCCGTCCCCCTCGTGCTCTAATCCAAAGTCCTGAAACCTTTCAGCTCGAGTTAAAAAACCGTTTTCAGTGCCTAGGAGATTGCAATGCAGTGGACGATATGAATGACAACCTCGTGGAAACTGTCCATGCGGTCGGAGCTAAGTTCTGCATGACTCGCCGCAGAAGAACACAAAAACTCTCCGATCACACTCTTAATCTCATGGCTGTTAGACGGGAAATGAAGCTGCAGTCTTCAACAGATTTGACAGCATACATGCAACTGAACAGACAGATCTCCAAATGCATGCGGCGGGACTTACGCAACTTCAATACAGCTCGTATTGAAGAAGCGATTGAGTGGAACCAGGGCTCCAAAGTCTTTGCCAGAGATCTGTCTGCCAGAAAGAGCTAACTGTCAAAGCTGAAGATCGAGTGTGGCAGCATCGTTTTCGAGACACCTTAGATTTTGAGTGAGATTGAGAGATTCTATGGGCAGCTGTACACGTCATCGTTGGAGCTACTCGCAAGTGTGAGTAACGATCAAAGAGCTAGTCATATCCGACACTATTCCGACGATATCCCGGACGTCAGTCTGAGCGAGATTAGAATGGCTCTCCAGCACCTTAAAACGGCAAGTCCCCGGGCGAAGATGGAATTACAGCGGAGCTTCTGAAAGCAGGTGGAAAACTGGTACTAGAAGTCCTTCAAAAGCTCTTTAATTCCATCCTCCATGGTTGCCACCATGGAGGGCGGAATTAAAGAGCTTCTGCGTACTCCGGAGGCGTGGAGCAAAAGTGCGGTGGTCTTGTTCTTGAAGAAAGGCGACAACGCTCTCTTCAAGAACTACAGATCGATTTTCCTTCTGAGCCGCGTGCTGTTTTCGAGAGTCATTACGAATCGTCTCGCACGCAGACTCGACGACTACCAGCCTCCCGAACAAGCCGGTTTCCAAAAAGGCTTTAGTACCATAGATCACATACATACCTTTCGGCAAATTGTACAGAAGACTGAAGAGTACAATCTGCCATTTTGCCCAGCGTATGTGGACTACGAGAAAGCCTTTGATTCCGTCGAAATGGGCGGAGCTACAGTCCCTTCGGCGGTGCCAAGTTGACTATCGCTATATCGAAGTGCTGAAAAGTTTGTCCTACTGTTTGGCTACGATGGCTATCCGAGTACAGAACCAGAGTACGAAACCTATCAAACTGCAGAAAGGTGTAAGACAGAGTGACGTTATATCCCCGAAACTCTTCACCGCTGCATTGGAAGACGTTTTCAAGCTTCTGGATTGGAAAGGATACGGTATTAATATCAATGGCGAGTACATCACTCACCTTTGATTTGCCGACGATATAGACGAGTATGTTTACCTGGGACAAATAGTTCGACTAGGTAAGTCCAACTTCGACCGAGAGGTCAATCGACAGATTCTACTCGGCTGGGCAGCGTTCGGGAAATTACGACACATCTTTTCGTCAGGTATATCTCAAAACCTGAAAACCAAATTGTACAACCAGTGCGTGTTGCCAGTGATGACTTATAGATCTGAGACGTGGTCCTTCACTGCTGGCCGTATGAGGACGCTCCAGGTCGCTCAGTGAGCTATGGAGAGGGCTATGCTTGGGGTTTCTTTGCGTGATAAACTTAGGAATGAGGATATCCGCAGTAGAACCAGAGTGACCGATATAGCCCAACGCATTAGTAAGCTGAAGTGGCAATGGGCCGGGCATATAGCTTGAAGAACCGATAACCGATGGGGAAAAAAGGTTCTCGAGTGGCAGCCTCGTACCGGTAGGCGAACTACTAGATGGAGTGACGACGTGGTAAGACATGCAGGCAGTCGATGGATGCAGGTGACTCAGGACTGTTTTGTGGCATAACTTGGGGGAGGCCTATGTTCGGCAGTTGACTTGTGAAAGGCTGTAATGAAAGGCACACATGATTTTTTTTTTGGAGTTTATGGCCTTTTGGGTATCTAGACCTTTAGGCCAAGTCTTAGGTATTTTTATTCGGTTTATTATAATTTCCCAAATGTTTATTTATCCTTCATAGCTTCTATCCTACAATGCTTCACAATATGTTGATGCGTCACATTGTGCAGCCCTTGGGAGATTTTGACGGCAACTTGAGTCAGCAGACAGCTGATAGTTGGCGATGGTATCTCAAGGCGCCTAAGCAGATACACACTTATCTTGAGAATCACATCACCATCAGAGCAATTGTTTCACCGTTTCCACTAATAGTTCACATGCGCAGACACTTAATACACAAAATGGCACCACTTTTACATATCAAAATCCACTTCAAACCATTATTCAAACAATAATACAGGAGCAGCAAACCGCCGCCGATCAAGTTCCCGCCAATACTCAAGGCACACATGAAGTTCACAGAGACCACAGACTAATTAGTGGATTGCTGATAATAAAATAGCTCTTTTCAAAGCCGACTTTTTCTATGTTTCTCGAGACGTCGAGTGTAGCTACAGATTCTACCGAATAAAGAGACAACGGAATATTAATTTTTTTTAGTCACATTATAGTTTATTCTTGTTTTATTAAGAAATTTAAGTTCGATAATTATCATTATAAATTCAATAATTTGTTATTATTAGCTTGAAAACCGTTCCAATTTTACCGGTTTTTGTTAGCACTATTGACAGATAATACCTTCCACGTCAATCGAGTTGGAAAGAAAATTGGCATTGGTTTGGAAGTATAGAGGCGGAGGTTGTTACATATTACAAAGTGAATGGCCTTAAAGTCTACACTGTACATTTAGTTATAATTTTGTCAACACAAAAGAATAGAACTACAGTTAAAATGAAATTATTATATTTGACTTTCTTAGTTTTACCTGCAGCTTTACTGTGTTTTCAGAGCGGTAAGTTTTTAATTTTATAGACTATTTATATGAGAAAGTTCCTCAACGTATGTACGTGGCAATTAAACTTACTTATTTATGAGTGAAAGTATTTATAAAGAAGTTATCACAATACTTAATTACTCAAGAAGACGTCGATAATAACCTAAATTATGTTATTTCTATAACATTTTGGATATTTATATATAGTAACCTAAATACCCCAGCTTACTATTGAGTAGCTAGTTTAATTCTTACTTTATAACATGTTATTTTTAATACTAATTATAAATTTAATTTCCTTAATGATTACTTAATTACACTTATTTTATGAAATTAGGTAAACATCAAAGGTAGTACTATTTTTTTTCTAAATTACTTGTAAGTGAATTGATCATTTATTTCAGCTAACACCATTCTAGCTCATGCTGAAGAAGATGAGCTTGATGATGTGGTAGATATAGAAGGTGAAGACAGCCAGGTTGTTGGGGATGATTCGCTTGGAGATGATGATGACTCTGTAGTGAAATCCTCACAAGATGTAGATACAACCATATTATTCACTAAACCCATAACTAATTATGGAGACAATGCATTTGGTAAGATGATAATGCTTTAATTATTTTATATTCAACACTTGTTTAGACTTACAAGTTTACCTTTACCACTAACAATTCTTATACATTGTCATTCAATTATTACACTTAGATTTTTCATAAGATTTTAAACTACAAGTGCAAATTATTACAGAAAAAAAAACTGCATAATTCATATTAAATAATATCTTTAAGCCTCACTCATATAAATTGATGTCAATTTAAGAAACATTTTCAGTTGCTTTCTCTCTTAAGACAATAGAAAGAGAGATAATTAATACGTAATTTGAGTAAGTGATAATTATGTTAGAAGTAAAGCTATTAAGCACTAAGTGCTTGCTGTAAATTTTACATTACATGAGCAACACTGTTTTCATCCCCACCAGCACCAATTCAATTAGAAAAAGTGACAGTAGACTAATGGTTGACAATACAGACCACAAAGCTCAAAAGTTTGTATCTGTGATTTGACTACAGTGAACCTCTAGCACAAACATTTTAAGCTTAGTTGAGTTGATTATATGGAGTGTTAGAAGTTTTAACAGCACTACTAGAATTCATTTCTTTTTTTGAAAAAAAAAAAACAATTCTTATTTGCAATTCAAGTGCTGAACTACCACATGTTCGGTGGGAAAGGAAAAGATAGTGAGCGTGCCTGCATATCTGAAGAAATATTTCAAGGACATGTGAAGTCCACCAACACATACTGGGGTAGCATGGTGGACAAATTGCTTCATATCTCGCTCAGAAATGAGAGGAGGCTTATACCTAGCAGTGGGACGTATATAAGCTATAACATTCTGCCTTCTTTAACATGTACGTCTCATCTACCATCAATCAATTTTTCAATTATTAACAGACCTGCAAGCTGGCTACCCAGTTGAATTCTTCGTTGGATTCATCAACAAAGGGAACGAGGACTATATTGTTGAAACAATGGAGGCCTCCTTCAGATACCCCATGGATTATACATATTACATTCAAAACTTTACTAGACTGCCATACAATCGAGAGGTGAAACCTAAACAAGAGGCTACTTTTGCATACATTTTCACACCTAATGAAGCTTTCGCTGGACGGCCTTTCGGATTGAACATTCAACTTAACTACAGAGATGCTAGTGGCAATTATTATCAGGTTGGTACTTAAAAAGGATCTCTAATATACTCATTGACAGTTTGCTGATTAAGTTTAGATAATTCTGAAAAATAAAAATTTATCTTAATAGCTCAATTACTCTTATAGTCTATCAAAGTCCACTGCTGAACATATTAGGAAGACGCTGCTGTCCATCTCCTGGCTTGGCACGGCACGATATGGGGTAGTGGATATTCTTACACCGCTCCAAAAAGGTGATATAACTTAATTGTGTACTTCTATTGCTGAATAAGTAGGACTTTCTCACAGAATACCAACGTATAATAGTAGCTTAATGCTGCTGTGTTTCTGCTTAATGCTGGGTGACAACCCATCTGTATTTTGATTCTTAATTGAGGATAAATGTAGATGTCTATGGGCCACAGCATCCACTTACCATCAGGTGGACTGTGTGCTTGTGTGTCACCCTTATTCTATAAAAATAAAAGAACTTTACACTAGGATTTCCCATGTTTTGCAGAGGCATTTCACATACATAAATTGTGCATGGATGAACATCCAAACATTGAATGATTATTAGCAAGCCATACAAATGCTTGTTCTGTCTGCCTACTATAAGGCATCTTTTTCTCTCACTAGTTCACTCTTAACCCAATAATCATAAAAAGTCTTTTTACAAATAGTTATTATTAGTCTCAGGTTTAAACTAGTCTGTTACAAGTAAGAAGTCCTGAGGAAAATATATGAACTTCTTATTTTAAAATAAAAATGACTCCATCATTTAACCGATGATTCTCTGTCAATGTCAAGGTTGAGAAATACAAGGGGATATTACAAAAAAAGAAAGAGAACCGTTGAATTATATTTTGATTACTAGTTTTAGAGACGATTTTGTCCATAACCCAAGAAGTTGAGATACCTTAAAAGGAAATAAATACCACAAGATTAGTTACCAATTATATTGAAATATGATAAATTTTAAATACAGGAATTAGACTTAACACACCTATATTGTGAATGTTATTAGTATTCATTTTTTTTTTTAATATAGAATAAGGGTGACAAATGAGCATACAGTCCACAAATTGGTCGAGCGGTTTTTAAAAATTCAACAATAAATTATTTATATTGACGTTGGTTGTACAAAAATTTTAATTTAACCTCCACTTGTACACCCTCAGACCAACAAAGAAAGACAAGTGACACTAAAACTGTATATACTAACACACATACAGACTGTCAACCATGTTGGTTGCAAATTATTGAATTCAGTCATCTTCCCAGGACAGGATTATAGTGCCCAAGTGTATGCGCAAGCACAGGTGCACTCTCTATTCCCTCACTTGCATAGTCCGATGGGACGATAATCCGACACGACCGGAGAGCAGACTGGCTTCGTACAGGTGATTTCCGGGTCTCGACAACAGCGTCACCTACCGGGTCCAATTGTGAATCTAAACCATTCAGGGATCCACTCAAACACACAAAAATTTCATCAAAATCAGTAGAGCCATTTTCTTGTTTTTGCAAGACTTACAATTAATTTTTATATATTGATAGATATATTGTAACAATTTTGTTTTCAACAGGAGGCTGTGTATAATCAAACTATCAACGTTGTTGAGGTATCAGAAGGCTTGGATGGCGAGACGTTCTTCTTGTATGTGTTCCTTGGTGCTGCCTGCGTTTTGATCTTGGTGCTGGGTCAGCAAGCACTCTCATCGCTTGCCCGCCGCCGATCCCCCGTGCCGCACCTAAGCCACTTGAAACTGGCACTGCTAACGATGTAGATTATGATTGGTTGCCTAAAGAAGTTGTTAATCAGCTGAGTAAGTATACAAAATTTGCTATACTTTGGTATTATCCTAAAAAAAAAACATAAACTCAAGTCTGTTACCCACAGGAGTAGGCAGAGACTACAGATTTCCATTTGGCACAATCTTGACGCATCTCTCTTGCTTCTTTTACATCCATACACCTACACATATGTGAATCGGTTAAGGGTATTCTTAATTTTACCCACCTTTAAAATATCGCCAGCTTAGTCGATAAACTTTCATCTAGAGTTTCCCTTGCGGACTCTGCCACTCACTTCTGCAGCATAAATTGCTTTGTCACTCTTTCCTCATTCATTCTTTCTACATATCCAAAACGCAGAAGCATTCCTTTCTTAAGTCTATGGCGTGATCGCGGAGCAGGAAGAATTTCAAATTATTGCAATCCATACAAATGTGAACTTTAATAACTTGAGAAAAAACTCTGTTTTCGAATCACAAATACTGTTCAAATGGTCCTAAAACTATCTTAGTTGCAATAGAAATAAAACTTTTTATGATGGGAATTAAGTTTAAAAATGCAAAGCAATAAAAAAAATCCTGCTCCGCGACCGTGCTTTAGTCACAAAAACTTGCAAACCACACTTCTTTTATCACACAATTTCACACCCTATCATTCAGAGTCAGCCCTAACATGCCTTGTTAATGACCTCATTTCTTAAGCGTAATATAATTGGCAATGAAAAGAACAATTTTTCTACTGTCATGTTTATTGTGTTTATTTTAAATATTTTCTACAAAATAGTAAACAGAAAAATTATGAAAAAAAAAAAATTTTGTCATTCATTCATTACAGCCAATCACACAACCACTGCTAAACATAGGCCTCCCCCATATATTATAATAATAATAATACCCAACCAACCAAATGAGAATACTTTATAAATATCCCAAATAATAATAATCATCTTTATTCAGGCAAACTACACCCATATCCATATTGCCTAATAGGCTTGATAACTGCAATTTTTATTATTGTTTATTGAGGTATTACAAGGATGTTGTTGCTATGGGATGATATGTGTTAGTGAATTCTATTAAGGACCCATCACATGTCTAATAACTTTGTTTACATTTTTATTTAATATTCTAATTGGTTTTGTTCCAGAAAAATCTCCGAAAACGCCGAAACAATCACCTCGCATGAGGAAAGCAAAGAGATCAGCTGGGGATGATTAATTACTACAATAAGTTAATAATTAGAGAACACCAAACGTTGCCTTGTACAGGCTCTACAACCTGCTGGGTGTGACTGCAATATGATTAAAATAAGAATAGGCTGTTGTAAAAAATTTAAGCCCGTAAGATTTCATCATTAAAAAAAAGTTAGCAATTGTATTGCCGTCTTCCAGACCTAATCTTATTTTAGTTTTGTTCTGAGTGTACATACTGTGTGGTGTTTAGTTGCTAAGTGTTGTGAGAGTAAATTATGGAACAAATAAAGTGTGGACAGCTTTTTAATAACTTTCGAGATAACGAGAAGACATTATTTAATTAAAATGTTAAATTTTTAATTGAATTTTTATTTACCTATATTAATTATTGTTTTACGGTTTTGCTGTTATGCAAAGAACATGTTGTCTGTTTGTCCTAATAAGTCGCAGTTTCATAACATGGAAACTTCTAGAAAACGTATTTTTTCAGAATTAGGCAATAACCAAATATTTTTTATGTGCTTCCTATGTGAACAAGGAATACAATTTTTTCTAATTTGGTGTCATTATATATTATGTTTTTTCATTCATGTATTTTTTATATCATATTCTTGAGTTGAGTTTTTAAAAACGTTACTCACACTAAGATTTTCTCCTGTATTGTGGAGGCTGTTTACAAACATAAATTGCACAAAGACAAACATCCAGACCCGGAACAATTACTTGCAGGTCATACAAATACTTGTTCCGTGCGGGATTCGAACCCAGGGATCATGTGGTCCCTGGTTCGGAACCGGTTCTGGTTCGAGTCGGGCCAAAAAAATCAGTTATTGAGTTTTCCCGTCAAGAAATTCTCAGTAGCTGCCTGGAATCAGGAAGTTAGCGGTGTCTCACCCCCGCGCCTCGGAAAGCGCGTAAAGCCGTTGGTCCTGCGCCTGATCTCTCTCCGGTTGTGTCGGTTTACCGACCCATCGGACTATGAGAGTGAGGGAATAGAGAGTGCACTTATGCTTGCGCATACACTTGGGCACTATAATCCTGTATAGCCGATGGCTAGTCTTCGTTGAGATTGGACGCCGAGACCGAATTCGGTCTGGAGGACATTATTTTCGTCAATAATTGTCACAGGGACATCATATAAGAAGTAAGATGCAAAAGTTTACGTTAGTATTCTATGAGAGCGTGGTCCTTCCCCGGTTGAATCGACCCATTTGTACTGCAACCATAATATAGCTGTAGCGTGGTTCTAACACGTTAGAGTCATGCAGTCTTTTTTAAAGCGAAAACTTCTTTAGCATCGTTGTGATTTCAAAGTCAATGAAACGAAAAAGAGACAAATATATAAATAGGATAGGCCTACGAGAGAATGAGATAGAATCTACACCTTAATATAACTAAGCGGAAGAGGGTGTTTTGTTTAAACACGCTAATCTCTGGAACTATCAGTCCGATTTGATAAATTCTTTTTATATATGATAGCCAGATTCACGAGAAATAGTATATCTATCTAATATCTGACATTAGCCGACATCTCTCAGATAGCCTTAAATATTGATTTTTGTTAAAGAAGTCTGAAGAAAAGCGCTCCCGAACTGCTTTATCCGCGTGCGCTAGCGTAATACTTAGTGATACGTAAATACTATGTTCTACAAAACAAAAATATAGATCTTTCCTCATCATCTAAAAAAAAGTCCGGCATACCATAGGGCAGGGATGGCGAATTAATGGCACGCGACAGAATATTTTGGGCACGCCACCGATCACAATGTTTACTATGAAGTGTTATATTATTACGAACGAACGTGAGTGATCCTACGCTAAGGAGTGTTTAGGCGCAGCGATAATCACGAATAAAAATTATTGTACGGCACGTATATGGCCTCTAGAAAAATGGCACGTTGATTCATAAAGGTTTGCCACCCCTGCCATAGGGCTATTTCTTATACATAAGCCACAATAAGGTATTTTGTGACAAAAAAATTATTGAAAATTAAAAAGTGATTTATGAACGTTATTATTAGGCATGGCATATTAATGGCATATCATCAAGACAATTTTATGAGGATAGACTTTGCTTTTAATAGAAAGAAAGAAATAAGTTTATTTGGCACATACATTATAACAAAGAAAAATAAATCAAATAAAACAGATTTTTTTTATCTTAAAAAATAAATAAAAAAAAGGAATAACGTAATATGCACCAAAATGGTCTCCACTCAGCTTTAAGTCACGAATTGAAGATATACATACATCAATTCGTAACGCTGATTTTCAGTGGAGCCAGGAGTGTGAGGCAGATGACAAACAAATAGTAAGAGAAAAAATACAATGAACAAATCTGTCAAAATTCCATGTACCAGTGATAGTGTAGAATAGCATGTTATTTGGACGCATAGTTTAAGAGATAATGAAAAATTAAAATAATTCAACACTCGGCTCGGCGCGCGAATGACGCGTAGTCACCCGATGAGAACCGAGAGAAACCAGCAGTGAACACCTCAATAAGCGAATGAACCCGCGGGGCACAGCTAGTACAATATAAAGTGTTTCCTATTATCTCGTTCTCCTCTGTGTTCAGTGCTATAAAGATGGTTACCTAATATAACTTTTATGTGTTAAAATAAAGAATTAAAAATTACAAATTTATTATCAACTTTTTTATTATATACAATATCAAAAAACTATAATAAAAAAACTAAAACTAATAACTTAATTATCATACAGTCCTACTCCCCGCGGTATCGTGTCAAGAACGCTGGCTGCGTTTCCTCGCTGAATGGCTATACTTAGCCTTTGAGTGAGAAAAGAACCAGCCCTTTTATCACCAGCAGCAAGGACTAATCGCGAATAGAGTTAATTTACGAACTTCACCGCACGTGGACCCCACGCACCGATAGTCTCTACAGCAAATGGCACAAATATGTAGTCATCTCTCAGAGACTCATATTTGCGCCACTAACTCAGTTCAGCTGCCTCTGATGTCGCCCCGGCTCTAAATGAGGTACCCGTGATATGATAGGCCGCCAAAGTGTCCACGCAAGTAGCATCCCATACTAGGGCCTTACCTCTCTCCCAAGGGACCAATGTCATACCGTCAGGTCTCCTGCCATCGTCTCTAATTATTCCACAAAGCTCTAAAACCGAGGAAACATTTATAGAGACAAGAGCGCTTCGGATGACATCGTTCAATTAAATAAAATTAATTATATTGAATAAAATTATCATATCCAAACCATTCTTAACAATCGACGATTCCATATCTTACCGATTTATATTAAATTAGTCGTGTTTAGGCCGTCTAGTGTCTATTTTACGGACCACCTTGAGAGTCAATCAATTTTTGTTCGATAAAATGATTTTACCTATAGAATGAAGTAGGCGTCACAAAGCAATTTTAGTCGAAAGAAATGTTCTTTTGATTTAATTTCTAAAATTGTGATATCGTCTAAAAATAATGATTGTAACATTTATTTGCTATAAAATTAAACTTTTGTCTTATATTTTATGCCCCACTTGTAGTTGCAAATTATCAAATTATATAAATCAATTGCTGTGAAATGTTTTTCTTTTATTTTTCATTTCATTTGAAGTGTTGTGCGCCACTATTAATGGTTTATACATGGCAACACTAGTTACCACTAGCGCCCTCTAGTATCGAGTAGCAGAACTAGTCAGGAGTCAAGATCCTTCTAGAAATTTCGGGACCGATATGTACTCGAACATTCTAGATGTTTCTACAGTAGAAGGTTCTGGAAACTATCAGAGGCCCTATATAAGGCCGGTATAGACCGCGACCGAGTCAGTATTGAATTGGCGATACAAGCGACTTCGAAGCGATACAACTGCGAATTAAAGTGATCTGTAGTACAATTGTATTTTGTTATTAGTGTGGTTTTAGTTGTAGTGTTCTGTAATTAAAGTGTCAATTTTGGTAATTCACTCGGCAGTTTTAATTGTCTCGAACCCCAAGCTCGTAACAATTGGTGTCAAGTGGGATTTAATCATGCCGATTTTACCTAAAGATGACACGGAGGGTATCCGTACCGAAGTCAACGCCAACAGGAGACGGACCAGAGACGATTTGGTGGTACAACGTCGCAAGCGTCTGAGGGCCAGCTGCCGACCACGGAGGTCGGCCCGTCAGCAGCTCACATTTGCAGCACCTGACTTAGGTGCTCTGATGATGATGCTGCAGGAGCAGGCCCGCCGACAGGAGGAACAGATGATTCTCATGAAGGACCTTCACGCTACCTTCGGGAAAGAGATAAGGGAGGTGAAAGATAGGGTTGCTCAATGTGACAACCGCCTGTCGGAAGCTGAAACCCGAATCGACCAAGTGAACAATCGGGTTGACAACGTGATGGCTGACGTGAAGAAAACGCTGGACGACCTCAAACTTGGGGATGGAGTTACAGCTCCCGTGGTAGCTACAACACCTCCGCTACGTGGATTCAAAGTGCCGCCGTTCGACGGGACTTCTTCCTGGTCGGCCTACAAAATCCAGTTCGAGGCTGTCATGAAGGCGAACGGCTGGAATAAAAGTCAGGCCATGACTGCTCTCACCCTAGGCCTGCGCGACCAGGCCTTAACTGTTCTGGAAGCTCTCGGTAAGGAAGTGACTTACGAGCAGCTCCTTGAGGCATTGGAGGCAAGATATGGCGACGCTCACCTGGAACACGTCTTTCGTGCAGCTCAAAGATCGCGTGCAACGCAGCAACGAAAACCTGCAGCAGTGGGCCCTTGAGGTGGAAAAGCTGGTTCGAAAAGCATACCAGTCTGTACCTGCCCGCATTGTAGGGAACCTGGTGCAGACATTCATCGACGGCATCCACGACCTTGAAGTTAGAGCTGCTGTGAGGCTCGGGCACCACGTGACGCTTAAGGACGCGTTAGCCCATGCACTGGAGGTGGAAGCCGTACGGCAGGATCATCGTTCCCATCGCGTCAGGAGGTTGCAGCAGCTGCAGTTCGCGACTGCAATAAAGGATACAGCCCTAGGTGCTACGGCTGTGGGGAAGGGCCATCTTCGATCCAGCTGCCTAAGCGAACTGTAGAAAGGGGTGATCGATCTCGAGGTAGTGCGGCTAACAGCACCGCCCAGCAGCAGCAGGAAACGAGTAAAAGCCAGGACTGCGGGGCGGGTGCTGGCTGATGTTAAAGAGCCCCAAGGATTTCGATCTCACAAACCCATGATGGGAACAGCCTAATCATCAAAGGCGAAGTCAACGGAACGCCGTGTAAACTGACCATAGACACTGGAGCCTCTCGCACGGTTGTCAGTTCCCAACTTATAAGTCATACAACCGAGAGCGCATTAACCGGTCAGCGCATACCCGTCCGTGGAGAGAAGGAGATGGAGTTGAAGCTAGGCAACATGATCTACTTGCATAATGTCATCGTGGCTGATATAATGGACGACTGCATCCTGGGCCTAGACTTCATGAGGAAGAATTGTTGTGAGATCGATGTTAAGCAAGGTGTTTTGAAATGTGGACATGAGGAACTTTTCGTGGAAGGGGCGATACCGGTGAATGTGTACAGCCTTAAGAAGATTGTTCTGCCGCCGAGATCGGAAACGATTGTGCCGGTTAGTCTTCCTCGGAATCCTGGGCAAGCTCATCGTTGTGTACTCGTGGAAAGGGTGGACAATGACCTTCCGTGGAAAGTGGCTCGAACCTTGGTCAGAACCACCGACATCTCAGGAGTACGTGTGCTGAACCTTTGTGATCAGGAACAGATTATGGAAAAAGGCACACTGGTTGGTACTTGAGGAAGTGGATTGGTTGCGTAGGTGCCAATATCCATCGACTGAGACCCCAGCAAGGATGCACAAACGAGGGTGACCACACTTTTAAGACTGTCGCAGCGTTCTCTCCTGAATGAAGTGGTCAAGGCGAAGAAGTTGTTACTCAAGTACGCCGATGTTTTCTCGTCAAACGATGCTGACATAGGAAAGACTGGCTTAGTTCAACACAAAATAAACAAAGGAGAGGAATTGCCTATCCGTCAGCGCCAAGAAGATTGCCGGTAGCACGTGAAAAGAAGTGGAAACCATGATTGAGGAATGGTGAAGGATGGTGTTATTGAACCTTCATCTAGTCCATGGTGTTCACCTGTGGTGCTGGTAAAGAAGAAGGATGGCAGCATGCGGTTTTGTGTTGACTACCGCCGTCTGAACGACGTTACAAAGAAGAAGGACAGCCCTTGCCAAAATTGATGACACGCTGGACATGCTTACAGGCGTAAAGTGGTTTAGCACACTGGACCTGAAAAGTGGCTACTGGCAGGTTGAAATTGATCCTAAGGACAAGGAGAAAACTGCATTCTCGACAGGAAAGGGTCTGTGGCAATTTAAAGTTATGCCGTTTGGATTGTGCAATGCTCCAGCAACGTTTGAAAGGTTGATGGAGCTTGTACTACAGGTTAATTGGCGACGCCTGTCTGATCTACTTGGATAACATCATCATCGTAGGCCGTACGTTTGAGGAACACCTTCAAAACCTGGAACGCGTGCTCATGAAGATCCAGAGTGCCAACCTCAAGTTGAGTCCGAAGAAATGCTCACTATTCAAACGGCAAGTTAGCTTTTTGGGGTATGTAGTGTCGGAAGCAGGTATCCGCACGGATCCAGAGAAAATTGCCGCTGTCAAGGATTGGCCGGTTCCAAAAGACAAGACACAGGTTAGAGCATTTTTGGGTTTGTGCTCCTATTATCGGCGATTTGTAAAGGACTTTGCAGATATAGCCAAACCTCTGCACAAGCTAACCGAGGAGAAGCGACATTTCTGCTGGGATGAAAGTTGCGATATCGCATTCCAGGAGCTCAAGGACCGTCTGTGCAAAACACCTATTTCGGGGTACCCTGATGCGAGCAAGGAATTTATAGTTGACACAGACGAAAGTGATATAGGACTTGGCGGTATGTTGTCTCAAAGGAATGGTGATCAAGAGATTGTGATAGCGTACTTCAGCAAGTCTTTGTCAAAGCCGGAAAGGAACTATTGTGTCACAAGACGGGAATTGCTTGCTGTGGTAAAGTCCTTGCAGCATTTTAGCAAATATCTTCTGGGGCGGAAATTTCTCTTACGAACTGACCATGCTGCACTGAAATGGCTATTGCAGTTCAAAAATCCAGAAGGACAAGTTGCGAGATGGATTGAACTACTACAGGAATACGACTTTGTGATCGAACATCGCAGCGGGAAATTTCATGGCAACGCAGATGCATTGTCAAGAAGACCTTGTCCTGAAGATTGCAAGCATTGTACTAGATAAGAGGGTAAGAAAGTTGTATCTGTGAGGATGCTTATGACAGACCAGCTCAAAAATGAGTGGAAAGACAGCCTACCACATGCACAGCAGGAAGATTCGGACATCAAGCCGATTCTAGAATGGATGAAGGCCAGTGCTCCTAAGCCCAAGTGGAGCGACGTTTCAGCGATGAGTTCGACCACGAAAAGCTATTGGGCCCAATGGGACAGCTTGCTGATTCAGGATGAAGTCCTGTGCCGTAAATGGGAAAATGGTCGGGGAGACAGTTGTTATTTGCAAATGGTTGTCCCTAAAGCTAAAGTACCGGATGTTCTACAGCTGTACCATAATGGTTGTTCAGGAGGCCACCTGGGAGTTAAACGAACTCTACTGAAGATCCGTGAACGGTTTTACTGGGTCCACTGTCGTGACGATGTCGAGGACTGGTGTCGCAAATGTACAAGTTGTGCGGCTGTAAAGGGACCTCAAACTCGTAGTAGAGGTGCATTGAAATTGTACAATGTTGGTGCACCATGGGAGAGGATAGCCATTGACGTTGCGGGGCCGTTTCCGGAAAGTGAAAGTGGTAACAAGTATTTCATGGTTGTGATGGATTACTTCACTAAGTGGCCAGAAGTCTTCGCCATTCCAAATCAAGAAGCTTCAACAGTTGCAGATAAACTAGTTCATGAAGTCTTCTGTCGTTTTGGAGTACCTTTAGAGATTCACAGCGATCAAGGAAGGAATTTTGAGTCTCAAATATTCCAGGAAACTTGCCGAGTTATGGGTACTCATAAAACAAGAACAACTTCTTACCACCCACAATCTGATGGAATGGTAGAACGATTTAATCAGACTTTGGAAGGTACCTAGCAAAAGTTGTGGAAAAACGGCAACGAGACTGGGACAGGCACATACAACCGTTTTGTTGTCATATCGAAGCGCTGTTCACGAAAGTACATCAGTGACACCAGCTTTAGCAAATTTTGGGAGAAATTACGGCTGCCTGCAGACCTGATCACCGGAATACCACCTGATGCCCCACGCAGTATAACCGATTATGCAAATGACTTGGGACAAAATGAATGACATTTATGAGCACGTCAGACAGTCGGGCCAGCAAACGTCTGAGAAGATGAAAACACGGTATGACCGCAAAATGAACAACAAAGGGTTTGACGAAGGTTCACTAGTGTGGTTACACAATCCAGTTCGCAGCAAAGGGAAATCTCCTAAGCTTCAAGCTAAATGGGACGGACCGTACCGGATTGTGACAAGGATCAATGACGTAACCTACCGGATACAGAAAGGTGCAAGAGGTACTCCTAAGATCGTCCATGTGGATCGACTGGCGCGTTATTATGGGGCATGTCTTGGGAGGGGGCAGTGTTGCGCGCCACTATTAATGGTTTATACATGGCAACACTAGTTACCACTAGCGCCCTCTAGTATCGAGTAGCAGAACTAGTCAGGAGTCAAGATCCTTCTAGAAATTTCGGGACCGATATGTACTCGAACATTCTAGATGTTTCTACAGTAGAAGGTTCTGGAAACTATCAGAGGCCCTATATAAGGCCGGTATAGACCGCGACCGAGTCAGTATTGAATTGGCGATACAAGCGAATACTTCGAAGCGATACAACTGCGAATTAAAGTGATCTGTAGTACAATTGTATTTTGTTATTAGTGTGGTTTTTAGTTGTAATTAGTGTTCTGTAATTAAAGTGTCAATTTTGGTAATTCACTCGGCAGTTTTTAATTGTCTCGAACCCCAAGCTCGTAACAGAAGGTTTCATTTCTACCGCGTGTGAACTGCACACATGTTTTTTTTTATAGAATGATTTTGATAAATGATTTTTATAGAAAAAAATGATTACGGTGGACAATCCAAGTTAAGGGGCTGGGTCCCATTGTTATTGTTAATAAGTTAGTGATTGTAAGCTAAGCATTTTGCAAGTTGAAAATAAAGATGAAAAAAATTATGTGAAAAAGAACGACTTTCGTTATCGTATACTCGTAAATAGGGCTATAATCCAGACTCAGTTGGAGTATCAACGTTTTTCAATAAGCTTTAGTAGCCATTGATAATGAGTATTTTATAATACATAGAAGCTATATCTTAAGGGTTTTATAAGAAAAAGTAGTTTTTAATTAGTCTCTGGTTTAAACAGAGTCTACTCATAGACTTAGAATATACTGGCGTAAGTATATTCTAAGTCTATGAGTCTACTGTTATAAAAAAGAAGCCCCCTTGGAAAATATGCGTACTTAAATGTAGAATGTGGAATTAATAATAAAGTTTTTGTTGGTATTAAACAGAATTATTTAAAATGAGGGCATCCACGACTTTCTGCCACCAGGCCAGCGCCATTTTGGAATAAAATTAAAGTGAAATTGAAATATTTGACAGATCTAATAGCGGAAAAATTAATTTGTGCAACACTAATTTTTCTTTCTAAAGTATTAGTTAATTTTTATAATCATTATTGAGTTTAACGTCTATGGTTACCCATTAAAATTATGTATACATGGTTATTTTTCAAAGTGTATGCAAATTTTATATTTAAGTTCAAATATATAAATAATTATTTACTGTTATTGCACTTTTTCAAAGTACGAGTAAATACTTTTATTTGAAACTATCCCAAATTAAGTGTGATTTATGGGCAACAACTACGCGTATAAGTAGCAACACGAAAGTCTAGCGGTGACCGTTATTGCGCATAACTCGCGCTGATTGGCTTATTGCGCATGAGTCGCGCTAATTGGCTCGTGCGTATCGTTCGCATGCGCTGATTGGCTCTCCAGTCGCATTCGTTCACGTCCCCTCCACGTTTTGTTCAGCGCTAGACTTACGTGCCGCGACTTGTACGCACGCTCCTCTTTGTTCGATTCAATTCACAACGTTTTTGCCGACCGAGCGCCCTTTACGAATGTGTGTGTGTAGTAAAATAGTAGACGTTAGATATTTATGAATGAAAATCAGTTAAAATAATGTATTACCATGCATTCTGAATTTAAAAGATAAAAAGGACTGAATGTTTGAGGTTTTTACGCTATCGCTTGCAGCAGAAAAGTCATCTTTGCGATCAACCATCTTCAAAAGCATAAGATCATTTGAGGAAAGCCGCCTCAAGACTTTAGACGCAATATGCCAACTGCGCAAAGAGAGACTTAGGCGCTCCTACACATACATTTACAACTCAGCTGGACAACTCTACTGCCACGCATATCAAAGAGCTTTTAAAACCAAGTTCGTTTAAGACCAACCTAGCAAGCCATATCGGGGCTCATGATAGGAAATTAATAATATATATCTTCAATCTTGCAAATTAGGCCAAAATGGTGGTTTAATTATGACCCTTCTAAAATAGGATGATTAGTATTAATCAAAGATGAAAATCTTTGGAATGGCACCGCGGTCGTGTCTAGAACGTTTATCTAGGAAAAGATAATGGACGAAGGACATACTGCCTACCGCGGCCGTATGAACGAAATGTTACATCTGTGAATCTGAAACACCTTGCGCAGAATTATTAAGTGCTGGTGAAGTACAGTTAACTGTTTGCCTGGTTCCTGTGCCGATTGGTAACGTACTCAGACTAATATGATGGCAACATACTACCGTTTCAACACAAGAAATTTGAATTTGAAATAATTTTATTACTAACTAATAACATATTTATATTTTATAAAATGTACACGTTTATAGAGTTCTTTTTGGCTGAAAGCCTTGTAGCCAATGCAAAAATAAATATATAAAAAACAGAACACTATACATTTGAAGTTTCATTTTTATTGTCTGTGACATCTTCCTTTTCTCGTACACGCTATTTGCGCTGCACGTGTATTTATAAACTTCGCCAGTAAATTAAAAGAAAATGGACAAGCCCAACGTTTACGCTCGTGTAGTCAAGGTTTTAGGCCGTACTGGTTCCCAGGGTCAATGTACCCAGGTCAAAGTTGAGATTGTTGGAGAGAACAGTCGCCAGATCATCAGGAACGTGAAAGGACCAGTTCGCGAAGATGATGTTCTAACCCTTCTGGAATCTGAGCGTGAAGCCAGAAGATTGAGATAAATGGTAATAAGTTTTTGATACTTGTAAAGAAAGTAGTGCTTTCTTTTAGAGGATAAATTATAGAATCAAGGTTATTCACTTTCTTTTATATTTAATACCCTAGCAATCTTTAATTTTATGGATACTGCTGAATTGAACTTAAAACTAGCGACAGTTGTCAATCAACACAAAATTTGCTTATTATTTTGTAATTCTGGGGAATCATCTTTATTGGTGCTCTTGTTTATCTGGATTTTGTTTTCCGAACCTTAACCAACTATTTTGGTTTGACGTTCATGAGAGGCTCAAAGTTAAAGAACTCAATAAAATGTTTTGACTTTGAATCTGAAATTTGTAAATTTGACTTGGATTAAACGGCATGAAAAAACTCCATACAGTTTGTAGTTGTAGTATAAATTCAGATTGTGAAATTGTTTTTTAAATATAAGAAGCCCTTTTATTCTAAAGAGTGGTTAATAACAATGTTTTCTTTTTATTTCCAGGTGGAAGAAAATTTATAGGTTAAGGCTCTATTTCATGATCCAAATAATGTTTTTCTAATGTTAAAACCGTCAAAGATGACCATTTTACTGTGAACGGCTAATAATAAACTATTAACTACCTATTTTGTTTTCATTTATTGCTGTAGACTAGTATTTTTATGGGAAGTAAATTTAAACAATAAATATTATTCTCATATTTGGTGACATGCCCTTATCACATTTTGTTCTGTTGGTGTCCTAGGAGTCAATTAGTTTATTCCTGGAAAAAATCTATTGCAACTGGTAGATACAAACTTAGTAAAGTTACAGCCTATATACGTCCCACTGCTGGGCACAGGCCTCCTCTCATTTCTGAGAGGGTTTTAGGGCAAGGAAATGTCCGCCGTGCTGCCCCAATACGTGTTGGTGAACTTCACATGTCTTCGAAATATTTGCACATGCAGGTTTCCTCACGATGTTTCCCTTCACCGCCGAGCACGTGGTAAATCAGCTCTTAAAATTGCAATTAACGATTTCATTGGTGCCGGCGGGGATCGAACCGGGTTGCTCGTGTACTGTGTAACTTACAGCGAACGCTAACCATCTGAGCTACCACGGCTCTTACATACAAACTTAATTAAAAAACTCTGTCACTAGCTTAAACATTGCTAAACCTAAAATGTTCAAGCTAGTGACAGAGATTTAAGTGTGATGTTTCCATATGTTAATTGACACTGATAATATAAATAATATAGGAACACCAGAAAATGATTTCATCACAGTTTAATACAATGTAAATAAATTTCTCATCTGTATATTTTTAAATATTAGAGTTGTTATCTGACCACATTTTAATATACTATGTATCAAAAGTAGAAAATGCTAGTATAAAGTAATTTATTAACAATGGGTGATGGTTAACTACCCCATACTGTAACAGCCTATCTGTAATTTGAAATTCAATAAAATTGTCTCAAGCAAGTTTTCCACTTTCTAAATTTTTTGAGAAAGGAGACAGTCGTTTTTGGGCCCACTAGAAACTAACGTAACTTAATTTTATTACACAAAAAAGATACCAATTTATTATAGTAAACGGCCAAAAGATTTTATGAAAATGTAACCGGAATCATAAAATCTGAAAAAAAAAAGTTCTTTTGATATTCGTGAATTGGCTAATGTAATATGAAAAAAAATGCGTATAAACATCGATATATATGTACTACGTACTAGATTTGGCATTCCGAACGTTCACTATATTCTATCTACAATAGTGATTATATTAGCTTGCTACATATTTATTTATCTATGGATTATATTCTCTTTGTCTACAATCATAGACTAAAATCTACTATCTCCCGCGCATGCGCGAAAACAGAGTAGTGCACATTATTTGTTTAGAATAGCTTCTCTAGTACGTAGTACATAGAACTCAATGCGTATAAAGAAGAACGAACTACTAAAAAATTTTCCATCAACCTTAAAGTACCTATAAATCCTGAATGTACCTACAACTTTCTTTTATACTATTAACTAGCTGTGCCCGCCGCGTAGCTCGCGTATATTATAGGTTTTACATAAAGAATTTGACGTTTAGGCACAGAATAAATAATATTAGGTCCAAAGAGAATATAATCACTACGTTTAATTAGATCCTAACATATGATATTAGCGTTTTGTCGTACTGACCACTTTGATCTGAAATATCTCCTCTTTGGTTAAGAATTCAAAATCAAATTTATAAATTCATTTAGCTTAGCTGGTACATTTGAGTTTTGAAAACAGTCATTCATTTGTTTTTTCCTCATTATTTTTTTCTTTGGCGTCGCTTATTACCGCACAATGGAAAACATGAAATATCGGTATATTTACGAGTACGAGTTCTACCGTGGCACCAGTGCTGCAGAAACAGCTCGAAGGATTAATGATGTATACGGCGCTGGTGTCGCAAAAGAAAGCACGGTACGTTTTTGGTTTCAACGTTTTCGTTCTGGAAATTTCGACCTTCAGAACCAACCCCGTGGACGGCCGGAAACGAAAATTGACTCAGAAAAAGTTACTTGTGAGTGTTTGGTGGACTGGCACCAGTGTCGTTCACTACAGCTTTCTAAAATCTGGCCAAACGATTACGGCAGACATCTATTGTCAGCAACTGCAAACCATGAAGGAAGAACTAGCTGCTAAACAACCGAGATTGGTCAATCGCTCTAGGTCACTGCTGTTTCACGACAACGCAAGACCACACACTGCACAACAAATAACCACTAAGTTAGATGAGCTACAATTGGAATGTCTGCGACATCCACCGTACTCCCGGACCTTGCTCCAACAGATTACCATTTTTTCCGGAATTTGGACAACTTCTTACAAGGAAAAAAATTAAACTCCTATGCGGCAGTCCAAACCGCCTTCAAAGAGTTTATTGATTCTCGCCTCCATGTTTTTTTTAGTAAAGGGATCAATGAACTACCTATGAGATGGCAAAAGTGCATAGATAACAACGGTACATACTTTGATTAATTAAATATATTTTACAAAAAAAATTGACTTTATATTCCTCCCGTACAAAACGCCAATTTCATATGTAAGGACCTAATAGTTAAAAGAAAAGAAGGCTCACTCTCTGATAGCAAACTTGCGAGTTTAAACTTAGTTACAACGTCGCTAATGTTCGTAATACTTTTCACGCCTCGGAAGTGACCTTCGTGATATTAGCCTACAGTTTATTAAATCAAAATGCACCTTACGTCCGCGTGCGAGTGTCTGTATCACTTAGCCCGTTACGCGCCTTTGTTAAGACCGCTTCTACTGTAGGGTTAGGTCACAGAATAAATAATAGTACTACGTACAAAAGATGCACTCTCTTGATGTTGACTGCTTGCCGACGTTTTAATAGCCTACATAATTATTATTAATCACATAAATCGCGCACGCAATCTAAATAAAACTTTATCGCTGCGCGGGAGTGTCCGTATTACTTTGCATCTTTTCTCCTTACTACGTCACAACGGACTTTCCGTGGTTGCTAAGGGCTGTTAATAAAGAGTAAAAAAATATATTGTGAAATGGTTACTTAGGTAAAGTACCTATGCTGACTATGATCGACCATATTATCTACTATGTGAGTTCTGTGATGCCCAACGCATGCAACTTGCAAGGCCATTCGTCGGAAATCGCGATGCTTGGTTCGTATAGGTAGATAGCGTAAACAAATAAACCCGAAATACGATTCCTAACAGAAATATTATCGTAATGTACTTATAGTACGGCCAACGAGAAGCGATACCAAATGTAAACAAAACCAATGCAAGGTTATTAGGAATAGCAGGGGTGCGTATAACTTTTTGATAGTTAGATTATATATTTAAGTAGACAATATTATAGTTTTAAAAAATGTCTAGCAAACCAAAAAAATAGACTTTTTATAAATTTTGTTATAATTTGAATTATTGTATAATGTAGATTTAAATTAAATAACGAGAATAATAATAATGTTTCTGAATATCGCTTCCCTAACAACTGTGTGCCCGGTGTATGGTAACAGGCTTGCCCCCTGTTACATAGGAACTTAAATATATCAGGCAAAATGTGGGTGTTAATATCTCTGTCAACCCCTTGGGGGATACAGGACTGATGATATATATATAAAATACTAGCTGCTTTCTGCGCCATCTCTTTTCTGTATGGGTATTTATCATCAGGCCAAGGTTCTTTAACATATTTGTTGTTATTAATAACCATATTTTTTTCATTCACAGTAAAACTAGTCACCTAAAATTAAAAACTAAATTAAAATGATATACATACTTTACTAAAATGCATCTCTAATAAACTAAGAAAAGTTTTATTATTACAGTTGCTGTTTTTTAAATAACTTTAAGATAACTTTAAAGTACACTCCGAACCAAGAAGTTTTAATTAAAACTACTAAACAACAAAACTCCCGAATGTTGGCGAACTCGTCTTGACCCTGACATGGAAAACGAGACATTACGACAAATACACAAGATGGAAAGAGATAGATAATAGATCGTCAACTCCACAGTCGTTTTTAAGGTAAATGACCTTTCGTATCGCTGCTAGTTGGCCGTACTTTAGTTGAAAATCTTGTAAACAAAGTTTTAATTTCAGTATTTTGTGCTATAGAATAGAACCCTTAAAATATTTTAATCACAAAGACGAGTATAGGTATGTAAGTAGGTACTTGGGTAGTGAAGTAAATTTCAACTAAGTTTTGTAATAAAGTACTTAGGTATTACTTCTGTAGTTAAATTATTACTTAATTATTTTTTAGCTATAAGTACCTATCTAACAAAAAAATGAAATAAATTTACCTTTCATTATCCTTCGGTAACTTAAAAAATTATATATTTGAATCCTTTTAATTGCTCACTAAGCATCCATCCCCGCAACAATTATAGTAGGAACGACGTTTTGCCATTATAATTTATCAAATAGATAGATAATATACATATATATTATTCTTGAATTACATTAAAACTTTTTCAACTATTTTATCCTACAATTAAATATACTAAACACTAAACAAAAACAATTTCGACGAGTATTTACAAAAAATTATTTACGTAAACAGTGTTAAAAAAACTTTAACATTCAATCGCCTAGAACGCGCTAGCCCCGACTACGATCTACCCCTGGGGCACCTCGCTATTGTAGGTAATTATTTCACGCAGGTAGCAAGAGTGACAGAAGCCTGGTTAGGTGTTGTGAGAAAACAAATTGAATCCTTTGATATTAGTTGGTATATAGTAGTATACACCGAGGTGTTATGCAATGTATTAGTATTTCTTTAATTTTATTTTTATTTTGTTAAAAAAAAAACGTTACCCCCACACTAGGATTTTCTCCTGTATCGTGGAGGCAGTTAACAAACATAAATTGCACAAGGACAAACATCTAGACCCGGAACAATTATTCGTAGGCCATACAAATACTTGTTCCGTGCGAGATTCGAACCCGCGGCCCTAGCGTTGCAACTGATTGCTAAGCCACTGCGCAACGGAGCCATCAATTTGTGGATAATAAAAACTTTATTGTTCAATATGAGGAAGGTTAATTATGCAACATCGAGTAAAATTAACATTATAACAACGTGAACGTCTTTGAAACTCAGATAATTTACCTACTTACCATTTTTTACCGACTTCAAACTAAGGGGGAGGTACTCAATTCGACTGTTTTTTTTTATGTTTGTTACTTCAGAACTTTTTTTAGGTGAATCGATTTTGATGATTCTATTTTTATTTGAAAGCTGGTGCTTATAATTTATACATCCCATATAAATTTGATCAATATCTGATCAGTAGCTTTGGAGTTATCCTTAATAATGCGTATTAGTATTGAAGTCGGTTGTACAAAATTTTAAATTTCATTAGTTTTCTCTCTTCCTCTCTTTTTAAAAAACGTTACCTTCACACTAGGATTTTCTCCTGTATCGCAGGGACAGTTTACATACATAGAACAGACCCAGAACAATTATTTGTAGGCCATACAAATACTTGTTCCGTCCGGGATTCGAACCCGCGGCCCTTAGCGCTGCAACTCATTACTAAGCCACGGAGCCGTCACTTGTCTGTTTCACATTTTTTGCTATTTACAAACATGCGACACGCGACTTCATTATTAATGAAAGAGTGGCAATGAGAAGTGCTGCTACTTTCAATCAATAACCAGTATACGTCGTTGTCAAACCAAAATCTGCTATGTGCACTTTTTTGAGATTTTAACATTTTGACTGGGAAGAGTAATTCACCAATTAATCTTTCGTATGAAATAACTGCTATGTGCTTTTGAGGACTGTACGACGAACCATGACAACTTTTTAAAACATACTATGTGCAGCAGCTAGAATATTGTCAATTAATAACTGCTACGTGACTAACATGCACATAGCATATTTTATTTGACCACGGTCAATTGTAATTGTTTAGTAGAATATCTGCTATGTGTTCAGTTTAAACACAAAACAACATTAACATTACATTAAATAGCGAATAAGTAATAGATAAATAAGCGCATGTTTTTAAAATCACTTATTAGTCTCAAGAAATTTTACACTAATAAATAAGATAATAAATTAAAGTAGTTTGTACCCATAAATTACCAATAAGTTGACAGGCAGTTAAGTTAATTTTTAAACCACTGATTAGTTCCAAGGATCGTACGTCCTTCAAAATAATAAATTAGATAATAAGCTAAAATTGCTTGCACCCATAATTTGTTGATAAGTTGACAGGCAAGTAAGTTCTTTCCAAAGTGTTTTGGGAATAGCTAGTTAATCTTAAGGACCATATTTTTGAATATTCGCCCACTACTACCACTATATTCAAGTTTCCCATGCTCGTACTATATGAATACATTTTGTATTAGAAAAAGTTAGTTCTATTTTATCTCTCGAGCTAACTACTACGTAGCACAGTCAGTTGATAAACTGTATTAACTTGTAAAGTACTTTGAACAAGTTATATAGTGAAAAAGAAATCTGTAGTTTTGTGTAAGCTACAAAATGAGCCGGGGAAAGAAAATAGTAAATTTAGTTTTAATGGCCAGTGATGAAAAATGTTTACAAGAGGAAAGTCAACATCCAATATGCCAAGAACCTCGCAGAGAACCAATGCTTCTGAATCAAGACCTGCTAAATTCTACAGCTACACAGGAGAGTGATCAACTGTCTATACCCTCCAGCAGTGAAAAGAGCGTGTCGGTAAATTCATCTCCTGAACGAAGTAATAGCCCACCCTTTCCTACAATCACCAAACGGAAGCGTTACATTGTTTACAGTAGCGATGATGATGACAAGTCATCAAATCCTGTCCAAGAGCTGACAGCGAGCATCGAAATGCCAAGCAGCTCTTAAACTCCAATATTTCGTCAATCGAAAGCTAAACGCTGCCGTTTACTGTGTAAACAATGCATGGGTTACCAGAAAAAAGATGGGAAGCTAGAACAAAGCATTTCAAGACAATGAATCCCCTACTTTAGTTAGACGTAATCGTAGTGTCTTGGTCACTATCAGAAGTACACGAGGAGCGGTGTACGAATGGCTAATTTACTCCCGAAAGTGCCTAGTAACTATTGCCGGGCATCATCAAAGCGTATTTACGTAGAACCAACTTTTCGATCACACCTGCACATGCACGTAGTTTATAAAACATTGGGTAATGAACAAAACAAAAAGCCAGTTTCACGAAATACCTTCTAAGTGTACTTAGTAAAGAGAACATTTCAATTCACAAACCAAGGAAGGACCAATGCGATGTCTGCACTAGTTTTCAGTTAAAACATATTTTGCAAGAGGATTAGGAGACACATATCCAGAAAAAAGATGAACGTGCTTCATCTTTTTTCTGTGTGCTAAAAACAAGGCAATAGAAAACTTGAAGGGTAACCCAGACTATCTTGTAATATCTGTTGACGTGCAAAGTGTTCTTTTAGCACCAAAATTGCTTGCAGGAGCACTGTATTATAAACAAAAACTGCAATGTTATCATTTTACGATTTATAACTTGCATACTGGAGATGTTGTTATTTCTTTTAGCATGAAGCAGATGGAGGAGTTACGTCCAACGAATTTACAAGCTGTGTAAACAGTTACAACAATTAGTGATGGGTGTAACTACCAAAACGGAAATTAGATTTTGGCAAGTGCATTAAGTAATTATGCTAATTTTTTTTAAGGTAGAAGTGGAACAAATCATATTAGAAAAGGGACACACTATGATGGAAGTTGGTAGTGTCCACTCTATTATAGAACATTATATAAAGGCGCCTATTTATGCACCTCAAGATTACATTTCAAGAATGCGTCAAGCGCGGCCCAAACAACCCTATGATATTAGAGTAGTTCATTTTGATTTTTTCAAGGATTATTAGCATTTCAACACCAATTTTCAGTCTATTCGACCAGGTAAAAGTAAGGGTGATCCCACTGTGAATGATGTCAGAGCATTTTTGTATAAGTCTACTGGTAAAGTGTACTTCAAACTTCGCCATCCACAAGCGTACACAATTTTGCCACAACGTAGGCAGCTTCCTCAACAGTACCCTGAACCTTCGGCATTGTATGACAGGTCATTAGAAATAACTCAATCAAAGTTCAACCAATTACAAGAATTAAAACCATTTATAGACCGAGACTACCATCCATTTTATGATTGTTTAAAATTTAAGTCTGATTAAAATTAATATTTTTCAGTATTAAAAGTCTAATGTAAATCAGATATCTTTTTCACTAATACCTATTATGTGCCAAATAATTGACAATTTAAAATCTCTTATGTGCAAAAAATAATGTAATTTAAAAATATAAAATAGAGTAAATAATCTAAATACTCAATACACAAATAAAATTACGTATGATATCTACGACATTAACTTGATATGGTTTTTAAAATTCACCTTCATATTAAATTTTACAGGAGAACTTTTTTCGTTAATATCTCAAAAGTATACTTTTTGCACATAGCAGATATTGGTTTGACAACGACGATATGCTGATTTAGTAGGCAGTCACTAGTACTGGGAGGTCTACTTACACTGAACGAAATTTTAAGGTCATTGGCATTATACGCGAAAAAATCGAAAACTGCGAAGCTGTGGTCGGGTCATTAATCTATACATATAATAAATCTGTAGAAAAGTCGTGTCTGTAATTCTAATATATTCTTGAAAAAACAAGTCCAGGGGACTAATTAAAGGGTTCTGAAACCAAATTAGTGGTTTTTGGAATTTTTGTCTGTCTGTCTGTCTGTGTATTCCAGATTGACGCAAAAACTACTCGACCGACTTACATGAAATTTTGTATGTAGGTAGTTAGTAACCCGGGGCAACTTATAGGCTACTTTTTATCCGATTACGGAACTTCGAAAAAAGAAGGTTAAGTATTTTCATTACATTAAATGTTAATTTTCTATTATATCTTAGTTATAGGCGGTACGACTGGTGTTTTTCAAATAAATACCATATTTATAAATAAAGATTAAAATATAGTTATAGCCTTGGTAAAATAATTTGAAACTACACTGATTTATTATCAAAACAGCGCCATCTGTCATCAAATGGAAAAAGTAGTATATTTTGCCTTGAGTTACATAGTTATAAAGTAAATAATATAAATAACTTACAAAAATTTAAATAATTTTAGAATTATTGTTATTTTATTTTAAAAGTTTAATAATTTCAATTGATGAAAATGACGTATATCAAAAATATGAAAATTGATAAGGTTTTTCTTAAAGTATTTATAATAGCTTGCTTATTCAACACTCTAAGAGATTTTTATATTGTTCGCTTCTGTCGCTGATATTACTAAATAGTATAATAGTTTTGGCTTTCATTATTTCATCTAACAATAGCGTCATCTACTTACTTCTAAACAAACTAAAATGGTAAGTCATGATAAAATTAAATAATAGAATGCTACTGAATATACGATAGAAATAATTGAAAATTCGTTCGTGCATCGTTGGATATGTATTATAGGTAGGTAGATGTGGTCAACAATCATGCAAAAGCTTAGTTTCAGTTTTTATGAATTGTATTTAAACAAATACGAGGGCAGTGTAGTTTGCCATCAGATTTCATTATGGCACGGGAGCAAAACGTGTACGATTCCCTCGAGGATGAATCTGTTGATTGATGTAACATGTATGTAAGCTCATACTTTTTACTTTTCATGAGGCAATATATGCAGTTTATATTTCATTCATATTTTCGGGTATGTTCTTTTTTGTTTTTACTCTACCGTAAATATTAAGGGTTGCAAAGATGAGTAGAACTCATTATCTTCAGCCTATCAAAAGTTCACTAAAATTAACATAGGCCTTCCCCATAAATTGTCAAGTGGCTAGATATTTGCTATAGTTGCCACGCTTGGTAGGCGGTTTGGCCACCGCAGCTATTATTATTTTGATCTGTTGTCAGGAAGATATTATGCTGCCCATCTCCTGTTTATTTTCCTATGTCGCCTCTTACGATGGGAAGGTATGAGGTGGTAGATTCTCTTTCACCGCCACAACAAGGCGAACATTTTTCCACTCCCGTTCATGAGTTTAGTGCTTCCCACTTTCACTGTGAATAAAATGTATAAGGGTTAAAACAAATTTTAAGGATTTTTTTTTGAGTTTAATTTTAACTTTTTTAATTTCCGATGTTTTGGGCACTTTACAGCACCCATGGTAACGGGAGGACTGAGGTGTTTGACCACCTGATGTCATAGTAAAAATATATTAGAATAGAATTGATGCAGTAGTATTAAAGTTGGTAAAAAATACTGCAGTAGTATGCTTGGGTTTGAATTTAATTTTATTAATTATGGGGTCCTTAGCAGATGGTAGCACTCAGCAATCTTCCCTATTTAAATTAGGATGTTTTTGAATACCCTCGCGAATCATCACTGGTAGGAATCGGTGTTCTAATGCAAAGATTTGTTGTCTATCAGATCCGATATAATGGTTGGGACGATACTAAACATATCACTGACATAATATGACATGACATACTTGAGACTTCCCGGAGCGTCGGTGCTTCACATTAACGATATGTTCCTTTACGCGGGTTTTTATGGAACTTTCATCCAAAGATGCGTAAAAACCCCCTCGTAAAAAATTTAAAATTAAACGTGATAAAATCCCGTGACATTAGTTTTATTCCATGTACTGTAGTATGTAAATTATTATTGAACTGCATTTATGAAATTTTGAAATCTACTCGAACGAAAAAAAAATATCTACATCTATTTTATGGTACTAATCTATATTAAATAAGACCAATGATATGAATAAAATATTTCAAATAAACATTATACCGTAAATTGATAGAAGACCATGAAATTCATCATTATTTTGTTAAAACTAAATTGACTTCAATTATGAATGAATGTAAAGAGTAAAATGTAAATAATAATAATTAATACATTTTGATTCCAAGACAATTTACCTTTCTTATGGATACATCGGAAGACACGCCCGATATAAAAAAAAATAGGTGTTTCTAGACATATACATATATATTATATCTGTGCCAAATACAAATCATCTACGTCTAAATAGTCTTTTAGAATTCAAAAAAAAATTTTTGACAGACATAGACACACAGACACCGAGGTGACTCTAAAAGTAATCGAATTTTGCTAAATTTGGCACGGAATAGCATTTAATGATGTTTCTAAATTCAAGTTCACGCGAGCGAAGCCGCGGGTAAAATGCTAGTCTAATAATAAATCTGTAATCTGTGGCGTCAGTAACTAAGTACCTAATTATCTAGATCTACCTATAAATAATAATATATTAACTTTCGGTATCCTTAGGAACAGTAAAGAATGAAAAGTCGACATTCCTATTGTTATTTAAGCACCCGTATGCTATGCAGTACCTTTTGGCTTTTTTAAGAGGCCATACTTGAATAAAAACTCAAAAATAAATATCAAAAGTGCCTAAATACTTATTAGAGAAAAATAATTTTTATGTTAACGTAAGGCCCGCGTCAGCTCGAGCGGGCGCGTGACAACCTCACAGAATTAGCCCCGCATGCGGGGCCGCGCAGCTTAGGTATATTTTCATGCCTAAAGCGCGGAGTGAGACAGGCCTTGTTTAGGTAAGAGAATATTATTACTGTATCAATAAGTGGTAACAAAATAAATCGTTATCCCCAAAGTTACCTTAGAATTAGACTTAGTCGTGGCGTACGTACACAAAGAGGTTACTAACGCGGGAAAAAGCAGCATAGAGTTGGCCATGACCATGTGCAAGACAGTCAGTGCTGAAGTCCACTCCTGCAACGCGTAAAGTTTGAGCTTGCGCTTTATTTACGGTCATCGCATAACACACGCTGACTGGGAACTGAACACGCTTTAAACCATAGATTACTGTATATATACTAGAGACTTTAAACTGAATGGAAAGTTATTTATTGTAAGAGGGATTCTGGGTTTCTGGGTATAACAACATTATCACGACATTTTGTTGCATTTAGTCAAGTTCCGTTGCATAGCTTAGATGGATATAAATTTCTTCAGTGAGTCTCAATACGATTCACCGGCGAAAAATCTTAACACCGCAATTCAGAAAAGGTTGTAATTTGTACAACGCCATCTGTTAAGCCCGCCATACACGATCAAGTTTACCGTCAAGTTTGTAGCGCGCTTGAAGCGGCGTTCGGTAAACTTGACGGTGTATGGCTATCAGTGTGCATGACAAGTCTAATTGAAGCAAAAATTGAATTTCGATTCTGCCGACTTGATCAAGCTTGCAGCGTCATGCAAACTTGAACGTGTGTATGAGCGGTCAAGTATGCATGATGGTAGTCGGAGCAAATAAGCGAGAGACGCCATGGTTTCAACTGATGCGGCATCATGTGAACTTGACGGCGAACTTGAACGTAAGTGGTCTATATGGATTGACGCCGCTTCAAGCGCGCTGCAAACTTGACGGCATAGAATTATTACGTACGTAATAATTCTATGCTTGACGGTAAACTGGATCGTGTATGGCATCCTTTGCGTTCTTTGTGAGAAAACATCCTTTCTTTAATTTAAGGAAAACATCTTTTTTTTTGTTTACTGTGTTTTAAGTATAAATATATTATTATAGAACGTTTTTTTACACACAAATTTTTTTATTACTATTTCTGAGATTTTGTGGAATTTAAAATATTATAAAATAATAATCATAAATTTCGATAGAATTAACCAATTTTAATAAAACAAATATGAAATGTATCTCGAAGCTTTATAATTTTCTTAGCGATTTCTTTGAAAAAATATGCGTTCATAAACAAACAGAGAGACAGACAGGCAGACAATTCTAAAAATTATAAAAATGTACTTATTTAATTAATATGTAAAGTATAAACGAGTTTATCAACACGCAGTAGGGCAGCGAGTAATATAAAGATTAGCAGCAAATTAATATGAAAACTCATCTACAGGAAAAAACCACAACCTGCCTTTTTGTATTACATTTGCACAACACCACGATCTATCGATGAAATTGGTTAACTATTGTACTTTAGATTTAGATAGTATGGATATATTTTTTATATATTTATTACGTTCTTTAATACTTTTTGTTTAATGCGTTTTAGATATAATTATATCATTATAGAACATTATTTTACATCATTTAATTAAGATTTATGATATGATATTATATGTTTTAATATACTGTGATATTAGTTTAAAATGCACCATTGAACAGATTCATACCTATACTTCGTAGCTTCGTACCCATACTTCAGATAATTTATCATAACTTTTGATGGAATGAACTGATTTTAATAAAATAAAGACTAAATTTAACACGAAGATACACTTTATAATTTCCTTAACGATTCTTGTGATATAAATTAGTACTTTATACGTGATACGTTAACAAACAAACAGACAGACAGAAAATTTTAAAAATGATAGAAATGTATTTCATCATCATCATTACAGCCCTTCACAAGTCCACTGCTGAACATAGGCCTCCCCCACGGAATGCCACAAAGCACGGTCCCGAGCCACCTGCATCCATTGACTTCCTGCATGTCTTACCAGGTCGTCACTCCATCTAGTAGGGGGACGCCCTACACTTCGCCTGCCGGTACGAGGCTGCCACTCGAGAACCTTTCTTCCCCAACGGTTGTCGGTTCTTCGAGCTATATGGCCGGCCCATTGCCACTTCAGCTTACTAATCCTTTGGGCTATGTCGGTTACTCTGGTTCTACTGCGGATATCCTCATTTCTAAGTTTATCACGCAGAGAAACCCCGAGCATAGCCCTCTCCATAGCTCGCTGAGCGACCTTGAGCTTCCTCATACGGCCAGCAGTGAAGGACCACGTGTCAGTTCCGTATGTCATCACTGGCAACACGCATGGTTGTACAACTTAGTTTTGAGGTTTTGAGGTATGCCTGACGAGAAGATGGGTCGTAATCTCCCGAACGCTGCCCAGCCGAGTTGAATCCGTCGATTGACCTCTCGGTCGAAGTTGGACTTACCTAGTCGGACTATTTGTCCCAGGTAAACATATTCGTCAACAACTTCGAGCTTAGTGCTCCCAACAACTACCGGCATAGGTGTGACATGGACATTAAACATGATGTATTTAATTACTTATTTTTAGTACCTCTCAATCACTTTTATTACAAAAATATAAAATGTACAGACGTCTGCTATTTACATTTTTATTATATGTATAGATAAGATTATTGACCAGTGCACTATTTTAACTTATAATACCGGTGAAAGCTACTAGTCAATCGCTTTTAGTTTGTTTTTAGGTTATTGTGATATTCATATTTTAATTGTTAATTTCTCAGTATTCGCGTTGGATACGGTAAAAGCAATATTATTGGTTATAAGGAATAAACCGACACGTGTTTCATTAAGTTACGCCTGGTTACGGTGGTGGGCCCATTCTCAATACAAAAAGAAATTGTCTTCTTTAGGTTTTATTTTATGAGTAAAAGCTTATTTTTGCTTTCTGGTAAAAAATAATTGTCGTCATACTACTACTAGTCAGTGTATGGCCTCGAGCATTGCTACTGTTGTGAACCTCTCTATATACTAATAAAACACCTGTATGCTTGAGGCCATCCACTGAGCTGTGGCATGCAACATGATAATTATTTTACCAAAAATGAGAGTTTAAGTTTCAAGAATTCAATTCGCAAACCTTTTTGTGTATGCTGACTATAGGAATAAATTATTTTGAAGTGTTAATTATTTTATTAACATTATGGTTGTGGTGGTAACATAAACATATTATATATTATGGTTGTGGTGGCGCTTTCGTCGCGCCACAAGCGAAACACACCGAAGTCTAAATCGCGCTATCAAAGAATCCGAAATATAATATATTTTCGAAATAACACACGGAGCGTTGGCCGCTCCCCGGGTTGATCAACTTGGCGGGCGGTAGATCTCCTTTTCCTTCCACGATTAAACTGGTGACCGACCGACGTGATTTGAACACGCATAACACACAACATGCATCTTTCGGAAACCTCAACTTCAAACTTTCGACATCGTCCTCAAATACCCCATCCATTCGTTCCCGAGCAGATATTGTCTGCAGTCTTCAGATCAAGCAAGCTATCTAGATTTAGAAGGTTCATCGCAGCACTGGAATAATGCTTCCTGTTCCTCCAAGCTACTCTCTGCGTTACAGTGTTCGGCACGGCTCTGAGCCTTACTGCTAACCTCTGATTCACGGCACTCTTGCAGATTGCCTTCTTCTCGACTCACCTCAGACTACAAGGCAATCCCTGGCACTTGCACATTCGTCGACAACGAGACTGCTCTATCGATCTCCGATCTGAGCAAGGGGGTGATGTGGCGGCGCTGTCGTCGCGCAACAAGCTAAAAACAGCGAAGCCTAAATCGCGCTATCAAAGTTCCGAAGTTAGTTACCGCGCTATATAATATAGAAGAGCTCCGAACTAACACTTACCGTTGGCCGCTCCCTGGGCCGAACACCTTGCCCGGCGGGAGATCTACCCTTTTTCCTTCCACGGCCAAATGGTTGTAGCACGAATTGGTCGGCTCGATCGGTGTAGGACCATGCTCTCACAAGATCACCAGCGTGAAATAGCAAATTAATGCTGCTGTGTTTCGTATGATGATTGTAGAGAACCGGATACTCTTTTAACTGGAAACGAGGCATTCCATCTTAGTCCTCAGGGGTGACAACGCATCTATATTTTGAGTTAAATATAGATGTCTATGAGCCACAGCATCCACTTACCATCAGGTGGACTGTGTGCTCGTTTATCACCCTTTTTCGGTTCCGAGGTGTATGGCCAGCCCATTGGCACTTCAACCCACTGATGCTCTGGGCTGTGTCAGTTACTTTTGTTCTTCTGTGGATATCATCGTTACGGATCTTATCAAGCAGGGAAATTACGAGCATACTCACTCCATCACACGTTGAGTGATTTTGAATTTCCTCATACCTCCAGCAGTGAAGGATGACGTTTCGGTACCGTAAGTCATCATTGCTAACATCCACGAGTTGTACACTTTTGTTTTAAGGCCCTGAGGTATATCAGTCAAGAATAGTTGCCGCCATTTCCCAAATGCTGCCCAGCTGAACCGGAATCGAAAATTTTGTCCCGTGTATAAAATAACATACACGTCAACAACTTTACGCGTTAAGACAGTTATTATGTTAGAATCCCTGGAGCGCCATACGGACCCCCGGGTAGGTCTTAGGCCGGCCTCATACATACGGAATTCCGAATCGGAATATCGAAACGGAATCCCGAAACGTAATTCCGTGAACACATCACACACATACGTTTATTTCCGTTCGGAATAACAAGGGTTATTTGAGAGAGGTTAGCCAATGAGTCTACACATTCTGCCAGCGAATAATGACGACGATTTTCTGATTGCGATTCCATTGTTGTTGTATCATTGTTACTGGGTGCATCCCCTTATCACCCTAAGCTTGCAATATAGTCAATATTATGTAAAGAGATCTATCTATCCAGAGATATGTTTTAAATATGGATGTCTGTAAGCTCTTTCGACGAATTATTAAATAAAATAAGATGAAAGGTTACGAAAAGCTATACACCTATAAGATTAAATGTAAAAACATACATAAACACACCTACTCGCTTCGGTCGTGCGACGAACACTGAGCGCGTTCCGTACGGAATTTACGTATGTGTGTTGTGACTCGTACAAAATCTATGGAAGACTTGCGTTGAAGAAAATACCGTACGTGTGTGGCGGGTCATAGATTTTATATGGACTTGCTGCGTTCGGAATATCGAAACGGAATTCCGTATGTATGTGGCCGGCCTAAGGCCGTAATTTTCTCCGATTCGAGATTCTGTATGACCGCCTGTGCGTTCGGAATCTTGAACGGAAAAAAGCCGCTCCGAACGCAAGTCTTCCATAGATTTTGTACGAGTCGCAACACACATACGTAAATTCCGTACGGAACGCGCTCAGTGTTCGTCGCACGACCGAAGCGAGTAGGTGTATTTATGTATGTTTTTACATTTAATCTTATAGGTGTATAGCTTTTCGTAACCTTTCATCTTATTTTATTTAATAATTCGTCGAAAGAGCTTACAGACATCCATATTTAAAACATATCTCTGGATAGATAGATCTCTTTACATAATATTGACTATATTGCAAGCTTAGGGTGATAAGGGGATGCACCCAGTAACAATGATACAACAACAATGGAATCGCAATCAGAAAATCGTCGTCATTATTCGCTGGCAGAATGTCTAGACTCAATGGCTAACCTCTCTCAACTGACCCTTATTATTCCGAACGGATATAAACGTATGTGTGTGATGTGTTCACGAATTTCGTTTCGGGATTCCGTTTCGATATTCCGATTCGGAATTCCGTATGTATGTGGCCGGCCTTAAGATGCATATGGTCAAGACATTAATCATAAGTTAAGTACATCGTCGGCCATATTCGCCATTGATGTTAATACCGTATTCTTTCCAGTCCAGTAGCTTGAAATCGCAGCGATGAAGAGTTTCGGGGATATAATGTCAACCTGTATTTCACCCCCTCTCTGCAGTTGAATAAGTTTCTAATTCTATACACTTCGATACTGACTGCCTAGTTTTTATAGTGGTCGTCAACGCGACTGCTGATCATGTGGTCCTGGGTTCGAATCCCGGGTCGAGCCAATAATCAGTTATTGGGTTTTTCTGCGAAGGGATTCTCAGTAGCTGCCCATAGTCAGGAAGTTGGCGGTGCTTCACCCCCGTGGATCGGAAAGCACACGTAAATCCATAGGTTCTGTTTTTTCTAATATGGCTATATGGCTTATTTACTAGTTCATTTACAACAAGGTGGTTTATGTACTTCATTACACAATGTAATCTTTATGATAACATGTTTCAAATTAGACTTTACTTCATCTAGATATAAATATTAATTGCTACACAGTATTTACTAACCTTTGATAAGAAATTAAAGATAATAAAGTTGTTACATTCCATATGATAAGTCTATGTTACATTACAGTTCTATGAAATCGTCGTTGACGCCGCAAAGGGAAGAACCTCAATTTTTCAAAAAATTACAGGAGAGCAAGAAAACATTTATTAATCCCCCCGATTACCCGATTTTTTTCATCAGAAATTTATTTAGTTTAGACTTCATGGAAAACTACAAATAATATTAACGATCCTTTGCGGCGTCAACGACGAAATGTCTAAATTATTTTTGGCTGAAGTGTTTAAAAGTAATAATAATGTCCTCCAGACCGAATTTCGGTCACGGTGGCCAGTCTCAATGTAGACTGCCCAGGATAAAATTATAGTGCCCAAGTGTACACGCAAGCACAAGTGTATTCTCTATTCCTTCACTCTTATAGTCCAACTATAGAGAGCTCAAGCGCAGGACCTAACGCGTTACATGCTTTCCGAGGCTCAGGGCTGAAATACCGCCAACTTCCTGATTCCAGGCTGCTGCTGAGAATTTCTTGACAGGAAAACCCAATAACTCTTTTTTGCCTGACTCAGGATTCGAACCCAGGAACTCATGATCAGCAACCACGTTTACGACCACTGGACCAACAAGGCATGGCCTGATTACAACTAGGCAAGCGAGGCATCTACAGCAAATACCCTCTAGAGGCAATCTATGGGGAAGGCTTATGTTAAGCAATGGACTTTTATAGTCTGTAGACAAATAACCATTTTTAATTTTTTTGTCTGTCTGTTTGTCTGGACTTTGGAATGTCTGAACTGATTGTACTGAAACTTTACAAACAGTTAGAGAACAATGCCAGAAAGGATATAGATTATATGTTAACCAAAAATCTCGATGATTTTGCTTTGAAAAAAAAAATTTATAAAATTAAGTATTAAATTTAAATGACACCACATTAATAGATCACCCCAACATTCAGCAATACTTTTTATAGTCTGAAGTAGTAAGCAAATAATATTAAGTTACTTTGATGTAAAATAGTTATTTGATAGAATAAAAACAAAATAATTTAAATATGCAAATTTTTATCCAAATTTTCTATGAACTTGTACATTTTTTTATAAAATAGAAGTATAAACATCCATCAAGTAGCTCCTGCAGGTCATGTGCACATTGAATCGACTATAAGTAAAGAACGCTCAAGATGTGTTGTCACCACTGAGGACTAAGATGAAATGTTTCATGGCCCATAATTATACTGGCTCTCTATACCTTTTGGGCCAGAACACAGCAGTGCACTGCTTTTTGGTAGCAAAAATAAGTAGAGGGTAATACCTAACCAGACAGATGCCTAGGTAGAAAAGGAATAATAACACCTAGATATTTTTTTTACAGGATAGGGTGACAAACGAGCACACAGTCTACCTGATGGTAAGTGGTTGCTGTGACCCATAGACATCTACATCTATCCTCAATAAAGAATTAAAATGCAGATGCGTTGTCACCCGTGAGGACTAAGATGGAATGCCTCTTTTCCAGTAAAAAGTCTCCGGTTCTCTACACTCACCATACGAAACACAGCAGTGTTAAGCTGGTATTCTGTGAGTGTGGTCCTTCCCCAGTCGAGCCGACCCATTTGTGCTACAACTATACTACTAGTATAGCTGCAGCATGGCTCTACCACATAAGAAATGTATGTGGTAGAGCCATGCTGCAGCTATATTTTTATAAACTAATAAAAGACAAATGTTATTTGGAAGTTATATTTTACAGTATTAATGTTATATCACTAACAATAACTGTACACCTATTATACATAACATTATTTCAACAATCAACAAAATCGAGATACATAAGTACTTATCGCATATCATCATCAACTTCAGACTATATTAATATCTATACACAACAGTAATTAATGTAAATAAAACAATTATTCTATTTACAAAAATATACAAGAATCGATTTATCTAATGGATTGCATGAGAAAAGGCAATGCCACCAATTTCAGGCTTACGTTGGCTTATTGCGATTTTGCCGCCATTCCGAGGTGACAGGAACACTTGGTTGCATTTGAGCACTTTGGAAGTTAACTCTGGAAGTTTCGTGGCAATTACTAAGTGTCGTATTTTTCGCCTTCACACTGACTCGCCCAGAACAAACAATTGCCGATCCCGCTGTAGCATATAAGTATAACGGCGGCAAGGAAAACGACACTGCACACTGTACACGGTTTTCTTTCGAGGAAAAATCCAATTAAATATAACACCATGAACATAACATGAGTGTTCACGAGTGCCGGGTTGACGGGCTTCGGAATCAGTAGCACAGGTATCAGCCATTGCAAACAATACATTTTGTCGGCGATTGTTACTCCGTACGATTATCAAGTTAAAATAATGAGAGTCGGCAACAAGTTCGCTATCGACATGTTTCGTAGTTAAACTTTGTTATCTGAATAAAAAATAAATTGATATATTAAAAGTAAGCCTCTAACGTTATGTCGACACCAATTCACCAATCAGCCAATCACCAAGCAATTTGACAATTTGACATTTACAGTTTGACAGTCACAGTCTGACAATATTTATTTTTTAATATTGGATAAATTATTTAAAGGCAAAAGGATATTTACCTAAGCTTCAGTCTAGGCTAATGGATAAGAAAATTCTTCGCATTATGTTTAATGAAGGTGTCACTAAAATATTATCCGAAAAACTTGGAGAATTTTCGTGTGAAATGGAAACATAAAATAAATGGTCATTCAGGATTATTTAAAAAAGAAGAAGAAAGGAAAGTGATAACGATTTATGAATGATTGGGTGCTGCTCAAAGACATTTAAGTAGTAGTAATAGACCGGACATCAGCAACAAAATGGTCACCTCTTACTTATGTCCTATAGGATATATTTCGGATTTGTGTCATTTAGTCTTAGTGACATCGTCAAAAGCTCAAAACGCATTCATTTCCTAAATTTAAAAATCATTTTTAAAGAAAATATGCCCGATTGTGCATTAAGGTATTGTAAGTCCCGATATGTTGCAAAAACTGAATGTGATTTCGGTTTATTATCGCAAGTATAATGTATATTTACCCACTGACCTCTATATATGGACTGGCTATACACCGTGACATAATGAGGCGATTTGATTTTCGCCATTTTGGCGCTGACAGCAGAAGTGAACGTCCACGGAACTAATAATAGAGATAAGACAGTGTGAAAAAATATATCGATAAAAATTCTGTACCCAGGCCTACCCGTAACGTCCATTCTATTTATGTATCATATTAATATAATGCCATACAATAAATAAATGTATCAATTAATACCTAGGCCTTAGACGCAAGCTTTATACCTCATATAAAACCAAGATCGACGCTGCGTTGATCTATCTACGTTTTTATTCGTAACTATAGAACGGATTTTGTTCCGGGTTTCAAATGAGAAAATGCTTACGCATACCTGCATTGTGGGGGCAAGAACGGATTATGTCGGACTTGCACCTACTAAAACCCCATAATGTTCCACCTTCACCACACATTGACATGGCCACGGAAACGCTTTCAATCACATCCGCGGCCCCACCAGCGAGGAGGAGTTGGAGTCCTTAGTTGAGGACTTCCCTCCCCGACTTCCCGAGCCGATATGTGGAGGATATGGAGCCAATTAAAAACGAGCACTCGGAAGCACCAAGCGGTACAGTCCCGCCAAAAACGCGAAAGATAGTCGAGTGGCGCATTACCATACCAACAATCCTCTTCCCTTGCGACTCCACCTCGGCTGCAGCGATATAGAGAGAGGACTCTCCTCTAGCCGCAGCTCACTAACACACATCCAAGGGCTCGACAAGTCTACTCAGAGTGGCCACCATGGGCCAACCCTTCACTTCGGGCCAGCCATGTGAGTCGCCCTACCATGGGTTACCAAGCCACGGCTACTGAACTGCGGGAACCCGTTCAGGGAGGAGTTATTTCTCACCTAAACTCACGCAGACTCACTAAGGACATTAATAATTTTGCAGTTCCAATATAAATTTATTCCCTTGATACAATAAATTGGTCATAATAATTATACAGATTTAACAAATTTACGTCTTGTAAACACAAAGTCATCATCAGGCGACCTTTCTACACTTGACTATGACCCTTGAGTCTGGGGGAAAATAAGGAGAGAAGAAATAAAAAACATTCGAAAAAATTATCTAATACTTTTATTCTTACTGGTACTGATACTACCAGAAAATATTGTGGGTATACTGCACTTTTCAAAGTGGTGCGTTTCTCTTGTCCAATAAAACAGTCGTATGTGAAGTGTTTAGAACAAAGATAATCATTTTGTTTCGGAT
This sequence comes from Parnassius orleans, assembly GCA_029286625.1. Lineage (NCBI taxonomy): Eukaryota > Metazoa > Arthropoda > Insecta > Lepidoptera > Papilionidae > Parnassius > Parnassius orleans. The sequence goes on from JAGSMP010000028.1 coordinate 1,769,394, forward strand.
GCCAATTCACAATTTTTGTGTTTTTAGCCATAATTTTAGTCTAGGTTCAGTTGGAAACCTGTTAATTAATAAACATTTGATAATTATCTGTTGTCGGCAACTTTGGTTGTGAACATATTATATGGGTAGAAAAGAACATCGATAAGTATTATAGACAAGGAACTCGACAACCCTATTGAATTTTACTGTCTATCAAAACTCAGTAATATAAAGACAAACATGTTGGTAATAACGATATTAAGATTAGTAACAATTTTTAAGTACCTATATTATCAAATAATTTTAATTTGCTTAATATTAGCTGCAAATTCACTTACTTGTGGAATGTTATCCCACTTTCCTTTTGATAACGAGTTTTACATATTACGCACACTTTCATTATTACTAAAAATAATTCTTATTATGTAACTAAAATCAAACATAATCAAACCACATAAAATACTTTCATTTTTTAGTTTAAAAATTCAAAATATAACAGACATATATATAACACAACATAACACAAACATAATATAACAGAGATACGATTTAAATAATATAACAGACTTTGGCATATTATGTCAATTTTAGTTCCCGGTACGGACAATGAGGGCGCTTCAAATCGGCATAAGCATTTTGTATGGCACAGCCAGTCCAGCGTACTTGTATATATAGAGGTTAGTGATATTTACCCCATAATTTTTAAATTTTATTATATCTGGTAGATTGTCCTAGAACATTTATCGTCATTGTAATAAGCGCCCTCTGTTATCTAGTAACGTCACGATTGGTGCTATCAATAAAAAAAAATTATACAAGATGCAGATTTAATCATCTAAAATATTTAAGGAGGTGAAACAGTAAACGATACTGTACCCATACCAATAAAGAAATCGGGTGGGCCTGTGTCGGGGCACACGGCCGTTGGTTTTAATGTGAAACGTCTATGTCAGCCAGTACAACCAGTACAACCAGTCAACAAGATAGCCTTCTTTTTAAAATTTTAAATTATTCTACAACACCAGGAGAATTGCAGATGCGTTGCCGGCCTTTTAAAAAGGAGTAAGCTCGTTTCTTGAAGGTCCCTAAGTCGTATCGGTCCATAAAAATCGCCGATGGTAAACGATTCCTAAGAAAACTCCTAATAAATCGCACGGTAGTGGACCGCCAAGCATCCAAATGATGTGGATGGTAACGTAAGTTTTGTCGCGATTTGTATTGGTGAAATTTGGTGACTGGAATTAATCCGAACAATTCCTCAGAGCACTCCCCGTGGTAAATGCAGGTGCGGTCCGAAGGGGAGGGTCACAAGGGAAATGACCCCCCCAAAATCGTACACGCCAAATTGAAAAATCTTCTAAAAATTACTGACAAACTCATCGCGATAATTATCAAGGAAATGACGAGGAATATTTTCGAAGGACTGTTTATATTGCACTGATAGATAGCATAATGACTGACCTACAGGACCGACTTTCTGCGGATACGATGAACCTGTTCGGATTAGGCATTTCTTGTACCAATATCTGAATATACAGAAGAAGATCTTCTTAATGTGAAGAAAGTATCAGAATGTTATGATTTCTTATATTTACGCGAACACTACACATTGAATAAAACTACTTTTACGGATTGTATCGCGTTTAATTATTCTTATTTTTAAATTCCCGACGTTGTTGACAGAATGTTATTCCCATTTCTTGAGTGTTCCTGCTGCTACTCTGGGTACAGAGTATCAGCTATGGATTTCAAAGTGGAAACGGGAGCTAAAAGAAAATACTGATACAAAATTTCCTAAGTGTGTGGTTTCTACAATCGAAGTTTGCGACGATGATCTCTACCCAAATATAAAGACTGCTGGAAATTCTGACAACTCTTCCTATAAGCGGTACGACGTCAGAGAGATCATTTTCTATGCTAAGACGTGTAAAAATTTGGTTGAGAGCAAACATGTTAGAAGAGAGGCTGACAGGTTTAGCTCTTTTTTTATTTATTTATTTTATTTGCTCTTAAGGGAAATTTATTTATTACATTATAAAACATATAAAAGTAATCCTAAAAACCAATGAAGTTTCCACAGATATCTAATACATAATAAAAGCTTGCCACCACAATATTATGTTGTATAAAAATTTAAAAATATAAAAATATAAAAGAATATAACTAACTAAATGGTATTTATAAATGAAACATTAAGTACTAAGCAGTTAAATGTAATATTATATATACAACTTAAAGTGAAACTACCAATTATATATTAAGTTTTACAATATTTTCTTTGTAAATATATCTTCAAGGTGAAATATATCTAATTTAATTTTTTGCATGTACGAGATACAAAATTATTTGAGGCATACCTTGTTTTAACTTTACGTAATGCAAAAAGAGTTTCATTTCGTGCACCTAACCTGTGACACGCAAGATTCACTTTGCTACATTTGATCTCTTATATCACGGTGTTTCTCGATGGTATTACTGTCTAAGTTATTAATAATGGGGTCTACAGAAGAATTATATCGCTTTAAGTGACGCAGAAACTTATTGTTGATTGTTTCAATCATTTTAATATAAACTTTGTACTGAGGATTCCAACATGAAGAACAATACTCAAGAATAGACCGCACCAGAGTGTTAAATAGTATGATTACTGTTGAAGACTTTTTAAAATCTTTGGAGATACGCATAACAAAACCATTTCAAAAGCATTTCATAAGCTCTTTTAGTTATGATATTAATATGTGACCTCAGCTCTTCTCAATATTCATCCAGAGATAGTCCCAGACGTCTCAAATATTATCACCCGATTTGCCAATAAAAATAGAGCACTTCCATTTGTTTTATAATGTGTGCAATAACATTGTGTATTGTGTAATAAAGTCTAATTTACTCGACATATTTTATTATTAGTGTAAATGCGATAGAAAATGCAAAGGGATGCAACATCTCTACGCAGCGCCAGTGAATCGAGCCAATCAAAAAGAACTTTGTCGTCGACGATTCGAGCCGCTCTGCTCTCTATGCGGTCAAGTGGAAGGAGCTCGCATTGGAGAGCCCGGCCCAGAGATGAGTACAGTATTCCATGTGAGGCCGAACCTGCGCTTGTAAAGTTGCAAACGGTGTGCAGGCATGAAATACGGGACAGTATTTCATGCCTGCACACCGTTTGCAATCTACTGAGTACGCCAAGCTTTTTAGAAGCCAATTTAGCTTTCTCTTCCAAGTGACCATGCTACGGCAGGTTATTCGATATGTCGACGCCGAAGATTCCGCCACTGGCTGCGGCAACAAGGGAAGTGCTCTGAAATTGAGGAGATACGACAAAGGTGTTCTTTTTAGCGGTAAACACGCAAACTTGTGAATTTGTGTAATAATTTATCGTGTAACGACTTTTAAGTTCAGTGCTTTCCTAAAATATGTTAGATATAAACATTGAGTTACAATACCTATAGAGTCACAATCTCTAACTGACAATACTCAAAAAATGTCCGAGCGCCGTTCCATATACCTATATATTTTGATATTATATAGTTCAAAATGACATTTGCTCGAATTTAGACGTTAACCTGCTTGTATAATGTTCAAAGTCGCTCGTATGCAATGTCATCATCATTCACTCAAGGGCTTGCGTACGAGCAGGGAACAAGGCATCAGTGGAGACGCTATTTATACTAATATTATTAGGAGTTTATAATAATTGTGAAATATGAGTTTGTGAGTTTATATGTACCTAGGAGAACTAAACAACTGATTTCAAAAATTATTACACCAATTTCTTTTTAATTTACTTATCATATTAAAAAATCATAACACATTTTATAAGATTTTTTATATGATAAGTAAATGAAAAAAAAATTGGTGTAATAATTAATAGTATTAATAGCACTAGTAAACCACTAAGGTTTGTGAATTAGGTACTAAAATGCTAAGTATTAATTACTACTTTAGAATGGACATTTAGAATTTAGGATGGACATAATTATATTATTCAACTGGGTGGAGTCGGAGGAGAATATTATGAAGGGTATGTACGTTTTAGTGTGTATGTTTGTATTTTGTTCGTGCTCTAACAGATCGACGGATTCGGATGAAAATGTAAATAGCTTATACCCTAAATTATCACTTATGCTACCTACTTTTATACCGGAAACACGGGATCACGCGGGTCGCTGATAATTTAAAATAAAACAAAATTAATATTAGGTATAAGCGTTATATTACTTACTTACTTTTAATAACTTACAACTAAAACTTAACCTAACCTAATTACCTGAAACAATGTTAATTTATTGTAACGTTGCCTTTTACTTTGATTTATTACGACTTACGACCCTTTATATGGCTTGTAGTTTAATTCATTTCGGGCTTTGCTATAATAACTGTCCATTCAGAGCATCTTATGGGGTTTCGAGGAAAACTAAAACAAAAAAAAACATATTTTAATTATACTTTAAAATAATAAAACTCTTTCGACCTACATTTTGTACGGAAAACTAAAAATAAAACATTTAACAACATTGTAATATTAGTACATTAAGTTTAAAATCTGTAAAATATTTATTGTATCAATCCACTCCATAGAACCGTTAGAACATAATTTTGAGTCACTCTCGTACGCGTGACTATTTGTTTCTCTTTACTCTTGCATATTTGTCTAACGTGAAAGAGAAACGTTATCGCGGCGCCGCGCGGTCGGCGGTGAGTGTTTTAGTTTGCTAATAAAATGAAAATTATTGAAATTTAAATGAAAACATGCACTGTGGATACATAAATACGTAAATTTGGTATGATACTTACCTAAAATATGAAACACCATCCTTTTTTCGCACGTGTCTGCTGTTATTTGGGCAGGAAATCACCGAACACTTTGGCATCGCGGACGTTGTACGAGGATTGTGGTCGCCTTACAACTAAACAAAACTCTGCGCACTTCGCAGCGTGCGCCGAGTTTTGGCGCGACATTTTATTTGTCTGTTTGTGACTCTATAGGTATAGTAACTCAATGGATATAAAGTGTATTTTTGTAAAAGAAACGAATGTGAAAAATATGTAGGCGCTCTCTTATTGGATTTGACGTTTTGCGATGTGCCTTCGACGCTGACCAATCATATGCTATTATTATAGAGTCTAATGAACCTAGTGACGTCATCTAAGATGCCACCTATGTGACTGCTGTTTGAAGTGATTCTTAGTTATTGGAAATTAAATATTTTATTTGATGACATTTAATTTCATTCATGACGATATTCATGACTTAAAAAGTTTATATGATTTTTTTGGTGTGATGGGAGTCATAATAAATAGGTTTATACAATAAAAAAGCATGCATACTTTGATGTCGAAACGGTAACATTCCTAAAACGGGTTTTACCTTACATTTACTAGCGTCACCTACTGGGGAATAGCTGAAATGTTTTCCTACTAAATATTCAGCGTAGTTTTGCTATGTTTAGCTAGAGGACGTCACACACGCGCGAGCTCAAAGTTTTTGTATTGCAAATGTTCCCTATGTTCGCTCTATAGTATACCTATATATTTAAATCTCTTTAGTGCTGCTCTAATACTATATTTATATTCTAATATTAATAAACGACGGTTACCAACGCTTACTTACGCAACGCCGTCTGTCAAGCTTCGCAATAATGGCAAATAACCTCCTCTATTTAGGCCTATGTTCAGCTGCGGGCTTTTGTAGGCTGTAATGAATCAATGAATGAATGGTTTCTGAGCTAAGTTAGATATTTATCAGATATAATTGTTTAATATTATATAAATTTAGTGTAAGAAGACGCAGGCCGGAGGGGACATGCCCCTGGGTGGGTAATACTTTTGATTAAAATATTACGAACACCTAGCGTTGAAAGTTCTGTAAATAGAGATAATTTGCCAGTTAGAGAGGCGGCATTTTGAAAGGCTTCCTTGTATTTTTGCGGCATTCTAAAAAATAAATATTTCCTTCTCTGCAGATTGTATATTCGCAACGTGGAAATAGTATTGCTTATTCAAAAGCGAAACCCATCGAAGTACTGTGCTATACGTAGGATATCTCTGTACCACTATACGGAACGTTGACCGTGCCCCCGGCCGAATACCTTGCACAGCGTTAGATCTCCCCTTTTCATTCCACGGCTAAAACCGAATTGCAGGTCCGAGTTCAAATAATAGCTGGGGCCAATGCTATGCAAACTTTGGGTTCGCCGACATCTGTTTTAGGGAAGTACGTTACTAAAAGATGAACGATGAAAGATAAGCTCCATTCGAAATTTCCTCTTTCTCTGCTTTCTGATCTATTCATCCAGCTATGTTGCCTCAAATATCCGCTATATTTTAACGCTTGGAAGGCGGGTTCGGGCACCCGCAGTATTTTTTATTTTCTAGTTGTTATTAAGAAGACACTGCTAACCATTGTTTGTATCCCCTTGTCGCCTTTTATGACACCCACCTACGATAATATGTGGTAGAGAATATTCTTAAAACGCCATGTTATTTAACCCCTCAAGTGACCGGGCATTTTTCGTTTTTACCCGTCAAGTGTCAGGGGCCGTACGGGAGGTAGCACGATACCGGTAGGCGCTAATGTAAACAATGACATTTGTTTTTAATTTTGTATGCCAGCTATATATAAAACTTATAAGCATCGATTCGAAGAAAGAAAGAAATAAAGCTGTTAATATTTAATCCATTCAGACAATATGAATAATTATTATATCTATAAATAAGACTTTAAGAATATCTTTATTTCGTCATAGCATTTCTAATCCGTTTACTTAAGAGGATGAATATTTTACCCTTTGCACTTAAAACTAGGTACATTTTTAGAGAGGAAAGAAAAAATCGTGAGGTAATTTGCATTACCAAGAAATAAAATGTTTCAAGGACATATCTAACACATACTGGAGCAGTTAGTAGTAAAGTAAAAGCGGACAAAATTCTCCAATGATGGCTAATAATCTTCCGGTCACCAGATATCGCTAGTTGAAACTGAGGTGAAGTTTTTCACAATTTACAATGTCATATAATTGAGAAGTTGCGTCGTATTATATAAATACACAAAACAATGCCTCAGTGGTTTGCTCTTTAATTTTTGCACATATTTAACTTTTTTTTTTAATTTTTCTACTTTTATGAATATCTGTTTAAATATTTTTAATCTTATTAATATAAAATATAGCTAATAGTACAGAAAGAAACATAAAAGTTTACATTTTCCGAACAAATTAACTTTCGCGCCATGTAATCTGTCAAATATTTCACCTCGTTTCAAGTGGCGCTGCCCTGGTGGCAAAAAAAGTCGTGGATGCCCTTATTAAATGTGTGTCTCTGATGCGTAAGGTGTGGGCCAGCCCCAACAGTATCTTGAGGCTGATGGGGGACAGGTTAGACTGCCTCTATATGCTTCACTGCTACTACATGCCCCTAGCAGTTAAGCAATAGCTTGATTGTTTTTTTTTTAAGCATCTACTTACACTAAATATTAGGTTCTTTTTTAACAAAATAAAGGGTCTTTACCACTCGAATAAATACTATAACTGATATAGCCTATCAAAAGTCCACTCCTGAAAATAGGCCTCACTTGGCACGCTTGGCAAGCGGTTGACAGCCGCTGATTTTTATTTTATTTTTAGTTATTTTTAGGAAAACGTTGTTGGTTTGTATCTCTCTGTCGTTTCTTACAACACCCAGGGATGAAATTAGTGATATGGGGTAGTGGATATTCTTACATCGCCATTTTACGCTAATAATAAGAAATAGGAGGCCAAACAGCAATAGGAGGTATAAGGCTGTAACAACATAATTTTTTTCTTTAAGATTGTAGTGGACGCTCAATAACTCTAAACTTGTTTGCCTATTCCATTTGACTAATCTATACTTAAATAAAGATGTTGATATTTAATATCCTTTTTTACTAAATCGTTCTTTCAGGTACAAAGGGCGTGAAAAGACGCATGCGTGAACAAAATGGTGGTACTTTGTCTCCCACTTCTCGTTTTTTCCCGCCAGTGACGTCCGAAACTCGGGACGATCGCCAGTCGGTCGCGGGAGTACGAGGAAAACTATAATAACTGTCAGCAACACTAACCACTCAGAATCACAGAATCAATTAGTGATGTGAAAAAATATCGATATTTTAAGTTACGTAAATAAAAATGATTAGTATTAAATTAGAATACCAGAAATTTAATATTGTTTCATATATTATGTTTCATGAATTAATAGCTATCGTATGTTACAACATATTAATGATTATAATGTGTCATGACAACGAAAACGAATAAAATAATAAAATAAAATATATACAATAATTTTACGACAATAAATAAAGTAATCTTGACAATAAACACAAAATAAAAATAAATATGGCAAATACTGCTCATTTAATGAGGCGGCAGAGTTCGCGGGATCTTTATGCCCAACGGTCCCTGGATAGAATGGAGATGAAGGAATTGCGTGGGCGTTTGGTAACAATGGAGAATGGTCATCCATCACACCGTACCCATGTCATGTATGGTGCAACTAATGAGGCTTTCGAAGACACCAGTCCCAACCGACAATCTTCAGAGAGTCCAACTAGTAAAGCTAGTTCTGGTGAGGATCGAGTTGTTAAACCCGAAGGGGTAGAATGCGAGAGAGAGTCGTGGGACAGCAAGCTAACTTTCCTGCTTGCCACCGTTGGCTACGCAGTTGGACTGGGTAATGTATGGCGATTTCCATACCTGGCACAGAAAAATGGTGGTGGTGCATTCTTAATACCTTACTTTGTTATGTTGGCGATAGAAGGCATACCAATATTTTATCTAGAGTTGGCCATCGGGCAGCGTCTGCGGAAAGGCGCTATTGGCGTTTGGCATCAAGTGTCTCCATATCTTGCTGGCATTGGGATAAGTTCGGCTGTGGTCTCATTCAACGTTGCACTGTACTACAACTCTATCATAGCGTGGTGTTTGTTCTACTTCGCGCAAAGCTTCCAAGCGGAGCTACCTTGGTCTGAATGTCCGAAGAAATATTTCAGCAATGGATCGTACATCCCCGAGCCCGAATGTGCTGTAAGTATTCAAAGCTATATTTTCAGTTACAACTGTTTAATAAAGATTTGATGATGAGAATGGCGACTAATTTTCCTCTGGTCTATGCAATACTTTATAATAATTGCAGTGATAAAACACTGACACAATCATTGCAATACATAAATTGGATTTCGAATACTACTACGCATTACAGCCGTATTTGTAAAACTAAGTCATCTTTTATCATTAGCAATAATTAAAAAAAAAAAAAATCTATATTTATTAGCCTGGATTATGATATGCAATACATTATTTTATTACTATACAAGCTACGATCGATACTGCCAATTCAATAAAATTCAATCACAATATTACATATTATATACATATTTATTGCATAAAATTTTACTATTACATAAATATAGATATTTTTGAAACGTGTGTTTGGGATTTTTAGAAGGCCTAGTGTTTTTTTTAAATATTATCCGTCGAAAAATGATTGTCTTGCAAACTTATGATTGTTTCCATGTCCATAACATTGCATTCAAACCATGCCTCGATTATATCGATTAGCTCAGTCAATACTCAAAGGTAAAATACCTTACCTTATTCTGTGTAATTTTATAGAAAGTTCTGAAGAATATCATTAGTATAAGTTATGTTACAATATAAATAGTACTCTAGGTAGACTTATTGTATAATTGTCGATATTTTAACTTTATCTAGTAATTCAGAACAGGAGCAGGAGGATTAACGAAAAAAAAAAAACGCTTTAAAAACTTAATTACAAAACGTTACCGTTATTAAACTATGCTAAAATGATATTTATTCTTTCTTTAGGAAACCTCTATTTATAAAAATCAATTGCTGTCCGTTACAAAACAAGCACAAGTAAACGTTACAAGTAAACTATTTCAATTCTAATGCACATGATGATAATGCACCTCCATAAAGGGTTCTCACTGAGGTAACACCGTTTCATATTAGATTTTGCATAAATCGCACGCGAAGCGGAGATGTAGTGATCTATTTTACCAAATCAAAAAATCGCGTTCCTCTCAAATCACTTATAACAATTTTATATTGCACTTATATGCATAATAAAAAAGTACACCAATAGCAAGAGGATATTTCAATAACTACTTCTGACGTAGTTATAAGATTATTTATTTCGATTATTAAAAAAAAAGTTAATTGAAAATAATTTCAATAAGGGCTAATAATTTTCTGCTCACCAGATGTCGCTAGTTGACACTGAGGTAAAGTTTTTTGTTACACAATGTAATTTAATTGAGAAGTTGTTTTTTAATGAAAGTTTATCAGTTTCTAGAGTATTATATTAATACACAAAATAATGCGTCAGAGGTTTGCTCTTTAATTTTTTGCACATTTTTAACTCTTTTTGTAATTTTTTATTTTTATGAATATCTGTGGTTTTGTTTATTTGTTTTTAATGTTATCAATATAAAATATAGCTAATGGAACAGAAAGAAACAATAACTTTTACATTTTCCGAACAAATTAACTTCCCCGCTATGAAATCTGTCAAATATTATACCTCACTTTCCTGTGGCGCCGCCCTGGTGGCAGACAAAGTCGTGGATGCCCTCATTGGACGTGAGTTGGTCGGTATGGATGTGAACAAGATGTCTTTCGAAAAATTGAACTTATCACTTTGATTTTTATTATTAGTTTTATATTTTAATCCTTGGGAAGCCTTTTGAATTTCACTATTGTAAACCGTCCCGTTCATTAATATTTTAATTTTTAGGCGGCAGTAATGCATGGGGCAAAATTCAATGTGTTTAGGTTATTATTTAGTTTTTTATTCTATTAATTATATGACAATTTTTTTCGATAACAAAATACGAATCACAGGTATCAAGTAGTCAAAAAAAATGTTAATTAAGCACAAACAATTTTTTGTAGCTTTAAACGAAATACGTGTTTCGGTAATTAATTAAAGTAAGTTGATATTCGAAACATTACATGAGCGTTCAAGGTCATGAGCGTCACTTTTGGTTTTTTCAAATTAAAATTAATTTCCTTCGTCAATGTTTACGAAATGAATCTTCGAGTTTTGATGTAAATAAGTATAAGTTTTCGGAATATATTATATTGCTCCTATATGTTGTCTATTTTCTTCACTCTCCAGTACTTGGTATCTATATTATAATTTAAGATTAACTCAAGTTGTGCACTTAAAATGAAAGTACCGAGGCGACCGAGCTTTAGAAAATAAAAAAAAATTCTCAGTGATGAAACCTATTTAGATAAACTTGGAGAGTAAAACATTACGGTAATTTTTTATTTTGGTTATATTATAAAATTGCTAAATACGACATTTTTTCCAAATCGTTAGAGCTGTTTTCGAGGAACCAATTACATAATATTACATATACGTGGTAGAGTCACGCCTCATGACACGCTCAGGTCATGCTGCAGCTATATTATGATTGTGGCACGAATGGGTCGGCTCGACCGGGGTAGCTCCACGCTCTCACAGAATACCATCGTAAAAGAACCGGAGACCCTTATTTCTGGAAAGAAGCATTCCATCTTAGCCCTCAGAGGAGACAACGCATCTGCATTTTGATTCTTAATCGAGGATAAATTTGTCTATGGGCCACAGCATCCACTTACCATCAGGTGGACTGTGTACTCTTTTGTTACCCTTATTCTATAAAAAAAATGTTATTTGTTATTGCCCTGAGCTAAAACAGTTAGCATTACATTCACTTTTTATCCCGTACGTCGTATTCTGGTTCAAAGGGTAGGAGCCAATATAATAAAAGGTGACGAGGAATTTTATCAAAAGTCCTACTGAAGTAGACTGTTACTTTTAGGTAAACTGTAAGGTGTAAGCTCATTTTTCGTCCTTAAAAAATGTACTTCAGATTGTTGTTTTCCGGAAGCAGCAGTATTCAATCATTGATACATGTTTGAATATGATTTGGTTTTTCTGATCATCAACGTCATCATCACTTGAACAAAGCTGTACAAATGTTTATTGGTTGCTACTGGGCATTGTAAAGTTACTCAATTAATTTGTGTCGGTAGACTTGAATATATCATCCTCGAGGAAGGGCGTCCTATTCGTGTGGGTGGACCTTTAATTTCTTTACATTATGGCCGAGCAGGCAGATCATTTTTCATTTTCGATTTAATATGAATATGTATTAAAGCATTCTTTGCCTTCTTATTATTTACTTCGCAACTTTTCATGCGAGTAATAATGGAATTGGGTTGTCCTAAAGCGGACAGATATTAGGTATAATTCTGTTAAGGGTATTCTCTGCAATCCGTATTTTAAATTGGTTAAAATAGTGGTACCCACAAACGTACGCACTACGCCGCCACGGGTTCATACGTACTCGTACAAACTCGGTTCGCACGTACTCGTGGTGGTGTTAGTATATTCCATTACCCCATATCGTCCCGTGGGTGTCGTAAGAGACAAGAGAGGGAAATTGAAGCAGGTTTTCTTCCTCGTATAACCTCTCTGTGAAATTGTTTACCACCGGCGATTTTACGGACCGATACGGCTTAGGGACCTTCAAGAAAAGAACTTACTCCTTTCTAAAAGGCCGGCAACGCACCTGAAATTCTCCTGGTGTTGCAGTTGTTCATGGGCGGCGGTAGTCACTTACCATCAGGTAAACCGCATGCTCGTTTGCCCCCTCTTATATAAAAAAAGGCGATGAGCAGCAGTATCTTCCTGATAACAACTCAATACGATAAAAAACTTCAGTTGCTAACCCGCTCACCAAGCGTGGCATCTATGGAAAAATCCTCCCTATGACGCAATCTATGGGGGAGGCATATGTTCAGCAGTGAACTTTTATAGACTGTAATGGAAGGTATTCCGCGTTGGACATGAAAAATGTGCCACGTCCTCCTCTCCAACATGATGTATGTAAGTCTGACATCTGGCTACGCTGAGAGGTGCTAATACTTTATTCATTTATGTAGCTATACCCAACGGTCGTCGGGGAGGCATTTTTGTTGTACTAAATGTGTAAAAAGGTGTGTTTATACGTTTCCGCTGTAAATTTTAGAAAAAAAATTAAATTTGAATATCTTTCGATTAAGTCGATTGCAATGAGATTTAAACTTAATCAACTCCAAGTAGTGGCCGATTTTTTTCTATAAATTCTATTTAAATTGGACCTGTATAGTTTTTACGTGCTGTACTTCCAATACACAAGCATACATCACTACTTTTTTTTTAAGTTCTATCTATGTACGCTGTATGTCACCCTTATTCTATATAAAAAATACGTTTGAATAACTTTACTTCAGAAAACTCGATCAGAAAAAATTAAATTCAAACATTTTTTTATTTGTAAATTGTATATGGTTTTATTACCTGCAGATTCTGATAACGCACTTAATGGGAACCGCAGGCTTTTTGTTATAGTATGTTGCATATGTGTGAATTAAAAATCCACTTTTTTTCCAATATATTAATTTATTACTGTATAATTTTGTTAAACACTTTTTCCTTTAATTTATTTATTATGTTAATTAGAAGTATTTATGTTTTAATTTCATTTGTTTATAAGTTGTATTTTATTTATGTTTATAGATGTATATTTAATTATTAAAGATTTCTGCTCTAATAGCTTATAAATAAATAAATATAAATATCCAAAAGATTTATTCCTTTACAAATTTAAAAAAAATATAAATTTTAGAGGGAATCAAGGCAGGAGATAGGCAACAGCGTCTTCTAATATTAAACGAAAGTCAATCGGTATTTTTTTAATATACCACGTTTTTTGAACGGACTAAAAGTATAAAATTTCTTCTTCCTCTTTTTTTTTCGTATACTTACATTGTCACCAATTCTGATCTATGTTCAATTTCAACAAGTCTTTAGCTCATTGGGACGTTAGTTTAAAGTCAGTTCCTAAATTCGAACCGAACAGACGTACACGAAGGTGAGTTAATAACAAGTGGTAAAATTAAAAATTTTGTACAACCGACTTCAATATAAATAAAATAAGAACATCATCAATGTAGTCGAAATCAATTAAATACGCATTATTAAGAATAACTCAAAAACTACTGGTCAGATCTTGATCAAATTTATATGGGATCACACGAGAACCACTTTCAAATAAAAAAGAATCATCAAAATCGGTTCACTTAGAAAAAAGTTCTGAGGTAACACACATAAAAAAATAGAGTCGAATTGAGTACCTCCTCCTTTTTTAAGTCGGTTAAAACGTGGAAAAAATAAAAAGACTGTGGGTGCCGACACGCCCGTCAAGCGTGGTAACTATAGCAAATATACCCCCTATGAGGCAATCTATGGGTAGGACTTTTGATAGGCTGTTAACGGTACCTTATTTAATCATAAAATTAATTTCTTGTTGAAAAGGCTCAGTTCTTGCCTTTTCAACAAGAACAAACTTAAAAACTTAAGGCTCAAAGGCTTTACATCGTCGGAAAAAAAAAAGTTTCTATAGAAAAAAATAATATTTTTATCTATAGAGACCTTATCTTTTTGTTATAAGAATTTCTTTTTATTTTAACAGAGCAGCACAAATTGTATAGAAATTTCATCCTATACCAATCTCAGATAAGTGATTCGATTACGTTACGTTCCATCGGGTTTATTATGAACATTAAAACTACTCAAAAAGTATAGAGCGTTCAATATGATATTGAAGATTTTAGTAAACGGCCTTTTCAGCTGTTCTCTCGATTGCGATTCATTCGGAAACTGTTGATTGCGCAGCATATTCTAGCTGGTAGGGTTTTCTTGGGGTGGAACCGATGGGGAAAAAAGGTTCTATTGTGGCAGCCTCGTACCGGTAGGCGAAGTGTAGGGCGACCCCCTACTAGATGGAGTGACGACCTGGTAAGACATGCAGGAAGTCGATGGGTGCAGGTAGCTCAGGACCGTGCTTTGTGGCATTCGTTGGTGGAGGCCTATGTTCAGCAGTGGACTTTTGAAGGGCTGTAATGATGATAATGATGACAATGACGTCCTATTCCTGGCCAAAACTCTCCTCTTACTTTTGACAGGGTTTTGGAGCAATTAGTCCACTGCGCAGCTCCTCCTAGCCTCGTAGTCTAGTGATCGTAAACGCGGTTGCTAATCATGAGGTCCTGGGTTCGAATCCCGGGTCAAGAAATTCTCAGTAGCAGCCCGGAGTTAGGAAGTTGGCGGTGTTTCACTCCCGTGCCCCGGAAAGCACGTAAAGCCGTAGGTCCTGCGCCTGATCTCTATACGGTCCTGTCGGATTATCGTCCCATCGGACTAAGAGAAAGAGGGAATAAAGAGTGCATTTGAGCTTGCTCATACACTTGGGCACCAAAATCTTGTCCTGTGCTAGCCATCTAGACTACGTTGAGACTGGCTACCGTGACCGACTCTGATTCGGTCCGGAGAACATTATTAGCGGACTTCACATGTCTTCGAAATGACAGGATTCCTCATGACTTTTCTTTCATCGCTGAGCACGTGGTAAATCAACATTTAAAATTGCAATTATTAATTTCATTGGTGCCGACGGGAATAGAACGGGTTACTTGCGTACTGTGGAATTTATAGCGAGCGCTTGGCTCCTGAGCCACCACGGCTCTTCCAGGTACCACTATACAATACGTAACAAAAACCCTGGGGTTCCCGTTAAGTGCGTTATCAGAATTAATATTCAAACATATAGAAAGAACTTTACTTCAGAAAACCTCAGTAAATATTAAGGAGATGATACTTGAATTTATCACAAAACGAAATCCTCTAAAAACCCTAGTTGATATTTGTGAATGGTTGAAAACCATGCCCTCAAAAATTTCAATACAGTACGCACCACTATTAAGGTTAAGTTAAAAGAGCATTTTCTAAATTTGCAAAAAGATTAGACTTTTAATAAAAAGTAAAAGCCGACTTTAAAGAAATAAAAATCATAAATAATTTTCAGATAATAGCTTTAAAGCCGGTATTAAGTAGTATTAAAGCTCAGACTTCAGAAGGTTTTATGCGAAAGTTATTTTATTCTTTAAATTAAGTCGGCTTTTACCTTTATTACAAGTTTAATTTTTTGAATATTTGAGTTGATTAAGGAATATAACAAGCTCGAATGTCGTCTAAAAATTAAAATTAAAATATTTAAACTCGTTTACGTGGTAGAGCCATGTTGTATTAATTTGCAACTTACGGTTGTAGCACGAATGGGCTGAATATCGAAGTGAGGAGGGATCACGCTCTCACAGTAAACCAGCGTAAAATAGCAGCTTAATGCTGCTGTGTTTCGTATGGTGAGTGTAGAGAACCGGAGACCCTTTTTATTTGGATGCCAGGTATTTCATCTTAGTCCTCAGGGATGACAACACATCTGCATTTTGATTCTTAATCGATGATAAATGTAGATGTCTATGGGCCACAGTATCTACTTACCATTAGGTGGACTGTGTGCTCATTTATCACCCACTAGCTGTTCCCGCGACTTTGTCCGCGTGTAATTTATTACGATTAGATTTCATGGGTTTTAATTTTTTTGCGCGGAGCCCTAATTCTTTTTCCAAAATAAAAGTAGCCTAAGATAATCCTTATAACATCAGCTATCTACCCCGTCGAAATCAAACCAGCCGTTTCGGAGATTAGCCGGAACAAACAAACAGACAGACAGACAGCAAAAATTGTAAAAATTGTGTTTTTGTAATAAGTACCGTATATACTTTCCTATGCATTTAGTCAAAAGTTGTTATTTTGTTATTACAAACAGACACTTCATTTTTTTTTCTATTTTTCCATCTTTCGATATGGATTATTTTCTTAAAATTGATATAGGACTACTCCTGAAGTCTGTATTACTACTCATCCCGTTTGCCGAAGCTGTGATGAATCACACCGGCGCTAGACCACCAAACAGTGACCATCACTTTTCTAGGGGTAAGTTTTCGTTTAGGGCATTGTTTAGGTGCTGAACCAGGATCCAACCAACTTGCTGAGCGCTTGCCATTGTCAAACAATGACCAACAATGCGGTTCAAAATTCCTTCGTTTGTGTGCCTGTTGAGCAGTGGAAGGCACGTCTCGACGCGTACTTCGCGCTGGCGATCATTGAGTTCGTGGGGCACATATTCCATAATTTTTAGAATTTTTAACGTATCCAAGATTAAAATGCGATGAAAACATAACGCTAATCAATAAACAAATGACTAATTTTGAAAAAAGAATTTCATGTTTTTAAAATAAAATTAATTTTAAATTAGAATTCTTACAAACAAAAATTATTTTGATTTGAAATCGTCAGTACTGCAGAAAGGCAATTTCATAGGTAAAGACCTGAATCCAAATCGAAATTACACTCTATAGTTTTGGACAAGTTAAGTATCATTCCAATTAAGTCTTCTTTCGTCTCTTCACTTTTTAGGAACATTCTTTAGCTCAAAATTTGGTTAACAAATGGATATCTGCAATCTTATTCTATAGAACCGTTATACAATCTCTGTCTTTTTGTGCTTCTTTCTCTAGTTTCTCTATTTCTCCTTAAAGTCTGTGCCGTGAGCAACTCAATTTACTAATGTTATTATTTTTTGTTTTCTGACATCACATATAACACCAGGTTTTTTATTTCATCTTTAAAGGCGTAGGATAGAAAATCATCATCCCTTCTCCTCAAAGACAAAGGTAGGTGGAGTCTTCTCCATAAGATTATTCAAATTTGATTCTGACAAGGACTTGTCCAGACATTCAGCCATTTTAAATAATTGTTTTAGGCAAATACAAAATAAAGTTACATACTTATCTGAAATAAACTTCAAATCACGTTGACAAAGTGCGCACACAAATAATGATAACGTTTTCTTAGTCATATTAAACAAAATCCGTGTTAGGTTGTTGAAAACAACGTTCGCGGTTTACAAAACAAAGAACTAGTCTTCTCATCAACTCGATTAAAGAAGTTACGGCGAATTGACCGTTACTTTAAGGCCGCAGAGCCGCAGAGTCGAATAGTATACATAGAAGTCTGGAATGTTACGAACTGTTAAAGAAGTAGATAGTTTAGATGAACATTCCACTAGTATCTGTAAAGTAAGCCTACGGCATTTATTAACTTAGAGTGTCCCAATTTTTTTATAATTTTACAATATTTATTACCATAATAAAAAAAAAAACTAAAACAAAAAACTTAAATTATCATACAGTCCCACTCCCCACGGTATTGTGTCAAGGACGACGGCTGCGTTTCCTCGCTGAATGGCTATACTTAGCCTTTGAGCGAGAAAGGAGCCAGCCCTCACTCAGTTTCACTTCATTTAACTATATTTACGTGATATAGAAAAGGAAAAGGCCTAATATATCTTATATTTACTGAATGTTTTTGCCATTTGTCGGAGCCAGAAACTCTATGGTGTGATACATTTCTTTGACGTCGCTATTTCATTTACTTAATTGGTTGCTTGGAAAATAGCAAAAGTTAGTTATACAGGATACAGGTACAGATTAAATAATTATTTCTAGCACTGTTTGCTGAAAGCTAAAATGTAATAAGATCCAATAAATTACTTAGTGCAAATAACTCGCAGTTAAATCAATTTAGTAAGTCTCTTTAATCGTGAAGACAGAGCTATAACGCGAAAATTACTAAATATTTTTATTGAAAAATTCTTAGAATGGTACTTTAGATTTATTATCATCATTGCTGATCATGTTGTCCCTGATTCGAATTCCGGTTAGGGCCAAAATCAGTTATTGAAGTTTTCTATCAAGAAATTCTTAGTTGTAGCCCGGAGTCAGGAAGCTGGCGGTGTTTCACCCCCGTGCCTCGAAAAGCACGTAAACCCGTTGGTCCTGCGCCTGATCTATCTCTGGTCGTGTCGGATTTGCATCTCATCGGTCTATAATCCTGTTCTGCGCAGATTTAGTCTCCATTGACTCGCCGTGATTGAAATTCAGTCTGGAAGACATTATTATGGCTGGAGTACGAATGGGTCGGCTTGACCGTGGCAAGAGAATGTAAAATATTAGAATTATATTACATTGCTTCGTAAGGTGTGTATGAAAGTTGATAGATATAAGAGTAAAGGGAGGCTCATGAAAAGATGGATGGACTGGGGAAGGGATGTTATGCGTAAGAAAGGAGTGACTGATGAGATAACGGCTGAAGGAGATGAATGGAAGAAGAAGACATACTATGCCGAGTCTAAATAACTTGAGATAAGGGCAGGTAGAAGGAATAGTTTCGTATGGTAACTGATAATATAAGAACCGGAGACCGTTTTAACTCTCTACTTTCTGTGATGTTAATGCTCGAAGCTAACGGGTTTTTACAGCTTCATCGGACTCTGGGCTATATAAAAGGGGGACTGATGTAACTGATGGTGAAGATAGTGACTGATTCTGATAACCTCCTCAGAGTAAGTGTACATGACCGTTGGCGTGTAGGTGAACACCGCACTGGAAATCTCGCATTCGAACACGAGTTGGTTCTTCATCAATCATCATCATTATCATTATCAGTCATCGCTAACAAGGCAATCCATCTTAATCTTGACCGGGGGTAACTACACATCTGTTCAACTTTTATTTTAGTATAAATATATGTGTCCACCTGGTACAATATCCACTTATGATCAGATGTACCTACTATTTGATCGTTTGTCGTGGTATAAATAGTATAATTATTATTAGGTCATAATTTGCCAACTCACAGCGGGCGTCTCCCATATTAGGGATAATTAGGAAAAGGAATTATGATAAAGCTTTTATATCTAACAGGACAGGCTTTTGTTACGCTAAGACAAATAAATTTACCATTTAGGGCTTCCACCACCGACCATCACGAAGGACTTTAATCTTGCACTGGCTTATTTATTTATTTAAAATCTTTACTGAATTCCAATATAAAAAACCAGACAATCCACGGAGTGATGAGGATTTGACGTAGGTGTAGCAATTAATAAAAAAAGAAGATCTAAATCAACACACATTATATATAACTAAATATATTATGATATAATATTGTAAGTAAATACATATATAGGAGCTTATAACATGTAATAAGAAAGTCTTTCGCTTTAAATTCTTTTGAGCATTTCTTTTAGTAGACTTTTACTACCTTAGAGTACACATAAGTAAGCTATGCTTATGTATACTCCAAGCTTACGACATATTATGTGGCGAAATGAAGTAATTAATCTTTCACGACGCAACCATACGTCTTTCTTTATTACAAACTTTTTTTAATAAAGAAATACGTATTTCCTATTTAATTATTACCTATTTCGCGTTTCGACTTTATTAACTACTAGCTGTTACCCGCGGCTTCGCCCGCATGGTCACTGGGAAATGAACTATCCATTGCTTTTTAAATTGAAAGAAAGCTGAGTTTTATAGATTTGTCAGAGATGCAGCCATTAAAAGGAAACTGAGCAAAATTGATTCGTCAGCCTATTTAAATGTTTTGAAACGCAGCGTATAGGAAAGCATGAAAATAGCCTGTTTATTCCAAATGGAAATGGGATATTTTTTAATTAAAGGAAACTGAGCATAATTATCCGTCAGGGATGCAGACTTTTGAAAAGAAACTGAGCTGAATTGATTCGTCAGAGATGCAGTTTTCTGAATTGAAAGGAAACTGAGCCAAATAAAAGATCCATCAGATATGCAGCCTTTTGAGTTGAAAGGAAACTGAGCTTAATAGGTCCGTCAGAGGTGCAGCATTTGGAATTGAAAAGAAACTGAGCTAAATAGGAAATTTTGAATTGAAAGGGAAGATCTGTGGGAATTCTGATTAATTGATTGTGGGAATTTTGAAAAAAAACTAACTGAACACTATTTTAAGACGCTACTGTACACAATGTTATATGTTTTTCCATTCGGGGAAAGAATGTGGAGATTCTGGGCATTTGACACACGCGAACATGCTACTACATTTTTCTAAGTTGACCCCCGCTACCTGTAACGTTTGCCCTTGCGCTTTATTAATTGTCATTGCAAAACTGAGCTTAATAGGGAACTGCAACCTTTTGAATTGAAAAGGAAGATCTGTGGGAATTATAGGGATCCGTGGTATAATAACATTTTCACCTTTTCCTACGCCTGTCAAAATTGTAGCACCGATTATGTTCCGTCCAAGATGTGTCACACGCAGCCTTGTCCCGTTACATAACCGAGGAGCATCTAAATTTGACTGGGACGCCTAATTTTAATTGAAGCTTATGTGAGGGCACACCTGACAACTCTAGAGAATTTAGAAACTCTACGGGATATGAAGTGCTCTGTTCTGTGTCCATAACTGTGTCTAATGACAAATACTCTGTTATTTCTCCTGCTACTTCGCTTAATATATCTGAATTTATTTTGTTAACGCTCTCATTTTTTGGTGCAAGAATCGCCCTTTCACATAACCATTTGTCTTCAAGCATGTTGTTCGTTAAAACTGAATAAACGCTCGCAATTAATTCGGAATGACTCTGTACTAAATTACAAAAATCTCTCGTCAATTTAACGCAGCCCTCAGCATCCGTTTCCAACCGCCCATCGCCAATTTTTAATAGTGTATCAGCATAGTTTCCAGCATTGGTATCATTATACAAATGCACTCTCATATTCGTAGTTAAACTGAATTTTGTCACCTTGTTCCATAAAATAGACGACTTGAGGCATGCTTTAATTTCATCTGCAGGTGTGCCCTTTTGAATGACAGGTAAAGTTGGCGAAAGTCACCAGCCAGTAAAACCACCATTCCTCCCATTACATCGGTATTGCTGCGCAAATCCTGGAGCGTTCGATTTAGTGCTTCTACAGCTTTTTATGCGACATTGTGCTGTCCCACACTAAAAGTTTGCATTGTCGTAGCATTATACCTCGTGCACTATTTTTGCTAAAGTTGCAGATCGGCGATTCTTCCTGGGCTAGATTTAGAGGGAGTTTTAAAACAGAATGTGCAGTGCGGCCCCCGCTTAGCAGCATGGCGGCTATACCGGAGGAATCTACGGCCACAGCAATGTTTTTATCTTTCCGTACTTGCGCTAATAATAAATTTAACAAAAATGTCTTCCCAGTTCCTCCAGGGGCATCTAAAAATAAAAGTGCACCATTTCCAGATTCAATTTGTCCTAATACTTTGTCAAAAACTCGTTTTTGTTCGGGAAGCAAGCGGGGTACAAATTCGGCTACTTGCTGCTGCAAAGCTGGTATATCGTAGTTTGTTTCACGTATAATTTCATCACTTAGTTCATTTTCGGTTGTTCGCTGAGGGCTTATCATTCCAAAGTCGCTTAACTTTTTGCCTACCATTGCCATTACTTTATCTTCAATTTTCCAAGTGCGTCATTATAAATGTGTTCATTGTATGTCATATTCGCGTGTGTCTGCTGTAACCTTCGCAAAATATCTTCCGCCATGTACTTTTATATTTGTCCCACAATTTATGTGCATTAGATAGCCCGCAAGATGATATGAGAGTTGCATAAAGATCCCTAATTTTGGCTGGTGACTGGCACTGCACAGCTTCCTCCATGGTTTCATCCCAGTGATTATCGTTTTCTAAAAGATGCAGAGCTCACATGCTTCTCTATAAGTTGCGCATTCCTGACCGTTGACAGTTTTAAGGTCTTATATCCTGTAGGATCCTGAGCATGGTGCAGCAGCAATCGTAAACAGAAACATTCAAAATTAGTTACATGGACGGTATACACACGACCAAGGGCATCTGATGACTTTACACCGGCCAATTTGCAACAGGCGCGCCTTGAATACAGCGTTTCCACTCCTTCCTAGATGTGTTCCAAGTATAATAGCGGGGACTTCAGAATATAACAACGTTTTGCAAAGGGTCGGTTTGACAAAGTTGAAAGAAGGCTGTTAGTGTAGTTTTGGCGGTGATGCAATTCTTTCTTGGAAATTTCTTTCGGTGAAATATACACGCTCTCCATTTTCTAAGTGCACAGCAAGGTGAGTAACTGTTGGGTGCCTTTCGTGTAAAGGGAAGCCAAGGAGACGCAACGCTGCCGCGTTACTGCTGACATAACGCCCTGCTTGAAAGGTCTGTACTTCATTAACGGGATTTGCCTCACCTTCACTCCTGAGATTAAATATTGCTTGGTCGCTTCCTTTATTTATGTACTTACAGATAAACTTGATTGCGCGGACAGAGCTACATGCTTCTACATTAATGTGGGCATTAAACATTTTACATAGAATGGGCGAATACGGGACAATCCAGCTGTTATCTAAGGTTTCGAACGCTCCAGAGCGAGATTTGATTGTAACTTTCCTGCCACAATCTTCGGGAGCTCTGCGTCTGTATAAAGGGTAGCCATTGTCATTGTGCACTGTTTCTTTTAATAGCTGTTTAGGAAATTTCTTTGTACATTTTCCTTCTTTCATACATGGCGATATTGAATTTCGTGCTCCATGGACCGTGAATCATATTTCGGACGATGGTATCATACAATTCTTTATCTTGCTCAGGATCCGGAATCTCGGCGCTTATTATGTCGTCTATTTGACTGGGCCGCAACTTCTTTAAGCCATATTAGAATGTGGGCATGCGGTAATCCTCTTTTGCCATTCAATTGAATACATGAAGCACTGCACCTCTCCGAAAATTTTCCTTTGTTAATTACATACATTAATTTTGTACTTTTAATCTAAATACTCTGCAACTAAATCGTGTCTGTCAGTACTTTTTGGCCCGGCATTAGCTCCTCGGTTATTTCTTTCCATGTGGAATTGCAAGTAAAAGTAACAAAAGATCAGGTCTTCCGTAAGTTCGTACATAGGCGAATGCGTCTTGTGTGTACTCATGTAGGTAGCGGGGACTGTTAACGAATGATGAGGCAGAATTACCATTTTACCTAAATCTCTGGGGTTTACATTGGCGTCGCTAGAAACTGCATCTTGTAAATGTATATAATTCTCAACGCACAGCTTTTTGATTTAAAGATATATAACGGAGACGTTCACTTTTACCTTCACATACATGTCTACCAAAAATTGATGAAATAATTGTCTACACCGGGCTAAGAGGTTAAAATCATTTTCTCGGAACATCATATGCTACGCATAAAAATCCATACATGATACTTTTTTGTTCGGAGTAGGCTCCTTTGTGACCGGGTTAATGAGTGGAATTTGAAAATGATAACCCTCTTGTCCTTTGCAATAAATCAATGGGTATTGCAGAGCGTCATGAAACTTGTGTGTATCGGCTACCCGTTGCAATGTATCATCACGTGCTCGCAAGACAATGTCTCGTGAAGAAAATTGATCACCACTAATTACGGCTGCTATTTTGTTTATCAAAGGTGCATTGTAGCGCCTTTCATGCTCTCCTCGAGGGGTCCGATCTGCGTGAATGACGACTTTATAATCCTGTTCAGGTAGGTTTTCTAAAGCAGTTTTAAATGTTTTGACTAAAATGTTACGTTCATGCAAGAATCTTTGAATTTTGAACACTGTGTCTCTCTCAACTCCCTGGGTAAATTGGCAGCGACGGTCTACCTCAATTTCTTCGTCACCCATAAAATATACTTGTAAAAATTTATGCTGTTCGTTTTCAGCTGGAAAAAGTGAACCTATTCTATGATAAATTTGCCCTTGCACCGTAAATGTAGGCGAAAATCCCGGCATTAGATTACTTATATATTATATAGATTGACGCTCTGCCTGTTCAAGACGCCTTTGCTGACTTTGATCAGGTGTTTCAGTAGCTCTTAAAGTAGCTTGACGCTCTGCCTGTTCAAGACGCCTTTGCTGACTTTGAGCAGGTGTTTCAGTAGCTCTTAAAGTAGCTTGACGCTCTGCCTGTTCAAGACGCCTTCGCTGACTTTGAGAAGGTGTTTCAGAAGCTCTTAAAGTAGCTTGACGCTCTGCCTGTTCAAGACGCCTTTCCTGACTTTGAGAAGATGTTTCGGAAGCTCTTAAAGCAGCCTGACGCTCTGTCTGTTCAAGACGCCTTTGCTGACGTTGAGAAGGTGTCTCAGATGCTCTAAAAGCAGCCTGACGCTCTGCTTGTTCTTGCCTTCTCAGTTCAGCATCTTCTAAAGAGTCTAGCGATCGAGCTAATCTTTTCGCTTGTCTTTGAGAAGATACTCTTGAAAGGCTGGACTTACGTTTGCGAGGCATTATGAAGTAAGAAAAAACCTATTTATAAAAAAACGTTAAAATACCTAAAAGGAATTAAATTTCCTTTTAAATATTTTTAAAAGCAAATCCAAAATATCTCAAAGGAATAAATATTCTTTTAAATATTTTTAAAATCAAAACAACAAAACCAATTCAAGACACAACACGAATCCGAAAACGATAGCCAAAAAATCGAATCAACTTAAACCAAATCACAAAACAAATCGCAGAAAACCGAAATCGAAAGCAGTAGTCAATATAAATATAACCAACGAAAAAAGAAGTAAGTGTATTGGTACCGTATACACTATCTATACTATTAATATTCCTTTGAAATATTGTTAAACAACCTAAAACAACGAAAACCAATTCACGATTCTAAATAAACAAAATCCAAAATCAAAGCCAGAGTCTAAATATGTATAAAGGAATACCAACCAAATTAACAAAACCGATCCAAGAAAATACACAAATCCGAAAATGAAAGCCAATATAAATCCATTCAACCTTAACCAAATCACAAAGCAAATAACAAACAACCGAAATCGAAAGCAGGTAGTCGAATAAGCTACGAAATAGAAACAATTTAAGCGTATAGGTACCTTCATGTATAGGCACTATAAGTTGACGCGCGGCTCAACGGCGGGAGTTAAATACATGTCAGGAAACATTTCGTTACCGCGTTTTAAAAACCTAGTAACGACATCTAGCGGAATCAATTTAAACTATGTATACGTTAGTTAATAAGAACTCTCAAAAAATATTTTTCTTATAATTTTGCACAATTTTTCTTATTGTAATACCGATTCATTCATAACCACATATAAGAACTGTATTCATTTCCGTTCAATAAATATTACTAAGGCTTATTAATAAGGCTTACTAAGAACTGTTTCTACCATTGTTAAGTAATAGTTAAGGGTGAAAGCGTGACAGGTGGTGATAGTATTTGATCCATACTTATAATCACGCCTGTAACCCTTGCGGGGTAGGCAGAGCATCAACGGATTACTTAATATCGTCTGCGAGGTTATCGCCCATTCTGTGAATTACGATGCACCAAAACGTTTGAAGAAAATCAGCTGGTGAATTTTATGTTTTCTATCGCTCTCTTCCCGGTCCTGCGTGGAAAAATACAGATCCATACATTTTTTATCTTAATTTTGGTAAAAAGACATAATAATCCAGATATTCTGACCTTCTGTGTTCGTCCATCGTACCGTCGTCCGTCTTGTAGAATCACGGTGGCGCCACCTAGCTGAATTTAATTTTGCAACATATTCGATTTTCCCACGGGAATGATATGTTTTTCCGCTGAAAAAAGTAGCCTATGTCACTCTACAGCCACCGAACTATCCCCATACAAATAATCATGCCATGCCGACGCTCTCTTGCGACGTGAAAGAACGACAAACTTGTGCAACATATTCGATTTTCCCACGGGAATGAGATGTATTTCCGTGGAAAAAAGTAGCCTATGTCACTCTACAGCCACCGAACTATCCCCATACAAAAAATCATGCCATGCCGACGCTCTGTTGCGACGTGAAAGAAGGACAAACAAACAAACAAACAAACACACTTTCGCATTTATAATATTAATTAGTAAATTAGTATATTAGTATGGATTATGGATTTTAATTCCCGACGCTTCGGGTGCTTCACAGCATCCATGGTCTCGGGGGGACAGAGATGTTCGACATCTTGATATCATAGTTAACCCAGGTTACTTTTTTTGCTCGATCTAACCAACGAACTTACATAATATCTACGAACGAGCTGAAAGTATCTTGAAGTCAAATTGATCGCGATGAAATCCGTAAAATTAGTTGTATTCAAAAACCTTAAACGATGAAAGCTTAATAATAATAATCAAATAAAGCTTAATAATCTCTATTTGATTATTATTATTAAAAGTTAGTTACAGCCTATATACGTCCCACTGCTGGGCACAGGCCTCCTCTCATTTCTGAGAGGGTTTTAGGGCAAGGAAAAGTCCGCCGCGCTGCCCCAATGCGTGTTGGCGAACTTCACATGTCTTCGAAATATTTTTTTTTGATTTCTCTGACATGCAGGTTTCCTCACGATGTTTTCCTTCACCGCCGAGCACGTGGTAAATCAGCATTTAAAATTGCAATTAACAATTTCATTGGTGCCGGCGGGGATCGAACCCGGGTTGCTCGCGTACTGTGAAACTTACAGCGAACGCTAACCATCTGAGCTACCACGGCTCTCAATTATTATTAAGCTTTCAATAAATAAATAATCGAATTAATGAGGCGTTCGGATTATAGTATGTAAGTAGAAATTTTAGAACTTAAATTGAAAATTTTAAAAACCCCCGAAAAGAACTCACCGCAGCTAACAAAACAGCTGATGACCTTGAAACGGCTGAACCGTTTTTGATAAAACATGTCTAAGAACCACCTCTAGAAAACTTGCTTTTAAATAAAGAAAACGCACCCAAATGGGATCACTAGTTTAAGAGCTACGGTGCCACAGACAGATACACATAGCGGTCAAACTCATAACACCCCTCTTTTTGCGTCGTGGTTAATAAAAGTACGAAGGTAAGAGTACGTTTTGTGACGGTAAAAACATTCTTGCAATAACGCCAACAGAACCGCTCACTGAACGTTCCACGACACAATGTATTGTGCTATATTCCTAATGCGAACCTAGAACATATAAATTTATTTTCGATCAATAAAAGCGGACGGGAAGGGCACTTACTGGTCCATACCTACCTACATAGTTTTGTGCTTTTTAAACGACTTTTTTATCGTCAGTGCTTTTTTAAATGTCGTGAAGTAAATTAATTTCGCTACTTGTGTTCACTTCCATATTAATCGTCTGTCTGACGTCGAATCTAAAAATATGGAAGTGTATTGTATTTCTATATAGGTACCAATATACGTATGACGTTTATATTTATAATAATGCAAGGACGTTCAAAAGTAAAGTAAAGTTACAGCCTATATACTCGTAGGTCCCATTGCTGGGTACACAGGCCTCCTCCGGCATTTCTGAGAGGGTTTTAGGGCAAGGAAATGTCCGCCGCGCTGTCTCAATGCGTGTTGGCGAACTTTGGAGGACGTTTACTTCGCAGAATTTTAAAACTGCTTAGATTTCTATTGGATTCACGTTCTACCCTGTAACAACTGTTGCAATGAAAATTTGGTTAGAGTTAAATTTTTATCCTTATAATTGTTCAGCGATGAAATAAAATATTGACATGGGAATAAGAAAATATGATTATGTGAAATCAGTCAAGTAACTGTGGAAGCCTGGCTTACTTAGCTGTCATCGTTATCTTCATTATTTAAGACTCAGTATTATTTGAAATTTTCTTAAATAATATTGAGTTTTAAGTATGTCTCACCTGTACTTAAACAGTTATTACGTTATTACAACTGAATTGGACGAGGATGTGACGCAATGATGGGTAGGGGCAAGGAGCCGGCATTGGGCGGCATATTTTAGAGGCCGGCATTTTAGGAAAGAAATCAGCAACGGAGAACAAGCTGACACAATCTCTTATTTAGAGACAAGGTTCAGAATAAGTAATATATGCAAATGGTGAAGAAAAATTAATTAAAACAAATCTCAAAAATTCTGTCCTTTTTATCTTTTAAATTCAAAATCCATGGTAATGCATTATATTAACTGATTTTACTGCGCACGCACGCATTCGTAAGGGTCGATCGGTAGGCAAAAACGTTGTTGCCCATAAGTCACATTCAATTTGGTATAATTTCTAATAAGTAGAATACGCTATTTATATATTTTCATAAACTGCAATAACGGTATATCATTATTTATATATTTCAGCTTAAGTTTAAAATTTGGCTACTTTTTGAAAAATAACCTATAAATATATTATCTTTGGCCTCTCAGTATATTTACCAAAATTTGTCTTTAAATGGTTATTGTAATATTAAAGAATACATGATGGCTACCAATAGCCCCTGGGAATGAGTGATCGCTACCAAGCTCTTATGCATAATTCAATTGTCCCACTGGGTTCTTGCTGGTATCCAGGGTTTTTCCGAATTAGTAATGGCATGATTTTCAATAAGTATTACTTTTAATCTGTTGAATAAAAAATATTGTATTCTATTCTATTAAACAAATCAAAATTCACTCAATCAGAAATTGTGATTTCTTTTCACTTTGTTGTAAACAAAACAAATCGAGGTCCGATAAATTTGTCTGTCTTGATTTCGGTGTTACATACAATGCGTAATCGATACAGAACAGAGACTTATCGGCAATCAAGTAACTAAATCAAATAACAACAACTTATAGTCTGTGGCAATCAAATATACATAATAGCGACAGTAGCATAATGGATATGTTATTAGGTTAGGGAGCGGACCGGAAACTTTAAGCGAATATAATGGCTAGGGGTTTTCTACGGAGCCGAATAAACCGGAGATCATAAATTTTGTGAATAATGTTTTTTTTGTAATAGTTTTCAGAGATTTATCATATGTCCCTGTACTTTATCACTTATTTGAGACTAACTGCGCACTTTTTAGATTGCAGTAGATAATAAAATTAATATTATAGAGACAAAACGCCATAATGGTTTACGGTAATCACTTTTTAAAGATTTTTTTTATTTATCAGAGAAAAATAATTATTGTATTTCTCTAGTCAGGTAAAGTGAGCCAGTAAGTTACTTACGACGATTATTAATGCAGTGCGCTTAGTCTAAAATTTCCAGGCATATCATATTACTCTATGTCTGCGTTGTTTGAATAAGTTAATTTAAATATTTTAATTTTTGTAAATTTTAAACAATGGTGATTGATATTAGTCGTCCTTGTGTTTCATTTGTAAGATATTGAATTTTTTTATATGATTATTATTTGTATGATTCTTTGCACATATTGCAAAGTATCGAATTATTTAATTATCAGTGGTGTACGAGTATAATAGCTTCCAGCCTTGCACGTAGTTTATACTACTCTACGTTAGTTTAATCCAAATTTTTATCTTTTTCTTTTTTTATTTGCCTCATGTTTTTCCGATGTTTATTTTATAGTTAATTAGCTACTTCATGCCCAGAAAGATTGTTTAAAAATAAAAATCTATAAATTGTATATTAGGTACAGCATGCTGTTTCAATTTAATATTCGTGACACGGTTTTGGAAACAAAAAGATTAATCAATCCTGCATATACGGAGAAAATGTCGTGAATGAAACTTCTCGAGAATGGTTAGTAAAACTTGGAAATGCTAATTTAGATTTGTTCTATAAACCACGTTCTGGAAGGCGCCAAAATCTCTGGGCTCAATCAAATATGCAACTTTAAAAACAGTTACAAGTTAATCATACAACTGTTCTGCATCTGTAACATATCATGGGAAAAATCTGGAAGAACCTACTATGTCATCGCTTGTCTTGGTATAAAAAAGTATAATTATTATTAGGGCATAATTTCATTGGTGCCGGCGGGGATCAAACTCAGGTTGCTCGCGTACTGTGAAACTTACAGCGAGCGCTAACCATCTGAGCTACCACGGCTCTAATGACCACGCCTTAGAATTGTTCAAATTCCTAAACAAAAGAGAAACGTGATAGTCATGTTAAATTTCTTATAGACGCACTATAAGAAATTTAATTATAATTAAATTGTTAATTGCAATTTTAAGTGCTGATTTACCACGTGCTCGGCGGTGAAGGAAAACATCGTGAGGAAACCTGCATGTCTGAGAAATCAAAAAAAACAAATTTCGAAGACATGTGAAGTTCGCCAACACGTATTGGGGCAGCACGGCGGACATTTCCTTGCCCTAAAACCCTCAGAAATGAGAAGAGGCCTGTCCCCAGCAGTGGGACGTATATAGGCTGTAACTTTAGGGCATAATTTGCCAACTCAGCGGGGGTCTCCCATATTAGGGGTAATTAGGATAAGGAATTATGATAAAGCTTTTATATCTAACAGGACAGGCTTTTGTTACGCTAAGACAGAGAATTTTACCATTTAGGGCTTCCACCGCCGACCATCACGAAGGATTTTAATCAAGCACTGGCTTATTTATTTATTTAAAATCTTTACTGCATTTCAATATAAAAAAGGATACAAGGGGCGGACTGAATGCCTAAAGTTCTCTACCAGACAACCCACGGAGTGATGAGAATTTGACGTAGGTGTAGCAATTAAGAAAAAAAAGAAGATAATAGAATCTAAATCAACACACATTATATATAAATAAATATATTATGATATAATATTGTAAGTAAATACATATATAGGAGCTTATAACATGTAATAAGAAAGTCTTTCGCTTTAAAATCTTTTGAGCATTTCTTTTAGCAGACTCTTACGACCTTAGAGTACACATAAGTAAGCTATGCTTATGTATACTCCAAGCTTACGACATATTATGTGGCGAAATGAAGTAATTAATCTTTCACGACGCAACCATACGTCTTTCTTTATTACAAACTTTTTTTTAATAAAGAAATACGTATTTCCTATTTAATTATTACCTATTTCGCGTTTCGACTTTATTTTAATTCCCGACGCTTCGGGTGCTTCACAGCATCCATGGTCTCGGGGGGACAGAGATGATCGACATCTTGATATCATAGTTAACCCAGGTTACTTTTTTTCGCTCGATCTAACCAACGAACTTACATAATATCTACGAACGAGCTGAAAGTATCTTGAAGTCAAATTGATCGCGATGAAATCCGTAAAATTAGTTGTATTCAAAAACCTTAAACGGTGAAAGCTTAATCCGAGCACACAAAATTTACACCCCATTCGGATTAATGAGGCGTTCGGATTATAGTATGTAAGTAGAAATTTTAGAACTTAAATTGAAAATTTTAAAAACCCCCGAAAAGAACTCACCGCAGCTAACAAAACAGCTGATGACCTTGAAACGGCTGAACCGTTTTTGATAAAACATGTCTAAGAACCACCGCTAGAAAACTCGCTTTTAAATAAAAAACGCACCCAAATGGGATCACTAGTTTAAGAGCTACGATGCCACAGACAGATACACATAGCGGTCAAACTCATAACACCCCTCTGTTTGCGTCAGGGTTAATAAAAGTACGAAGGTAAGAGTACGTTTTGTGACGGTAAAACCGTTCTTGCAATAACGCCAACAGAACCGCTCACTGAACGTTCGGTGACACAATGTATTGTGCTATATTCCTAATGCGAACCTAGAACATATAAATTTATTTTCGATCAATAAAAGCGGACGGGAAGGGCACTTACTGGTTCATACCACCTACATAGTTCTGTGCTTTTTAAACGACTTTTTTATCGTCAGTGGTTTTTTTTAATGTACAGAAATCTCCCCGATTTCGTTTATTTTTTAAATGTCGTGAAGTAAATTAATTTCGCTACTTGTGTTCACTTCCATATTAATGGTCTGTCTGACGTCGAATCTAAAAATATGGAAGTGTACTGTATTTCTATATAGGTACCAATATACGTATGACGTTTATATTTATGATAATGCAAGGACGTTTAAAAGTAAAGTAAAGTTACAGCCTATATACTCGTACGTCCCATTGCTGGGTGCAGGCCTCCTCCGGCATTTCTGAGAGGGTTTTAGGGCAAGAAAATGTCCGGCGCGCTGTCTCAATGCGTGTTGGCGAACTTTGGAGGACGTTTACTTCGCAGAATTTTAAAACTGCTTAGATTTCTATTGGATTCACGTTCTACCCTGTAACAACTGTTGCAATAAAAATTTGGTTAGAGTTAAATTTTTATCCTTATAATTGTTCAGCGATGAAATAAAATATTGACATGGGAATAAGAAAATATGATTATGTGAAATCAGTCAAGTAACTGTGGAAGCCTGGCTTACTTAGCTGTCACCGTTATCTTCATTATTTCAGACTCAATATTATTTGATATTTTCTTAAATAATATTGAGTTTTAAGTATGTCTCACCTGTACTTAAACAGTTATTACGTTATTACAACTGAATTGGACAAGGATGTGACGCAATGATGGGTAGGGGCAAGGAGCCGGCTTTGGGTGGCATATTTTAGAGGCCGGCATTTTAGGAAAGAAATCAGCAACGGAGAACAAGCTGACACAATCTCTTATTTAGAGACAAGGTTCAGAATAAGTAATATATGCAAATGGTGAAGAAAAATTAATTAAAACAAATCTCAAAAATTCTGTCCTTTTTATCTTTTAAATTCAAAATCCATGGTAATGCATTATATTAACTGATTTTACTGCGCACGCACATTCGTAAGGGTCGATCGGTAGGCAAAAACGTTGTTGCCCATAAGTCACATTCAATTTGGTATAATTTCTAATAAAAGTAGAAGCCTACGCTTATTTACTTGTATTTTCATAAACTGCAATAACGGTATATCATTATTTATATATTTCAGCTTAAGTTTAAAATTTGGCTACTTTTTGAAAAATAACCCTATAAATATATTATCTTTGGCCTCTCAGTATATTTACCAAAATTTGTCTTTAAATGGTTATTGTAATATTAAAGAATACATGATGGCTACCAATAGCCCCTGGGAATGAGGTGATCGCTACCAAGCTCTTTCTTATGCATAATTCAATTGTCCCACTGGGTTTCTTGCTGGTATCCAGGGTTTTTTCCGAATTAGTAATGATTATTATTTGTATGATTCTTTGCACATATTGCAAAGTATCGAATTATTTAATTATCAGTGGTGTATAATAGCTTCCAGCTATGCACGTAGTTTATACTACTCTACGTTAGTTCAATCCAAATTTTTATCTTTTTCTTTTTTTTGTTTGCCTCATGTTTTTCCGATGTTTATTTTATAGTGAATTAGCTACTTCATGTCCAGAAAGATTGTTTAAAAATAAAAATCGATAAATTGTATATTAGGTACAGCATGCTGTTTCAATTTAATCTTCGTGACACGGTTTTGGAAACAAAAAGATTAATCAATCCTGCATATATGGAGAAAATGTCGTGAATGAAACTTCTCGAGAATGGTTAGTAAAACTTAGAAATGCTAATTTAGATTTGCCCTATAAACCACGTTCTGGAAGGCGCCAAAATCTCTCGGCTCAATCAAATATGTAACTTTAAAAACAGTTGCAAGTTAATCATACAACTGTTCTGCATCGGTAACATATCATGGGAAAAATCTGGAAGAACCTACTATGTCATCGCTTGTCTTGGTATAAAAAAGTATAATTATTATTAGGGCATAATTTCATTGGTGCCGGCGGGGATCAAACTCAGGTTGCTCGCGTACTGTGAAACTTACAGCGAGCGCTAACCATCTGAGCTACCACGGCTCTAATGACCACGCCTTAGAATTGTTCAAATTCCTAAACAAAAGAGAAACGTGATAGTCATGTTAAATTTCTTATAGACGCACTATAAGAAATTTAATTATAATTAAATTGTTAATTGCAATTTTAAGTGCTGATTTACCACGTGCTCGGCGGTGAAGGAAAACATCGTGAGGAAACCTGCATGTCTGAGAAATCAAAAAAAACAAATTTCGAAGACATGTGAAGTTCGCCAACACGTATTGGGGCAGCACGGCGGACATTTCCTTGCCCTAAAACCCTCAGAAATGAGAGGAGGCCTGTCCTCAGCAGTGGGACGTATGTATATAGGCTGCTTTGGGCATAATTTGCCAACTCAGGGGCCTCCCATATTAGGGGTAATGGGATAAGGAATTATGATAAAGCTTTTATATCTAACAGGACAGACTTTTGTTACGCTAAGACAAAGAAATTTACCATTTAGGGCTTCCACCGCGACCATCACGAAGGATTTTAATCAAGCACTGGCTTATTTATTTAAAATCTTTACTGCATTCCAATATAGAAAAGGATACAAAGGGCGGACTGAATGCCTAAAGTTCTCTACCAGACAAACCACGGAGTGATGAGAATTTGACGTAGGTGTAGCAATTAAGAAAAAAGAAGATCTAAATCAACACACATTATATATAACTAAATATATTATGATATAATATTGTAATAAGAAATTTTCGCTTTAAAATCTTTAGAATTTCTTTTAGCAGACTCTTACGACCTTAGAGTACATAAGTAAGCTATGCTTATGTATACTCAAGCTTACGACATATTATGTGGCGAAATGAAGTAATTAATCTTTCACGACGCCCATACGTCTTTCTTTATTACAAACTTTTTTAATAAAGAAATACGTATTCCTATATTATTACCTATTTCGCGTTTCGACTTTATTAACTATTTTAATTCCCGACGCTGGTGCTTTACAGCATCATCCATGGTCTCGGGGACAGAGATGTTCGACATCTTGATATCATAGTTAACCCAGGTTACTTTTTCGCTCGATCTAACCAACGAACATAATATCTACGAACGAGCTGAAAGTATCTTGAAGTCAATTTAATCGCGATGAAATCCGTAAAATTAGTTGTATTCAAAACCTTAAACGATGAAAGCTTAATAATAATAATCAAATAAAGCAATAATCCGAACACACAAAATTTACACTATTCGGATTAATGAGGCGATCGGATTATAGTATGTAAGTAAATTTTTGAATTTAAATTGAAAATTTTAAAAACTCGAAAAGAACCCACCGCAGCTAGCAAAACAGCTGATGACATTGAAACGGCTGAACCGTTTTAATGAAACATGTCTAAGAACCATCGCTAGAAAATTTGCTTTTAAATAAAAAAACACCCAAATGGGATCACTAGTTTAAGAGCTACGGTGCCCAGACAGATACACATAGCGGTCAAACTCATAACACCCTCTTTTGCGTCGTGGTTAATAAAAGTACGAAGGCAAGAGTACGTTTCAGTGACGGTAAAACCGTTCTTGCAATAACGCCAACAGAACCGCTCACTGAACGTTCCACGACACAATGTATTGTGCTATATTCCCGAACCTAGAACGTATAAATTTATTTTCGATCAATAAAAGCGGACGGGAATTTTACTGGTCCGTACCTACCTACATAGTTCTGTGCTTTTAAACGACTTTTTATCGTCAGTGGTTTTTAGTAACAGAAATCTCCCCGATTTCGTTTATTTTTAAATGTCGTGAAGTAAATTAATTTTGCTATTGTGTTCACTTCCATATTAATCGTCTGTCTGACGTCGAATCTAAAAATATGGAAGTGTATTGTATTTCTATATAGGTACCAATATACGTATGACGTTTATATTTATAATAATGCAAGGACGTTCAAAAGTAAAGTAAAGTTACAGCCTATGTACTCGTACGTCCCATTGCTGGGTAGGCCTCCTCCGGCATTTCTGAGAGGGTTTTAGGGCAAGGAAATGTCCGCCGCGCTGTCTCAATGCGTGTTGGCGAACTTTGGAGGACGTTTACTTCGCAGAATTTTAAAACTGCTTAGATTTCTATTGGATTCACGTTCTACCCTGTAACAACTGTTGCAATGAAAATTTGGTTAGAGTTAAATTTTTATCCTTATAATTGTTCAGCGATGAAATAAAATATTGACATGGGAATAAGATAATTGATAATGTGAAATCAGTCAAGTAACTGTGGAAGCTGACTTACTTAGCTGTCATCATTATCTTCGTTAATTCAGACTCAATATTATTTGAAATTTTCTTAAATAATATTGAGTTTTAAGTATGTCTCACCTGTACTTAAACAGTTATTACGTTATTACAACTGAATTGGACAAGGATGTGACGCAATGATGGGTGGTGGCAGGGAGCATGGCTTTGGGCGGCATATTTTAGAGGCCGACATTTTAGGAAAGAAATCAGCAACGGAGAACAAGCTGACACAATCTCTTATTTAGAGACAAGGTTCAGAATAAGTAATATATGCAAATGGTGAAGAAAAATTAATTAAAACAAATCTCAAAAATTCTGTCCTTTTTATCTTTTAAATTCAAAATCCATGGTAATGCATTATATTAACTGATTTTACTGCGCACACATTCTCGTAAGGGTCGATCGGTAGGCAAAAACGTTGTTGCCCATAAGTCACATTCAATTTGGTATAATTTCTAATAAAAGTAGAAGCCTACGCTTATTTACTTGTATTTTCATAAACTGCAATAACGGTATATCATTATTTATATATTTCAGCTTAAGTTTAAAATTTGGCTACTTTTTGAAAAATAACCCTATAAATATATTATCTTTGGCCTCTCAGTATATTTACCAAAATTTGTCTTTAAATGGTTATTGTAATATTAAAGAATACATGATGGCTACCAATAGCCCCTGGGAATGAGGTGATCGCTACCAAGCTCTTTCTTATGCATAATTCAATTGTCCCACTGGGTTTCTTGCTGGTATCCAGGGTTTTTTCCGAATTAGTAATGGCATGATTTTCAATAAGTATTACTTTTAATCTCTGTTGAATAAAAAAATATTGTATTCTATTCTATTAAACAAATCAGGAAATTCACTCAATCAGAAATTGTGATTTCTTTTCACTTTGTTGTTTAAACAAAAACAAATCGAGTCCGATAAATTTGTCTGTCCTTGATTTCGGTGTTACATACAATGCGTAATCGATACAGAACAGAGACTTATCGGCAATCAAGTAACTAAATCAAATAACAACAACTTATAGTCTGTGGCAATCAAATATACATAATAGCGACAGTAGCATAATGGATATGTTATTAGGTTAGGGTACGGACCGGAAACTTTAAGCGAATATAATGGCTAGGGGTTTTCTACGGAGCCGAATAAACCGGAGATCATAAATTTTGTGAATAATGGTTTTCTTTTGTAATAGTTTTCAGAGATTTATCATATGTCCCTGTACTTTATCACTTATTTGAGACTAACTGCGCACTTTTTAGATTGCAGTTAATAACAAAATTATTCTTATAGAGACAAAACGCCATAATGGTTTACAGTAATCACTTTTTTTGGATTTTTTTTAATTTATCAGAGAAAAATAATTATTGTATTACTCTAATCAGGTAAAGTCAGCCAGTAAGTTCCTTACGACGATTATTAATGCAGTGCGCTTAGTCTAAAATTTCCAGGCATATCATATTACTCTATGTCTGAGATGTTTGAATAAGTTAATTTAAATATTTTAATTTTTGTAAATTTTAAACAATGGTGATTGATATCAGTCGTCCTTGTGTTTCATTTGTAAGATATTGAATTTTTTTATATGATTATTATTTGTATGATTCTTTGCACATATTGCAAAGTATCGATTATTTAATTATCAGTGGTGTAAAATAGCTTCAGCCTTGCACGTAGTTTATACTACTCGTTAGTTTAATCCAAATTTTTATCTTTTTTTTTATTTGCCTCATGTTTTTCCGATGTTTATTTTATAGTGAATTAGCTACTTCATGTCCAGAAAGATTATTTAAAAATAAGAATCGATAAATTGTATTAGGTACAGCATGCTGTTTCAATTTAATCTTCGTGACACGGTTTTGGAAACAAAAAGATTCGACTTCTCGAGAATGGTTAGTAAAACTTGGAAATGCTAATTTAGATTTGCTCTATAAACCACGTTCTGGAAGGCGCCAAAATCTCTGGGCTCAATCAAATACGCAACTTTAAAAACAGTTACAAGTTAATCATACAACTGTTCTGCATCGGTAACATATCATGAGAAAAATCTGGAAGAAAGAAAAGTGGATTGCACGACTCTCTGAAGTCAACAGTAACGGACAAACACGTGCATTGCTCATCTAGCAAGATATTCAAGTTATCTATGGAAAATTATTACTGGGGATGGGAAATGTATCTGATATGATAATATAAAGCGTAAAAAAAACTAGTTTGATCTCGGACAGCCGCCAATTTCTACATCGAAACAAACCATCCACGGTATGAAAGTATTGTAAAATTTTTCGGATTCTCGAAAAAAATGTCCAATTCTTGTTTTTTCGGATGAAATATAACCTACATTTCAATCGGTTGAGTCATTTTGAAAGATTAGCCCGTACTGACAGATAGGCAAACAAAATTTTTAAAATGGTTATTCATGACTTTTTAACATGCAAACCACCTTTTATTATGTAGTAATTTCGATATTATAGACACGACACTTCAATTTTATTTATATGTATAAATACGTAAAATGTGTTTCTGTGAGATATGACAAATGCCAACTAATAAGCTTAGGCTCGTATTTAAATTCGGCGCTTAGGTCCCTGTGGGCGGATTTGAGCCTGCGCTGCGGTTTATCTCGACCTATTCTCGCAGTGCCAGTTGCTTGAATTTAGTAATATTATATATTGTGGCAAGCGAGCATTCTACCACTGAATTGTGGTTCCCGTGTAGTGGCGGTGTAACAATATTCACTACTCCATATCGTCCCGTGGGTATCGTAAGAGGCGACAGAGGGAAACTGATACAGGAGATGGGCAGCAGCATCTTGCTAGTAACAACTCAAAATAATAAAAGCTGCGGTTGCCAACCCGCCTGCCAAGCGTGGCTACTATCGCAAAATCTCCTCTATGAGGCAATTTATAGGGGAGGCCTATGTTCAGCAATGGACTATTATAGGCTGTAATGTATGGTATACTGTGGGTATTGTAAGAGGCGACTATAGGAAATGTCAGAAAAATCTTATGGCCTCCGATAGATGGCGGTATAACCATCTGCTTTACGTCAGAAGTAAATATCTAGACTGATGACGGTCAGCAGCCTCAAAGGAGCGAGACGTCTGGTACTGCGAACATCAATCCGCCTGCCAAGCGTGACGATTAAGGCAAATTCTTCTTGTGGCATCGCTGTCGTCGCACCGAAGCCTAAATCACGCTATCAAAGTTCCGAAGTACTGCGCTATATATAGAACAGCTCTATATATAGCGCAACACGGAGCGTTGGCCACTCCCAGGGCTGAACACCTTGCCCGGCGGGAGGGCACCCCTTTTCCTTCCACGGCCAAATCCTTATAATAGGACAGTCTAGCAGTGAAATTTTACAGGCTAATGAAATAAAATTTTATATATATTTTTTATTACTTTTCATGCTAACGAATACTACCATAGCGCTGTATCTGTTTGGAGTCATTTTTATAAAACCGCCTACTTTTTGTTAACGATAAAGAAAGATTCAATCTCGCGATATAATTTTAACATTAGCGATCTTACGGGGGAAACGCAATGTAAAACTTTACGGTCTACTACTCATAAAAACATCGTCATAAAGTTTCTTTCCGTCTCCTCACTAAATGACAATAGAAAGAGATATGTTTTATATTTCAATTCATGTTTTTGTATCAAATTATAAAAATTACAATCCGCAATTATAAACCGCAGAGTCTACTTCACCTTCTCTTCCTCCTTTCTTACCCTCTTTTTGTAATTGCCTAAAAAGTGACTTAGCGATCAGCTTCCGCAGAGTCTACTTCACTTGAGGATGCCTTGTGTAGATCCGAAACACGTATCGGTGGTATGTCTTCCTTAGTGTAGTGGTTTTGGGAGTAGCTAAAATAATTTCCACATAATAGCTTCATATGTCGGTGTAAAGACATAGTATATAGAAGTATTAAAGCTTCAGAAGCTATTGTTTGGAATAATTAATAGAGTCAGGCTTTACTTTGTGGAAACCCATTAATATTAAAGATGTTAAAATTATTAATTGATTATGATCCGCGTAACAAAATAAAACGATGTCTTACCTAGTTTGAAGAATTGAGGGAGGCCCGCCTTGCCTCAATTGCGTGCACTATCCCCGTCACCACTAATCCCAGCACCACTAGTAGACTATTTCACCTGAGGGTGCCTCGTTTAGAGACGAAACACGAGTCGTATTATGGTACTGGGATTAGTGATGACGGGGATAGTGCACACATTTGAGGGAGGGTGGATGGTACTCTTCAAACTAGGTAAGACATATCATTTTATTTTATTACGCGGATCTTAGCTAATTGTTTTTTTTAACATCGTTAATATAATGAATTTCCGCAAAGTAACGCTTGATTCTATTCATTATCAATTTATAATATCTGCCACACGAACGGGATACATAGGAAGCATAGGAAGCCATATTACTATAACCTTAGTTCTTTTTAGGGGGAAAAATTTGATTTTAATTAATACAATTTGTGTATCAATTAAAATAATATTTTGCTCCGTAAAATGACTGATTTTAATTAAATGATTGGATTGTGTTTGCAAATTTCTATTTCTCTAACAATAACCGAGGCTAATTGGGCAATTTTATAACAAGGCTAGATTTATATAACTTGTTATTCTCGATCTTATGTCCGAAGTAAAAATAAAAGTAAAGTTATTTAATGGAAGTAGTTTTTTAGCCGACTTCAAAAAAAGGAGGTAGTTTGCAATTTGACTGTATGATGTGTTTTGTGCGATATCATCGTCTAATGTGAACCAAATTCAATGACAATTTTTTTATTAAGTAGCTTCAGGGGTGGCCCCATATAATTAAAGAAAATCAAAATTTAATTTGAAAATAAAGTTTCACCTTAAGGGGATGAGGTTTTTAATGTAACTATTTAGACGGCATTCGAGTTTGTGATATTTCTTAGCCCATTCAAAAGGGAAAAAAATTAGACTTGAAGTAAAAACTGACTTCAAAAACCAAAAAGAATAAAATAATTTTCAAATAATATTAAAGATGTTAAGAATTAATTAGCTAAGACCCGCGTCATAAAATAAAATGATGTTTCTCACCTAGTTTGAAGAGCACCTCCCGCTATCGCTGAATTACGTGCACTATCTAAGTCACCACTAATCCCAGCACCATAATACGACTCGTGTTTCGCCTCTAAACGAGGCATCCTCAGGTGAATTAGACTCTGCGGTGACTGACCAACCACTAACTTAAGAACTAGTTACTTACTAACTACTTCATAAGTTAGTGGTCGGTACTAGTGGTGCTGGGATTAGTGGTGACGGGGATAGTGCACGCAATTGAGGCAAGGCGGGCCTCCCTCAATTCTTGAAAGTAGGTAAGACACAAGTTTTTTTTTATTACGCAGATCATAACTAATTAATTTTTAACATCTTTAATATTAATGGATTTCCGCAAAATAAAGCCTGATTCTATTAATTATTCCTAACAATAGCTTCTGAAGCTTTAAAACTTATATATACTATGTCTTTATACCGATATAATATGAAGCTATTATGGAAATTATTTTATTCTTTTTTGTTTTTTGAAGCCGTCTTTTTCTTTTTATTAAAAGTCAAACTTTTTACTTTTCTACCTTTAACGCTGCTTCACGTCACTCACCGGTTTGCATGTTTTAAGCCTGGCGTTAGTGAGATGATTTTGGCTTTTTCCCTATTCGCCTTTAACGGCAACGGTGGAAGTGTGGTGATAGATTCTCGAACGTCGCCACCACCCACCATACAGAAAATGACTAAAACAAATCAAAAGAGTTTAATAGAAATACCTAGCTCTACATTCCAAACTCCATATCCTTTAACGCTACATTCAAGTGCTAGCTAAACATTTCAGGATTTCGTGTCCCATTTGGATAGCAGTCTAAATAAACATTAATATAATTGCGTGCATATTAACTGTAAAATAAATAAAGCTTTACATTAAACGAACTGGATACGATATTAAAGTAAATATTACGTAATAGTTCTTGCTCAATGTTTGCTGCGCTCGGAATCCTATGAAATGAAAATTTGATGTGGCGCGCGTGCTAAAAACTTTACAATGGAAAATTTTCAGAGCGAATATATGTTACAATCAAAACTCATAACCGGTCGAAACCACTTTTGACTGTAAAAAATCAGACAAACGAGACGAGAGATCAGTTTTAACTAAGTCCGTTGGTCAAATCCACTTTTAACTGCAAAAAAACTGGGTAATAGTGATTTTGACCAAATTACATCGGTTAAAAGTGGTTTTGACCAAATTACATCGGTTAAAAGTGGTTTTGACCAACAATGTTAGTCAAAACTTCTTTTGACTTATACTTTTTCAATTTCTGAAATTAAAAATTTCAATTTCTTCAATATTATATTTTATATCATTATAATGTACGCGGTTATAAGGTGGCCCAAGGGCCACCCCAGCCGCACCTTACCCTACTGTTACTGATATTGCGAGTTTTGACCGATACTCTGAAGTTTAAATCAGACAACACCACTTTTGACGTTGGTTAAAACCACTTTTGACTACAAAAATCAGTCAAAACTGTTTTTGACTAAGGGCATGGGTCAAAACCATTTTTGCCTGATTTTTGCAGTCAATAGTGGTTATGACCTGTTAGGAGTTTTGACTGTGACACATAAAAGCCTATGTAAAACAGTAGCTATACATATTATAGATATTCATATACTGAGAGTGACAAAGTAACTTATTATTCGTGGTAGTATTCTGCAGCCATATATAGTCTG
The DNA here is from genome assembly GCA_029286625.1 of Parnassius orleans. Lineage (NCBI taxonomy): Eukaryota > Metazoa > Arthropoda > Insecta > Lepidoptera > Papilionidae > Parnassius > Parnassius orleans. Next base: position 1,812,752 of record JAGSMP010000028.1, read on the forward strand.
TAGAACGAATGGGTCGGCTCGAACGAAAATGGACCACGCTCTTGCAGAATACCAGCGTAAAATAGCAGCTTAATATTGATGTTTCATGTTTCGTATGGTGAGCGTAGAAAATCGGAGACTCTTTTTACTGGAAACGAGGCTTTCTATCTTAGTCCCCAATGGTGACAACGCATCTCCATTTTGATTCTAATCGAGGATAGATGTAGATGTATATAGGCCACAGAATCCACTTATCATCAGGTGGACTTGTGTGCTCGTTCGTTACGCTTATTGTATAAAAAAACCTTGATGGTAGGTAGCTACTGCAGTTCATAGACACTTGCAGCCAACTTAAAACAAAAGGCCACAGATACATTATCATTCTGAGGAATAAGATGCAGTATCTCACAGTCGTATTAACGCTCTGATTATTTCTTGTTAATAATCTGAATGCTTCGTTGGTCTACTAAACGAAGGTTCGAATCCCGGGTTGGATAAAAATCAGTTACTGTTTTTTTTTACAAAATACTCAGTAGCAGCCTGCAGCCAGGAAGTTGATGATGTATCACCAGCGTGCCTCGGAAAGCATGGACAAGCCGTTGATCGGGTTTCCTTCCCATCGGACTATGAGAGTTAGGGAATAGGAAGTGCTTCAACTATTGTACAATATCAACTTAGCTAACCAACTGATTTATTTACAACGAAACGATGGAATCAGCCTTGCGTCTTATAGTACTTTAATGAAAAATAGATAAGGGAATGTACATGTAATGCTTGTGCATACTCAAAATGTACTCTTTAGAACATAGCGAGACCGAGATGGAAAATAGAAATAGATTTTTTTATTCAATATAGAGTATAAATAATACTTATTTAAGGTCATTCTTATGTTTAATTTACTACTGGTTTGAAAAATACCTTTACTGGGAATCAAAAAAAGAAACTTGTGCAATCTTTAAAAAAAAGAACACTTTTCAATTGCATATGTATTATGTACACATTTTTATACATTTAATTTCCGGAGGGTGTTATCATCCACAACTGGCTACTGGAATCAAAGTTTCATTGTAGTCAGATGAAAGGTGTAGGAAATGAAAAAATAAATAAAAAAGTGTAAAAAAAAACTAATAGAAAATTAACAAAAAAATATTCAACATATTGAAGCACCGACGTTCCGGGAATTCTGCCTCTGTCTGTTTCTCCTCTGTCTGTATGTCAACATGTTCAAGATCGTCCCAACCATTATATCAGATATAATAGACCACAAATTCTCGCAAAAGAATACCGATTCCTACCAAGGATGATTCGCTAAGCTATTGAAATAAAAAAATAAAAAAACATTATAATTTAAATAGAGAAGATGACTGGGTGCTTGGGATCCCATAATTGATAAAATTAAGTCCTAACTCAAGCATACCACTGCAAGACTTCAAAATACGTGAAGGTCCGACCAAAAATTTATAGTTAAAAGTTGAAGGTAGCCTTCGTTAACTATTATTTCAGGACGTTGAACACCCAGTCCCCCGTGACCATGGATGCTGTAAAGTGTCCGAAACGTCGGAAATTAAAAATGTTAAAATGAAACGCGATAAAATCCGTAGAAATAGTTTCTTCCAAAAAAATATTAATATCTTTTTTGTTAGTAACCTTTGCGGCACACAGCAACTCACCAGTTTCAAGCAAGAACAAACAAAAAAACATTTATTTATAAATATAGAAGCATAATATGAAAAAGTTACTGATATAAGTTATGCACTATAATTTTATTTTAATAATTATGTAACACAATTAAATTAAGCTATTAAAATATAATAAGGGTGACAATCGAGCACACTGCCTACCTGATGATATGTAGATGCTATGGCTTATAAACACTTACATTTATACCCGATTAAGAAATGTCACCCCTGATGACTAAGATGAAATGCCTCGTTCTCAGTAAAAGGGTATGCGGTTCTCAACACTCACCGTAATAAACACAGCAGCGTAAAATAACGTTTAAACGTTATTTTACGCATAACCGCAGCATAACCACGAGACACAGTAAGCTCGTTCTGCGGAGAACAGGCCAAAAGTAATAATTAAAAAGCTGAAGGTACTCCGGGTTAACTTTGACATCGGAACATCAATCACCTCAGTCCGGCCCGTGACCATGGGTGCTCCAAAGCATCCGAAACGTCGGGAATTAAAAATAAGTAAATTAAACGCGATAAAATCTTTAAAAATAGTTTTATTTATAGTTTTTAAACAATTGCAAAATTGGATTGCACTTAACCTGCATAAGGGGAGCCGTTTAAATCTAATATTTTTAAGTCTGTCACGACATCCACATGCTATTCTGCTTTGCCAACCACACGAACTGTTTAAATGCATTGCAGCATAGGACCAGAAACAACTTTGACGAATTGAGACTTCAGACATGTCTGTCTTTTTTTATCTTTTTTTGGTAAAAAAACGTAACCTCTACACTGGGATTTTCTCCTGTATTGTGGAGGCAGGAGACAAAAATAAATTGCACAAGGACAAACAATTATTTGTAGATCATACAAATAATTGTTCCGTGCGGGATTCGAAACCGCGGCCCTCAGCGCCACTGCGCCACGGAGCCGTCGCACAGAGACTTAACAATGTCACTTCAGACATGTGAGCTTAGCGTAAAGCAAATGGAATGGGAAATGCCGCTCTAGATAGTAGGTATTAGACACTTCCTTGCCGGCAAATGTTACTACTACCTATATCAATTTGTTTTAAACTACAAATTAAGGACAAGGACTGGATGCGTGTTAGTTGCAAATAGCATAAATAAGAGTGTTTAATAGATTTCTTAACTTTTCATCGTTCTAACTTAATATTTTTCTGAAATGGAAATTCTTTAAATATTCGGCAAAGCACTTCGAGCCGCGAGGCCGTGGGCGGGCGCCCACGCCTTGCGCCGCCTGTGTTACTAAGTTTCTCATCAAAAGCTTATAACAGTGTTATGAAAGATATAATTAAATCATGACAGAATTTCAAACAATATTTCATCTTTAATTTTAACGCCTTAAGTGTAAAATTTTCAAAAATACTGAAACATCTGTTTCTTAGTTTTTAATCTCAAGCCTAAATACATATTTTATCAATCTATACTGGGGCAGATTTTGTAAAGTTCGAAAATATGTATTATCCATAGCTACCATAATTTCGTTTTAAGTGTATCCTCACCACCATGCATATTGTAGAACCATTTTTCCCCCACGCAGACTTTATAGGACCTAACTTATAGGGCCTATATTAACACTTTTAAACTTTATAAAATTGCATATTTCATTATTTTAATCCAAAAGTAATTGTATCAATGTTCAAGTTACAAAAATCATTTAATAATTTTTCACCATACAAATATGAAATCGCCCCGTAAAATTAATTGTGTCGTACAAAATGTAACACTTTATTTCATCCTCTAAGTGTTTGAATTTTTCAAAATGGATGCCTACATAATAAAAGGAAGCTATATTGTCACATTTCATACTTCTACGTCTCGCGGTTTGAGCTGTGCGTCATATCAATATTTTTCATAAACAACTTGCACCCTCGATTTTAAAACCGGGTATATTATGAAAAATAATTAAAAAACATATTATTTTAAATTCAAGAGCATATGTATCAATTTTCAAATAAAAATAACATTAATTAATTTTTCTTCATACAAATTTGAACACCTTATGGTCCCCGTGGTTGTTGTAAAAGTCTCAAATTACTTTTTCATTTATTTTATTTACAGAGTACTTTCAGTAAGTCTCGAGTCAATCGTCCAGTATAAAAGAAATCATAAAAACTGTAACATTTTAAGGGTTGAATTTTTCAAAATCCTTTCTTAATGAATGTCTACGTCATAAAAGGCAGCTACTGTTCAAATTTCAGATTTTTACGTATAGCCTTTCGGGCTGTTAAAGTTAAATAGTTAAAGTTACAGCCTATTATACGTTCCACTGCTGGGCACAGGCCTCTTCTTATTTCTGAGAGGGTTTTAGGGCAAGAAAATGTCCGCCGCGCTGCCCCAATGCGTATTGGCGAACTTCACATGTCTTCGAAATATTTTAATTTCTTATTTCTCAGACATGCAGGTTTCCTCACGATGTTTTCCTTCACCGCCGAGCACGTGGTAAATCAGCACATAAAATTACAATTAACAATTTCATTGGTGCCAGCGGGGATCGAACCTGGGTTTCGGGCTGTGCGTATTAATAAAATGTTTTTATACAAACTTTGCACCCTACTTACAATTTTTTTTTGAAAACATTAAAAATGAAAAATTTATTATTTTCAGTCAAGAGTATTTGCACCAGTTTTTTTTTTGAAATTTCGAAACTCATGCAAAAAACAAATAATTCAGTAAGTTTGAAAACCGGTAGACGAAGTGTTTCTGGTTGAGAGAAGCATGATTGCAATTGTTGTGGGTGTTTCTATTAAAACTTTCCTTTTAACTTCTTTCGATACAGAATAACAATTATCTCGGGGTTTTTATCTATACATCTATATACATATAAATAAAATTGAAGTGACTGCCTGTACGTAATACCGAAATAACCGTCTGACCGACCTAAGGGCATTATTTGCATATCACATGAATACGTAATATCCAAGTAACCGCCTTTTATTGAGGGAGTTATCTGCTTGCCATTAAGACATGAATAATAATCATTTTCAAAATGTATGTCCGTCTGTCTGACCGGGCTAATCTTCGGAATAGTTGAACCGATTGTTACGAAACTTGACGAACATATAGAAAGTAATGCCAAGAGTGATCTAGGTTATATTTTATCCGAAATGGAGAATTTTTTGAGAAATTGAAAAATTGATGTACAGAATGAGCTATTGATGAGTGATTCCGACTCGCACTTGGCCAGTTTTATTTGAACGCCCTTGTATTTCAACGCCGAAGCCGCCCAACCGCCGTAGTTTCGGCTGCTGCAAGGACAATCACAACACCAATCAATCGATCGGAAGATTTAATCAAGAGATGATGAATGTTTCTCCAAAACAAACGCACTGATGTTTCCCTGATCAGTGCGTTTGTTTTGGAGTAATATAATTTAAAGTGCCGATGATAACAAAACATCGTCATCAATACAGCCCTTTACAAGTCCACTGCCAAACATAAGCATCCCCAAGGAATGCCACAAAGCATGGTCCTGGGCCACGAGCATCCATCGACTTCCTGCATATCTTACCAAGTCGTCACTCCATCTAGTCGGGGACAGTTGTCGCTTCTTCGAGCTATATGACCAGTCCATTGCCACTTCAGCTTAATGTCTGTCATCTAAATCCATTGGGTTATGTCGATATCGATATCATTTGATAACGAAATTTAAAGTTAAATTATTGTTATATTTTAAAACGAATTTATCAATTATAGGCACCTACTTCATTTTTGTATCATATATAAATATAAATAATATAAAACGAATACCATTAAAACATTTTTAGATGGCAAAATACTAAAGCTTTCACCGCTTAATAGAGTACAATAAGAGAATATTCTCTAAAATTGAAAGCACTCGAATCCCAACTTAACACACCTAGTTATAGACACACTTGTAGGGAGTAGAGATTATTGATCGTTACACGACCCCATTTCAAGAGCATTGTAAGATGTGAGTTAGTGGATTGATGAAATTAATGGATGGATTAATTTTAATGGCCGAAGCTAAGATAAACAGATCCGTTTTTGTTTATACAATAGTGTACTAAAAATATAAATAACTTTATTTATTGAATTAAGGAACTAGACGGAGAATTAAGGGCCCTCCTTATATAATTAATGGGATCGGGCGTTACTTTAAATTAATTATGTTATTATTTTATCATTAATCGTCTTATGAATCTAGTCACTAGTTACACGCTTGCCCCATCAATTAATCTCGGCATATTACTTGATGGGGAAAGCTTGCGCATCGCCGTAGGAATCCGACTAGGAACAGCGATTTGTCAACCTCATCAGTGCCCTTGTGGTAGCAGCGTCGACGAGTTTGGGCTACACGGACATTCATGAAAGAAAAGTGCTGGTAAGTTTTCCCGTTACGGTTCTTTGAACGATGTCATCCGAAGTGCTCTTGTCGTTATAAATGTTTTCCCGGCTTTAGAGCCTTGTGGAATATTTAGATACGACGACAGGAGACCCGACGGTATGCTTTGGTCGCTTGGAAGAGAGGTAAAACTTTAGTGTGGGATCCTACTTGCGTAGACATTTTGGGAGCCTCTTTTCTCAGGGGTACCTCTTTTTGAGCCGGGGTGGCACCAATCTCTGAGAGATGACTACATATTTGTGCCATTTGCTGTAGAGACTATCGGTCAGTGGGGTCCACGTGCAGTGAAGTTTCTAAAGTAACTGTACCCGCGACTGGTCGTCCCTGCTGCTGATAAGATGGTTGGTTCTTTTCTCGCTTCGTATAGTCATTCAGCGAGGAAACGCAACTGGCATTCTTGACACTATACCGCTGGGAGTAAGACTTATGATAATTTAAGCTTTTAGTTTCAGTTTTTTTTTAATTATGATTTTTTTTAATTGTATACAGGGTTATTTTTTAAAGAGAGTTCAAACATATAAATACTGATATACCGTTACTGCAGTTTTTGAAAATACGAGTAAATAAGGCTTCTACTTTTATTTGAAATTATCCCAAATTGAATGTAATTTATGGGCAACAACGTTTTTGCCTACCGATCAACGCTTACAAATGTGTGCGTGCGCAGTAAAATCAGTTAAAATAATGCATTACCACGCATTTTGAATTTAAAAGATAAAAAGGACAAAATGTTTGAGATTTTTTTAATTAATTTTTCTTCACCATTTGCCTATATTACTTATTCTGAAGCTTCTCTGCAAATTTGGCCGGTTATTGCAAAATAACCCTGTATATTTGAATGGTATGTAAATAAATGATTATCAATGTAAAATAAAAGTTATTATAAGTATTATATTAGAAAAGGTTATATTAGAAAAGGGCTTTAATGATTATGAATGATGTAAAGATTAATCGGCTAATATCTAAAATCCACTCAGTTCTATTATTTAAGGTACACAATTTGACTGTATTTTACTTATGTATTTTATGTCTTTGCAAATTGTTAAACTATGTTAATTATTCTCTTTTATTATTAAAGTGGCTCTACCTTAAGGATGCCCCATTTTAATTTTAAAGAAAATATCCACCCTTAATGGTGAAAAAACAAATTTGCCAACATTCTAGTTATTACATTAACTTTAATTTTTCAATACAAGGCTTAGCTCTGACTTCAGAAGCTGTTAAATATGTGGAAATTATTTTTTGATCTTAGAAGTCTGTTTTTACTTTTTTATGTTTAATTTTGTAATATTCGCAAAACGTCCTGCCAAAAAAACAATTTAGCCCTTATCGCCATGCTGTCTTCCACAATTATTAGGTAAAATGGCTTGGTGTTACCAGAAAATGTCGTTACATAAGCGATAAGTGTGCTCCAACACCGAACGAGTTTACTAAAACAACCCACGCGCCACCCACGCCCGGAACGAAATTGAAATAACGATAGCACAATATTGCTTGCCGTAATTTTATCTGTCCATTGGACGAATTGGTTAAATAGTGAAATAAAATTCTTGTATTTTTAATTGTATTTGTATTTAGTCGAAAAAATATTGCCAGGTCAATTTTAAAAACTCAGGTGTTATCCCCAACGGCACTAAATCTACATACATTTTTTTATAGAATATGGGTGACAAACGAGCACACAGTCCACCTGATGGTGAGTGGATGCTGTGGTCCATAGACATCTACATTTATTCTCGATTAAGAATCAAAATGCAGATGCGTTGTCACCCGTGAGGACTAAGATGGAATGGCTCGTTTCCAGTAAAAATGGTCTCCGGTTTTCTACACTCACCATACGATACACAGCAGCATTAAGCTGCTATTTTACGCTGGTATTTTGTGAGAGCGTTGTCCTACCCCGGTCTAGCCGACCCATACGTGCTACAACCATTATATAGCTGCAGCGTGGCTCTACCACATATAAATAAAGTTGAATGTGGTTGAAGTATCAGTCTGTAATATCGAAATAACTGCCTTCTATTGAGCTCATGGGGTAATTTGTATGCTAATAAGATATGAATAATCATTTCTAAAATTTTTGTCTGTCTGTTTGTCTGTCTGTCCGGCATGATATTCGGAATGGCTGAACGGATTGTGATGAAACTTCAAGAACGGATAGAGAGGATTTCCAGGAGTGATCTAGGCTATATTTTGTTCGAATAACATGCAGATTTTTATTAATATAAAAAAAATGATTAAATAAATGGTTTTGCTTAACCAAAGATCACTATTGTAGAAGATCTGCGGTTTTCTTAAGTTCTACGTGAATGAAACGTCGCGGGAGAAAGCTAGTTGTTTAACAAATTGAAAAAAAAAATTGCATATTTAAGATGAACATGTCACACCTATGCCGGTAGTCGTTGGGAGCACTAAGCTCGGAGTTGTTGACGAATATGTTTACCTGGGACAAATAGTCCGACTAGGTAAGTCCAACTTCGACCGAGAGGTCAATCGACGGATTCAACTCGGCTGGGCAGCGTTCGGGAAATTACGACACATCTTCTCGTCAGGCATACCTTAAAACTTGAAAACGAGACTGTACAACCAATGCGTGTTGCCAGTGATGACTTATGGAACTGAGACGTGGTCCTTCACTGCTGGCCGTATGAGGAAGCTCAAGGTCGCTCAACGAGCTATGGAGAGGGCTATGCTCGGGATTTCTCTGCGTGACAAACATAGGAATAAAGATATCCGCAGTAGAACCAGAGTGAACGACTTAGCCCAACGGATTAGTAAACTGAAGTGGCAATGGGCCGGCCATATAGCTCGAAGAATCGACAACCGATGGGGAAAAAAGGTTCTCGAGTAGCAGCCTCGTACCGGTAGGCGAAGTGTAGGGCGACCCCCCACTAGATGGAGTGATGACCTGGTAAGATTTGCAGGAAGTCGATGGATGCAGGTGACTCAGGACCGTGCTTTGTGGCATTCCTTGGAGGAGGCCTATGTTCAGCAGTGGACTTGGGAAGGGCTGTAATGACGATGATGATGAATTTTTAATGATAGTTATATCTTTTTTGATGTTTTTTATTCTTTTGCGTGACAAAGAAAATATTGTAAACAGTTATAGTCACACGGACTAATATCACACTGTCTCGTTAGTCTAGTGGTATTTAGTGCGATTGCTGATCATGTGGGTTGAATCCCTAGTTGGGACAAAAACTCGGTTATTTGATTTTTCTGTCAAGAAATTCTAAGTAGCAACCCGAAGCCAGGAAGTTGGCGGTGTGTCACTCTAGCCCCGTTCATAGGAAAGTACGTAAAGCCGTTGGTTCTTCGCCTGATCTCTCTCCCGGTCGTGTCCGATTGCCGTCCCAGGTGCACCACGTGCCCTTTAATCCTGTCCTGCGCAGGTGGCTAGTCTCCGAAATTCGGTCTGGAGGACAATATAACGTCACCATAACAGTCTATAAAAGTCCACTGCTGGACATAGGCCACTTACCATCAGGTGGGATTTTAGTTAAGCACTGGCTTAAATTAATATTTTAAAAAATCCCATAGATTGCCTCATAGCGGGGATTTTGCCATAGTTGCCACATTTGACTGGCTAGTTGGTAACAGCAGTTTTTTTTAATATTTTGAGTTATTATCAGGAAGATGCTGCTGCCCATCTTCTGTTTTATTTTCCCTCTATCGCCTCTTAAGACACCCACGGGACGATATTATAAAGTAATGGATATTCTTAAACCACCACTACACAGTCAATAATAATAATAATGTCACATAATAATAATATAATGTTTTGTTTATTTTACCGTAACACACAAATACTGCGCAAGCTATTAGTTAAATAGTGTTTGAACGGCGATTTTATAATGACACACGTTGATGTCATAATATGTGATATATTATGTAGGTACATTCTGTAGACTCTACAGAATAGAGTGTAGTGTAGAGTGAATGTGCCGAAGCATTCGTGCCCAACCATAATATAGCTACAACGTAGCTTCACTATGTACTTTTTTTTTAAAGAATGTATGGTATTATGGCTGCCTTTTTTTAAAGAAGAGGGGGCAAACGAGCATGCGGCTCACCTGATGGTAAGTGTCGACCGCCGTCCACAAACAACTGCAACACCAGGAGAATTACAGGTGCGTTGCCGCATTTTAAAAAGGAGTAGGCTCGTTTCCTGAAAGTCTCTAAGTCGTATCGGTCCGGAAAAACTGCCGGCTTCTTTTAATAACAATTTTTTATAAGTAAATAAATAGAACTAAGGAATATACTAAACTCAAATAGATTGTTGATTGTTTTTTTCGAACATCCGCAACACAAGTACATGGCACTGTTTTGAATAATGTCAACATAAAGTGGTTATTCAATCTCCGCTCACGGAGCTCGGTTCGACAAAATCAATATTCAAATTTGAAAACAGCAAATTCTACAATACGTGCGCGGTATGGACCTCCCGTTGTATCAATATTATGATGTTTTAAATAAGATGATTACTTTAAAGATGAAAACGCATATTTGCAATCAGTTTCTTTGGACTTTTTTTTAATTTTGTAAATATATATTGCATAATATATATAGTAGTTTTGTAAATATATGTTTTATCCGTGGTAGAGCCATGCTGCAGCTATGTCATAGTTGTAGCAGTCGGCTCGACCGGGGAAGGACCACGCTTTCACAGAATACCAGCGTAAAATAGCATCTAAATGCTGCTGTGTTTCGTATGGTGAGTGTAGAGAACCGGATACCATTTTTACTGGATATAAGGCATTCCATCTTAGTCTTCACGGGTAACAACACATCTGCATTTGATTCTTAATCGAGGATAGATGAAGACGTCTATGGGCCACAGCATCCACTTACCATCAGGTGGGCTGTGCGCTCGCTTGTCACCCTCATCCTATAAAAAATATATTTTTAAGGTTTAATTGTAGGAAAAAAGCCAATTTTTGAATTTCTTGCCGCTTTTCCGCACAAGGTTTCCCGCAGTCATTCCGGAACTTGTTGAAGCGATGGCATAGCTTTCCTGAATAATAATAGCTTAATTTTGAATAAAAATATTTTGACTATGATTTGATGATAGAGGTGAAACATGAATCTGATTTATTGTGATAAAATGTAAGTACTCCGATTTCTGACTCATAAGGTCTTCTTCATCTCTTTCATGATTTTGTAATAGTTTCCTGCTGTATATGACTCTCTTCCATTGCATAGTAGATTTGCCGTAATCATCGTAAACTTTTGTTACTGCCGTCCGTCGCAGGCCTGGCTATATTTTATAAAATAAGGGTGACAGACGAGCACACACTCCAACCTGATGGTAAGTGAATTCTGTAGTCTATAGACACAATTATCCTCGATTAGGAATCAAAATGAGTATTCATTCACATCCCTAAGGGCTAAGATAAAATGCCTCATTACCAGTAAAAACGATCTCCGATTCTCTACAATCACCATACGAAACACAGCACTTAAGCTACTATTTTACATTGGTATTCATTTTTTTTTTATAGGAGAGGGGGCAAACGAGCATGCGGCTCACCTGATGGTAAGTGACTACCGCCGCCCATGAACAACTGCAACACAGGGGAACCAGAGGAATTGCAGATGCGTTGCCGGCCTTTTAAAAAGGAGTAGGCTCTTTTCTTGAAGGTCCCTAAGTCGTATCGGTCCGGAAAAATCGCTGGTGGTAGACTATTCCACAAGGAAGTTGTGCGAGGAAGAAAACATCTTCTAAATCGCACAGTGGTGGACCGCCAATCATCCAGATGGTGTGGATGGTATCGGGAGTTCTGCCGCGATGTGCGTTCGTGAAATGTGGCGGCTGGGATTAATCCGAACAATTCCATTCAGAGCACTCCCCGTGGTAAATGCGAAAGAAAATGCAAAGAGATGCAACATCTCTTCGCAGCGCCAATGAATCGAGCCGATCGGAAAGGACTCGGTCGTCGACGATTCGAGCCGCTCTGCGCTGGATGCGGTCAAGTGGAAGGAGCTGGCACTGGGGAGCCCCAGCCCAGAGATGGGAACAGTATTCCATGTGAGGCCGAACCTGCGCCTTGTAAAGTTGCAGGCGTTGTGCCGGCATGAAATACTGTCCCGCTCTGCTGAGCACGCCAAGCTTTTTAGAGGCCAATTTGGCCTTCTCTTCGAGACTCGATATGTCGACGCCGAGGATTCCGATACTGGCTGAGGCAACAAGGGGAGTGCCTTGAAACTGAGGAGATACGACAAAGGGGTTCTTTTTAGCGGTAAACGCGAAAACTTGTGTCTTCTGAGGATTAAACTGGACTAGATTTAGTCGCCCCCAATCCGAGACTTTGTTCAGCAAAGACTCGACTTCAGACACAAGTTTGTTCCGGTACTCGGCGAAGTTTTCCCGAGAAATATTCGCACGGCCGGCGTATAAAGCATCACCAGTGCTATCATCCGCATAGCAATGAATGCTACCGGTTTGCAACATATCATTGACATGCAGAAGAAACAGCGTTGGTGATAGCACGCAGCCTTGTGGAACACCAGCGTTAATAGGCTTGTAGTCGGAGCATGCACCGTCTACAACAACCTTGATGCTCCGATCTGCAAGAAAGCTGGTGATCCAATTGCACAATTTCTCGGGAAGCCCATAGGAAGGGAGCTTCGTAAGAAGCGCTTTGTGCCAAACCCGATCGAAAGCCTTCGCAATGTCCAAACTAACGGCCAATGCCTCCCCCTTGGACTCTACTGCCTCCGCCCATCTATGAGTCAGGTAGACCAGAAGATCACCAGCTGATCGACCCCGACGAAAACCGTATTGGCGGTCACTAATCAGCTGGTGATCCTCAAGGTACCGCATGAGCTGGCAGTTTATAACGGATTCCATTATTTTGGAGAACAAGGGGGTGATGTCGATAGGCCTGTATTTGGACGGGTCTGAGCGGTCGCCTTTTTTAGGGATCGGTTGGACAAAAGCTGTCTTCCATGATTTCGGGACTACGCCTAGGGAGTAGGAGTACCGGAAAAGACGCGTTAGAACCGGTGCCAACTCCGGAGCACACGTCCTCAGCACAATTGGGGGGATTCCGTCAGGCCCACTCGACTTGTGGATGTCCAGGGAGAGGAGTGCTTTGCGAACCGAGCGCTGTGAGAACCGATCCGGCATGGAGCACTCACACCGGCGGTGTGTTCTCCCCGTCATCAAGAGTCGAGTTGGACGCAAAAGTGAGCCTAAAGGTCGGCTTTCTTTTGCGGCGTGGGCCAGTGAGTCGTCCTCCTGTGCAGAGATGGTAGTGATGGCTTACAGAAATTCCTTGGACAGCCTTGGCAGAGACCAGAATGCACGGGTTCCCGAAGGAAGGCGAACTAGTTTCTCGCCAATTCTGCCTATGTGCTCTGACTTTGCCTTGGCAATAACACTTTTGAAGGACCTGGAGGCGAAGTTATACTTCTTTTTAAGCATGCTGGTGTTTACATCCCGAGCCGCCGAAGCCTCAGCCCAGGCCATATCAGGATAGCACTCCTGCTTACTGCGTAATGCAGTCTTACAGGAGCGACCAAACCAAGGCTGCGATCTGCCTCCGATGGGTACCACAGATGATGGAATAAATAGTTCCATTCCCTGTCAACCACATCAGTGACAGAGTCAGCAACAGCGCTGGGATCATCCGGCGAGAAGCAAACCCGCCCCCATGGGTAGGATGCAAAGAAAGATCGCATTCCGTCCCAATCCGCCGACCTGTAATGCCAAACACGGCGGCAACCTGCAGAACGCAACCGCGAGGGGAGCGTGAGTGGCACCACACTCCGGATCAGACAATGGTCCGAAGAGCCGAGAGGGGCATCGACGGAAACCTGATATCCGTCCGGATGAGAGGTCAGCAGAAGGTCCAACAGGGAAGGTGTATGATCCTTCACATCTGGAATCCGCGTAGGTGAAGTAACCAGCTGTGTCAGACCATATGCCAAGGCAAAGTCATAAACAGATCTCCCCGCATAATCGGTTAAACGTGAACCAAGCCATTCGGCGTGGTGGGCGTTAAAATCGCCAAGGATCACGATCTCTGCGGATGGGACCTGTTGTAGCAAGGAATCTGTAGCCATTTGGACGTGGTCGATGAGTCGGTCTGTTTCAGCATTACCGCTATGGGACCTGTAGAGGCACCCGTAGACGCGCGGATGGTCGTCGCTATCTACGCGTAGCCAAAGGATGGACAGGTCCGAACCTTCAAGACTGCCGAGGCGTCGAGAACAGATGTCCTCTCTGACATATACGCAAACTCCAGCCCGAGGCACAAAGGAGTGTTCCAATTTGTACCCCGGGTAGGAGAGATACGAAGTATCAGCCGGAGAGGACACCTGCGTCTCGGTCAGAAAGAGCAAGGCCGGCTTCGCCGTCTCGAGATAGTAGTGAACGGCGTTTAGGTTCGAGTGAAGTCCCCTGATGTTGCAGAAATCCACGGATAGCGTGGCAGGGGTCGCCTTGGTCTTGTTGCTCAGTTTGCCCCGAGCAGTTATTGTCTTGAGCGGAATTTTGCCCCTCCCAGAATACGCGGAGCAGCCTGAGCACCCACGCTCAGGAGTGGAGTAGCATGGTCTTGGATGCTCAGCGAGGGATTCTCCAGGGGTGCTGGTACCCTCCTGGGGTAGTCTAAAATTGAATTCCGCTACCATGTTGATGGGAGGGGGGGAGAATTGGGCCTCCGGTCACCTGCACTCACCAGACGAAACGCAAAAGCAGAGCTTCCACTTCACGCCGGCATTCTGTGAGGTCGTGGTACTAACCCGGCTCGAGCCGGCCCATACGTGCAACAGCAAAAGCTGCTGCGTGGCTCTACCACCGTTAATTTTACCACAGTTAATTCTGTCTGAACACGTCCCTGCTTCGGTCATTTTTAATGTTCATTTTCACTTTTTCTCTTGATCTTTTCACGGTATCATTCGGAGAGGATATCTGCGTCTCAGTAAGTAAAACAAGGCCGGTTTCGCCTTCACCATATGGTAGTGGATATTGCAGAAGTTTACAGCAAGTATGGCTGGGGGTTCTTGTAGCTCTATTTTCCCCGAGCAGTGTAAATATAGAGTGGAATACCCCCCCCCCCCCTTATTGTATTTAAAAAGGTTCGCGTTCAGAGCAGGGCACGTCAGTACATTTGCCATTGTCATAGCGACGTAGTAGCCAGATAATCTGAACACTAGGCTACATGGACGCCACAATTAACTAAAGTTTAGGTATATCCTAAAAACCACGCAGACGAGGTCATAGGTAAAAGCTACTACTACCTATGCGCTTGCACGCACACACACAAATGTCTCTATTGAATTTTCAAGCGTTTGTAAATCGAAATTCGTCAACGGTTTAGAACATGACCACGGCTAATTACATTTACCTAATTAAATCCGGCCGAACCTAACAGCTACGGGTGATGCAGCCAATTATAAAATATGTAAAATAAAATGGTAGTGCCCTCTAGAATACAGATATCTAGAATACTGTCATTTAGAATACAGAAAGTGATATTTTGGGGCTGTTGCTTAGACGAACTGTGTATCATAGCAGAGTAATCCTTTGTGGCTTCCAAGCGATGTTGTTGGTATAACAAACTCGTATATCCCAAAGCAAAATGCCTAGATCAGCAATCGGGAGCGTTGATTCTCAATGCATGTGCATAGAATGGCGATCACAGCATTTTTTTCTTACAATGGGTGAGAGCCGTGTCCGCCATATGGACATTGTGTACATTTGAGAACTGGTGAGAATTAAGACCAGAATTAAGTCCATAACACACCGTGGGTGTTATAAGAGGCGATAGATACAAATGAAACAGGCCATGGGTAGTAGATATTCATAACAACTTAAAATAATAAATAGAATGATGGATTAAGGTGTCACCACACTTCGCCTGTAGTTATAGCTCCGGCTTATTTATCAATGTCAAAATAATTAATACAACAGTAGCACAAGTGTGTAGTGTACGTATGTTACACAGAAGCGGAATAATGTAATGGAAACTAGTTTCTAATATATTCCTTAGAAGCAGTCTAAGCCTTTGTAGAAAGTCAAAGAGATTAAATTGTAGATTCATCAGAAACAAAATTAAATAAAGCCTTCTAAATACATTGGGACTTAAAACAATAGACGTCGACGTCGATGACTAACGACAACGTAGATTCATCAGCCTCAATCTTTATCCATAATTTGACTGAGTCTTAAGCTGATAAGATTTAATATTTATTTTGACAAAATGTTCTTTTTAGGTTAAGAAGTATATTTTAAATAAAATGATTATTGAAAACTTAGAAAGCAAGAACACAATTAGCTTTCTCAGACTTTTGATGTATATTATATATATATATAATTAATTTACAGGACTGGACGATAATGAAGTTTTTAATATTGTATATAATAAAATATGAGTAATTTATATTTGTCATTGTATATTATATATATATATATATATTTCGAAGATTCGAAAACCGATGTGTCAGCCTCGTACCCGTAAGCGAAGTGTAGGGCAGCCCCTCACCATCTGGTAAGGGATGCAGATAGTACGTGATTTTTTTAATTAAAACTTTTATTATTTAAGTTTAAATTGTGATAGTAAAGATAAGAATAATAATATATATATTATTAAAGATTGATTTATTAAAAAACGATGGATAAAATTGTTAAAAACAAAAACTTAAATAAAATAAACATTTACCGAGACCCTGTGTATTTAAAGTTCTCCCATTTACCTCATTTACGACGTGCCTAGCAATATAAGAAATCATCGTGAGGAAACATGCCTGTCCGAAAAATAAAAATAAAGTGAAACATATAAAATCTACCAACATATTGGTACACCAAGGCACTAAACCCTCTCAGGAATCAAAAAAGACATGTGCCCAGCTGTGGGACGAAAAAACCTGTTTCTTTACTACATACATTAGCGGTTTTAAATCAATGATATTAGCTAGGTGATGTCTAAATTGTAAAGGTCTGAGCAAAACTTTCGGCTGGCTTGTCGGTTCCCGTCGTTTATCATGGACAATAAGTTAGGGTATATATACTCGTAGTACTGGAGCAACCTGAATTTGATTCCAGCCAGCATCATAGATATTGTTTGATAAAATGATGTAAAGTCGAATACAAATTTCCACTTTAATGTGAACTAAAACGCGTTTAACAAGGAATTTCTTTTCGGCTAATTGTTAGTATTATGTGCATATTTTACTTAATCGTTTTAGCTTATAACAAAAGTGATTTTATAAAAATAAAATAAAACTGTTTTCGGATTTTGGTGTAGTGGCGTACTAAGAGAATCCACTACTCTAAGTCATCCCGTGGTTGTCGTAATAGGCGACGGAGGGAAACCGAAACGGCAGTATTTTCCTGACTTAATCTAATAAAAAATGTGGTTGCCAACCCGCCTGCCAAGCGTTTTCTTTTTATAAACCTGAAGTGACAAACGTACTTACAGTCCACCTGATGGTAAGTGGTTACTACAGCCCATAGACACCCGCAGCCAACTTTAAACAAAAAAGGCTATAGTGGCGTTGTCACGTCTTAGGAATAAGATGGAATGCCTAGCAGCCTATAATTAACGTTTCAATTATGGCAAATATCCCCTCTATGAGGCAACCTATGAGGAATGTCTATGTTCAGTAGTGGACTTTAGATAGGCTGCGATGTAATGATGTAATGTACCAAAGAGTACGGCGTAACTTTTCTTCCCCTTCCACTTTTGTATAACTACTACAAGTTCTGTTCTACGAGCATCACAGTATCACCGACACTCGTAGGTTAGTCGTAGCCCGTAGCGTATCAATAATACTCGTAGAACGTGCCGGGATTCGTGTATTTTCCGCACTGTTGAGTGTATTCGTATTTAAAGTATTTATGGTACATTTTTACAAGAATGGTATTACTTTATGATTTTAAGTATTTTAAAAAAAAGACTTCAAAAACACTGTATGAAATTAGCTAATACTTTCTATAGAACTCCTCCTAAACGGCTGGACCGATTTTGATGAAATTTTGTGTGTGATTAAGTTGATTCGAGAATGGTTTATATGCACAGTTGGACCCGGTAGGTGGCGCTGTTGACGAGATACAGTAATCACCCGTGCAAAGAAGGGGCGGATCGCTAGTATAATTATAACCTATATTTTTGAGAACCAAATTAATTGGAAATAGTAATATTAAATGAAACAAATACACTTAATTTTCGATGTAAGAAATCATATTTTTTTAGTCTAGTCTCTTTTAATTCATTATTGTTTCAAGGTAAGGTTCTTTTGCTTAGAGAAGGAACGATTAAAGAGAGTTAACACGTTTTGTCATTAACCTTAAATAATCGCTTGTTCGGTCGAATCAAATAATTGGTTCGAATCTCAATAAAATTAAATAACCAATAAAACTCCTGATTGCAATTTTACGTCCTGATTTACTACGTGAAGCTCGCCGGTGAATTCATAAAATAATTCGAGATGTGGAATTCTCAATACGCGCTGGAGCAGCGTAGTGGACTAACTAATCCATAACCCACTTTGAAATAAGAGGAGGCCTGCGCCCTGCTGTGGGCCTTTAATTAGCGTATATAGTTCTGTAACTATTGACAATGTTTAATACGATTTTTTTAACACGTTCGCGTGAGCAACGTCTTACAACGTCGTGTTGATAGAATTATGAAATGGCGCGACGTTATAGGACGTCCTCTAGATTGTATAAGTTGACGCCTATGAACGTTGTGTCGTTTAGTATGGTATGTTATCAGATCTGCGTGGTGGCGGCAACGTTTATAAACGTCGGGCGTGAAGGAACGTTGCGCCACATAACACAGTTCTAAGTTTCATACGTATTACGGCGGGACGTCTTTAGACGTTGCTTAACTTTGTATGGGAAAAAGTGCGCCGCAGTACAAACATTTAGAGATGAGGTTGCTCACACGAACGTGTTAAACTAACAATACACATAACTGTATTGCAAACCCAAGCGGAACCAACTCACGTTTACGTAATTTAATAGATTGGTCATATTTACAGTCTAAATAGTGTTTGTTGAGTATGGCTAATGTAGTACGAATAAGCTCTTGAAGTCAAAACGGTGCTAATGATTTGGCTTGTTCGATATTTTTTTTTATAGAATAAGGGTGACAAACGAGCAAATGCAGATGTGTTGTCACCCCTGAGGACTAAGATGGAATGCTTCGTATCCAGTAAAAAGGGTCTCCGGCTCTCTACACTCACCATACGAAACACAGCAGCATTATGCTGCTATTTTACGTTGGTACTTTGTGAGAGCGTGGTCCTTCGCCGGTCGAGCTGACCCATTCGTGCTGCAACATGGCTCTACCACATAAAACAATCTTGTAACATTACTTTTTACTTCTTAACCATAAACAATGGTTTTTTTTTAACTAAACCACACATAACTGCATAGCACATCCCAAGCGAAACCAACTCACGTTTACGCAATTTAAAAGATTGCTCATATTTACAGTCTATATAGGGTTTATGGAGCAAAGCCAATGTAGTACGAATAAGCTCTTGAAGTCAAAACGGTGTTTATGATACAACTGCAAGGCTTGTTCATTTTTTTTACTATTCTAAGCCAGCGCTTAACAAGACTCCCACCTGATGGTAAGTGGTAATGTAGACTTAAGAAAAGCCTATTCACCCTTGCCTTGAAGACACCCAGACTGTAATCGGATGGAAAGACAGATGCTGGCAACTTATTCCACTCCTTTGCCGTACGCATGACGAACGACGTAGCAAACCGTTTCGTTCGAATGCGTGGTAAGTCAACAACAAAAGGGTAGAGACAGGCCGAACGTCTATTTGTCCGATGGTGGAAAGGAGAGGGAGGAATTAATTTATGAAATTCCTGTGTACTCATCCTGTAGAAAACCGAAAGGCTGGCTACTTTGCGCCTGTGTTCGGAGCTGGTTAATTGGTTTTAACCAGATTCGGGGTCACCAATAAGCCTATTAGCATGCCTTTCCATTGACTCCAAAGTTGATAAGTGACATTTTGCAGCACCAGCTCATATATGGCAGCAATACTCCATGCACGACCGGGCTTGCGCTTTATATAGTATAAGGAGCTGTCCCGGCGTGAAGTACCACCGCACCTTTGCAAGGACTCCTAGTTTTCTTGCAGGTGCTTTGGCCTTGGACTCAATGAACCGCACGAAGGTTCAGGTTTGAGGATATCTCAACCCCCAACAATTGAAGGCGGTCGATGTATGCCAGTGATACATTTCGGAAAGAAGGAGCCAAGGTAAGCTGGCTCCTTTTTGCAAGAAGAAACACGCTTGTGTTTTGGAGAAGTTGAATATCACAAGATTGGCATCGCCCCATTCGGAGACTGTCTGTAGTGTGAGATTCATACGCTCAACTCAGCTGAAAGTTTACCCAAAAGGCTAGTGTGCCAAACTCTGCAAAAGGCCTTAGAGACAGCAAGGGAAACAGCAAGTGCTTCCCACTGTTCTCGAATGCCTCGGTTAGATTGGGATCTTCTAGCGTAGTACGCTAGAAGATCCCAAGCTAACCGATTTCAGCGAAACCAGTACTGGCGGTCACTGAGGAGATCATTCTGATCTAGGTTTGCCATTAAGCGCGTTCAATATACGCTCCATAATTTTGCAGAGTATGGGGGGATGGTTTTGAGTTTGCGGAGTATGGGGTAATTGAGATTGACCGATAATTGGCAAAGTCAACACGGCTGCCCTTATTTGGAACAGGCTGCGCGTTGGCCAGCTTCCAGGGTTTTGACACTATTCCATTCGAAATGAGAAAAGGAACAAGCGTGTCAGCACAGGAGACAACTCAGGTGCACAAACCTTTAGAACTATAGCTGGTATACCATCTGGCCCACTAGCTTTATTCACGTCTTGACACCGAAAGGTTTTAAGAACCTCCTTATTTGTGATACGAACCTCCGACATAGAAGTCCTGCAGAGATTTAATTCAAGTGGAACGTTGTTGCCACTGTCCAGACGTGAATTGCAGGCAAAGAGAGACGCGAACAAGTCAGCTTTCTCTTAAGCCGTATGCGTTAGCGTGCCATCCGGTTTTACAAGCGGAGGCAGTGTAGGCCGACAGAAGTTTGTCTCGACCGCTTTGGCAAGAGATCTATAAAAAATAAAAATTCATTTGTCATTCGTTCAATAAAAACGAAACGAAACTGAGTAAGTGGCGCAAATATGAATCTCTGAGAGATGACTACATATTTGTGCCATTTGCTGTAGAGACTATCGGTTCGTGGGGTCCACATGCGGTGAAGTTCCTAAAAGAACTCTATCCGCGACTGGTCGTTGCTGCTGGTGATAAAAGGGTTGGTTCTTTTCTCGCTCAAAGGATAAGTATAGCCAATCAGCGAGGAAACGCAGCCAGCGTTCTTGGCACGATACCGCGGGGAGTAGGACTGTATGATAATTAAGTTACTAGTTTTAGTTTTAGTTTTTTAATATTGTATATAAAAAATAAAGGACTTGTATTAAAAAATATATGATATTTTTCATATATAATATAAATTACAGCTAATAGTACGTGCGTTATTACGCTGTAAGATTTTATTTTATTAAATGACTTAAAAATATAACTATGTCATTAACCACAAACATAAAATATAAGATTTAGTTCTTGTTAATTTCGTAATAGAAAATTTACTGCGTAACTTAGCTAATTTACATGGGAGAAGGAAATGAAGAGTTGCAAATCGGTCGATTTAATATTAAAATTAAGGAAATTGTTTCAAGAATCAATTTATTTAATATGATCAGCTCGTTCATAATGCATGCCGTGGTAACATATTATTTATGTAACCACGAATTAATAATTAGAATTAAATAATTAGAAATTTTGTTTTTAAATAGAAAAATTGTAACATAACGTGTAATATAATTTAGGAATATTGAATACCGGAGGTATGGTAAGTAATTGCTAGACCATTTTCTTGATTACTTTATGTATGTATATTATATATCCAGCATTAATGTACTTCTAAGTAATAAGAGCATCATGGAAAATATAATATAATGAAAGTGTGTTAAAACAGATAGAGATAACACCACTGTGTAACATGTTTCAACACCCGTGGCAAAAAAGGGTTTTTGAGGGGAAAGATATTTTCGTTTCCTATTATCAAACAAACCTCTTATTATACAATCGAATCATAAAAATTCGATGGATGTATGCAAAGCGAATAAGTGTTTGTTTTAGAATAACGAAAAATAAGAAGAAAAGCTCTTTTTGCCAATATTCGATAACAATACATACATACACACACAAACACAGGAATACACACACAAAATGTATGCATCATATACAACATACATACGCGTGCATATTTTTATTTATTATTTTGCTTTAATTTGTCGATAATAAGTCTTTTATTTATTTTGTTACCTTGTTTTGATTTGTAATAAGACATTTTGAAATTGTAACTTTGTGGATATGGGAAGGACCTGAATCCCAACACATAGCTATTGGTAGTTCAGGAGTCAGAGCTTCAACTTTGTGGTTTCAATATGGTTTTATTCAATAAATAAATTTATTATTATTATTTCATTAATAAATAGGTCGTTTTCCGAACGAAAGGCATAGATTACAAAAACAGAAGCGACAGTAACCTAAATATTAAAGGTCTGTAATACGTAACTTAAAGGTAGTAGGTTCGAATTCGCTATTCGACTATTGTTGTGAACCACAGCTCTATCATGCTAGTAGTGAAAAGTCAGCAGACACTATTGAAAATTCCCGTGCAATTTGTAGCTAAATAGTTACTAATTAGTCGCTCAAACTGGTTTTGTAGCTCGAACAGGTTCTATAAAAACTAGGTACTGCTATCATTATATAACGCTAGCTGTAAAGTAAACAAAATGAATGTTAATTGAGTCAAATAATAGGTAACTGCAAACATTGTAAGCAAAAAAAAAAAAATTCAAGAATTGGTCTGCATTCCATGCTACCCGTAGCACGCGGTTTTATAGCCGAGATGCAGTCGTAAATTTTGTTGCTGATCAGAAATGAAATTGAAAATTGAAAAGGTTTGTGACTCTAGCTTCCTATATTGACAAGATTTTGTTGAAACTATTTAGCTACAAATTGTACGGGAATTTTCAATGGTGTTTGCTGACTTTTCACTGCTAGCATGATAGAGCTGTACATATTGTACTTCTAAATCTGCATGAATTAGTATTTTAAAAACTCAACATTTTTATTTTAATAGATTTCTAATTCTAGCTGCGCCCCGCGACTTCGCTCGCGTGTTATTTGGGGTTTTCATTTTTTTGCGCGGAACGTTAATTATTTTTCTAAAATAAAAGTAGCTGAAGTTACTCCTTATGATATCAGTTATCTTCCAGTGAAAGTCCCGTCAAAATCGGTCCAGCCGTTTCGGAGATTAGCCGGAACAGACAGACAGACAGACAGACAGACCGACAGACAGACCGACAGACAAAAATTTAAATTTTTTTATTTTTGTTATAAGCACCGTATATACTTTCATATGCATTTAGTAAAAAGCTGTAATTTTGACATTACAAACAGACACTTAAATTTTATTTATTTGTATAGATATAGATATGGATAAGCTATTGAGAAGCTTCAATGGAGCCCCATACATATATCAAAATTAGCAAGCAGCCTTAGTTCTGTAGCATATGCTGTGAAAAAGATTAGAAATCTTACAAGTGTGGAAACAGCTAGACTTGTTTACTTTAGCTGTTTCCATAGCATAATGTCGTATGGTATTTTGCTATGGGGACACGCGACTGACACTGAAATTATATTTGTTTTACAGAAGAGGGCCATAAAACCAATCTATGATTTAAAACGTAAAGAGTCGTTCCGACAAAAATTTAAGGAAATTAATATATCAACTTTGGCCTCTCAATACATTTATGAAAATGTACGTACGTACACAAAAATAAAAGTAGTTATACAAAAATAAGTGATATTCATTCTGTAAATACTAGAAACAGACACAAGCTCGTAGTACCAGTTACTCGACTCCACCGAGTCAGTAATTCATTCTTGGGGCGATGTATATGCTTTTACAACAAAATCCCAGAAAATATACAAAATTTGACCTGCTCAAAGTTCAAAAACTTTATTAAACTAAATTTAATATACATCAATGGAAAGTAAAACGCTGTACCGTGTTGTGGAGTAATTAGAGAATCTATTACCCCATTTCGTCCCGTGGGTTTCATATGAGGCGACTATGGAATATTCCAAAAAGGTCTTACAACTTCCGATAGATGGCGGTATAACTATTTCTTTAACGAAAGGCGTGAAACACCCAGACCGATGGGAATCAGCGTCAAAGAAGGTGGGAAATGCTTGTTGCTGCGATTGTAAATCCACCTGCCAAGAATAGAGAATAGAATAGAATAGAATAATTTTATTTAATATACATAGATTACATGAATACTATTAGAAAAAGAATAGAAGGGGAATTGGTCGAGCAAGTAGATGAGTTTGTGTATTTGGGATGTGTATTTAGCAAGGATGGTAGATATGATAAGGATATAGAACGACGAGTAAACGCTGGAAATAAAGTAAATGGGGCTCTACACTCTATTGTGGAAAGTCAGAATGTGTCCAAAAAGGCACGTATGGCAATTCACAATGCTGTGGTAGAGGGACTTTAATGTATGGTAGTGAAAGTTGGGTGTGGCAGAAGAAGCACGAGAGTAGAATAAATGCTGTAGAAATGCGGTCATTAAGGAGTATGTTAGGGCTGAATCTAAATGACAGAGTGAGAAATTGTGTGATAAGAGAATAGTGAGGTCTGCAAGATGATGTTGTGACCAGGATTAAGAAAGGAATGCTTCGGTGATTTGGTCATGTTAAATGAATGAATGAGGAAAGAGTGACAAAGCAAATTTATGTGGCAGAGGTGAATGGCAGAGTCTGGAAGGGACGTCCTAGGCGAAAATTTATCGACCAAATTGGCGATATATTGAAAATGGGCCAAATTAAGAGTACCCTTAACCGACGAGCGTGTATGCGTAGGTATATGGATGTGGAGGAGGCGAGAGAGGTGTGTCAGGATCGAGCCAAATGGAAGTCCATAGTCTCTGCCTACCCCTCTGGGTGACAGGCGTGAGTATTTATGTATGTACTTTTTGAAAGTAATTTATGCTTTTAATATTGGTTCGTTGACTGCCTCGTTGTCTAGTGGTTGTAGTAATACGATTGCTGATCATGAGGTCCCGGGTTCGAATCCCGGGTCGGGCCAAAAAAAATCAGTTATTGAGCTTTTCCATCAAGAATTTCTCAGTAGCTGCCCGGAGTCAGGAAGTTGGCGGTGTCTCGCCCCCGTGCCTCGGAAAGCACGTAAAGCCGTTGGTCCTGCGCCTGATCTCTCTCGGTCTTGTCGGTTTACCGTCCCATCGGACTATGAGAGTGAGGGAATAGAGAGTGCACCTGTGCTTGCGCATACACTTGGGCACTATAATCCTGTACTGCGCCGATGGCTAGTCTCCGTTGGGACTGGCCGCCGTGACTGAAATTCGGTCTGGAGGACATTATTATTATTATTATTATTGGTTCGTAAAAAACCTCTGTCCTGTGAAGAACCAGCAATGGACCCATCGTGACCTTTTTTAAACAATAATTTACAAATTATATTTTATTCAATTAAATATGAAAACATTTACAAACAGCATGATAGCGACCACATCATTCCCGAGACTCAGACTTAGATTATTAATTGCTCATAAGGCTCTTTTTTGCAAAACAAATGTGTCTATTAAGGTAAATTATTTTTACAATGAGAGAAGCCTGTATCCAGCAGTGAACTTTTACGGGCTAATAAAGATAAAGAAGAACAAAACATCGAAAACAATATTTGAATCTTTGTACTAACGTTATATTATAAATAAATAAATGTACCCTTGTAATATATATAAATAAAGAATGTTAATTGAATGTTTTATGGTTAAGTTGTGAAAATAAATGCATTATCTATTATCAAAGAGACGGTAAATTCAAAGCATGGCTAAAATCATTCTAAAGCGCATCTCTATCTCTACATAGTATAAAACAAAGTTGCTTCCCGCCGTCTGTACGCTTAGATCTTTTAAACTACGCAACGGATTTTGATGCGGTTTTCATCAATAGACAATGATTTAAGAGAAAGGTTTATATGTATAATAAATGCTTATTATATATATTGTATAATTCTTCTGTCCGTGTGTATGTGACTGAACTCCTAAACGGCTGGACTGTTTTTGATGAAATCTTGTGTGTGTGATGAAGTTGATTCGAGAATGGTTTAGATTCAGAATTGGACCTGGTAGGTGGCGCTGTTATCGGGATCCAAAAATCACCCGTGCGAAGCCGGGTCGCTAGTCGCTATTATTCGCAGAGCTACTATAATTTAAGACTGAAAGTTTAAATCACGAAATGTCTAACTATATTCAAAATCTACGGCGTTATTCCTTGGAAATTTAGCTTTCAACTATTTCATTTAAAACTTTGAACTTGTAAACATGTTCAGTAGATAATGGCTTTTTCACCTTAAAAAGGAAAAGACAGCCGCTATCAACATCAAAGTTTTTAAGAGTATTGACGTAGCGTCAACTAATTGCAGTCACGGATTTATAATATTGTTTTAATATTTTTTTGCAGGTTGGTTGCAGTACAGTAAAACAAATAATATAATTTTAAAAATAAGAATATAATAATAGTATAGGAAAACAAAACTCTCATGATTAAACAAAAGGTGGAACTATGTACCTATAACATAAAGTGATATTTGTGCGAGTAAATTGCACCTACTATATACAGGGTGGAAAAAACGAACGGGCTATGAAGGGAAAGTACATTAAATATTGATGATATCAAACACTTCAAAGGAATATTCCTTTTTTTTTCAAAATAAGAATAACCACATTCAAACATTTTTTTTTAAAGTTTACCTGTGCCGAGATTCGAACCAACTTAAAATGAAAAAATAGACATCATCAGCATCATCATTACAGCCCTTCACAAGTCCACTGCTGAACATAGGCCTCCCCCAAGGAATGCCACAAATCACGGTCCTGAGCCACCTGCATCCATCGACTTCCTGCATGTCTTACCAGGTCGTCACTCCATCTAGTAGGGGAATGCCCTACACTTCGTCCGCCGGTACGAGGCTGCCACTCGAGAACCTTTTTTCCCCATCGGTTGTCGGTTCTTCGAGCTATATGGCCGGCCCATTGCTACTTCAGCTTACTAATCCGTTGGGCTATGTCAGTAACTCTAGTTCTACTGCGGATATCCTCATTTCTAAGTTTATCACGCAGAAAAACTCCGAGCATAGCCCTCTCTATAGCTCGCTGAGCGACCTTGAGCTTCCTCATCCGGCCAGCAGTGAAGGACCATGTCTCAGTACCATAATTCATCACTGGCAACACGCACTGGTTGTATAGTCTCGTTTTGAGGTTTTGAGGTATACCTGACGAGAAGATGGGTCGTAATCTCCCGAACGCTGCCCAGCCAAGTTGAATCCGTCGAGTGACCTCTCGGTCGAAATTGAACTTACCTAGTCGGACTATTTGTCCCATGTAACATACTCTTCAACAACTTCAAGCTTAATGCTCCCAACAACTACCGGCATAGGTGTAACATGGACATTAAACATGATTTTTGTTCTATCCATGTTCATCTTAAGACCTATCCTTTGGGAGTAGGGTTGCCATCTCCTAAAATGAAAAGCCGGTCTCGGCGGTCCAAAAAGCCGGACTTTTGGCCCTTAAAGCCGGACAGTAATTTTTAGAAAGCCAAACATAGCCAAACAAGCGCGGCGGGGCGGGGGGACCCCACTCCCGCGTCGCGCGCACCGCACCGCTCTTCGCCGCCCGCGCCGTAGCCATGTTTAATATAGTATTGGCTGGTAATAATGTATATGGATAGATAAATTCGGCATTGCTTCGCTCATTCTGCAAGCGATGCGTGCAACGCGTTACTTTGTTTTTTGTTACTAAAATTTGGCCGGACACAACCCGAAAAAGCCAAACATGTCCGGCTAAAGCCGGACAGATGGCAACCCTGTTTGGGAGGCACTATTGAGGTCATTGAACATAGTGCTTAGGTCCTCCAGCGATTCTGCCATAACTACTATATCATCGGCAAATCGAAGGTGAATTATGTACTCGGCGTTGATGTTAATACCGTATCCTATCCAGTCCAGTAGCTTGAAAACGTCTTCCAATGCAGCGGTGAAGAGTTTCGGGGATATAACGTCACCCTGTCTTACACCTCTCTGCAGTTGGATAGGTTTCGTACTCTGGTTCTGTACTCGGATAGCCATCGTATCCCTACTGTACAAACACTTCAGCACTTCGATATACCGACAGTCAACTTGACACCGCTGAAGGAACTGTAGCACCGCCCAAATTTCGACGGAATCAAAGGCTTTCTCATAGTCCACATACGCAAGGCAAAGTGGCAGATTGTACTCTTCGGACTTCTGCACAATTTGCCGAAGGGTGTGTATGTGGTCTATGGTACTAAAGCCTTTTCGAAAACCGGCTTGTTCGGGAGGCTGGAAGTCGTCGAGTCTGCGTGCGAGACGATTCGTAATGACTCTCGAAAACAGCACGTAGACGCGGCTCAGAAGGGAAATCGGTCTGTAGTTATCGCCTTTCTTGAAGAACAAGACCACCGCACTGCTGCTCCACGCCTCCGGAGTAGTGCCACCATGGAGGACGGAATTAAAGAGCTTCTGAAGGACTTCAAGTGCCGGTTTTCCTCCCGCTTTCAGAAGCTCTGCTGTAATTACTTACTCGCCTGGGGTCTTGTCGTTTTTAAAGTGCTGGAGAGCCATTTTAATCTCGCTCAGATTGACTTCCGGAATATCATCGGAATAGTGTCGGATAAGGCTTGCTCTTGGATCGTTACTCACACTTGCGTGTGGCTCCAACGATGATGTGTACAAATGTCCATAGAACCTCTCAATCCCACTCAAAATCTCGTGTGGCAGCGTCATGTCCCGGAAATGACGCTGCCACACTCAGTCTTCAGCTTCGACAGTTGGCTCTTTCTGGCAGACAGATCTCTAGCAAAGACTTTAGAGCCCTGGTTCCGCTCGATCGCTTCTTCAATACGAGCAGTATTAAAGTTGCGTAGGTCCCGCCGCATGCATTTGGAGATCTGTCTGTTCAGTTGCCTGTATGTTGTAAAATCTACTGAAGATTGCAGCTTCATTTCCCGTCTAACAGCCATGAGATTAAGAGTGTGATCGGAGAGTTTTTGTGTTCTTCTGCGGCGGGTCTTGCAAAACTTAGCTCCGACCGCATGGACAGTTTCCACGAGCTTGTCATTCATATCGTCCACTGCATTGCGATCTTCTAGGTACTGAAAACGGTTTTGTAGCTCGAGCTGAAAGGTTTCGGGACTTTGGATTAGAGCACGAGGGGGACGGAGCGTTGACTTCATTAGACGTGACCTCTCCAACTTAACGTTTAGTTTCAGTGTGCCTCTCACCATTCGGTGATCGCTGCCGGTTTTCACCCTCGCGATCACTGAGACATCACTGAACAGATAAAAATAAACAGTCTCCATTTTATTGAACCAATCGATATTTCATCAATAGAGTGCTCCCACCCTGCTCCCGACTGCTTATCTCAATGACAATTTCAACATCTGCATAGGCATTAACGAAATAATTAAATGGCCAGCAAGATCTCCAGATCTAAACAGAGAAAATGATAAAAGGTCTAATGATTTCTTATATTTACGCGAACACTACACATTGAATAAAACTATTTTTACGGATTACAGCACCCATGGTCCCCCCGAGACCATGGGTGCTGTAAAGCACCCGAAACGTCGGGAATCGTAAAATTAAAAGCGATAAAATCCGTAAAAATAGTTTTATTCAATGATAAAAGGTCTTTTGACTTTAAAAAAATTAACAGTCTTGGTTGGGAAGTTAGTTCCGACTCGGCATGTAAGAATTGTTACATTCTTTAATAGTAAGATACTATGTATATTCGAAAGATTTTAAGCTTATCATAGACATTATCGATTGGTTCAATAAAATAGTGATTTTCTATTTTTTACATTTTTAGTTGGTTTAATTCCCGACTCAGGTAAGCTTTTTCAAGAAATGTTTTAACGTGGTTATTCTTATTTTGAAAAACAAAGGAATGTTTCCTTTGAGTGAAATTTAATATCTTCAATATTTAATGTACTTTACCTCCATAGCCCGTTCGTTTTTTACACCCTGTATAATATTATTATTGTTAACGTGTGCGAGTAAAGGTGGGTGTGCGTGTGCATGTGTGTTGCGTAGGTGTGTGTAGGTGGAGACGTATGGAAGGATGCTAGACACGCTTAGGTTGGATATTTTATTTTATTTTTATACGCAACATGCTTAAACGGTGGTAATAAATAAATTCTCGGTAGCTTTATAGTCTAATGTATTAAGATATTTTGTGACAGACATCTTACAATTTCTTTTTGTAAGCGGATAAATGTTAATAATTGCATTTAATTTATTATATAAGTAACTGCCAAGAAAACAGAAAAGTTGTGTGATAAAGCGATTCTGAAAAGTTGACCAGAGCAGTCAGTGCCTTATTTCCTCGGATCGTACTTCAAAACAGAGTGTTTTTTTAGAATGGTACGAAAAATAAAATATTGTTTAATTGAGAGTACATTCCAGTCCCGGTTAAGATCTACAGAGAGGTAGCGTAGTAGAAGTAATTTTTTGTTTTACATATGGAAATGCCGATTCATACCCGCCTCGCGGGGGCAAGGACGAGTTATGTCAGACTCGCACCGAATAAAACGCCATGATGTTCCACCTTCGCCGCATATTAACGCATAGGAACGCTTTTGCACACATCCGCGGCCCCCCCAGTGCAAGCCACCCCATAGCAGCCCCTCCTCGAGAGAACTACTCCTCTCCCTTCTCCTTCTTAGGTAAGGCACACCAGAACACACGGCGCGCCTTCCTCCGCGGCCTCCAACTACACCTGCGCAACGGACGCCCCTATGTCCGATGCGCAAAGACCATGGGGCGAGGAAAAACGAGCACTCAGAAGCACTAGCCTTCCTGACCCCAGCGGCGGATCTGGTCTATGGCTCCGACAGGAGAGCGGTGCCTCGCAATACCGACACTCCTTCCCCCCCGCAGCCCCACCACTACTGCATCAACGGTGCGGCCCCGTCAGAGTCGCGGAGGATAGGGCGGGTGGCGCATCGCCATACCAACACTCCTCTTCCTCCAACTCGGCTGCAGCAGTAGGGGGAAAGGACACCCCTCTCGCCGCAGCCGACCAACACATATCCGAAGTTGGCTCGCCAAGCCCGCTCGGAGTGGCCACCTCGGGCTGGCTCTTCACCTCGGGCCAGCCATGTGAGTTCCTCTTTGTTCACCGTGGGTGACCAAACCACGGCTACTAACCGGCCACGACCCTCCGCCACGACAAGGCGGGAACCCGTTCGGGGGGGAGCGTAATAGAAGTCCTATAGCAACCTTCAGTATAACACGCTAAGCTCTTTCAGACTTGAGAAGATGAGATTTGGCTGCATCGCCCACGAAAACGAAACTTTATTCTTTGATTACATCAGTTTTCTAGAGAAAGAAATCATTCCAGAGTGAAAAGACCGCCTGTTGTACATTTATTTCGAATTGTATTGTATATAATAAAATACTGTTTATTTTGAAATTGTAATTCTATTCCCAATTATGTACTTCATCATTATCATTATCGTCATTACAGCCATTCGCAAATCCACTGCTGAATATACGAGTAAATCTCCCCAAAAGAATATCCCATTGGCAGGATATATAGGTAGAAGTTCTATATTTAGTGTACAATAAATTCAGAAATAAATAAATTCACAAATAATATAATGGGTTTTCGATGTCTTTTGTTTTAGAAAACAGTGTGTCGTGAAGACACATGATAGAAGTGAAACTTTTGTATTACAGGAAAACATTTCAATTATTCATATTACTTTTTGTTCATTTTTTTAAAGCGCCATCTACTTCATTCTATCGAACCAAAATTGATTAAATCTCATGGTGGTACATGGAAAATGTAGTAGATGGCGTTATTACTCAAATACGATCACTCTTTCTAAAATAAATACGTGTACCCTTGGTAACTGTCTTAAATAAAATTAATATAAGATTAATATTCGAATGAAAGACCGTTGTAATCTTGTTATTGTAATTGTATTACCATATAGTTTATGGTATGTAATAGCCTGCGTTTGCGATTTGAATCATTGACCTGAATGACCCGGACTATTATTTATTCTGTGCCAGTACGTAGTGTTTACCCCCACCACTTTTCGTCACACAAAAAGGTTGCGGATAAGAATTTCAAAGCCCTCCCGTAAGAAGTTTCAATTCAATTATGGTAACATACGAGCCGACAGTCCACCTTATAGTAAGTGGATGTTGTGGCCCATAGACATCTACATCTCTCCTCGATTAAGTATCAAAATGCAGATGCGTTGTCACTCCTGAGTACTAAGATGGAATGCCTCTTTTCAATGAAAAGGGTCCCCGGTTATCTACACTCACCATACGAAACACAGCAGCATTAAGCAGCTATCTTATGCTTGTATTCTGTTAGAGCATTATCCTTCCCCGGTCAACCGACCTATTCGTGGTACAGCCATAATATAGCTGCAGCATAGCTCTACCACGTATAAAATGCCCAAGTTTCTTTTCAAACCCCTTGTTGCTTTATTCTTAAGATTATAAAATGGAACTGTGACCTTTTATACTAATCGCTTAATTTTACGTGCAAAGCGTTCCCGTGAATACAGTTGACGGGTAAAATGTGGTTAAGGTGAGATAAACTTGACATTTAATTTAAAACGAAATGTAATGGCGATTCAGAATGGAAACATTTCTAATACTGAGCAATCCAAAACTTACAAACTAGGTTTATTTTAGGAAATTATTTTCGTAATAATAATATACACATTCCTCTTTTAAATAAAGGTATATATTTAAACTATAACTTTAAATTATATTATTGACTTTTGGAACGAAGTTCCTTATCGGACGGTACGAATTTGGCGGATGGGAGCTAGGCGAGAAAAGTGTAAGATTTTTCCGACATGACTCCTTCTGACGTAATGTAGACGGCCTTGGCAGTTATATGGAAGCGAGATGGAATAATATCCATCTCCCTCGCACTTTTTCTTATCTTACCATGAAAGAAATATTATTTTATTTTAAATAACGCTTCATTTTAATAGACGCTGGTGATTCATTTATTTGTATTTGTTAATCAATAATATAATACGTTTATCAATAATAATATACTACGAAAAGAACTTCGTTCCAACCGAATGTTCCACGACACATACGCATGTTTTTTTTTAAATAAAAATTAAATGACAAACGAACTTTCAGTCCTGGTAAGTGGCTACTGCAGTCTATAGACACCTGGAACCAACTACAAAGGTAGAAATTACAGATGTGTTATCACTGATATACCAGTTTTGAGCTATATTCAAAATTTCAAGTCTTTAGCTCATCGGAAAGTTAGTTTAAAATCAATTCCTAAATTCGACCCGAACACACGTACTGGGGAGTTAATAAAAACGAGATAGAAATAAAAAAAAACTGTAGCTGCCGACACGGCCGTCAAGCGTGGCAACTGTGTGTGGGGGGAGGGGGGGCTATGATCAGCAGTGGACTTTAATAGGCTGTAACGGTAACGGTATAGTATACACAATAAATTTTTTTTTTTTAAAGAATTTTGCCCGAAATTTTATTGCTTGTTTTTCCCAGGACAAAGGTTTTTTTCATCAAACCACGAACCAAAGGTGAATGAAAACATATGAAAAAAGCATAAATGACTTTCAATAAAAAAATATTACTTGTAATCTATATTGATTTAAATTATTTTATTCTACTCCTAACTCACCTATTTTCATTTTATTGTTTTAATCGATTTGATGCACAGAAACAAGAACAAGAACGATGCAAGAATATAGATTGTTTGATTAATTTATGTAATGCCTGTAAATGTACTTACTCCCTAATCCCCTAACCCTTCAACCGGAACACATATGTACGTTCTTGTTATTATGTACTTACTATATCAAAAGTCCTCAAACATAAACATAGACCTCCACCATAAATTGCTTCATACAATGAATAAATAAAATCCGTAAAATTAGTTTAATTCAGAGTAGGTATTATCAAGTGAACGCGAATAAAAGAATTACCACGGGGACTGCGTCTATTCAGGTAAAGAGGTGAAATGAAATCAAAGATGATAGAATTGTTTTTAGAAAGAAATAAAGAAGGACATTTATTCGCTGGAACTATACACATCACATAAATAAGAAAGACAGTTAAACGTATGGCAGATTACGACTACAAATGATGGTGTGTGTATCGAGCCAGAATAGGCAGGGTAGCCTACAGCGCTGATGATTCTGCCATAACCAAAAATATGAACAATAAAAATGTTAACAAATTTTTACTGAGATCCGCGTGCAAAAACCAAATGGTACGTAGACAGGCACCATTAGCTTTAAGAGGTTTAAGAGCACCTCCCTAAGACCTTCTTAATACTACTATCACTAAACATAACCGCAATTGTTAACAATTGAGTAGGCTACCTCAGTTTTTCATTATTTTAAGCTGTTAACAGGACAGGCTGCTACCCATCTTCTGTTTCATGTTTACTCTGTCAGTTCTTAACACCCGCGAGAAGGTATGGGGTATTAGTTGATTATCTTACAAAAAAGTTATTATAATAGATTATTCTGCTTTGTTTCAGGCGAGCAGCCCAACTCAATACTTCTGGTACAGAACAACCCTGCAGATCTCCGAAGACATCAATTACCCAGAGACTTTCAACTACAAGATAGCTCTTGCTCTCGTTATCGCCTGGATTTTGGTCTATTTATGCATGATTAAAGGAATAGCATCTTCTGGAAAAGTTGTGTACATAACAGCTACTTTCCCATACATCGTCCTTGTTATATTCTTCTTTAGAGGGATCACTTTAAAAGGTATGAGCGATGGTCTCATACATCTTTTTACTCCAAAGTGGCATACGATTTTAGACCCTGTGGTGTGGCTGGAAGCCGGTACTCAAATATTCTTTTCCCTTGGTCTGGCATTCGGCGGCCTCATAGCTTTCTCATCGTATAATCCAGTGGATAACAATTGCTATCGAGATGCGATTATGGTCTCGATGACTAACTGCTTAACGTCTATGTTCGCTGGAATCGTGGTGTTCTCGATCATCGGTTTCAAAGCCACTATGGTGTATGAGAAATGTTTGAGTGTGAGGAATGAAACCCTATTGGAAGTGTTCGGTTCTTCGTATAGATCCATTGTGTTCCCCGAGGAAGGGCAACCGGTGACTGTCGATGTGAATGGCAATTTGACAACTGTCTTGATGCCCCATTTACCAGAGTGCGATCTGCAAAAGGAATTGGATAATGTAAGTAACATTTCAAGTGATCCATTTGCAAATAATAAAAGATAGCGAGACCAAAAATAAAGAATGTAAACAAATTTCATAAATATCTATTTTATTAACAATCAGAATTAAAATGTCCAGTAATTTAAAACTAACTATAGTAACTTACACGTACGTCGTTGTTTTCTGTATTAAATAAGCTAGTTTTCTCGAAGTCCGTGTCGATTACTTGCAAGAGAATAGATACTAATGGCTCACAGCCATTCAGTTCATTACACAGATCAATAAAAGAGTGCGTGTTTACGTTCTTTATGTAGTTCTCAATTATTTTACTGATTTTTATTTTTTAATATGACTGATTATTTTGTTTGTAAAGATTTATTACTTGTTTAATAAAGGCAGTATAAAGGTAGGCCAGTAGCCAAGTAGGCCAATAGACCCCAATGTTAGGAAGCAATATTACCAGTGCAAAATCGGAATTGCGCTCACCTGGAAGATTTGTCCACATTTACAAGTTTGGTAAATGTGGACAAATCTTCCAGGTAATCATGGGGTTATTAAGACCCGTATTAATAAACGTTACTCAGCTCAAGTACACGCACTTGAGTACAATCTTGAGGTTATGATCTTATTAATAAACATATCTCAAGATGCGGTTTAGGTTTACGATATCAGCTGAGTGCCACACTGATTAATAATCGAAACTCTACTCTCAAGTGTGTATACTTGAGTGCAAGTCACAGAACAGTATTCCTAAGTACAGCGTTTTGAGATACTGTTTTTATTTGTTTATTAATTAGCAACGATCTTGAGATGCTGATTTCGTAATGAGGGCGTATCAAATGATTACGCACTTGAGTTCGCCGTAATTACTAAACGTACGTAACGGCCCGTATTAATAAACCTTACTCAACGACGAACTCAAGTGCGTAATCATTTGATACGCCCTCATTACGAAATCAGCATCTCAAGATCGTTGCTAATTAATAAATACATAAAAACAGTATCTCAAAACGTTGTACTTAGGAATACTGTTCTGTGACTTGCACTCAAGTATACACACTTGAGAGTAGAGTTTCGTTTATTAATCAGTGTGGCACTCAGCTGATATCGTAAGCCTAAACCGCATCTTGAGATATGTTTATTAATAAGATCATAACCTCAAGATTGCACTCAAGTGCGTGTTTTTGAGCTGAGTAACGTTTATCAATACTGGCCTAAGTGTGGCCAACCCTTTTTTTTTAAATACATGCCTGCGGAACTTGAAAGCCAACCCAGCATGGTCTATATTATAAAAACGTGTAATTATAACATAATGAAACTACAAACAATCTATTTAAAGTAAACATCAAAAATAGGCGCTCGCTGTAAATTTCACAGTACGCGAGTAGTCCGGGTTCGATCCCGCCGGCATCAATGAAATTGTTAATTGTAATTTCAAGTAATGATTTACAACATGCTCGATGATAAAGGAAAACATGTGACGAAACCAGCATTTCTAAGAAATTAAATAAAATTATTTAGAAGACATGTGAAGTCAGCCACCACGCATTGGGGCCGCACTTGACCATCACACTGTCTTTCCCTAGACCCTATTAGAAATAAGAGGAGGCCTGTGCCTAGCTGTTGGGCGTATATGAGCTGAAACTTTACTTTTCTAGCTTTTAAAATGAAGCATTTATTTTATTTCGTTGACTTACACCCACACTCAGCGACGTTTGCGGTTACTTAATTCGCTCTTTAGTATAGATTTGAAAAAGTTGTTTTTTAGAGTCAGTTAACGGTTCATTAGCATCTCTTTGGCAATTAAAGTTAAGGACAATAAAACCTAAGCGCAAATTATTAACTTAACTTGTAAACAAATAATGTTGACATTTGAAGCTATATTTTTATTTTTACAAGTGATTTCGCGTAAGATGTATTTGCATAAATCAAAAATTCTGCTCTGGTAGACTTTATTGACTTTGTGAACTACACCAGAAAATATAGAGAAGTCGGACCGATGCGGTTTTAGAACGAAATCAATCTGATCCCATTACAAAATAATCAGTTCAAGAATTCCATGCACGATATAGTGCTGACCTGGAAGAGCCACGCTGCAGCTATATTATGGTTGTAACACGAATGGGTCGCCTCGACCGGGGACAAACCACGCTCTCCCAGAATACCAGCGTAAAATATACTTATAGCTTACTGTTATTGTGTTTCGTATGGTGAGTGTAACGAACCAGAGACTCTTTTTATTGGATACGAGGCATTCCATTTTAGTCCTCCGGTGTGACAACGCATTTTATAATTTTTTTATCATTTTCTTAATCGAGGATAGATGACCATGGGTAACAGTACCCACTTACCAGTAGACTGTCCATGATGTGTGTCCTATAAAAAAAATATAGATTTACACCTGCAATTTTAAGAAAAATGTCGTATGTTATATATTTTATACGTTAAAATAAACCTAAGTACTGTTAATATTAGATATCAGCATAATGTACAAATGTACAATGATTTTTTAAAGATAAATTTCCTAAAATTAATGATTCTTTTTACAGACAGCATCAGGCACCGGATTAGCCTTCATAATATTCACGGAGGCTATCAACCAGTTCCCAGGGGCTCAGTTCTGGTCCGTCCTATTCTTCCTGATGTTGTTTACGCTGGGTATTGACTCCCAGTTCGGAACGTTGGAGGGAGTCGTGACCTCCATAGTGGACATGAAACTCTTCCCCAATCTTCGCAAGGAGTACCTAACTGGCGGATTATGCCTGGTCTGCTGCCTACTGTCCATGGGTTTCGCTCATGGCGCCGGCAGCTATATTTTCCTGCTCTTCGATATGTACAGTGGTAACTTCCCGTTGCTGATTATTGCATTCTGCGAGTGCATTGGGATCGCTTACGTATATGGTGTTAAAAGGTAAGTGTAGTTTTTTTTAAATAATATTGAAGCGACCAACACACTTACTGTCCACTTGATGATAATTGACTACTGAATCCCATAGACAACAAACTTCGAACAAACAATAGTGACGCGTTGTCACCTCTGAGCACCAAGATGGAATGCTTCACCGCTTATAATTATATTGGCTCTTACTTTCAGACCAGAAAAAAGTAATGCACGCAATGCTGCACCTACACGGACTTCTAGACGGAAAGGAGTCCCACCATCTAGAAATAATTTAATTTAATAAGTATTTTAACCTTTTAATTTTAACATGGTAGTGTCAGCGTATTATGTCTGCAACGAACATGAGTCGATTCGATCTGGGTAGGACCAATTTTGCCATCAGGGTTTATAATGAAAATAAAAGGATTTGACTTCAAGGTTGAAGATAAGTTTACCTCATAATATATTACACAACACTCAGTTATGATTTGCTCCTTTAATTGTGTTGTAAATAGCAAAGTTTACTCTTGTTTGCCACAAAGAGTAAACTTTGCTATTTACAAGTTTAGAGTTGCCCTCCCATTTTTCAATATTTTATACAAACTTGAAAATATGTGTCAGGGATGTCAAAAATCCTTAATTACGTATTTAACTTATTTTTTAATTTAAATCTTGTCACAATAACTTCTTAAACAAACATCTAAAATATATCAAACAAAAATACTCTCGTCTAAAATTTAAAGTAATTTTTTTTTAATTAAAAAAAACGTTACCCCCACACTAAGATTTTCTGCTGTATCGTGGAGGCAGTTTACATACATAAATTGCACAAGGACAAACGTCCAGACTCGAAACAATTATTTGTTGGCCATACAAATACGTGTTCCGTGCGGGATTCGAACCCGCGTCCCCTGGCGCTACAACTCATTGCTAAGCCACTGCGCCACGGAGCCGTCTTTTTTATTTTTTATTTTTTTTAAAAACAACAGACATTTGGCGCAATAATAAGCTTAAATCAATTATAGTATAGATTAAAAAAAAGCTTGTCACAATCATTTTTAACAAGTATTCGTTTTTTTATTGGTCATCATCATCATTTTATTACGACCCATAATAAATGATGTCAGGTCATAAATATTGTAAGCAATCTAAATATTGTTTTCCCACAATAGCAAAACATTAATAATCGTTAAAATTGACACTGTTTTTTGGGTGCATATTAATATCAATACATTAAGTTGAAATTACGCAGTAAAAATAATATAGATTTCTCTTTTCTTATCCTTCACTTTTGATAAAGATGAATTGATTGACGACTCATTTGGTAAAATCGCTCAATGGTTTGCTACGGTGAAACATCGATACAAACATACATACATAGAATATCAAGTACAGAACTTTAAATAGTTGTAATCGGTTAAAATATAGGTTGAAAGTGACAACCCTTGGTTGTAGCAAAACATGGCAAAGTAACCGTCACATCTTGGCATCACTGGTATGGTAACTTTGCCAAGTTAGTTTTATAGATAAATGTTAAAACCAACATGTTAAAAACGATTTTGTAACCATTAATATTACGTTACAACAAAGATATATAGATACCTGCATTCAGTATTTCAAACAAAATCAACAAAAGTTCTAGGGCACTGAACAAAGAGGTTATTTCGCCGGCACAATTTCGCGTTAAAATAAAATGCCAAATTAACTGTCATGTTATTGTATTTTCATCCAAAAAATGGTATATCTCGAAAAACGTTACGTTTTCCGTGTTAATCGTAATTTTGTAGCAGTCCACCCCTGATGGCAAACTTACCTTCCATTGGTAAAGTTGCCAGACCTGACTGTAAGTTATTATTAGGAAGATGCTGCTGCTGGTTTCTCTCCCTCTATCGCCTTTTACAACACCCACGAGACCATATAGGGATAGTGATATTTTTACACCGCCACTTCACGGTCCTAAAAGAATTTGCAATACCAATAGCCATAAAAGCTCTGTTTTCTTTTATTTTCAGATTCGCGGACGACATAGAGCTGATGACCGGGCGCAGACCTGGCATCTACTGGTTAATCTGCTGGAAGTATTTGTCGCCGTTAGCAATGCTCTGCATCCTCATATCATCGTTTGCCGAACTAGCTGTAGAA
Organism: Parnassius orleans; assembly: GCA_029286625.1. Lineage (NCBI taxonomy): Eukaryota > Metazoa > Arthropoda > Insecta > Lepidoptera > Papilionidae > Parnassius > Parnassius orleans. Next base: position 1,853,184 of record JAGSMP010000028.1, read on the forward strand.
GGGGCGGGCTACGATGCGTGGATTGCATCAAAGGGAGACACCGTGAGGAAACCGTGGCCCGTATGGGCTGTGCTACTGGTACTCGTGCTTGTGCTAGCTTCTGTATTGTGGATACCGGCACTTGCTATTTGCAGGTTAGTTGATAATTTAATACAAATGAAGGAAGTTCACAAACCTTTATATGAAAAACAATAAGAACGTAGTTTAGAATACATACTTACTACCGCTACCGCTAGTAACCGCTATAAAATAAGATTGTGGCATTCTCGAAAACTGTGTAAGAACAAAAAATTAAACAAATATTTTTATTTGTTTTATTTTATAGAACTAGGATGAGAAACGAGCACACAGCCCACCTGATGGTAAATGGATGCTTGTGGCCCATAAACATCTACATCTATTTTCAACCAAAATGCAGATGCGTTGTCACCCTTGAGGACTAATATGGAATGACTCACTTCGAGTAATAAGAGATTTCGATTCGCTATACTCACCATATTTAAAGACAGCAGCATTATCTGCTATTTTACGCTGGTATTGTGAGAGCGTGGTCCTTCCCCGGTCGAGTTGACTGACCCATTCATGCGTCTAAAAATAAAAAATAAAGTTCATTAATAAATTAAAAATAATAAAGAATTAAGTAAAGTTTCAGTTTATTACACCTCTGACCGTGTTACCGTGTAACGGCGGTGTAAGAATACCTACTACCCCTTATCGTCCCGCGGGTGCCGTAAGAGGTGACGGAGGGAAACAAATCAGGAGATGGTCGACAGCGTCTTCCTAATAACGTCTATAGTCTTTGCGTTTTAGCATGGTGCGGGTGACAGCTTACAGTTTGGCGTGTCTAGAGATGGAACAATGTTAAATCGATTTAAAAAAGGCGATTAACGATACACAAAGCAAAGCAAAAATTATCGATTAGCTATCGATATAAAAATTAAAACCGAAACATATATTTCTTTATAAACTACAATGCATGTAAAATTAAGTTAAAGTTTAATACAAATTATGACATAATAGTTACATAATAGCTGTTCCTGAACCTCGCCCGTTTGGTATTTATTACGATTGGATTTCATGAGTTTTAATTTTTTGCGCGGAATCCTAATTCTTATTTTAAAATAAAAGTAGCCTGTGTTACTCCTTATAATATCAGCTATCTGCCAGTGCCAGCTATAAGCCGGAACAAACAGACAGACAGACAAACAATTTTAAAAATTGTTTTTGTCTTTTTGTTATAAATACCGTATATACTTTCATATGTATTTAATAAAAGGCTGTTATTTTGATATTACAAACAGACACTTCAATGTATAGATTATACTATGTATTATTTTGAAAATAAAAATCATCTTCTAATTCATGTTGATTGCAACATTCATATTGACATTTAAACAAATAAAATGGCTGCCAGCATCTGTAATTTTCAGTACGGCGTAGACTGTACAGGCAGCTTTTCAAGGTACGAGTGCTAGCGCCTTTCGCTATATGTGTATTAGTGTTGTCAGGTCCAATAGGCCAAATATCGGGACGGAAGGTAAAAATAATCGAGAATTTGGTTTACAAATCTAATGAAATAAAAAAAAAAATATGTTTTTTGTAGCCATTTTGGCCGCCATGAGTTATACTAGTCTTTTTGACACAATGCGCAATTTGCTTTTTTTTTTGCCTGAGCTGGCCAACGAATAATTTTTCTTCATGTATCGGAAACACTGCATATTCGTCTATGTGCATTTTTTTCCGTAAATCAGAATTTGTTGAACGATTAGTTCCAATTCCAATACATATTTACATGATTTTTATATATTCGATTTATTCCAAAACCGATTTTTGATTGTCTGTGGTTGTTCGTTATGGCATGGCATAGTTTAGTGTGGTACATCACTATCATAAGTGGGCGGTATCCATCTATGAAGTACAACAATATCTGAAGGCAGTTTATCTAATAAAATACGAAACTTCATAGGCGTGAGCTGTCATACGCACCATGCTACAACGCAAAGACTATCAACTGAAGACTGTCAAGCGTGGTAACTATGGAAAATATCCCCCTAGATGTGTAGTTAACACATCTCGGCACGCCGGTATCACTCCCTGAAGTTGCTCGCAATATCAAAAAACTGTTGAACTTCTTCTGGGAGATTTCATGGCTCGAATAATTACATTATTCCTGCTCACACGCAAAATACGCGCTTAGACGTGGAGTTGCGGAAAACAGCCCGTCCTTATCTATCTATCCCTCCATGAGGCAATCTAGAGGGAGGGGGGGGCTATGATCAGCAATGGACTTTAATAGGCTAAAACGGTAACACCTCTAACTACTGGTATCAGGCTGAATCTCATTTTTGAGAGCGTTAAAGAGCAATTAGTCTGCAGCGCTGCTCCAGTGCGTGGTGGAGGGCTTCCCATGTGCTCGACATATTTTATTCCACAGACATGCAGGTTTCCTCACGACATTTCCCTTCTTAGGCCAGCACAACATAATTCGGCAATTAAAATTGCAATTAACAATTACATTGGTGCTATCCGGAATTGAACCCAGTAAAATTTAAGGCGAGCGTTTAGCTTCTGAGCTGCCACGGCTCTATATATTGATATTCTTTAACCCTGACAGTTCAAATATATATGTATCGAACTTTGGTATTAGTTAGTAAGGTGATTAATTTATATAATTTTAATTACATTATTTAAATTATAAGCTACAACACCTTTTTACCCCTCAGGGGTTGAATTTTTCAAAATCCTTTCTTATTGGGTATCACGTCGAGAAAAGAGTATACAGGGTTATTTTGCAATAACCGGCCAAATTTGCAGAGAAGGTTAAGAATAAGTATAATATAAAGAAAAATAATTTATGTTTTAAATGCAGAATGTGTGGTAATGCATTATTTTAACTGATTGCCATTCATAAAAATCTAACTATTTCTACGCACGCACACATTCGTAACGATCGATCGGTCGACAAAAACGTGAATTGAATGGCACACATAGGAGCGCGCGTACGCGTAGTTGTTGCCCATAAATCACATTCAATTTGGGATAATTTCAAATAAAAGTAGAAGCCTTATTTACTCGTATTTTCAAAAACTGCAATAACGGTATATCAGTATTTATATATTTGAACTTAAGTTTAAAATTTGGCTACTCTTTGAAAAATAACCCTGTATTAGCATAATATACAGGGTATTTTTAATTTCAAGTCAATCGGGCGTAAAGTTTTGGAGATCTCTTGATGAGTGAGTGAATCAGGTTTCTATTTCGCTTATATAAATATAGATTATTACCTCATCATTTGCCCAAGCCTTTGTCACAGTTTATTAATCTATTAATCTAATTTTTAGATATTTCGGCATACCGATCATAGAAGACGAAGAACGTGCATGGTTCCCGGCAGATGACTTGCGCGACTTCCATGGAATCGAACCCCGACCCGTCTCAAGAGTAGAGACTCTCCTATTTTGCACACGACCTGATGGCTCAGAGGGCTGTTGTTGGCCTGGTTGCTGTGAAACTGACGACGAGGAATAGACCGATACAAATTGAGACATGTAAAGATTCGGAATATGAAATAACTAAGGTTTAAATTTGCAATTTACAGCCAAGGTATAATTTGTCTTCAAATTATATTTTATTGCCTCAAACAAAGAATTATTTTAAGAAAACAAATTATTTCAAAAAGTAAAGTTTACGTAACATTTTTGCTTTATATGTATAAATTAAGTTATAGCCTTTTACCTCCATCTTAGAAATTTTAACCGCGTTTTTGTGGGGTTGGCGCTCAAATAAGCCGCCTTCAGACTAACATCTGCCATACGTACATATTAAATATGTGAGGTATAAACTTAGTACTCCTAAAAAATCCTTTTGACGTGACAACGTCTTATAAATTGGTTTGCCGGGTGACACTTCAAGAAACTGCGTTACGCTCCGCTCACGTTATGCGCTCACAATGAGAGCGAGTGAGAGGCACGCGTCCCTTCCACTCGGGCATGGTTAGCCCGCCTAAGAGCGAGAGAGACAGACATAATAAAATTATTTTACCACTCAAAGTCGTTGTCACGTAAAACTTTCGCCCGTATACCGACTTTACAGGCAACCAATTTTTTTTAATTACAAGAAACTTTAAATCCCTGCCTTTTAATAAGCATAGGCACAAAATCAGGTTTATAAGATAATGGGCGAACGCAGAAACGTATACCATATCATAATTTTTATAGTCTTCGAGTATCGATTATGAATGTCCAACATTTTTGATCCTTGATTTTATTAAGGTTTAGAAAAAAATCAATGGAAAAAATAACATAAACGAATTTCCTTCCAAATTATAAATAATTCATGAAATCTAAATAATTTTTTAATCTTAAAGTTGACAATAAATTTTAGAGACTAGTGAATTCATATCCACATATTTTTGAAGTTATACTTCTTTTGGGGCGTTTGGGAAAAATGATGAGAGTGAATTTTTACGATGCGCGCCCACACCGACACCTAAAAACGACACCATGAAGTTGTTACGATGCGCGGCACACCAACACCTAAAAGCAACAACTTCAGTGGGTAATTGTCTCTTTTGTTACGCTAAAGAAGTATAACTTCCTACGTGCGTACATAAGTACACACACACTTTTTTTAAAAAATCCATATTTAAAATAAAAAAAATCTTCAATTTTAAGAACAACATTATGAAAAAATGACACAGAAAAAGTAACCAAGACTAAACGACACAATAATTACTTACATATTATAAAAATATCATATCAGCCAATAACAACAAGGGCATATCGTTAAATTTTTACAATTTAAAATATTTATTTCTGTAAAAATATATTTAGGTAATTGCAAGAATTACTTTGTTCTTGTCTACTTAGTACTTCCTGAACAATTTTAATGTGACTTTTCAATATAATATTATGTTTAAAATATTTTAATACTATTTTAACTTTTTTACAAAGGCAGCTTAGGCTTTGCAAAAAATTATTAATTATTACTTTTTACGTAAATTAAAATAACTTATAATAAGTAATTAAAGTTCTCCAGAAATTAAAGGCCAAGTTCGGAGCACACCTAATGCGTGCGTAGCGATTGTGCATTTTTAAGTTTGTAAGAAATGACTCCGTATCGAAGACTTCATAGGTACAATTTCAAATCCTCTGCGTACAAGCGTACCCTACGTTACGTACGTACTACGTACTTACGGTGTGACGATTCGTGTCTTCCAACCAGTTTGAGATTTTACTGATGCTGCAATGCGCACTCATTTGTTGTGCTCCGGCCTTTACACGATAAATAAAAATGACAATAAGCAGTAGATTTAAGATGGTTTTATTGACGATCGACAGTTGAGCCTGCAATTAATTAAAAATACTACTAATGTTTTTGTTTATCGGAATTTTATTTTATAATACCTTACAAATAATCACATTTAATGTTTATATAAGGACAAATGTACTTACTTATCTCGGATATTTTCTTGTAATAACCAAATTAATTATAAATTTTATTGTTAATTGTTGAAAATGGATATTATTGTTGCCACTAAAAATGTGGTTATTTTAGATACTTAGTTCATCATTTAGTTAGATCGTAGTAATATTTATACAACTACTTTACCTATATATAATATAGGTACTCTTTATCGTTATATATCTCGTATGCAAGAGCGGCCATGACTTTAAAATTTGTCTGCACATAGACGGCGTGGTAGGCGCAATGCTTTTGTACTAGTTATGGTACTCCTCACCAACAGACATACCACCACAAATCGCCGTTTATCGACCTTCGGAGCCTTGTTCGTTGTTTAGCGTAAAAGTTAGGTTGGAATTTTAAAAAATGTTACATTCCCTTAATAAATACGGGTTGCCAAAGTTGTAAAGAAATATTTTATATTCTTGTATTTATATTTTAGTTCTAATAACATTTTAAATTAGGCAAAGACAACTTATTTTTACCAACTCCTCTCAGATAACTGTTGTATTAAAGTACATTCCAGTAAAAAGACATAATCAATAAATTAATATGTAATAATATAGTATAAGTTGTTTCTTAGTATTGTTGTTTCTATAATAATTATAATCTATATAAGTAATTTGTACAATTTGAAAGATTCTTCAAATTTGTCTTACCAACATATCACAGTTTTAATCAATATCAAATTTTTGACAATAAATTCATTATGAATCTCATTATTAGTTGTATAAATAATATATCTTTCTTAGATACGATAGAGACAATAAATTATACCTTAATCATTTAAGTGCATCTGACAATACATCTAAATATTATAATTTTAATATTTTAAGAAAGATTTATGATTTACCTACCCGATATAAGTACATAGAATTTTATATGTACTGGACGTTACACGAAAAGGATTTGACCCACACGTAGGTCAAAAAGGAGTTCATATTATGCAAAATGAAGTAACATTAAGAATTATTTTCTTAAAGTCTATATTTGACATAGTAAAAATAATTCCGACAAAATTCACAGCCAATCAAAAGCTTAATTATAATTAAGGACTCTTATTAAGTTCTGAGCCAAACTTCAATTATCAATATCTCAAAAGTAACTTTTTGTGGAACCCTTTTGGTGTAATTACGTCCAAATAGTGTTGTTAATAAGTAAATCACGACAAATGACTGCAAATTATAGTGGCGAGAATATTTGTAATTAATCGTTGTGATATTATTGTCGTTATTTTGATTTCTATGTAGATAATTTATTTTAGTATGACTAAACAAAAATTACGTAAATAAATGCTGGGACCTTTAAACAAAATTAGACACATCCACTGCTTTATTATAAATTTTATAGGTACTTGTTCCATTCCATTTCATTACAGTCTACAAAAGTCCACTGCTGAACATAGGCCTCCCATAGATTGCCTCATGGGGGGTTTTGCCATAGTTGCCACGCTTGGCAAGCGGGTTGGCAACCGCAGTTTTCCTCCTGTTTCATTTTCGCCTCTTACCCTCGGGACGATATGGGGTACCTAGTGAATATTCTTACACCGCCACTACACGGGTTATACTTGTTAATTATTTAGAATTCACATTTCCAGTGTGCATCTCTATTATATATTGAAACATAAGAATTTCAATATATATAATAAAAATGTACACTTCAAAATTCTCGCCCTAAAACAAAACTACTGTGTGAAACGAAACAAAAAGAAGTAAAATTAAAAAAAGGAAACAATTGGGTAAATTTCGGCGGCGTAAGAGAATTCACTCCCCAATATCATCCCGTGAGTGTCGTAAGACGTGACAGGGAAGCAGTGAAACAGGAGATAAGATGCAGCACCTTCCTGTTAACTCAAAATAATAAAAAAAAACAACCCTCTATGAGGCAATCTATGGAGGGGACCTTTGTTCAGCAGTGGACTTTTGATAGGTTGTAATGGTGATGACGGTGAAGACTACCATTGAAATATTGAAAAAGAACCACCCATTTATTTATTTTTAACAGATTTTCCATTTTGATCCTGAGTCGACTTTTCAAAGGTTTTAACTTTTTAAATTTTTTAACTTTGAAAACGAAAGGACCCACCACTCATATTTGATTACCTCGTATTTAAAATTCCTGGTGTCTTCCTTTTATTACGGAATTTCTTTTTATTACGGAAAACCCGATGAATTAATTTGAAGTAGAAATATGAAGCGACTAAAAACTTTTAACTAATAGTAGAGAAGACAATATGAATGTCACCAGTAAGGTCCTAGTTTTGTTATTGCTAATATAATATCGAATATTTAAATAAACTATACAATTTACTTTAAGATATATATACATTGTATGGTAAAATATTACTTAATCGTAAAAAAGTAGCACCAACTATGTACTCCGACAATAAATTATGCTGTTTATACGTAGCTTTAACATTTGAGTGTTATTGTTATTTCTATTAAAATAGTGTTTAGTAAAATTTTGTAGTAAGCTTGTATGATGATTAATAACTTTGAACACTAACTGTCTTATTCATAATATAATAGAGGTTTGTTACATAAATGATGCTAATATCGTTTTTTAAGACCACTTTATTAGCTTGACCTGCATTTAAGACTATATTATGTACTTATGTATGAATGTAATTAAATTTTATAATGCAGTTTTCATCCACTTGTAGACGTCTGTATAATCTCAAAATTTGCAGACGTATTAAGAGCCAATGACTTAGAAGTGCGTCTTTTTGACAGACTTAAATATATATATTTGTCAAAAAAAAAATAACAAATAGTTTACAATCAGTAACAAAACTTTAAATTTCCAATTTCCAATTGATGACAGCTTAACCCAGTGAATAGTTTAGGACGACAGTAGGTATCTCAGGCCGTCCAAGCGGATAAAAAAACTTGAGGTGTTTATCAAGTTCGAGATACGTATAACACCGTTTCCAGTAAAAAATCACATGCGCGGACATTTAATACACAAAATCGCACCACTTTTACGTATAAAAATCCACGTCAAACCATCATATAAAGGAGTTCTCGCCAAAACGCCATATTTTGCAAAACGATGCTCCCACTCTGCCACTCTGACAGGAAAAGAAATTACAAAAGAAACTCTGCTGGTTTTCTTTTTTTTGTCCTTTTTTATTAAAGGCCAATAATACAATATTCTTTCAAAATGAAAAGTTATAGACTCATAGGTAATAGAAGTATGTTTTCTTTGACATTTTAGGGTCATTTAATAAATACTACAATACGGGATTAAAACTCCCGAAAAGCAACCATTTTAGGCTAAAAAGGGTTGCTTTGCTGCCTTACTCATTACTGCTATTCACAAACTAATAAGAAGTGCTAGCTGCTATTTGACCTTTAATATACCTATAATACTTTTGTAAAGTTTTATGAATGATACCGTAACCGTGTACTTTTTTAAATACTATATAGAATATAATATTAATAAATCCCACGTGTGAACAATAGCCTCACATAACTTATGTATCATATCGCAATACTTTTCTAATAAAGAAAAGCTCTTTTGATTAGAATGTCTAACATGCAAAAGATCTGCAAAATGTCTCCTAATTGTCGTAAAGCTATAGTGTTAAGTCTTACGAGAACATTAGCATAATATTGCTACACCTTTAAATGCCTCTGCGTAGTAGCGTAGTCCTTCCACTCGTAAACCTTACCTCCGAATGACTTAAGTGGTAGTGGCACAATGCATGCAGCACACAGTACACCTGTTGGTAAGCGGATGCTTTGGCCCATAGAGATCTATATCTATCCTCGGTTAAGATTCAAAATGCTGACGCGTTGTCACCCCTGAAGATTTCGATGGAATGGCTGGTTTCCAGTAAAAGGAGATTTCCAGTTTCCAGTGGATGCAGAACTAATGGTTCGGCCGAACGTGGAAGGACCACGCTCTCACAGAATACCAGCGTAAAATAGCAGTTTAATGCTGCTGTGTTACGTACGGTGAGTGTAGAGAACCGGAGGCCCTTTCTTCTTAATCGAGGGTAGATGAACATATCTATAGGCCGCTGCAACCCCTTACAATCAGGTGGACTGTATGCTCGTTTGTCATCCATATGCTATAAAATGTATTGATGCGCAGTCTCTAATAAAAGATATTTACTTAATAGACTATTATTGTTGAAACATTTTGTAAGCTTTAAAATAATATAGGTATGATATCCGCAAGTAGGTCCACTGTTGAAATATTGTTCGCATATAAAATGTTTAATGAAAATACTATATATATATATATATATATATATATATATAATCATTAATAATTATTCATTATTCATATATCAGTATATTATTATTCATTTTGTAGTAACAATATCAATTCGAAATTTTTTTTAGTGTTAATTAAACTTATCCAATATAAAAAAAAAAAAGTTAAAAATATCGCTAGTACATTTATAAATATTAATACCTACATAAATTTGCTGAGAATACGATGTACATATTATACGAGTATAATATAGTCACATACATATAATTAAATATATCAGGGGTGACAACGCATCTGCATTTTGATTCTTAATCGATGATAGAATATTGATTGTAGATACCTATCTATGGGCCATAGGATCCACTTGCCTTTGGGTGTACTGTGTGCTCGTTTCTCGCCCTTATTCTTTAAAAAAATATTGAAAATGTGAAACACTTATAACTTCTTTCAACATTTATTTCATTGAAATATAATAAATTACTAAATCATATAAAAATATATTCTTGGTATAACTTCTTTCAACATTTATTTAATTTAAATATAATAAATTGACGGCTCCGTGGCGCAGTTGCTTAGCAATGAGTTGCTGCGCTGGGGGGCGCGGGTTCGAATCCCGCACGGAGCAAGTATTTGTATGGCCTACACATAATTGTTCCGGGTCTGGATATTTGTCCTTGTGCAATTTATGTTTGTAAACTGCCTCCACGATACAGGAGAAAGTCCTAGTGTGGAGGTAATGTTTTAAAAAAAAAGAATAAAAATAAAATAATAATAATAATGAAATTACTAAATCATGTAAAAATAAATTCTTGGTATAAATTAAATAATACATTCTAAAACAATCAGTTTTAGAATGTATTATTTAATTAACAAAATTATGTTTTAGAATATATAATTTAATTTATACCAGTGTTTCACATTCCCCATATTTTATAGAAACAATAAAAAAAATACCAAGAAATCACAATCGCCAGTTTATACTAGATTATAGATGCTAGTAGGCTTTCATAAGTAATTAATTTCTTGTGCATAACTATAGATATCATTATGTACTTCTGATATCTAAGTATGTGTATAACAAATTATTTAAAAACGAAAAATGATCAATGTTACAACATTTAAAGCTAATTTTGATCAATCATCAGATAAATTTTATTCATAGGATAAAATACAATACAAAAAAAAAGAATAATTACAGTTTTATGTATAAAATAACTCAATTGTTTTACTTTTACGTTCAATCAGGTTATAACCTATTTACTTATGACTTTTATCAGGCGATTGAAAATTCAGCCTTTAGTAAACTTCTAAAATGTTATTGTATTCTTACACTTTGTATATAATATGTAATAAAATATAGTCTATTCTATTTACAATTGCGTCCAAAGTTCATGAAAAATATAACCTAATTGCTTATGAAATTGTCGTAAAATGTTATCTTGTAGAAGCACACAGCTAGGTTTAATATTCAATGGTATTATGATGTTGTAACTTTTTAGAAGTTTATTTCTCGATTAATGATTGTAGGTCACAAAGGAATATTAATTACATGGAAATAATGCGCTCCTTATGATAGTTAAATGCTTATATATACGGGTATAGCAATTCTGCTCATCACTCACATTAGGAATTATTATAATTACCTAGTATTTTTTTAAAGTTACCACCACACTAGAGTTTTTTTTCCTGTATCGTGAAGGCTGTTTACATACATAAATTTCACAAGGACAAACATCCAAACAAGGAACAATTTTTTGTAGGTCATACAAATACTTGTTCCGTGTGGGATTCGAACCCGCCGCCCTTTGCATCGCTACTTAATGTTAAGCCACTGCGCTACGGAGCCGTCCTTGATTACTTGAACTCTACTTGTCTTGCCCTTTACACGAGTTTTATGTGAATCATTACCTAATTGTACAAACCCAAAAGTTACACCATGCTAGATGTAGCTTGACAGGTAGCAGCAACTCCTCGAGTCTTTCATCATAATTTTCTAAAGGGAATAGAAATGTTCGCCTTGAGGCGACACCTTGATAAAATCTAAAGCCTCAATTTCTCAAACCCTCTAGTCCTCAATTATATTTATAATCTACACAGTAAACAACAATTTAAAATGCGTGAAAAAATGGGATCTTATATGTGAGAAATGAACATTTTCCAAACAAATTATCTTTCCCGTCATGAATTCTGTCAAATATTTCACATTATTCCTAAGTGGCACCGCCCGGGCGACAGTAAAAGTCGTGGATGCCCTCATTATCTTTAATCTTATGCTAAAGTGAAAAGGGTATAGTTACATTTTGTAGATACTCTGTGTCTACTGCTTGTACAGACCACAGTGTCAAGTAAGATATATGCAGTGGAGAGAATACGGATATGTCCACAAACTAATAAGAAGTGTTAGGCATGTCGAACGTATGACTGGCTGTGTTTTGATTGTTCTCGTACCTCGTATTGCTTTCTAGTTAACTATATAGGCACGGATTCATTGCATAAGAATTAATGGGTGCGGTGATGGCGCGTATGTTCATGGCATATTAATATATCCTATATATTTGATTGCTTCCAACTTGTCCTCCTCCTTTGTGCCTCTGTGTTTGTGATTTGGGAGAAGAACGAAATTGGGCAGGAGGACTTCAAACATTCATTAATTCATTCTAGTTTCTTTCATAATAATAGATGCCGCTACTGCTAAGCACAAAATTATGTAAGTACTAAACGGCGGGTTTAATGCCAGAAGGCATTCTATCCAAGTCTACCTTTAGTTTGAGCAAAAAAGGTAATATAATGTGTAGTAAATAGCTGGACTGATTTGTTCTGTGACTATTATTCATTTTTAACCGACTTCAAAGGAGGGGGTTCTCAATTCGAGTGTATGTTTTTTTGTATGTATGTTACGCGATATCTTCGCAGATTGTGAACCAATTTTGTTCACAATCTGCGAAGATATCTTTCTAGTTATACTTCAAGGGTGGTCCCATATAAATTTGGAGAAAAAATTTCACCCCTAAGGGAGCAAATAAATAACTTGTTTTTTTAGCAATTTGAAGTCGGTTATTACTTTTTGTTAAAAGTTATAAATATCTGTAATCAACTTTTAGACCATTTTATAATTGATGTTACTTCCGCTGTGCTTTATTTCAATTTTACCTTTCTTTTAGCATTTGCCGAAACTTAAGCACAATAAACGTAATATTGTAGTACCTAACTAAGAATAGTATTTGTAAGGAATTGTTGTTTGTGTTACATGTCTATTGTATAATAAGTAACTATTAAACGTGTTGATAGTAAATAAAATGTTCAAAAAATTAATATCTTTTTTTTTAAATATACCTAGTCATCAAAACCCTTCCCTCGAAAACTCTTGACTTCCGGAATATGTATGGAGGAAGGATAATTATATATTCGACTACGAGAGTGAGGGAATAGAGAGTGCACCTGTGTTCGCACACACACTCGGGCTCTATAATTTGTCCTACGCAGATGGCTAGTCTCCGTTGAGACAGGTCGCCGTGACCGAAATTCGATCTGGAGGACATTACGAGTATTATTAACCTTAGTTCCAGGTTCCAGTATGGAGATTGCGCGCACAGACAGAATCACGAATCTTCCCTTAAAATTCTAACGAAAGTGAACAGTGAATGTTCACTCTCGCAGTATTTTAACCTACCACGTGCATAGTCTTAGTGCTTGTTTTTATAGAAGTTGTGACAAAAGAGCACACGGATCGCCTAATACTAAGCGGCTACTGTGACGTTACATCTATCCTCGATTATAATCAAAAGAATATTCAAAATCGTTACCAATAAAGGCTCTCTGTCACTCACCCATACGAAACAGCAGTAGTAAGCTGCTATTCTGTGCGAGCGTGATCCTTCCCCGGTCGAGCCGACCCATTCGTGCTAGAGCTGTATGTAATATAGCTGCAGCGTACCTACAAAATACCCACTATCCTACTCTACTAAAGCATGGTCGCGGAGCAGGAATTTTTTTATTGCTTTGCATTTTTAAACTTAATTCCCATCATAAAAAGTTTTATTTCTATTGCGATTAAGAGAGTTCTAGGACCTTTTGAACAGTATTTGTGATTCGAAAACCGAGTTTAGTCTCAAGTTATTAAAGTTCACATTTGTATGGATTGTAATAATTTGAAGTTCTTCCTGCTCCGCGATTACGCCATAGTAGAGATCGTAGTGATAACATTTTTAGGAACAGTTTACGTGTGTAGGTACTGTGAATGAGACAATAACGGCGACCGTGGTGTACAAGTTAGACGTGGTTTTTAGCCCGCGTTTTACGGCTATAGTAAATGCGGTTTAGTATCTTACTTTTTTATTTTATTCAGTGCATTGTGCAAGGCTTTTGATTACAGAGAGCGCTAACATGCTGAGAATAACGATAAAGGAATAGGAAACAGATTTGATGGAAAGTGAAACACTGTTTAAGTTGCAGTCTTTATTAATAGAAAAATGGTTTATATTCACTAACAAATTTGCGTGTTAAGGCTCAATAACTTAAATAGGTGGGCAGTCATGTTACTTTACTAATCTTACTTTCAATAAAAAATTAAAATGTACCTAGCATATTGATTTGGTGTGGTAGGTATCCTATACCTACATATACCTATCCTTTATATAAGTCTAACAAAAAAAAATTGTTTTCAAAATACAATATATTGGCATGTATGTATGCAGGACTTATTATTGTATTATGTTTAAGATAAATGTTGTTATTTATTTATAATATGATAATCAAGGCATCGCTTTTTTTCTGGAAATATATCACATTTACTTTATTCAAAACATACTAAAAGTATTCAAAATGTTTTCAATATCATGTAATAATGTTCAGCTTATCAATCTTGTCAATCCCTAAGTTGGACAATAGCGGGAATTATACATGCCTGTACCACAGTCTAACTAACCTACTACTAACAGTCGGTCATCGAATTCGAAGGCGTCTAGACGGGGCAATCGTGCGGTGGAGTGCGTAGCGAGACGCGGGCTGAGCACTTCCCGAGCGGCCTTTTTCTGCTCGGGAACTGTCCGCTAGGGTTCTCCTGTCACGCAAATAAATTATAATGGTTCACACTACATGTGCGGTAAAAATCATTAATTTGTTTAAACGTGAAATAAAATAAAATCAGCTTTTTATTTTTTTATTACTTCCCGTTCTGACAACCCTAGCAATTATTTATTGTTTATGTCGGCTTTTCCGACACATCTAACGCGACGACCGACTGTATGTTCTACTTAGGCTATGCCTGTACCTTGCACAATGGCATAACATCTACTCTCATGTGTATAAGTCAAATGGTATTTCTGTAGCTATGTCTGTAGCAAGTAGATTTGCACGACATTTAATTATTTCACATGTAATATGCATCAGTGGCGGTAGGAAGCTGCAAGTGGCATAACAAAAGGCACTAGTAAATGCAAACGACAACTAGGGGCATGCCAGTAACTGGCAAGCAGTTGACAAATGTGCATAAGGTCTTTTTATTTTGTTTCATTCGTTTTCATAGGTGATCTTGATGGGGAGGTCAGAAAACTATAATCGTTATGATTGACCCATTAGGAAACTTAATAAATTTGCTGCACGGTAGTTGTTAGTGTCCAAGTAGCTTGGTACTGGCTCAAGTATACTTCTTACAAGTTACTGGCATGCTAAGGAGCAATTTGCATGCAATTTTATTTGCAAATGTATCCTTAGTGTGCCAATTTCTGGCACGTGTCATTATTTTATATGCAGGCTATTTCCCTAACTTGATGGCTTGTCCATTCCTGGCATAGTACTGAAAATATTATCATCTCTAAAATTAAAGGAAGGCACTGCGCAGCAGCGGAACTTTGGTTTCAAAACTTTATGGCTGGCAACAGTTTGTACTAAATATATAGTTAGCATAAACGCCTTTTTATTTTTTCATACTATGGGCTTGTCACTTTAATTTCCTATGTGAATTACAAAGGAGAAATATATGTCCTCTTTGTCCTATGTAACTAGATAAGCATCGACTGCTTTTATCTTTTATTTTTTATTAACATAGCAAAAGATGTTTAATTTTCTTTTAATCTACAAAATGTCAGTACATGAAATGCATCAATACTCTAATATTACAAAGTTCTACATAGTTTCTTCCCTGTGTTGCAAATTTAAATTTAATTTGCTAATAAAAACATATATTAAGTTTCGGAATTATTTTCTATATCTTTATCTACCTCAGCCTTCCTCATTTTCTTTGCCCTGATATCTGCCATTGTTTGTTCAATAGATCGTTGGTCTTTCTTATTTTCACTAGGTACTTCACCATAGCTTTTATTAACATTCGTTTTTTGTGCCGCACCTAAAGCTGCTTCTTCACCAATAAGGTGTGCATATTTTTGCTTATAAAATGTCCCACTCAATTCTTCCTTGCCATGCTTTCGTTTTCTATTCCTTTCTTCTTCATTCTCCAAGGCGGCTTGTTTTTGCATTTCTATATGCCTCAGAGCCATCTCGGCTGCTTTATCCTCGTTCCAAATTCCTCCAGCCCGTCTTACTGTAAGCTCATCCTCCGATGGCCCCCTATCTTTGGCGTAAACCACTGAGTATCTGTCTATGCCTTCTTGTCCAAACGAGAATATTTGTACGCCAGCTGCCTCACCCACATCGCGAATTATCGACCGATAAGCATGTTCCATAGGCTCAAATTGTAAATAAGGTTTTGTGCCATCTCTTACGAAGTTACTTATTTTCTCTTCAACTCGTTTCCTAAACTTGTTTAACATATGGATTTCTTCTTTTTTCTTACGCTCCATTGCTTCCTTTTGTCTTTTTAGAGCATTTTTTTGAGCTTCACTGGCAGCAGGCGGTTTTTGCATAGAATTTAGAATAGAGTCTAGTAAATCCATGGTGCTAAATTTGATTTTCAGAACAGAATGATGTGTAAGCTAAAATTTCTCCAACACGCCTTTGCCACTTAGAAGAGATTTTAAAATTGTCTACTTGTGAGTCACTGTTAAGGCCTCTGAGTGCAAGAACATTTAATGATGTTTCTATATGCGCACAAAATTCACTTCCATATGTTATTGTTTCATCAACAAAATCTAATAGTTGTTTTAGAGGTGGTTGAAGCGGGGTCCCCTTTATAAGTAAGCTCTGTTCAGAAAAATCTATTCCTTTACAACTTTCTTTAAGGGTGTTACCTTTGTTACAAAGTTTATCAAAAGAGTCTTCAATTACCAATCTGAAAAAAGAGGTTTTTAATTGCAATGCTCAGGGTAATACATGGATAGTCTATCCCTCAACAAAATACAAACAACGAGTATGAAAAACAATACCGTTACAGCCTATTTAAAGTCCACTGCTGAACATAGGCCTTCCCCATAGATTTGACATAGTTGACATGCTTGGCAGGCAGGTCGGCAACCGCTGATTAATTTTTTTTGTTGTTAATAGGTACACGCTACTGTCCATCTGCTGGTTTGTTTCCCCCTGTCACCTCTTACGACACCCACGGTAAGAAATTGGGTAGTGCATATTCTTAAACAGTCACTACACGTTAATCATGGAAAAATGAAACAAAGATGATTAAATATAGCAGCTAAATGTAAATGTGGAACTAAAAATTCATCTGTAGCCACAAGTTTGTCACCATGTTTGTCTGTTGACATTTCTTTTACATTCCGTCTATTATCCATTACAGTCTATAAATGTCCACTGCTGAACATAAGCCTCCCCCTTAGATTGCCTCATATAGGGGATTTTGTCACAGTTGCCACGCTTGGGAGGCAGGTTGGCAACCACAGTTTTTGAACACAGACCGGTAGTGATACACTATATAAGTAAATTTGAGAGAAATTAGAATGACCACCAAAATGGCAGAACAGGTGCTCAGTTTTGGTTCCACTGGACCTCTAGTGCATTTTTCACAACAAGAACAATATTGTCAGCGAACAGCATGCATGTCATGTATGTTCGATGACAGTGCATCAATTACCACAAGGAACATTAGGGGCTTGAAGCTGACCCCTGGTGCAAGCCCATGACAACATTGAACTTGTTCCAGCTTCAGACCCAAGATGTATGCTGGCTCTGCTATATATCACATGGATAAGCTGAACATAATTCCCTGGCACTCTTTTCTGGTTCAGTGCCCACCAAAGAACCTTTCAAGGTACAATATCAGTATGTTTTCATTTCTCGTTGTATTTCTGTATGTTTTTGTTACATTTTTTGATTTCTCTGTTGTCCATCAAAACCTTGCCTGCATCATCCTTTACACATATATTTACAAAAATATTTAGAAGACATGGAAGTTCACTGACACATTGGTATAGTGTGGCTGATATTTATTTGTCCTAAAACCCTCTTAGAAATGGGAAGTTTGTGCCCATTATTGGGATGCATATACAATGAATGTTTACTTTACCATTTCACTGTCTGTCTGTCATTCCAGGTGGAATTTAGCAATTTATTTTAAACTAACTTCCCGATGAGCTGGATATTTGAAATTTTGAATATAGCTCAAATCAAGGTAAAATTAAAAAAAAACTTGATAATTGAACTTGGGATGTATTGTCAATTGTTACTGCTACATAGCCTTTTAGGAAAGTTTAAGACAAGTATGTTCCAATTTAGCATTTTTTTTAATCAAGGCATACCTACACCATAATATCATCACATGATTTGATTCACATTTGTCTCTGGATTTTAAAGTTTTGCCCTCAAACTCTTTAGCAACAAATAAATCATTATCACACCTTTTTACACATGTCCAGCAGGGGAATTGTTCTGGTAGGCTATAGCAAAATACAGTGCCAAAAGTGTTGAGTCATCTACTCACATTAACTCTGTATGCCTCATCTGATTTTCTCTCCATCTAGTGGATAGATAATTTTTTAGAATAATGAACCTGATTGTAATTATTATGAACAAATATTTAGCAACATACCTTATAGTATGACCTAATAATTTATGATAGGATTAATTTAATGTATACAGTTTACATATAACATTTTATTAACTGTTTCAGTGTTTTCATATACTTACGCCTTACTTCGAATATCATAGATTTCCTTCGAGATGAGGTTATGTAGATATGTTGACAATTTATTCCGAAGATCAACAAAGTCTTCTAATGGCGTACCAGAAAGATCCGCTCTAAAAGGAACGCATTTATTTTAGAACTTCAATCCAGTAAGAATTACAATGTCTAAACAATAATGTCTTACTGCTTAATGTTGTTACAGCGCTGAATAAGTTTATTAATAGATACTGCGCAGTTTTGGCAAGATTTCAAACACGTTTTGGATGTATTATGAAACTCTTCAAAAGTTGAAAAATAATCGATAATTTGTTTCTGCACTTTAGTTTCCATTATACGAATTAAAATACATTTTATTATCTCCCGTATAGTTGATAATAGTGTAAGTATAAGATGTTTAACAGAACGGATAACAGAAGCAGAAAGCAGAAACAAATATTTCTCAGAATAAGTTTGCAGTTAAATGACAATGACATTGACATTGACAACAAATCAACCCAAAGATTGTTGTTTGTGGATTGTGGCTAAGTTACAGTTACAGCAGGCATAAGTCTGATAGCATACTGCCTATTGTGGTTTGAATTTTATTTACAAAATCCTTTATAATATGCTGCAGCGTCACATTGCAAAGTTTTTGGAAGATTTTGGCGACAGTTATACCCAGCGGACGGTTGACTTTGATAATATCTCCAGGTCCATAAACGGATAAAGAAAACCTGACAGTTATATCACCATCGAAGCACTTGTTACATCATTTTCACTAATAGTTCACATGGGTAGAGTTTTAATACACAAAATTAAACCACTTTAACAAATCAAAATCCACTTCAAGTCATTATTTAAACGATATAACAGGAGCAGCTATCAGTCGGCGGCAAAACTACCCAATCAAATGGAATATACTGGAAAACTGGGAAATGGGTATCAACCAAACCCATAAACCTAATACACTCACACTGGCAACGGTGTTTTTTAGAAAAGGATGAATGGATACACTATGGTACGAATATGAAAAAGTCACCGATATTTCTTTCTGTCCTTAACGCCGTGTCCACTTTAATCATAGACATAGAGAGATGGACTGAGCTAAGCCTCACAAAAGTGACCATTCTCTAGAAAGAGACAAAGCAACTGTGCGGCCAATACCTGTCTCTTTCCTGCAAGCCTGATTGGTCTATGTCCTGCAAGCCAGGACGTGGACATGCAGGACATGGACCAATCAGAATTCTAGAAAGAGACCGCACATTCGCTTTGTCTCTCTCGAACTTTTCAGTCTGTATTCACTGCACAATTGAATACGGAACGCACAGTCCATTCTATTTATGTCTATGACTTTTATGCAGGCCTAATGTCAAAATTTGACTGTTTTGGGCCAAGCAAAAGAATGTAAAAAATAATTAGTGTATTCGTAAGTTTTTTTTACTCTGTAGGATTTTGTAATAACTTGTTAAAGTTAAAGTCAAAAGTGTGTATTGGACAGTTGTAGCATTTTAGTATGTAATTATTATTTATAATTTTAACGTGGTAGAACCATGCTGCAGCTATATTAGTAGTATAATTGTAGCACGAATGGGTCGGCTCGACCGGGGAAGGAACACGCTCTCACAGATTACCAGCGTAAAATAGCAGTTTAACGCTGTTGTTTTTCGTATGGTGAATGTAGAGAACCGTAGACCCTTTTTACTGGAAACGAGGCATTCCATCTTAGTCCTCACGGGTGACAACGCATCTGCATTTTGATTCGTAAGTGAGGATAGATGAAGATGTCTATGAGCCACAGCAACCAGTTACCATCAGGTGGACTGTGTGCTCGTTTGTCACCGTATTCCTATAAAAAAATATTATTTATTCTGGAGTATTATTGCGACTTATATTCCGTGATAGGAATTACACCTAGTACGCACTGCGAATAAAATTTCGTACGATTTTTGTCAGTTCGATGCAGTTCCCCGCTGAAACGCACGTCTAAAAATGAACAACAGATTTTTTTTTAATTTACCTGATAGTACGGCGGCGGCGTGATAGACGTATCAAAAGATGTCATGAACATTGGATTCACTAATTTACGGCCTTGAGACATATGAAAATATTTTTCTACATAGAACATCAAAGGCTGCGAAAATACAGTAAAAAGTTTTTCGGATATTACAGAATGACTATAAAGTCATTCGATAATTTACTACGACTTGTTGGTTGGGCTTTGGTTACCTATCAAAATACGAATTGGAGAAAAATAATTTTAGCTGGAGAGAGACGCGAAACGCGCAAATTTTATTCCGCAGTGCGGACATAGCCATATTTACTTTATACTGCACAAAATATTCGCGCGGAAATAAATCGCACCGCTTCGCCTTCAATTTGCATCAAATCACAGATTTTTGTCCCACGCGAGTTTTCTACCGCCAGTGCGGCTACTCCTATAAGATACTATGTGTTACAGAATTGCGAGAAAAAAATCGCGCGGTGAAATATCGCAGTGCGGAATGGGCCTTATAAGTTTCCATTTGACATTGATTCACGAAAAATATGGATATATGTTTCTGGAAAGAATTCAGAATCGATTGCCACCAAAACATGCGAGGTTTGTTCGAGACTTTATGTCTTCATAATTCATGATGATTTCAGCATATCAAGGTCATAAAATAAAGCAGAACATAGGCCTACTCCATGGATTGCCTCATAGAATGGATATTTGCCATAGTTGCTACGCTTGGCATGCGGATTGGCAAACGAATCAGTTTTTCGTTTAAAGTTTCTTTTATTTTTATTATAGGTACTAGCTGTGCCCCGCGATTTCACTCGCGTAAATCACGCGTCTGCCTAATCCTCGCGACATGCGAACTTCGAGAGAGACATTACGACGGACGGTTGCTGAAATAACAAAGTTACTTAAATTACATGGTTAACGTAATTGGTGGTTATGCATGGTGTAATATCCAAATAAATACAAAGTGATTTTTTTGGATATTAGGATTAATACCAAGGTACGAATAATGTGGCCTAGTTTGTACCGGCGTTAGTATTGCATATTTTAACATGAAAAAGTAGTTATTGTGACATAACTGTAATAGTTAGACATATGACATCGCAGACTTTTTTGTAGATATTGATACCTTCTATAAAACTGTACTACATCACTTTGCTCTATTGTCAATAGCTTCCACAGCGTACGCGATATAAGGATTTTTCGAGATTACTATTGCATATTTTATCATGAAAAAGTATTGAATTAAACTACTTTTACGGATTATATCGCGTTTAATTAACTTATTTTATTAATTCCCGACGTTTCGGGTGCTTTACAGCACCCATGGTCACGGGGGACTGAGGTGATTGACGTCCCAATGTCAAAGTTAATCCGGAGTACCTTCAGCTTTTTTAATTATTAATTTTGGTCCGATCTACGCAGAATGAACTAACTGTGTCTTGAAGTCTTGCAGTGGTATGCTTGGGTTTAGTTTTAATTTTATTAATTACAGGATCCCAAGCAGGTGGT
Organism: Parnassius orleans; assembly: GCA_029286625.1. Classification (NCBI taxonomy): domain Eukaryota; kingdom Metazoa; phylum Arthropoda; class Insecta; order Lepidoptera; family Papilionidae; genus Parnassius; species Parnassius orleans. The sequence continues at coordinate 1,875,392 of JAGSMP010000028.1, forward strand.
AGTACCAGCCTCCTCTCTATTGAAATTAGGATGTTTTTAATTTCAATAGCCTCACGTATCATCCTTGGCAGGAATCGATGTTCTTTCGCGAGGATCTGTGGTTTATCAAATCTAATGTAATGGCGGGGCCGTCTAGGATATGATCACAAACTGCAGACTTCCCGGAACGTTGGTGCTTCACGTCAGCTATGTGTTCTTTTACGCGGGTTTTAATAGATCGTTTTGTTTGCCCTATATATGAGAGACCACATTCACAATCAAGCTTGTACACTCCTGCATCTTGTAGAGGAATATTGCACTTGACGGATGGTAAGAACTGACTAATCTTCTTCGGCGGCTTGAAGAATGTTCTTATAGAAGCTCGCTTCAAGATGTAGCCAATCTTGTCTGTGACACCTCTGACATATGGTAGTACAGCAGGCACACGCTCGACTGTGGCCGGCTTCACTCGGTCACTGTGACGTAGGCGCGGGACCCGAAGCTTGTTGTCGTGCTGCTTGACGTGCTGAAGCTCGGCGGCCAGGTGTTTGCTGTCACAGATCCCTCGTGCTCTCTGTAACAAAGATTTGCCCACGGTAGCCAACTGTGAAGGATGATGGTGGGATTCACCATTTAAATATCTGTTTTTATGGGTCTTTTTTCTATACACGGTGTGACCTATGGTGTTATTAGGATTTCGAATGACTAATACATCTAGGAAAGCTAAAGAATTATTTGCCTCTAACTCCATAGTAAATTGAATTTTAGAGTTTATGGAATTAAGCTGTTCTAAAATGCAGTTACTTTGTCTGATGGTAAAATTGTGAAAGTATCGTCTACGTACCGCTTGTAGAACCTTGGAGTTACTGGTGCAGTAAGCAGGGCTTTCTCCTCAAAGTCCTCCATGAAAATATCGGCGACAATGGGAGATACCGGTGAGCCCATTGCAACACCATCTACTTGCTTGTAAAACTATTCCTTCCACAATAGATAGCCAGATGTAAGGCAATGTCTAAGCAATACTGCATATTCTGCTGGCATGTTTTCCTCTAGTTTCCTAGTTACAATTGAGATGCAGTCTTCAACAGGTAGGCATGTAAATACAGACTGAACATCAAAACTGACCATAGTTTCATTGTCAGTAAGACATAGGTAAAACGTCGGGAATTAATAAAATAAGTTAATTAAATGCGATATAATCCGTAAAAGTAGTTTAATTCAATGTGTAGTGTTCGCGTAAATATAAGAAATCATCATGAAAAAGTAGTTATTATGACATAACTGTAATAGTTAGATATATGGTATCACAGACTTTTTTGTAGATATTGATACCTTCTATAAAACTGTACTACATCACTTTTCTCTATTGTCAATAGCTTCCGCAGCGTACGCGATATAAGGATTTTTCGAGATTACTATTGCATATTTTAACATGAAAAAGTAGTTATTGTCACATTACTGTAATAGTTAAACATATGGTATTGCAGAGTTTTCTGTAGATATTGATGTCCTTTATAAAACTGTAGTACATCACTTTGCTCTATTGTCAATAGTTTCCGCAGCGTAAGCGATATAAGGATTCTTTTTGGTATTTTTTCCACACCTTGGGTTACATTAACGAAGTTTTCATACGGATCCCTAACTTTTTTGAAAATATTCTATCACCTATGATCATCAGGGATAAGGTAGAATTCTAATAGTGAGAGAATTTTTTCAAATCGGTCCAGTAGTTTCGGAGCCTATGCAATTCAAACAAACAAACAAACAAATCTTTCCTCTTTATAATATTAGTGTAGATATAAGTTTCATACTATATACCGCATATACCACGGGGAGTACTCAGAGGAATTGTTGGGATTAATTCCAGCTGCATAATGTTTATAATCATTGATTACAATTTCGAAAATTTATTGATCGTTTAATTTGTATGTATTGATTTGTAAAAAGAAAGTTCATATCTCTTTAATTTGTTATGCAATTTTCTTCAAATAAAACCAGCCAATTTAGAAATTCCCTGCAATTGCCTCCTTTTCTTTAAGATTCATTTATTTTCCCCTTTTGACCGGGGAAATGTAATAAGAGTGCACAATTTACTTCAAAAATATTTTCTAAACACTTAGCTTCAAATGATATAATAAATTTTTGTTTGCAATAGTTATTAAAAATTAACGCTTTATTAACTCTAATAAACGAAAAAAACATGGAGTTCTTTATTAAAATCATTACGGCAATGAAAATGGAGTTTGAGTTAAGTAAATAAGGTTTGTATTTACCCTTATTGATCCTACTTCTGAAATGATATGTTACAATTTATTACAATCATTAAGCTGGATGTAAATACATAAAATATAATGTATCTTTAATATTAATTATATTGCATTTATTCTATAACTGATTTTTTTAATTTTTGAGAAATTAAATGTCTTACACCGTAACCGTAAAGGTGATGGCGACGGTTCATTCGGTTTCATTTTTTTAGTAGAATTTTTTTTATGTTTATCGATTAAATGTGGCATGGTTTACGCGTTTATTTAATTTCATAGTTCATTTCATTGTCAATAAATACTAAAAAATGATACATATTACGTAAACATCAAAGATCAAAAGGATTGAATAAAGTTTAATGTTATTATTAATTAAAAAAAAAGAAATAATATTAATCAAGAATAAAACAACAATCCGAAACAGTTTATTGAACATTTTAAAAATCAACAATATTCACGATGCATTTAAACTGTTCATCGTTTAAATTGTTCATCGTGTTTGCATTTTTAAAAATGATTAATTGAAAATTAATGGCATAAATCAACGGTCTAATATCGTGCTTTTAAAGTCACTCTGTATACCTACTATCGTTGGCGCTAAAGTAAACAAAGACTAATTAATTATAAAATAGTTCTTGAGATATATTTTAATATTATTATAGTGAACATTGAAATTATATATGTAACAAGCTGTTCCCGCGACTCCGCCCACGTGTAAACTAGGGTTTTAATTTTTTTTACGCGGAACCCTAATTATTTTTCTAAAATTAAAGTAGCTTAAGTTACTCTTTATAACATCAGCTGAAAGTCCCATCAAAATCGGTCCAGCCATTTTGGAGATTAGCCGGAACAAACAGACAGACAGACAGGAAAAAAATAAAAATTTGTGTTTTTGTACTTTTGTATGCATTTAGTAAAAAGCTGTTATTTTGACATTACAAACAGACACTTCAATTTTATTTATTTGTATGTATGTATGTATGTATTTTTATATGTAATAATAAGCTGCATTAATGTTAATATGAACCAGATGTATTTCCTTTCTACAAAACACCCAAAAATAATCTTTCTTCCCTTTCCGAGGGCGGTAATCTCAGAATTTGTCGCTGGAAACACTGCCATTGCTCTGTTCTTTTGGCGTAACTGTATTATCTATGGGCATTGGGCAGTCTTGTATTGTTTCTTGAAAGGTGTGAATGTATACTTTGTCGCCATTATTTTTTATAAAATAGTTCGTAATCCGTAATACGCTTAAAATTGTAGCGTACCTAGAAATTTTATTTTTCGTGGATAAAATGAATGCAACAGTGTAGACAGTAATGTATATCGGGCGTTAAAATTAGTAATAGTGTTCGTTGTGAAAATGAATGGCAAATTGCATAGTGAAACTGGCGCTTTCTCGTCTGACGGCATGCGCGCCGAAATATTGAACCCTTTCGTCCACAAGTTGGAATTAGATAACACATACGATAAAATAAAGGTAAGGTATCTTATATTTTCTCTAAAATAAAAAAAATTATACATATAAATAAAATAAATACTAGAACGCGAAGGTTTTGTGCGCAGACTCCTATAAAAGGGTCGAATTTTTATTTTGTATGTACAAATATAAATATTATTACATATAAATGCTTTTATTGTTATAGATTATATTCTAATGATCTACTCCAATGAGAATGAGATATATTTTAGAATGAGTCTGTTGAATTTTATTATGTCTGTCTGTCATTATGAAATATACCTCGAGGAGGGCAGCATCATCTTCCTGATAATCTGATAATAATATACTCCAGATTCAGGCCTAATTTCGGACTTTTTTTATATCAAGCAACAGTGCGTGAACTGCTGTGTTCCGGTTTGAGCGTATAGAGAACCAGTATAATTACAGGAGGCATTCTGTCATATTCCTCAGAGTCAGAGCTGATAGATAGGTGTCCAGGGTCTGCAGTAGCCACTTACCATTAGGTGTACTTTAAGTTTGTTTGTCATTTCAAATTTAAAACAAGATTACGTTATGTTGGCATCTTCAAGACAAGAGTAGGTTTTTGTTACGATAAGTCAGTGCACTTTACCATCTTCGGCTACATTCAAAACTTACCATCAGTTGAGATAGTATATATTTTAAATATTATAAGCAAGTGCGCTTATAATGGATACCTTTGAAACCATTGTCTATTGTTACAATAAAATATTATTTCTACGCAGAATAAGTTTCGCATGGTAAAGCTACGCTGCAGCTATATTACGGTTGTTGCACAAATGGGTAGGCACTTCCGGGGAAGGATCATATTGTCACAGAATACCAGCGTAAAACGCTTGTGTGTTTCGTATGGTGAGTGTTGAGAATCGTAGTATTTACTGGTAGCGAGGCATTTCGTCTTAGTCCTCAGTTGTGACAAAGTATCTACATTCTTGATCGAGGATAGATGCTGATGTCTATAGGCCACAACATCCACTTACGGTCAGGTGGACTGTGGGCTCGTTTGTCGCCCTTACTTTATAAAAAAAATATTAAAATAGTTTTACGGACGAGAATATTTACCACGGATTATGGAATATACTACAATTGTGCAGTCATAATGTTAGAGGTGAAATTATGAAATTCCGTTTCTAATGAAAAATTTAAACACATTTTTTTTCCAAAAGAATATTTATAAATCGAAGTATATCACATTTATTTCGTCTCAAGGAAAGATCATTTATGCTTTTGTGATAGATTCATTTATGGATTTGTACTTTAAAAGGTCTATGAAGGCTTAATTCTTATTCTTATTCTTAAAAAAAAAAAAACGTAACCTCTACACTAGGATTTTCTCCTGTATCGTGGAGGCAGCACAAACATAAATTGCACAAGGACAAACATCCAGACCCGGAACAATTTTTTGTAGATCATACAAATAATTGTTCCGTTCGGGATTCGAACCAGCGGCCCTCAGCGCCGCAACTCATTGTTAAGCCACTGCGCCACGGAGCCGTCAACTGGTAATTAAGGCACCGCTTCCTAAGAACATAGTATATTGAAAGATTTTGTTCCAAGAAATTGTCAAAATTGCGGGAAAAATGGTAATCAATTGGGCAAGTTCTGGCGAGTACGAAGGATGACGTATGGTTTCTAACTGCAGGTCTTATGTAATGTTAAACGCTTTGTCGATCAGTGTGAGGTCTTGCATTATCATGGAGCAATAATGGCTAAGATCGATTGAGGAGTTGGGGTTATTTCTCTGAGAGTTACGCTATCATTCATTGTTCGAAGTTCTTCAAAATAGACATCTGCTGTTATTGATATACCGAATGTCAAACAGCTGTAGTAAATGATACTATGAAGTGACCTTAAATTAAAGTTGGAAAAATTTACTTTGCCAATATCCGCTCAATAAAATAAAATGATGTGTCTTACCTAGTTTGAAGAGCACCTCCCGCCCTCCCTCAATTGCGTGCACTATCCCCGTCACCACTAATCCCAGCACCACTACTCCCACCACCACTACACTAGGAAAGACACACCACCGACGACAATACGACACGTGTTTCGCCTCTACACGAGGCATCTTCAGGTGTAGTAGACTCTACGGTGGCTGACCGCTAAGTGAGCAGCTGTTTTTGGCTCGCCGCTCACGTAAATTTCTCCAACTTTAATATAATGGATTTCCGCAAAGTAACGCCTGATTCTATTAATTATATGAAGTGACCACCAAACAGTTACACCAACCATTACTTTTCTATGGGTGAGCTTCGCGTTCCGGTATTTGACCTGCCACTTTTATCAATTATTCCGTCGGTTACAATAATTTCGTCCAATATCCCATAATTTCTGTACTTACTCATCAAAGTAAGGCAAGCTTTAACGCGTTTTCCTTTTATGCACTTCAGTTAATTTATAAGGTACATATTTCCGCAGTGTTTGTCACTTTACCAATTTGGTGGAAATTAATCAATATTGTGGTTAATTTAACCTCAAACTACGAAGAAATTCCTTGGTTGTTTGATAAGGATTGATTCCAACATTAATTTTAATTAATCGTTATTAAACTTAGTGTCTGGTCTTCATCATGCTTCATTTTTCAAGTCGAAGTATCCACCACTTAATTTATTTTTGATTAAACTAAAAACGCACAGTACGAGCGAATCGAGTTTGATTCCCGACGGCAGAAACGAAATTGTTAATTGCAATTTTATAACACGCTCAGTGGTAAAGGAATGCGTGAAAAAAACCTGTATATCCAAAAAATTAAAACAAAAAAATACAAGTGAACTTAATGCGTTCGCGGAGGCCTCTTCCTTGTGAAATAAAAAAAAACTATAATGGGGATACGTGAAGTTCGCCATAACGCATTTACGCTTTTCTAGTAAAATTACATAACATCACTCATATATTATAGATATAGGAAGGACATCAATGGCTACCATAACGAGTATGGTATTATGTAAAACTTTTACGTCCTTATATAACTGATGCTAGGAAGTAGGAAGCAGAAATCTAGACGGAAATCATTTTAAATAACCACCTTTAACATCTTTTACTTAGTTCTGTAGGTATTTAAAAATTGCTTGTGAGGTCTCCGGTTGTCGTCATTCGCCATAGGAAACACAGCAGCATTAATTCTTCTATTTTACGTTGGTATTCTATGTCAGCATAGTTCTTCCCCGTACGAGTTGACCCTTTCGTGTTGCAGTCATAAAATACGTGTGTTTACCGAGTGTTGAGTTTGATTTAGTAGTCGTAAACGCGACTGCTGACCATGTGGATCTGGGTTAGAATCCCGGGTCGGGTCAAAATCAGTTGAGTTTTTCGGTCAAGAAATTCTCATTAATAGCTCATAGTGTTTCACCCTCGTGCCTCGGAAAGCATGTAAAGCCGTTGGTCCAGCGCTTGATCTCTTTCCATTCGTGTTGGATTACCGTCCCACCGGACTATGAGAGTGAGGGAATAGAGAGAGCACCTGTGTTTGCGCATACACTCGGGAACTGTTATCCTGTCCTGCGCAAGTGGCTAGTCTTAGATGAGACTGGCTGCCGTGACCGAAATACGATCTAGAGGACATTATTATTATTGTTATATACCTCGTTTCTCAGTCATACTGGTTACCTCACGATGGCAGGCAATGATGAACCAGGCCTCATGGTTCAAACGCAGGTCATTAGCGCAAAAATTGTTGTTATGCTAGGGAAATTGGTAATATTTCTTGTTACGCTCTTTTATTAGCACTTACGCTTATATATCAATAACTAGCGATCCGCCTTGGCTAAAAACGATAGCTTTATGGCAATCAAATACAACGTAATTAATAGCTTGGAACAACTTTCTATTTGCTTGGTGCCGTAAAACAAAACCGGGTGTTTCTTATTACAATTAAACAATATAAAAGAAACCACGATTATACGGCTACGATTCTCGATAGAAAGCGGTAACGGTCGTTTAGAAGACATTACCAATGACCAGATTAAAGTTAGGTCTTTGGAAAGTGACTGAAGACAAGTGGTAAAATTAAAAATTTTGTACAACCTACTTCAATATAAATTATTAAGAATAACTCAACTATTGGTCAGACCTTGATGAAATTTATATGGGACCACATGAGAAGCACCAGCTTTTAAATAAAAAGAATAATCAAAATCGGTTCACCTAGAAAAAAGTTCTGAGGTAACACACATAAAAAAATACAGTCGAATTGAGAACCTGCTCCTTTTTTTGAAGTCGGTTGAACAAACTACGCTTGCGTTTCTGAGCCCCTAGTGTTCCTACGATTTTATTTGTTTACAACTTTCTGACGTAACGATCAGCGTGTGTCTGCGAATGAGGTCTAATCTGTTCAACGGATGTCGCTAGCTGTGATTGAGGTGAAGCTTTTTGTCACACAATCTCATATAATTGAGAAGTTGCGTTTTAAAGTTTATCGCTTTCTAGTAGTATTATATTATAAATACACAAAATGATAGAATAGAAGCATATTTATTCCATATACATTACAAGAACACTTATTGAATGTCATTTGAGCTTTACCACAAACAATGCCTCAATAGTTTGGTCTTTAATATTGTGCACATGCAACTTTTTACGTGGTAGAAGCCATGCTGCATCTATATTACTGGTATAGTTGTAGCACGAATGGGTCGGCTCGACCGGGGAAGGACCACGCTCTCACAGAATACCAGCGTCAAATAGCAGCTTAACGCTGCTGTGTTTCGTATGGTGAGTGTAGAGAACCGGAGACCCGTTCTACTGGAAACGAGGCATTCTATCTTAGTCCTCACGGTGACAACGCATCTGCATTTTGATTCGTCATCGAGGAAAGATGTAGATGTCTATGGGCCACATCAGTATGTTTGATGTGTTCGTACGAGTAAAATTCGCGCGAACTTGCGATGATCACGCATTCGCGTTGTATTAGGACGACGCCTTACACTTTCCTAATAAATCGACTTAAGGCGAGGGCCTTGAAATCTGTCAAATATTTTTTCTCATTCCGAAGTGGCGCCACCCTGGTGGTAAAAAGTCTTGAATGCCCTCATTGAGTCATGTTTTCATTTCACAAACATCAAAGTCTAGGTGAAAGTCATGAAATTATTGTATTGTCATACGTTTGTACGTGGTAGAGCCAAGCTGCGGCTATATTTATAGTATAGTTGTAGCACGAATGGGTCGGCTCGACCGGGGAAGGACCACGCTCTCACAGAATACCAGCGTAAAATAGCAGCTTAATGCTGCTGTGTTTCGTATGGTGAGTGTAGAGAACCGGAGACCCTTTTTACTGGAAGAGAGGCATTCCATCTTAGTCCTCAAGGCTGACAACGCATCTGCATTTTGATTCGTAAACGAGGATAGATGTAGATGTCTATGGGGCACAGCAACCACTTACCATCAGGTGGACTGTGTGCTCGTTTGTCACCCTATATCTATAAAGAAAAACGTCTGCAAAATTTCAGATTATTTAAAGTTCATATATTACAGGTCGTGCTATCAAGAGCGCGTTAAAAAGCTAAGTACAGTAGAGCGTCGATTATCCGAAGTAATTGGGGAACATGGGTGTTCGGAAAAACGATTTATTCGGATAATCGAACTGTATAATTTTATGTACCAATATACCAATAAAACATATTTATATGTAATAAAAATTTCGTTTATTACCCCCCGGCCACACACTCGTCGAGTGGCATGGGAAGTAGCGAGGAAAGGAGGCAGAGACGTAGTGTGGCCACAATACCCGTAATGCCGCACATCACCCTCCTCGTCATGCCCATCGCTCCCTGTTTTGTCGGTTTTTTGGGCGCGAGTCAAAAAACTGGCAATATGAGCGCAAGTGGCTGGCCACATACTCGCGCAAACGCAGTCCGAATCGAGCGCTCGTTACGGAAGCGTCGTCCTATTCTATTTCGATGAATAGATGTCATCATCCAACATATCCGTTGGCGAGAACGACGACGTATATTTCTTTTTTATGACATTGATATAATTAGCTATACTAAATATGCATATAGCGCGCATGCTGCCACAGTTGTATTAACCATTGTGTTGCAAACGCGAGCGACCTAGTGCGGACTGTGGAGCGTCGCAATTAATTGCGCGAGTAGAGCAGTGTGTGGCCAGAGAGGGCAACATTAGGGTTACGTTAGGTGGAAGAAACATCACTTTTATAAATTCATCCTTTTCATTAAGGGTGTCACATGATGGATGACTTGGTGCATTATCAAGGAGCAATAAAGTTTTCTCTCTTTTTCCATTCTTTAGCTGATGGGCTTTTACAAAAACTCACTCTCATTCAACTCAGTTCGCTCCTGTGGCAGTCGTATCTCAGCGTGGTAGAAGTTCGGTTAAGCGATCATTCGGTTGATCGACGTTCGGATAATCGACGCTCTACTGTACCTAAATTCGGTATTTTCATTACAACTCTTAAATTGAATTAAAACATTGTTATACAAGTAACAAGTGACAAATGGGTATATAGTCTACCTGGATGGTAAGTGAATGGTGGCCCGTAACACTTAATAAAATTAATTAAGCTATCCCCGATTAAGATAAGAAACGCGGTGACTAAAAAGTAATAGGTAGGTACCTAGTTACCTGTAAAAAAGTTTCTCCAATTCTTATCACTTACGCAGCAGTATTCTGTGAGTTCGTGGTCCTACAAATTCGTGGTACCTACAGCCATAATACAGCCACAGTTTCTCCCGCCCTATACTTTATTAGTCCAGTGCTGAACACAGGCCTCCAGTTTAAGTTAAGCTCTAAATGAAACCAAATTAAAGGTTCGCTACACTCAAGAGTCAAGAGCCGTGATAGTTCAAAGGTGCGCGCCTTAAAAGTTCATAGTACGCGATCAAACTGTGTGTTCTATTCGCGCCGGCAACACTAAAATAATTGTTAAGGCGACCTTGTAGTACTTTTTAACTTTTTCGAACTTCTGTAAATCTACTTAAATGTAATCACTGCGCAAAAACATGATACTTATAATATTTTTACAAATTGATCATTCTGACAGGGGTTGTGGTACGATAGAAACGCAAATCATAATAATTGTCTTGATAAAAAATAAACTTAAAAATTACACTAAATTGCTATTTAGACGTGTACCTTGATGGTATTCTCCTGAAAAGGAAATTAATAACAATTTAAAGGAATGTTGAGGACACATTTTACAAATTCGTTTTTATTTTAATATTTAAGAAAGAAAAATAATTAAACAGTTCAAGCGTTCACAGCAGCCGCCCCGGCCCCGGCCACGCATCTTCAGAGACATCTTTGAGGTTGGAAGTATTCCCGCTTTCTACTACTCTCTCTATTTTGATACTAATTTTCTTGACAATTACGGGGAACGAGGTAACGTTTTCATATCTACACACCATAATACGAGAGAGCCTTAATTTTAATTTAAAATTATCTCGTGCCCGACGGTTAAGAAAATATCGCGAATGCAGGTTGCATGTCTGCATGCAAAGTATGCTAAACACGTTTTAGAACAGAGCAACAGAAACTTTTGCCTCATATCTCTGGTTGGCCTTATTAGAGTGCACTCACACGAAAGACACTGCCTTTTCAGTAAGTTTTTGCTCTTGAAAGAACTTCGCGCCACGACCCAGATGACGTTGACCGAGTAATGTTCACATTCATGTAATATACATGCTTACAAGCTCGTCGGTTATGGGTACTCTTTAATTTAGCCCATTCTCAATATATTGCCAATTTGGTCGGTAAACTTGCGTCTCGGGTGTCCTCGCCCATTCTCGATACATTGCAAATTTGGTCGGTAAACTTCCGTCTAGGGTGTCCCTCGCCTAATCTGACACTCACTTATGCAGCATAAGTTTGTTTTGTCACTCTGGAATTGTTATTAATAATAACGAATAGGTATTGATTCTTTCTTCGTGTCGAAACCACCGAAACTTTCCGTACTTAATTCTAGTCATAACGTCGTCTTGCAACGAAAATTATAATTACAACACATTCAGATCAGCATACCAAATGTTACTGTTACTGTCCAAATTTTTATTAAAATAAGACAATTAGTTTAGTACATTCATTAAGTTATTATATTACTTTATGACAAAGCTACAAATAGTAATACATGCAAGATGTAACGCTGTAGATGTCTGCAACTCTCTTGCGTATTGCTATGCTTAAAAGGGTTATATTTGCCTGAAATGTTTGTGCTGTGTAATGTTTATGCAACCACAAGAAATGCAACTATTAAATAAATAACAAATAATCTTTGCTCCGGCTGGAATTCGTGTTCGTGGTAAAAACCCGTGAGAGTAGCAAAAGGGTCGTTATATAAATTGAACCTTTTTTTATATACGTGTTAGAGCCACGCTGAAGCTATATTATTGTTGCAGCACGAATGGGTCGGCTCGATCGGGAAAGAACCACGTTGGCACAGAATACCAGCTTAAAATAGCAGTTTAATGATGCTATGTTTGATATGATGAGTATAGAGAATCGGAGACCCTTTTTACTGAAAACGAGGCATTCCATCTTAGTCCTCAGGGGCGACAACACGTCTGCATTTTGATTCTTAATCGAGCAAAGATGCCTATCGGCCACAGCATCCACTTATCATCAGGTGGACTGTGTGCTCGTTTATAACCCTTATTCCATAAAAATAATCTAAGACTTACTTGCGACTTGTTAAACGTCATTGTTATTTCTATTTACAAAAAAAAACGTGAAAAATTTGACACAGTTAAATTCTGCAAACGATAAATCATTTACCACTTATAGAGAAAGTCCCGTGAATTATTTAGTTAGATACGAACCCAGTCTTGAGGGAAAGTTGCTTGCCTGCCTATATCAATGCTATTTACCGTAATAGGCACACATATAATAACAGGTGTGGCCATGTACTGCATTTAACAGGATGGCGCTATGCTGTCATTATTTTGGCAATATCAAAAATTGCATGTATTTTAGTATTATTGAAATATAATTATTCTTCCAATAAGTTTGATGGCAGTATAAAGTACCGTTCTGTTTATTTCCATGAAGCTGTAAAGGCTGCAGGGCCAACGGCATACATTTTCCGAAAAAATAAAACAGTAGGAATCAGTCGTTGAGAAGGAAGCAGTCATTCTATGAGTCGTAATCATTATCGTGGTTTTGCACGTTGTGATTATTCTTTTGGCTTGTGACATGCAAATAACCCTCTCAGCTCAATGTAAGGCAGTTACTTCGATAATACAGACAATTTTTTTTTCTAGTTTTAGTCTAACTTGACAATAGTCTTTATCCACATACTAAGTATGTAATTATTAATGAATAAAATAAAATAAAAATATATTTATTTCTCACTAAACTTTTTGATAAATTAGTGTGAAACAACCCCAGAGAGTAATTTAATATACTCGTGTAGGAGTGTTTCGCTCTTACCCTGGTGCTTAACATTTATCGAGATTTTAAAATTTAGTAATACACATATTGAAAGAGTACAACGGCTCCTCATGACCCGCTTTCAACTAAAAGGGTACACACAGGGAGGTCAACCAATTAGTGACCTGGGTTCGGGAACAACGAGGTGGGCGTGACCCCTGAGAAGGTGTGTCACTCAAAGCCCGTCTGCACTCACTCAAAAGAAAGGTTGGACGACTAAGATTACGGGTCCCTATGGAATGGTCCCGGTCTTGACGCCAGTACGTAGTGGACTGTAATTTCGTGTGAATTGGAGTTGATTCGTGAAATAAAACATCGATTATCTTCGTAATTTCCCCTTAGAAATGCGACATTGAAAATTTTCACAACTTTTTCCTATCACTTTTCCCTATTGTTTTCTTTCTTGATTTAAAACTGGAAACTGGTAGCTGGCCCGAACGAGTTTCCACGATACATTGTCATCTGCATGTGTGTTGCTTTGGTCTCGAGCCTCAGGTATATCCCTTTGCCGAATCTCTCTCGCGGTGCATCACTATGCACCGGTCGTGGGAGCCGTTTTGGCATTGTTGGTAAAATTTTTAAAAGTTCGGGGTTCGGTTCCCCGGTCACTTTTTGTTCGAAAAATTTTTCTTGGATTTGCGCTGGTCTTCTAGTATGGCCTACATAGAAGCTGTGTAGGCCAATACCGGTGGTTAAATCGGCCTATTCAGGCGGTTAAGTGGTTTTTAGGCTAATTTGTCCTATGGGCGTCTAAGTTGGCCTGTCTGCGGCATTGTGGGTTATTACTCGACTCTCTAATCGCTATAGAGAGGAGTTCTCTTGGTAGAGGTCGCCCGTCCGGTGGCCGAGCATGTAGGGGTGCAAAATCTTGTAGGTGTTCATGGCCCGTTGTCAGCGCGGTCAAACATGCCGCGTGCTAATCGGGCCACAAATTGCTCTATAGTCTCCATCTTCAAGTCGGCTGCGATGACGTTGTTCCGGACGTAGCGACCTGCACCGACGATGGTCCGTAATGTTGTGTTCTGCTGGACCTGTAATCGCCGCTTCTGACGATCGCTCAGGAACGCGTACCAGGCCGGCGCAGCGTATGAGTCTTGATCTTATATGTCTTGTACAGTTTCAGCTTGGTTTCAGCGGTAGCTTGGATGCCAGGACGGACGGAGCGCCGCGTTTTCAAAATACGAGTTTCCAAAATATCAGCTTCCTAGTACGACAGCTATACGCGAAAGAAAACTGCGCGCCGCTCGCCATTTCGACATAATCTAACACTGATTTTCACGATCGCATTTCCACATTTAATATATCTTTATTTCTCAAAGGCATATTATTACATAATTTCACTTGAAAAACACATACAAAAGTCTTATTATTATGATATACACTACATAAATACACTACATCGCTATCACATAAAGACATATTAAGACATTCAACAAGATACACCAATTGTACAAGGCATTTTTAAAGTTCTAAATCTTAAATATCTATTACACATATTCAAAACAACAATCTTTATCAATGAACATGAATATCTTAACTAATAAAGTAGTTTAATTCACAATTTAAAACCTTTAAGCAGCATTAATACACTTTAATTCAACTTTAATTTTCTTATCTAAATTTATTACTATTTCGCTATTCTAAGCATAAAATTAAACACTTTTAACACATCACTTATCTTATTATTCTATACAATAATCCTGAAATATTTATTGCCTATTTTTACATACATTACTGAAATTTTCATAAATTGATTAAACATGCTAAACATTATCATTTTTTATATTTTAGTACATTATTTAAACGCTGTTTAAGTCCCATACAAAATGAACAACCAATCTCTGCATGACCCTTGTCACCACGGTAGGAGGCTAGTGCTTTCTTTGTCTAAATTTCAGCTATCTCTGTTCGTTATTAAACATTATTTATTTACATATGCTATTCTTATCTAGCCATTATGTAACTTATCTCTTATCACAAGAACATAACATGTTTTTAACTAAAACAAGTATCTAAAATTTAAAAGTTAAAGTTACAGCCTATATACGTCCCACTTCTGGGCACAGGCCTCTCCTCATTTCTGAGAGGGTTTTAGGGCAAGAAAATGTCCGCCGCGCTGCCCCAATGCGTGTTGGCGAACTTCACATGTTTTCGAATTTTTTTTCCTTATTTCTCAGACATGCAGGTTTCCTCACGATGTTTTCCTTCACCGCCGAGCACGTGGTAAATCAGCACTTAAATTTGCAATTAACAATTTCATTGTTGCCGGCGGGGATAGAACCCGGGTTGCTCGCGTACTGTGAAACTTACAGCGAGCGCTAACCATCTGAGCTACCACGGCTCTTAGAGTCATGTGTATTACATTAAACAAGTATCTAGTTTAATGTAATACACATGACTCTAAGTTAATCTATAAACAATGGTGGCATGCGTTGGAGGAGGCCTACGTTGGACTTGGACTTGTGAAGGGCTGTAATGATTATGATGATTTCATGAGTTTTAATTTTTTTGCGTGGATTTCTAATTCTTTTTCCAAAATAAAAGCAGCCTAAGTTACTCCTTATAACATCAGCTATCTGCCAGTGAAAGTCCCGTCAAAATCGGCCCAGCCGTTTCGGAGATTAGCCGGAACAAACAGACAGACAGACAGACAAAAATTGTAAAAATTGTGTTTTTGTTATAAGTACCGTATATACTTTCCTATGCATTTAGTCAAAAGTTGTTACAAACAGACACCTCAATTTTATTTATTTGTATAGAATCTCGACGTTTCATCGTTGACGTTCCCGACATTGGGACGTCAAACACCTCAGTCGGGGGGACTTGACCATGGGTGCTGTAAAGTACTCGAAAATATACGCAATAAAAACCATAAAACTTGTATTATTTAAATGAGTAGTGTTCGCGTAAACATGGGAGAGGTCCATGTTTAGCAGTTGATTTTTATGGGCCGATAAATAAAGAAAAAGGTTTATACCTAATAATAAGTACTTCGATCAAAGAACAGAATTAGAATGTCGTTTAATATTGTGCTATGCAGCTTTGTGACCGAAGCTTACGTAGGTACGTGGAATTCTTAAATATTTAATATTTAATATAAATTTAATATTATAAACTAGCGATCCGCCCCGGCTTCGCACATGTGATTTCTGGATCTCGACAACAGCGCCACCTATCGAGTCCAAATGTAAATCTAAATCTAGTGACCCATTCAAACACATACAAAAAAATTCATCAAAATCGGTCGAGCCATTTTTGAGTTTTAGCGAGACTAACGGACAGCAATAGATTTTTATATAAAGAGATAAATATAATAAAACATTAACACGATGGCTTTACAGAATGTATGGTTGTGCATTACGCTCAACAAATTTTGGTGCAACATGTGTGGATAGTAATTTGAGGACTACAAAGCCCCCACAGCTTGGTCCGCAACATAGCCCGCAGCATGGTCCACGTGTTGCTTAAAGTTTCAACACTATGAATTGTTTAATTAAACACTGAGTGTTTTTAAGTCTCAATTTCTTATGGTTTTCCTTACGGGAGGTATTTTACAGACTACTACTATAACGGCATGTACCTGCGTACGAGTGAAAGTAAACGTAACGTGAAAAAAAACTTAAAGACTTTAAGATCTAGATCATGCATGACCAACCTTTTTACCTCTGCGTTCGTGATGCGATGATTTGCCAATAAACAAATTTGACATAACATACACCGTGATATTCCAAAAAAGTGATTTATCAATTTCATATCACAATAAGTTCTTCTAATTAAATAAGTCCCTTAGCCCCGGCGGAAAAGTCTGCGAAATTTATGAATTTGCTATAACACTACTTTACCTTTTTGTTTGCACATTTCGGCGGGACCTGTCTCATGAAACTGGTTCTAGCTTAAACTTAAGACTATTTATTTTATAAATAAATTTAAAGTAAAAATAATACTAGTAATGCTATTAACTTTACTAACACTTCCTTTCACCACTCCTGGTAAGATTAAGACGCTTGTGTTAGGAGTGGTTCACGACAGTAGTCGAATGGCGGATTCGAACTCACGACCTTTTGAGTTCGCGTTCCGCACCCTGCCATTAGACTACCTTCCCTTAACTAATTATAAATTATTTGTAATAAGGCTGATAAATTGTTTATTTTAAATTTCGTAGTTACAAAATAAATCAAAACCGTGCCTGCAATTTCTATCGCGTGCCACCATGGGCATGCGTGACATAGTTTAATTACTGTCTTCAAAATAAAAATATTTTGAAGACAGTAATCAGGGGTAATTAAACGTGGTAGAGCCACGCTGCAGCTATATTATGGTTGTAGCACGAATGGGTCGGCTCAACCGGGATAGGACCACGCTCTCACAGAATACCAGCGTAAAATAGCAGCTTCATGCTGCTGTGTTTCGTATGGTGAGTGTAGAGAACCGGAGACCCTTTTCACTGAAAAAGAGGCATTCCATCTTAGTCCTCAAGGGTGACAACGCATCTGCTTTTTGATTCTTAATCGAGGATAGATGTAGATGCCTATGGGCCACATCATCCACTTACCATCAGGTGGACTGTGTGCTCGTTTGTCACCCTATTCTATAAAAATAAAAATAAATAAATAAATAAAAATTTGTGAATTTGAAATTAATTATGAAAATAGAAAAAAAAAACAAAATACATAAGTATAGGTATGTATTTTATTTTTTTAAGATATTAAGTATTTTTTTAGTTACTGAAATCATAATCAAAATATCAAATAAAATAATGAATAATATATTTAATAGCCGTGTAGTGGCAGCGTAAGAGAATCCTATTATCTCGTGGGTGTCGTAAGAGGCGGCGACAGAGGTAATCTGAAACAGGAGACAAGTAGCATCATCTAATCATCAAAGATCAAAATTTTAAGAGTTGAAATAATAAAAAAATATGTGTGCAATTATAGAAAATATCCGCCCTATAAGGCGATTATATAATAAAAGGCGCGTATACTATTGAAGAGGCTAATCTTCAGCAGTGTCATTTTGATAGGCCGTCATGAAAGATGAATAATTGAATAAGATTGAATGATCTAAGACATGTGAAATTCGCCAACACGCATTGGGGCTGCGAGGGGAATTTTGCTGCCCTAAATACTTCAGAAATTAATGGAGCCCTATGCCCAGCAGCAGTATACTATAGGCTGTGATTTTGCTTTCACTGTCACAAACTATAACTTGTTAGTTAATAGTATAAAGTGTAGATGTAGATGCACCTCTCTGGCCCTGGATCTGGATCCTGCCGACGCCTATGGATAGAGTGATATAGGTTACTTTATACGGTAAACTGTGCATGTTTGACACTTCTATTCACATATAGTAACGAAGAAAATTGTTTACATTAAATAGGACGTGACTATAATACAGAGATCTACGGAATATTTTTTTAAATTCAACAAGATTAGAGAAAGTCACGAACGAGCTCAAATGCTCTGTTACCTGGACGATAGTACACGAGAGGTAGCAAATGACGTTTTCAAAATTTAAAAAATAGTAATCATAAAACTAAATAACAATAAATGTCAATTTCTAGCAATACATCTGGTACTAACAAAGATAGTTTAACTCAAAATTTCAATCATAATTCTTCAGGGGCAAAAGTGTCACTAGGAAATATTTGTTCTGATTGAAGAGTTTTTAAACTATGTTGATAAATTAAAGAATCTTAAATTCCGACATTGCTCTTACTATTTTAAGATTAACTGGGTGACCGGGTTTTGTTTGGCGTTAGAAAAAAATTATTATATTCTCAGGGTATGAAACCTATTTATATAATAAACTTTGAAAGTATAACATTATCTATATACAAAATTTCACATGTACGAGTATACTATATTGTCTTATTAAACTTAGATTTTCATACTTACTCTGCTCGATTTCGGTCTGAAAACGCTCGAATATTAAAAAAACATATATAAATGTTAAAATGGCTATATAGAAAAATATCTTTAAATTAAAGTCTGGACACAAGCTACTTTACGAAGCGGTGAGTAAAGCTACAATTTACAACAATGATCCACTATTTTTAATTAATTTTTGTTCAACATATTGGTAATACTTGAATGGAAAAAACGACGGGCAATGCTTAATACTCGTATATTTATTTTATCATCGATTACGACTTATCGGCATGCAATTTTTACAAAAACATATTTTACATATCGATTCACATTAAAACAAAACCTCAGAAATATCTAGAGGTGCAACAACTGAGATTCTAGTATATTGTTACTAGGAAGATGCTGCTGCCCATCTCTTGTTTCAGTTTCCCTCTTTCGCTTCTTACATCTACGGGATGACATGGAGTAGTGGATTCTTTTACGCCGTCACTACACATTCTTGTAAAAGACTTAGTACTTTTAATTCAATGCAATAAATAAAATGGTACGGGTTTTAACTTTTGCAAAGCTCATGTATTTTTTAAAAAGAATAAGGGTGACAAACGAGCACACAGTCCACCTGATGGTAAGTGAATGCTTTGGTCCATAGACATCTACATTTATCCTCGATTAAGAATCAAAATGCAGATGCGCTGTCACCCTTGACGACTAAGATGGAATGCCTCGTTTCTAGTAAAAAGGGTCTTGTTATTTTGAAACTTATTCATCAATACCGGAAGTCATATCACGCTACCAGTACTCTTTGACCGCGAGTTCTTTTCGTACTTAACCGTAATATTTTTGTAAACGCTCGTTTAAAATTTCGGACTGCATCAATAGTCGGATTTTTTCCGCTTCGCTAATGCGTTGTAAAAGTGCGTACGATTAACATTTCGATATCCACGTCCCGGCTGACTTCTGTCGCACAAACCTGCGAGGTCACTTTCTAAATGTTGAGCTGAATAGTGCAGGGGTGCTCCGATTCGCACAGCATTCTTTTATATTGACCTCGCATGCATCAGCAGGTCATTCCAATGTACCTGAACAAGAAAGCTAAAAATTCTTGTTTTTTTGTCGATGCGTCAAGTTTTTAATTACATTCGGTTTTCTTCCTGCAGTTGAGTTATTGTTTTCGGGTAATTACTTTAATTCTTTCTGTCATTCATTTTTTTAATTTATTACTAAAATGTCAAATAATGACTTTGATTTCATGGTTTGATATTTTAATATTTACTTTTGTCCCACTGGCAACACTGCTCTTGTGTCTATAACTCTCATCTTTAAGTACGAACGTGTCGCCTTTATCCAAATGTTTTGTCCTTGCTCTTATTAAATCGTGATTTTCTATTAGGATAATATTAAAACAGACGTTAAGTATGATGATTTGATGACATCCCGATAGTCGATTTTCGACTAAGGCTTGTCGTATTTTGAATAATCGGATTTACCCACTCACCTTCAAAATAATCTGATTAACCTACAAGTTCCCGATGTAACACTTACGCGATTAAGTCGGAGGTACGCTAGGTCAGAAATACGTTGAAAAATAATTATACCAGGCTTGAAATATTCTTCAACTTCTAAAGATCAAGAGTTTTTTCATATGTAAAATCTTCTTTGTCTTAATCCTTAAAATTCTACTGCTAGATATAGTACTCTCCTGTTATAAGAAGGATTTGCCTCAATCGTCACGCTTGGCAGGTGAATTGACGATCGCAGTAACGTTACTTTGGTCTGGGTATTTTACGCCTGGCGAGATTTTGATTTTCTACCGACTTCAAAAAGGAGGAGGTACTGAATTCGACTGTATGATTTTTTTTATGTGTGTTACCTCATAATTTTTTGCTGGGTGCACCAATTTCGATGATTCTTTTTTATTTGAAAGCTGGTGCTTCTCATGTGGTCCCATATAAATTAGATCAAGGTCTGACCAATAGTTTATGAGTTATTCTTAATAATTTATATTGAAATCGGTTGTACAAAACATTACTCTAAGTCGCTCACCCACGGGACGGTTGTTATAGCACTCGGCCAATATATTTATATTGTGCTCATTTCTGTTTCAACTGCTGATCATGTTGTTCCGGGTTCGAATCTCTGTCGGGACAAAATCATTTATTGAGTTTTTCTGTTAAGAAATTTTCTGTAGCAGTCCGTAGTAAGGCAGTTGGCGGTGTTTCACTTCCGTGCCTCGGAAAGCCGTGTCGGATTTCATCATGATTGTTGAGGAATAGAGAGTGCACATGTGCTTGCGCACGAGTATATCCATTGTTGTCCCAATTAAAAAAATACACATGGACTATAAACCTCTCCTGCGCAGGTGACAAGTCTCCGTAGAGACTGGCAACCGTGACCGAAAATCGGTCTGCAGGACATTATTATTATGCCAGTTTATTTTTAAATCGAAGTTTTTAAATATTTTATTGCTTGTTCCAGACAGCAATATTCACCGTTATACTCCTTCCGTTCCGGGTCATCGTGATCTGCTACCTGATTGTCACCGCCTGGTTCCTAGCTTGTATTGGTCTGTATGGACTTAGTGAGGAGGATCTTAGAAAGAAACCTATGACCGGATGGAGAAGGTAATAAATTTTGTAGCTAACTTCAAGTTTTAGTTATTAATTTAAAATAAGGTTTGTTTATATGTACGTGGACTTGGAAAAGGCTTATGATAGAGTGGACAGGGATGTATTATGGCAAACACTGAACTCATTTGGGTTGAGTGCTGGGTTGATACAGGCATTGAAGTCTCTGTATAGGGACTCCAGTGCTTGTGTCAGGATCAACAGGCCTACTCGGACTGGTTTGGCATCCATAAAGGGTCAGACAGGGCTGTGTGGCTTCCCGTGGCTGTTCAACCTATTTATGGACAGTTGTTTGGAAAATCTGAAAGTTGAAGAATGCGGTTAAGAATGGGTGAGTTAACCGTCAAATGCTTTTTGTACGCCGATGATCAAGTCATACTCGCGTCGTCGGCGGCCGAGTTACAAATGATGGTTACATTAATGGACATTTCATTAAAGAAAGGGAATGAAAGTGAACGCAAGTAAGACGAAAGTTATGGTCTTTGAAAGAGAAGAAAGTAAAACAATATGTGAAATAAGAATAGAGATTGGTCGAGCAAGTAGATGAGTTTGTATTTGGGATGTGTATTGCTTAGGGATGGTAGGTATGATAGGATATAGAACGACAGTGAACATGGAAATAAAGTAAATGGGGCTCTACACTGTTGTGGAAAATCAGAATGTGTCCAAAAGGCACGTGGCAATACACAATGCTGTGTTAGTCCATACTTTAATATGGTAGTAAGTTGGGTGTGGCAGAAGCGTAGAATAAATGCTGTAGAAATGCGGTCATTAGGAGTATGTTAGGCTGAATCTGAATGACAGAGTGAGAAATTGTGTGATAAGAGAAGAGTGTGGTTTGCAAGATGATGTTGTGACCAGGATTAAGAAAGGAATGCTTCGGTGGTTTGGTCATGTAGAAAGAATGAATAAGGAAAGAGTGACAAAGCAAATTTATGTGGCAGAGGTGAACGGCAGAGTCGGGAAGGGGCGCCCTAGACGAAGGTTTATCGACCAAATTGGCGATATACTGAAAATGGGCCAAAGAGTACCCTTAACCGACGAGCGTGTATGCGTAGGTATATGGATGTGGAGGAGGCGAGAGAGGTGTGTCAGGATCGTGCCAAATGGTCCATAATCTCTGCCTACCCCTCTGGGTGACAGGCGTGAGTGTTTATATTATTATATTATATTATATTATATGTATACGATTCGAATTTATTTAAACAACGCAGATTTTTCGATACAGAAAAAATAATTATGTTTCTAGAACAGTTAATGCACCTTCTCTTATCAAATGATTTTTTTAAATTTACTGAACTTCTTTATATAAATAATAAACCAGTTTTCCTTGAAATATTAAACTGTAGAACTATAAACCAAATTATCGTTCGTAACTTCTTACGTAGTAGGGCCATACAGAATATCAACGTAAGATATCAGTGTGATGCTGTTGTTTCGTATGGCGAGTGACGAATAACCGGATACTTTTTACTGGTAGCGGGGCATTCAATCTTAGTCATTTAGTCCTTAGTCTGCATTGTGATTCTTAATCAAGGACAGATGAAGGTGTGTTAGTGACAGAATCCACTTACTATTAAGTGGATTGTATGCACGTTTGTCACCATAACTTCTATAAAAAGTTATTAAGATTAACACGAGCATAATATCGTTCACCTTTTTGGAAAAAGAGTGCAAACTATTTAACTATGTTTTAAAATTGTTAGTTAATAAGCCTACTGGATTGTAATACAAACTTTGTATCTTTACTTTAAATATTATGTAGACGAAGTTTTTTTTCACACGATTTTCGTGCATGCGTCAGCTCGACCGGGATGGACCACGCACTAGAAGTAGGAACAGGAGCTTGAATAGGAGCTTATTGCTGCAGTGTTTCGTATAGTGAGAGTAGAGAACCGGAGGCCCTTTTTACTGAAAACTCAGGGATGACAATGCATTCTGCATTTTGAGTTTTAATCGAGGATAGATTTCGATGTCTATGGTTCACAGCATCGACTTACCATCAGGTGAACTGTGTGCTCGTTTGTCGACTAAATTCTAAAAAAAAAACGCGATCTGAATCCAGTTAATACCCTAAGTGGTTACATATAAATTGAGAAAATGATAAATGATCATAATGAAGTGATGATTGAGTAACAGCGGAGCTCGGATTATACACTATTAATGTGTTAATATTTCAACTTTTTTTATTTCTTCATTGATTATTGGGTTCAAATCCCAGGTCGGACCAAAATCAGTTGTTGGGTTTTCTTCGCAAGAAGTTCTCAGTAGCAGCCCAGCGTCGGGAATATGGCGGTGTTTCACACTCCTGTTTAAGAAAGCACGTAAAGCCGTTGGTCCTGCGCCTGATCTCTCTCCGGTCGTGTTGGATTACCGTCCCATCGGATTATGAGAGTAAGGGAATACAGAGTGGACCTGTGCTTGCGTATATATTCGGGCACTATGATCCTGTAATGCGCAGATGGCTAGTCTCCGTTGAGACTGGTCGCCGTGATCGGTCTGCAGGAAGACAAAAAATATTTCTGCTTAAAAGTTAAGTAGAAATATTTTTGAAGTGTGCAAGTGTTCACGTACGAAATGCAAGTGCCGTGGCTAGCAAGTGGCTGCTGCTTGTGGCAATTCCAAGGGCCGAAAACAGCAACGTCTTGTCAACATCGCAAAAACTTGCTTCGTGATTCTTGAAGCGCAGGAATGCGCGCGGTGTAATGTCACTCTTGTTGATAAATGTTATGGGCTCTACAGATACGATAATGAAATGAAAAATAAATAGAGATTTGACGTAGATTTTAATTATGTTAATTCAGGGACATTGCTCAACACAATATTAGAACGCAAGCATTTAATTTGATTTTCGTAATTAATAGTAGTTACAACTAAAATGTTTTAACTAAAGTAATTTCAAACAGTAAAAGTTAGTTGTAAATGTTGTGTGAAAAATTCTATCGACAACCCTGTCCCTAATTAATTCAAACTTAATTTTGTATCAGATAGGAAACAATTAATTGCTTTAACCACTGTCGCGATTGTATGCAATCGCGGTAACTGATGTTTCTGGGTTCTTAACAGGCATGAACATTGTACGATGTCTTAAGTGTCAGATCCGCGATAAACAGCAGAAGAAAAATCCATCACCCGTAATTTAAGCTTCGTTTTTTATCAGCTTTTAAACGTTTCACTACCTTTACCGTTAATCGCAGCGTTTTGAAGACAAATTGCGATAGTGATAATAAAAGATAACGTTTACGTGGTAAAGCCACGCTGCAGCTATATTATGATTGTAGCACGAATGGGTCGGATCGACCGGGGAAGGACGACGCTCACGTAAAATACCAGCGTCAAATAGCAGCTTAATGCGACTGTGTTTCCTGTGGTGAGTGTAGAGAACCGGTGATCCTTTTTACTGGAAATGTGGCATTCTTAGTACTCAGGGGTGATAATTCATTTGATTTTTAATTCTTAATCGGGGATAGACATGGATGTTTATGGGCCACAGCACACACTTATCATCAAGTGGACTGTGTGCTCGTTTGTCAATCTTATTCTATGTAAAAAACAAAAAGATAGGCATAATATATTTGTATTCAAAATTGGCCTTTAGAAAGCACTTTTTGAAACCAAGAGAGAAAGTAAATAAAATTGGTTCGTGGCCACAACACAATACAGCACAATAAAATCAACACAAAGGGATTAGTAAATAAAAAACTTATGAATATCGGGCAGGCAACGAAACAATCACTGATTCAGCATTAGCTTTTAGCAAAATTGCCGTAGCACTGTTATTCTGTCGGTACTTTGGACAAAAAACTTTTTCTTTTTCGAGTAAAAAAGCTATGCAATTGCTTCAAAAAGTCCCTATTCCAGGAGAACATGTGAAAAAAAGCGGCAAAAAAATTCACAAGTAGACCATTTTTCTCCTAACAGTTACAATTTAACCTTATAAAATATATGGTCCGAGAGCTCATGACGCATTTTTCAATAAGTGTTTGATGATTTATGAAACTTTTTGAAAAGTATCAGTCCACTCAATAAGCAGGTATTTGACTGTTTGCCTAGCCTACCTGGGTACACCTGGTACTGCGCATATAGGTAAGTCGCCAAAAAATTCGCCCAAAAAAAGTGTTTGATTCATATAATAATGATGACTATCCGTCAGCTAAGTTGATATAGAATTAAGAAAAAAAATGGCAGACACTTCTGAAGGGGTTGACATAGGGGCAAACTACCCCAAAATTGTATTTTGAAAAATTCAAAAAAAAAAGTGTTTGATTTAATCTGCCATTTTTACAGCGTGTTTCTTATATACCTATAATAAATAATTCTTACAAAAGGGCAGACAGTTTCTCCGGGGGTTAATCATTTAAAAATATTTAAATAAATCTGACCTACTCACCGGTTACACGCTTTACTACCAAGTAATTTCGGCACATTACTTGATGGGGAAAGCTTGCGCATCGCCGCAGGAATCCGATTAGGAGCGGCGATTTGTCAATCCCATCAGTGCCCCTGTGGTAGCAGCGTCGACGAGTTTGGGCTCTACGGACTTGCATGTAAGAAAAGTGCTGGTAGGTTTTCACGGCACGGTTCTTTGAACGATCTCATCCGAAGGGCTCTTGTCTCTATAAATGTTCCCTCGGTTTTAGGGACTTGTCGAATATTTAGAGACGATGGCAGTAGACCCGACGGTATGATATTGGTCCCTTGGGAGAGAGGTAAGGCCCTAGTGTGGGATGCTACTTGCGTAGACACTTTGGCGGCCTCTCATGTCAGGGGTACCTCGTTTAGAGCCGGGGCGGCATCAGAGGCAGCTGAACTGAGTAAGTGGTGCAAATATGAGTCTCTGAGAGATGACTACCTACATATTTGTGCCAGGTCCTCGTGCGGTGAAGTTCCTTAAGGAACTCTATCCGCGACTGGTCGTTGCTGCTGGTGATAAGATGGCTGGTTCTTTTCTCGCTCAAAGGCTAAGCATAGACATTCAGTACCACGGGGAGTAAGACTGTATGATAATTAAGTTATATTATATATTAAAGATTGAATAAATCTTGCGTGGACAGGAGACAAATGTGCTACAGGTCGTTATGAGTTCGACAGGGAGCGACGATTGCCGATATACATACCCTTAGTCATTCTTAGCTCCCATTGGCTGCGATCACGTGACCGTCGCTCTCTGTCGCACTCATTACAACCCGTAGCACATTTGTCTCCTGTCCACGCAAGATTTTTTTTTGCGACTTACCTGTATGCGCAGTACCAGGTGTACCCAGGTAGGCTAGGCAAACAGTCATATACCTGCTTATTGAGTGGACTGATACTTTTCAACAAAGTTTCATGATGCATTGCACAAGTTAAGAAGCTTAAATTACGGGTGATGGGTTTTTCTTGTGCTGTCTATCGCGGATCTGACACTTAAGACATCGTACAATGTTCATGCCTGTTAAGAACCCAGAAACATCAGTTACCGCGATTGCATACAATCGCGACAGTGGTTAAAGCAATTAATTGTTTCCTATCTGATACAAAATTAAGTTTGAATTAAATAGGGACAGGGTTGTAGATAGAATTTTTCACACATTATTTACAATTAACTTTAACTGTTTGAAATTACTTTAGTTAAAACCTTTTAGTTGTAACTACTATTGATTAGGAAAATCAAATTAAATGCTTGTGTTCTAGCATTGTGTTGAGCAGTGTCCCTGAATTAACATAATTAGAATCTACGTCAAATCTATATTTATTTTTCATTTTGTACAAGCTTTCTTGCCTCTGAAATAATCATCAAATTTATAGTTACCTTTTTTCATACGAATGCTTTTTGAATTTATGCAAAGGCAGCTCGGTAATATTACCGAGAATCTAGTATCACCACAAAAAGTGGTCTGTTTGTACGTAAATATCAATGTACGTACAAACAGACCGCTTTTACTGGTAACAAGGCATTTAATCTTAGTCCTCAGGGGTGACAACGCATCCGCATTTTGATTCATAATCTCTTGTTGATGTCTATGGACCACAGCATCCATTTACCATCAAGTGCACTGTTTGCTCGTTTGTCACTTTTGTTTTATGTAAAAATACACAAAAATGAATCGCTAGTATTATGAAGTACAGCTTTGGAATCTATCACCCCATATAGTTCCGTGAGTATCTTAGTGGTGGAGAAAACCAGCAAGATTTTAATATATCTTATATAGCAGCATGACCATGTCATTTAGGTGTTCCAGATACCAGATGTAATATACTCAAATCACCGACGGGGAGTAGTAAGAAAGGTGCAAGACTGATAGTATTGCTATCATAAATCTACCTGATAAACGTGATGATTACGACAAAACCATCCTGATATAAGAGACCTGTGATGACGTCGTAAAGGAATCCATTGCATCACTCTGTTTTACCCCGTTGGTGTAGTAACAAACGACTTTGGTGAAACGACAGAAAGGTCATATGACTCCCAATAAACAGCGTTACAACCTCCAATCGTAAAATACCCACGTCAGCTTCCCGTCGCTGATCTGGGTATTTTACGCAGATCAGCGATGTCAAAGCGTTGCAGCGTCGAAGATTCGAGACGTTTGGTACAACGATCGCTAATTCGCTTTACAATAACAAATCCTTCCTAGAACAGAAATGGCCCATGTCCTGCAATGGACATTTAATGGGTTGATGATGTAGAAGGGAATAAATTTAATTTGATTTGCAAACATGTTCAAAATACGTTTAAAGTAGACTAAGTTAAAACAGCTAAAGTTGGCTAAGGCATAGATGCTAAGGTTACTTTAAATAAATATATGCGAAGTTAGCTTATTTTGTCCACTTTAACTTTGTCATTCACTTAAGTCACATCAAATTCAAACGATATAGCAGCATCAATGTATATTGCTGTTGCTATACAGATGCTATTCTCTATAGTGGAATAGAGAATAGTTTTTTTACAGACCGTCCTTTTGATTCTTCATTCTCTTTTGGAATAAAATAATGAGTATTGTTTACTTGTGCAAATTCATAAACGATTCTGGTTATAGAAAGTTAGCATGGCGATAAAAACTTTTTCATATAATTTATTTTGAAAAAAATTAAATTAAATTCATATGTTTCTTAATAAAAATACTTTTTAATGTACTCTAAGTGGAGTCCAATTTCAATAAAATCAATCGACATACAATAGAAATACGTTTCAGATTTATCTCTCTCCGAAATAAAATGATTGACTGGAATAACCTCTGTTTAGAGAGTAAGAAGTGTTAGATAAGAAATCTGAAGTTGCATATTGCCACCGGTCATGAAGTTCAAAGATTAAAACGTGCTTCTTCAGTGGCAGACTCGCGCCGGCAAGCGCAGTATACGACCTTTCACTAACTGGAGTGAGGGCAATTAAACAACAGTTGCGTTATTCTTTATACTATGAAAAAAATTAAATTTTCGTTCCTAATGCGCACAAGAAAGGTGTGGAATATAATTGCCGATAGCAAGGTGTCTTCAAGGCGAGAGCAAAAAGATTTGTCTAGCTGTCAGTGTACTTTACCATCTTCGGCTATATCACCCCATACCGTCATAGGTAGGAGAGTAACTGGTTATAATAGTTAAAAAAAATTAGATAGAATGAAGTAACAATAGTGTATTCATGAAAGCTAAAGAAAATTTTGCCTTTTTACTGACGTGATTGGAAAGAAAATTGCGCCTAACAAAGCGGCGCTCCGTTGGAAGCAAACTATTCTTTTATTATTTTTTGAGTTTCAAAATCGTTTCTTGATTTTTCTCTTATTTCGAGCGTGGTATCGTTTCCTGTGTTTATTATCTTAATAAAGGCAATGGTAATACAATTGTCTTCATTCAACCGTGTTGCGCCAATCCCGACACTTTCTATTTATCCAGTTTTTTTAAAACACGGACCTGATTTAATATTAGATAATGAAGATCATGTTTTTTTATAGGATAGGGTAACAAACGAGCACACAGTCACCTGATGGTAAGTGGTTGCTGTGATCCATAGACATCTACATCTATCCTCAATAAAGAGTCAAAATGCAGATTCGTTGTCACCCGTGAGGACTAAGATGGAATGCCTCTTTTCCAGTAAAAAGGGTCTCCGGTTCTCTACGCTCACCACACGAAACGCAGCAGTGTTAAGCTGCTATTTTACGCTTATATTCTGTGAGAGCGTGGTCCTTCCCCGGTCGAGCCGACCCATTCGTGCTACAACTATACTACTAATATATCTGCAGCATGGCTCTACCACGTATAAATATGTATTGTAGATATATAATATAAATCTTCATTATATTGACCAATTAAAACCATAAACAATAGAAAGACTAAATTATACAAAAATGAAGAAACTACACAGTTAACATAGAAATATAATACGATTTTTTCAAACGTAACCAGAACAGTTGGATAGCCTCGTCCCAAAAGAACGTTCTCTCGAATCTAATGCTGTTTTTAAAATTAGGTCAAGGCTGTCTCTAACAATGGTCCAACGCGCGGTGAAGGTCCCTCTCTGTTTACAAATTGTGCATCATACAACGTTTCAAACGATGTCGCGCTTTATTGTTTTTTAAAGAACCGGTAAAAATTGTCATGTTGATTGTTTTAAACTTTTAACGTACCGAAAATAAACGGTGATGATGAAAACATTTTCTTGTAAGTCGTGCCGTGGCGTAGTGTCTTCTCTTTGTTCCGAAATGTAAGGACTGTAAGCCTTATGGACTTTGCAGCATTATCTGATTCAGATATTATCGTACTCACTCTTTATAAAAGATTATGATGATGATGATGCTTATGACGATGATTTGGTTCATGGCCAATCGTCAGAGTACCGCCAAGGTGAAAATTTACTGACGACTTCTTTGCCACGGTTAAACTAGACATGTGAGATATGAAGAAAATTAGTATCATCGGTCTAGAAATAGTAATAGGATTTTCTTTTTTAGCATTAGTCTGTAAATGTCCACTATTGGGCATTTGTCTTTCTAGGGAGTCTTTGCATTAATCGTCACTCTTGGCAGGTACGAGGGGTGATCCAAAAGTAATGATAATCGGTTACTTCAGGTCCGCATAAAAATCCAAAAAAATTTTTTGCTTGCTTATATACTCACTACGTCAGCCTAAAAAAATCATAGAAATAGATCACGATTTCCGGAGATACATTCATTTGAATACGAACTGTCAAAGAGATAACATCAACATGGAGAAAACGAAATTAGAGCTGTCATCAAGTACCTCTGTTTGAAAAAATGTCTTCAAAAGACATACACAGTGACTTAGTGGAAACATTGGGGGACTCTGCTCCTCCATATTCTACAGTTGCACGCTGGGCCAAGGAGTTTAAACTGGGCAGAACATCCACTGAAGATGAACATCGCGAAGGACGCCCATCCACGTCCCTCACTGAAGACAACGTGAAAAAAGTCGAAGATGTTGTGTTGGCAGATCGAAGAGTGACCATCAGGCATGTAGCTGAGGTCACAGGGATCTCATATGGCAGCGTTCAAAGAATCCTTGCGAACGAGTTGCATATGAAAAAGGTCTCTGCGCGTTGGGTACCCAGAATGTTAACCGACGAGCAAAAGAAAAATCGAGTTGACATTTCGAGGGTCAATCTCGAAAAGTACCAAGCAGATCAAGAAATTTTTTTGTTCCGTTTTGTGACCAAGGACGAGACCGGGACCCAACATTTTGATCCTGAAACGAAACAACAATCGACGACTTGGAAGCGAGCCTCCTCACCGACGCCAAAGAAATTCAAAGTTTCAAGTTCGGCGGGAAAGGTTATGGCATCTGTTTTTTGGGACGCACAAGGCATAATTATGGTGGAATATTTGGAAAAGGGAGCCACTATTACGGGCTCTTACTACGCAGCCAAATAAGAAGATTACGGGAGGCCATTAAGGAAAAATACGCGGCAAACTGCGAGCTGGAGTGCTGTTTCACCAAGACAACGCACCGGCTCACAAAGCCGCAGTTGCGATGGCTGCCATTCAAGAAACGGGATTCGAACTGCTCGAACACCTCCTATTCGCCAGATCTAGCTCCTAGTGATTTTACCTCTTTCCTCGGCTCAAGGAACGCCTCCGAGGCAAGAAATTCGAAGACGATAGCGAAGTAATGGCCGCTGTTGAAGCGTTTTGGGAGGGTCAAGACAAAAATTTTTTCAAAGGAATCCTGGGTTTAGAAAAAAGATGGACTAAATGTATTGATTTGTTAGGAGACTATGTAGAAAAATAAATTATTATTTTAACTTTAATTACCGTGTTTTATTTTCATTATCATTACTTTTGGATCACCCCTCGTAGATCGACGATCGCAATATTAGAGACTTGACGCTGTTGCCCGTTTCCTCTCAGGGTATTATACGTAAACGAGACAGTTACACCGCCATCTATTGGATACCATAACTATTTTCTGGCATAGTCGCCTCTTACAACGTCCACGGGACGAAATGGGGATGATGAATTCCTTTACGCTGTCACCACACTTGGCTTGGTGGATTTGCTTAGTGCTTAGATTTTAATAACAACTTTTGACTCTGAAGTTCAATTATTGCTAAACCACCACGTACTTACTCGGCGCTGATATAAAATTGCATATCTTAGAAACTGACGAAATATTTTGAGTACGTATGAAGTCCGCCAACAGCAACAAGTGTGTTATACAGCGGACTCCACCCAGATTTCTTTCCGATCGGCTTGACTCACTAGCACTGCGTAGAGATGTTGCATCTCTTTGCGTATTTTATCGCATGTACCACGGGGAGTGCTCTGAGGAATTGTTCGGACTAATTCCAGCCGCTCAATTTCACCATCGCACATCGCGACAAAACTCGCGATACCATCCATACCATCTGGATGATTGGCGGTCCACCACTGTGCGATTTAGAAGATATTTTCTTCCTCGCACAACTTCCTTGTGGAACCGATTACCACCAGCGATTTTTCCGGACCGATACGACTTAGGGACCTTCAAGAAAAGAGCCTACTCCTTTTTAAAAGGCCGGCAACGCATCTGCAATTCCCCTGGTGTTACGGCGGTAGTCACTTAACATCAGGTGAACCGCATGCTCGTTTGCCCCCTCTCCTATAAAAAAAAAAAGATTTAATAATCCGCACAAAAATGAGAGCACCCGCACAGAGATGCTAGGCCTACTCTTATGCTTCTTCTGCAATTTTACTATTACATCTTCTGTCACACCCAATTTTCATGATATGGACTAACACAGCATTGTGCATTGCCATACATGCCTTCTTTGACATTTGACTTCCCACAAAAGAGAAAATAGCCTCATTTACTCTGTGTCCTACATTTACTCTTCTATCTATAATCGTTTTTACCTCAATGTATCTTTTTGAAAAATAAATTTATTCCTAGTTATTCCTAGTGCCTAAAAGTGGCAAGTTACTTTCTTTTTTTTAATTATATATTCAACTTCAACTACAATCAGTGACACAACTGCTTAGAGCCTCGTTGGTCTAACGGTCCTAAACGCGACTTATTGGGTTTTTCTCTCAAGAAATTCTCAGTAACAGCCCGGCAGTGGCGGCGTAAAGGGGGGGGGGGAACACCCCGGGTGCCACAGCCAGAGAATACTCACAGAAGAATTACTCCGCAAAGACATACCAATAAATAAATAGCTACCTACTATAGTATCTACCTGCTTACAAATATTATATCTTAACTTTCGAACATAAATAAATGAGTTCAGGTTAGGTAGCGGTTTGCGCTAGTCGAATGAGTAACGCGATCGAAAAAGTTAAGTAAATGCTCAAGTATATGATAACGCTGCAACCAAGGCAGGAGTTCATGGTGGCGTACAAGCCAGAATCAAAGAACGCAATCCCAAAGCGTTGCTTTGGGTTTGTGTTACTTTGTTGCGGGAAGCCTTGTGCTAATCATTCGATAAATCTATATTTAGTGCACTCATTTGGGAGTGTTAATTCAAGCTTAACTTTTTTCGGAACATTAGAAAGAGTTTGCACATTCTTTTCATCATCGACAAATCGATGGGAAATTTTTATGAAAATTGTAGGCGCATCCGCCAAAAGTAAATCCGTTAAACCACTGCAGAATAATTTTGAGAAACTTGTATCACCACTCGAAGATATATGTGATCCCAGCAGCAGCACAGAAAACGTCGATACAAGAGAAGCAACATCTACACTCTTACCAGCTTTGTGTGACTTCAGTTTTTTATGCTATCTTTACCTTTGGTGTGAAGTCCTAAAAGTAGTTAATCCGACGCAAAAGTACAACATGTGGACTATCCCTGGAAAAGTGTGTGATAAAAATCAAAGCCCTAACATTTTTCTTCAAAGCCAACGTATTCAAATAGTGAAAACAGCTATTTCCTACGCAACAAAAAATGTGAGGACTTGGACATTTTTATTGAAGGAAGAAGAGGAAGGAAGAGATTTCGAAAATGTTTGCCAGGAGAAATAGCCCAATATGCTGGACTAACATTGCCAGAGGAGCTGCGGAGAGGTATGTTAGAATGTCTTGACAGATTTTACGAAAAACTAGACCATCGTTACAGGGCAATGGATGATATTCTTGTAATATTTAGTGCTGTTCAGCCTTAAACTTTGCTAACGTCACCAGAAGAATATATTCATGTAATAGTTCAAAATCTGACAAAAATCTACGATGAATTTTCTGCAGAAGACATAATTTTGGAGATTTTACGACTGAGGCGCCACTTGGAAGCGTTTCTTCCCAAGAAGCGGTTCAATGGACTTCTCAGATTCATTGTAAAACGGGGCTATTCTGAATCTGTTCCGAATCTAGCGCTGTGTCTAAGATTTTTTTAACTATTTGTATTTCGGTAGCTTCATGTGAAAGAAACTTTTCAAAACTCAAGTTATTAAAACCTTACTTAAGGTCCACAATGGACCAATCGAAGAATCAAACCAATCTTTCCATTTTACGTATCGAAAAGGACAATGAAAATGTAATAGAATATTTTAGCAAAATAAAGCCCCGTAACCATGCTTAGCATTTTTTGTTTTATTTTCTCTGCGGTCGTGTTGGATTATCGTTCTATCGGCCTATGATAGTGAGGGAATAAAGAGTTCACCTGGACTTGCGCACATACTGGTGCCCTGTGTTACTGTCCTGCGAAGATAAGGAAAGAGAAAAAAGAGAGCAGATAGAGAAAATTACATTAGACCCAACAAAGCCAAGATGCCCAGATGCCAAGTTGAAAAAACTATGTTATGCAAAAAAAGCCATCTATCGGAAGCCATAAGATCTTTGTAGCATATCCCAACGAAGACGAACTGTTCGGTAAGAATTAGAGGCAGATAAAGTTGTTTTAATCATATCTTACGTCGGGCTAAAAAAGTTTTTAATTTTTAACTTGCATGTCGGATTAATACTGCTAACATTTAAGATGTTTAACAACTTTTTATCAACCATAATTTTGCAAAAAAACATTTCTTTTCATTAGACAACGGGTATAAATACTATTGTACAGTGTACAATGTATGTACATGTAAAATCACCTACATTTTACCCATACGCTTTCACACAAATTTTCTCCGTGCATACAATAAAGGTAGATATTACTTTGACGGCATCCCTCATCGTCTCGTAGACGACCTTGATATTGTATATTGCGAGTTATGGGCCTGAATATCGATGTAACGAATTTCATGCCAAGGGTAATTTTAGTCAATGAGTTTAAGGTTGACATTTGCTTGTTTTTGTTTATACTTTGCGTGCGTTTGATATATTGTGCTTCTTGTTACCATACCTATTCAATATGTTGCACCCAAGTTGCTACCATACTGCGTCGAGGTAAGGCAGATATTCGTTTGTACCAAAACTAGTTTACATGGGTGTTGTTTCGAAATTGTAGCGCGCACTGCATTTTAATTGTGTGTCATTCGAAAGTTTGCTATGCTTTGTATTAGGTTGGGTATTGTTTTTCCTTTTTGATTGGATTACATAATTAGTTGGCAGCACTAGCCGTGCATATTGTGTGCGTGTCGCCTTGCCGTCGACACATTACGAAGATGCACCGCTAACAATCAGCTGTTTTATTATTTTTGATTTCTCCGTGCCAAATTCAGATAAATGGATAACTTAGAGAATTACATTGGTTACATTCTATCGTCTGTCACGGAGGTGTTCAGTTTTCACTTTGGTAAAATAAAATTGCTTTGAATAGTAATAAAATGCGGTTACCCAAATATAGACATGAAGTCAAAAATTTACATATAAGCCTTAAGGAGTCCTTAAGGTGAAGAGAAGAGCGGGGGTTTGCGTTGTCACTCTTGAAGACTAAGAAGAAACGACCATAGAAACCCATTCGAACTGCGGCGTAGCTCTACTGCGTACGAACGATAGAACTCGTGACTCTACCGCGTACGAACGATAGAACTTGTGGCTTTACCAGTTACGAACGATAAAGCTCGTGGTTCTACCATGTACGAAGATAGAGCTCATGGCTTTACCACGTACAAAGAATATATAACTCGTGGTTTATTGGTTTAAACAAGCCGTCTGATAAGTCGTAAATCATGTGTTCTAATTCCAGCTAGACTTTAAATATAATTTGTTCAGAAATCCCAAGTTCTTTGAGGAATATCCCACCTTAAATCTATACAAATAAATACTATTGAAGTGTCTGTTTGTAATCTCAAATTAACAGCTTTTTACTAAATGCATATGAAAGTATATACGGTACCTAATTATAACAAAAACACTTTTGTTTAATTTTTGTCTTTCCGTCTGTCTGTCTGTCTGTCTGTTTGTTCCGACTAAACTCCGAAATGGCTGGACCGATTTTGACGTGACTTTCACTGGAAAATAACTGATGTTATAAGGAGTAACTTAGGCTACTTTTATTTTAGAAAAATAATTAGGGTTCCGGGCAAAAAAATAAAACACATGAAATTCAACCGTAATAAATGATTACACGCCGTCGAAGTCGCGGAGAACAGCTAGTTATAAAGTAAACATTAGTTATATTTATATCGGAATTTTAAATTATTATTGAATTTAGATGAATATCTGCGGTGTAGTAGTGGCGTGAGAGGTATCCGTCACCCTATTTTCGTCACTTGGATGTCGTAAAAGGCCGTCGCCTCTAAGCAAGGCCAGTAAGACCTCATAACCTGCGAAAGTCGGCAGTATAACCGGCTTGTAAATCAGACAAAAATCACATTTCAACAGCTTTTTTAAGTCCTTCGATGTACTAATAAAGCAGAAGAATCCAACCAATAGTGCTAGACGCGTATAATCGCTCGCAATTTTCATTTGTCTCTAATTAATCAAGTTTAAATAAATTGAAATTTAATTGAATATATTGAAGTATATTTTTATCATCATCATCATCAACAACGTCGTCGTCATCAGCATCATCATCATTTACGCCACCACTACCACCACCATCATCATCACCACCACCATCATCACCATCACCACCACTATCATCATCGCTTATCAATCTGTGATCTATGAGAGATGCCTATGTTCAAAGTCCACAGTTGAATATAGCACTCTCTCATAGATTGCTTCATAGGGGGAGTGGGTACCAGTTGCGACGCTTGGCTGGTGGGTTGGCAATTGTTGAAGGGTAATCAAAAAAATGTTGCTGCTCCTCTTTTTGCTGCATCTCCTTTTTCAGTTTCTCTGTGTCCATATAGGGTGGTGGATTCCTTTTCACTGATACTATACGGCAAATTTTTTTTTATACGTTCAATTGATCCATACTATTTAAGATTTAATTAAATTTATTAAATAATTATACTTTCATCGCATCACTATGCTAATAGGTTTCAGAGAACGGATAATAATTAATAGAAGTAATACTTAGAAAAAGAAATCGAAAGCCGTGTATTTGGGTCGATGCATTTATCTCTTGTATTAGACGCCTAACCAGTTTTTGAGGCTGTCTTCCTTATGTCAAGGTAACACTGACTAGGCAGGCTCACTTTATTAGTATAATTTTGTGGTATGTTTACATAATGTTGTTTTTATAATTAGTTTCAAAATAAGTTTATCAAAGACAGTTCTTTGTCGGTTTTTAAATGTTCTCCTAGGAAATTACCGCATATGAATCCAGTCATTTGGAAATATTTTATTGGTTTTATTTAATATTTAATTGTATAACCTTTATATTGTCGTTACTAGTGAATACCTTGCCCTAAAACCCTCTCAGAAATGAGAGGAGGCCTGTGCCCAGCAGTGGGACGTATATAGGCTGTAATTTTACTTTACTTTACTAGTGAATTGGCTGAATTGGGCCTATAATAAATAATTTGTAGATAACTTCGTATTATAATTATATAGAAGAATCTCTTAAAATATTTTTGTAACACCTAAATACCTGTGTTCTGTTTTATTTAGTAAAACCCTATAAATTAAATGATATTTTATTGGAAAAGCATTAAATTAAAATGAAGGGCGTTAAGGGGAGGTTCTGAGGGTCTGCGGAACTCATTATAATTCATCGATCCCGGTCCTTATTCACGAATTGTGTATAGGAATTTCAGAAGCATTCATAAGCTTGCCATTGAATTAATTATTTCCTTTCTTCATTAGTCCGTAACAGTCTACGGCCCGACCAGGGGACGTGGGCTTCATTTAATGTAATTTTTTAATTTGCAATTTGAATTTTTTATTTGCATTTTATTTGCAAATATTTTTTATTTGCAAGAAACACTGTAGGAATGATTAAAAAAAATCACCACGCTTGACGGGCGGGTTTGAAGATCACAGTAGATGTCACGTGACTTAGCGTTAAGATATGTCGTTCCCATTCATTTTTAACAGCTTTCTATTATTAGCGTATAGATCGTAGAAAGTAAGTTGGCTAACCCCACTGAGTAGCTAAGTGCAGGACGCAGTCGGCGTAAAGTAGGAGGGATGATCATCGCAAGCCTATGATCGCGTGGCTTAAATGTAATGCCATAATATGCAAGTTAGTATATTCCATCTTTCGGATGCCATGAGGTCTTTCTATCTATCACGATACTCGCAGGAAAAATGGGGTGATGAATTCGAGGGGGTTGTCAAAACAGGGAATTTTTTTTTATACACAACTACCATTTACGTGGTTGAGCCATGCTGCAGCTATATTAGTAGTATAGTTGTAGCACGAATGGGTTGGCTCGACCGGGAAAGGACCACGCTCTCACAGAATACAAAAATAAAAAATAAAATAGCAGCTTAATGCTGCTGTGTTTCGTATGGTGAGTGTAAAGAACCGGAGACCATTTTACTGGAAACGAGGCATTCCATCTTAGTCCTCAAGGGTGACAACGCATCTGCATTTTGTTTGATGTAGATGTCTACGGGCCACAGCAACCACTTACCATCAGGTGGACTGTGGGCTCGTTTGTCACCCTTATCCTATAAAAAGAAAAAAACTACTATTTCTTAGGTAACATTTTGAGTTTACATTATAGCTTTAACGGATTCATCTAAGTTTTAACACGGCGTGAAAAGCGTTATTGACATACTTTATTTTGTGTATTATAAGTATTGTGCATAAAGTTGCAACTTTCTGGTCTCCAGAACACTGAAAACAAATTGTTTTTCTGTTCCATGTGCGACAGTTATCAGACTTCTTGCGGGATTATTTTATTAATTAACTTTAATCAATCAATCAATATATATAGAGCCGTGGTAGCTCAGGGACTAAGCGCTCGCTGTAAATGTCACAGTACGCGAGCAACCCGGGTTCGATCCCCGCCGGCACCAGTGAAATTGTTAATTGCAATTTTAAGTGCTGATTTACCTCGTGTTCGGCGGTGAAGAAAAAAAATCATTAGGAAACCTGCATGTCTGAGAAAAAAATATTTCGATGACATGTTAAATTCGCCAACACGCATATTGCAGCGCTGCGGATATTTCCTTGCCCTAAAACCCTCTCAGAAATGAGAAGAGACTTGTGCCCAATAGTGGGGCGAGTACACTTGTGTGTAACTTTAATCACTTTAATCAATAAATATATTCTTTATTGCACACTAATAAACATTAAAATTAACTAAATGATAGAGAAGGTACAATAGGCGGTCTCATTGCTCTGGAAGCGATTGCTCCCAGACAACCTTATTGCGCAAAGAACTGGCGAATTAAAACAAATGGCGAATAGGGTAGATATTCACCTTAAATAAATTAAACAATTAAGTAAAATAAAAAAAAAAACACAAGATGATTACAGTTGAAGATAGGTATGATAGATAAGATTGAGAACGGGAAGTATGATGGGAAATATTAGAGCTTCAAATAATAAGCTAACTTTTTATAGAATAAGGGTGAAAAAAGAGCACACAGCCCACCTGATGGTAAAAAATTGTTTCCAGTAAAAATGGGTCTCCGGTTCTTCACACTCACTATATGAAACACAGCAGCATTAATCTGCTATTTTTTACGCTGGTATTCTGTAACCAATTTGCAAAAGTTGCCATGGCCAAAGTTGCGAAAACGCATCAACAACGTAAATAGTTTTAGAAGATGATAATCCATTGAATGATATTGATGATGATGAAAGGGAATATTATCGTGAAGAAGAAGAAGAAATAAGGACTGGAAATTGTACATTTTCTGAACTAGATGAATCAATCGAGGGATTCATTGGATCCATCTAATGAAACAGAAATGAAATTTAATCAGTATTAAAAAAATGAAAATGCTCATGTTTCTAACATTGTAAATGTCGAAAATATATTTTTGCATATATTTTACTTTTGGTTATTAATGAATAAACTTTTTTCCCATTTCTTTTATTCCAATTATATTTTTAGCAAGCACATTCTAAAAGCGGCAATTCTGCTAGTCTACTTTTGAAGTTCCCATAATTTGTAAGCTTTCAAAGTAATATATATTTATTTATTTACTTTTATCTTTGAATAAATTAAACAATAACATTAATAACTTTTCACGAAAATCAATTATTTTTAAATAATACAAGGAAATTTTTACTATAAGACCCCTTAAAATTTTTAATTAAATTGTATCAATTGCATATCTGGGTTGATTCCAAACTGCGAAATTCAAAAAACTAACTTGACATGTCGGGATGATTTTTTTATTATTTGTAAGCCAAATGTTTATAAAAAAAATGTTAAGTTTCAAAATCCATCCCAACATGTCAAGTTATTTTTTACGAATAATGAAATTTAAAATCGATATAATATATAATTACTCTCGTCGGGAAACTTAAAAAAATCATCAACTTATTTTTAAGAAATAATAATGTTAAAAAAAAATTACTTCCTGGTTTCGGATTCAATCACCAAGTAGGCAAAAATAACCTGATCTATTTTAATGAACAAATCGTAAAATAGAGAGAGTGTGAGAATTATGATTCTTCGATGATGCCTTCTCACTCTTACTCGGACCTTGTATAGCAGTATACGAGTAAGCAAAAGTCCTCTCTTTTTAACTCGGGTCTTAATACAACGGCGTAGGATTTGAAAATTATTTTATACCTGTAAATTCACACCTGCCGAAATATACTAGGATTTTTTTTTAAGTTGTAAATTTATGACATTTTACGAGTAATCTAAATATGGCAAAAAAAATAAATAATTCATTAATTTTTAAGCATTGAAATTTCAATTTGAAAATTTCAAATTGTTATATTTTTTTTAACAATAAAAAAAATGTTTATCTCTAAAAATTTAATTTCTAAATTTAAAATATAACTTTTAGGTTAGATTTTTTAAGCAATTTAAAAAAATCGCTTATTTTTCTACTCCCTACGATTTTAAAAAATTTACGGCCATCCCTTTAACTTAAAACTTCCCTAACTCGGTTAAATTTGACCGGAGGAAAAAAAAACATTTGACATTTTTATGTAAAATTTTAAGCTCTACACATAAGAACTTTTTGTCAAATTTTTACTGTTTTCGAGTAATTGCGAAAAAAACACATTTGACAATTTTTTTAAACCTTGCCGGCGGTTCCGGACACGAAAACTTTTACACATTGGTTTTGTATCAATATTACTACATTATATCAAAAATGCAAAGTTGAGTGTCAACATTTTGATTTCAGACCTTATTTGACTAGACTATAAGATGTGTTGTCAATTAAACAATGAAAGTAATTTTAAAACATTTTGACTACTAATGAATGAGAACATTTTCTGTTAAAATCTGACGTATTTTATTTCAACACTGACCAAATGTTAAACAAGGAATCTTGTTAAAATATTAATACCATGTATTCTTGAATAATAAGTGCATTGAATTTTATTATTTGTTACTTTTTTATTAAGTTTTCAACCAACCGTAAAAACCGACCGTAAAAAAGAATGAGCTCATCATTTTGTTTCTTTTTATTTTCACCTATTTTATGTATGTTCATGCGAACCGATTTTGATGATTCTTCTTATATCTTATATTAAATACATAGGTTATACTTAAAGGGTGGCTCCATATACATTTTAGGAAAAAAAATCATCACTTAGGGTGGATAAATGGGGGATGAAATAACTATTAAGACGACAATCTACTTATTACCTTGAACTTACGATATTCCTTAGTCCGCTTAAAAGTGTAAAATAAATATTCTTAAAAAAGTAAAAATCTTTTTCAAAAACTAAAAATAATAAAATTGTTTCCACAATACGGCTTCTGAAGTCGGCGCTTTAAGTCTTCGATATGCTGTTTTAGCGACCACTTCAGAAGATTTATATGGAATTATTTTTAGTTTTTGAAATCGGTGTATTACTTTTTTTACGTTTACATATTTCTACACAAAACGTATCTCCGTGAGCGACCATGTTTCTTTGTTGAAATATTATATAGTAAATGTTTCCTTATTGTTATTATTTCCCACTAGATTAAGTGACGACCTGGTAAGACATGCAGGAAGTCGATGGATGCAGGTGGTTCAGGACCGTGCTTTGTGGCATAACTTGGGGGAGGCCTATCTTCAGCAGTGGACTTGTGAAGGGCTGTAATGATGATGGTGGTGATGATTCAACCCTTTTACGTGGAATAAAAATCTCAACCAAATAAAGTACTACTGATGCTCTTAAAGATACTAGAAAGAATTCAAAAGATAAAGGTGAAGGTGAAATATCAGACAATTCCAGTTTCGCGTTATTTAGTTCGTAGACTTGACGTCGCGAGTTAAGTTTGCTTTATTAAGAAAAAGTCACCGTTAAACCGCGTATCCAATGTATATATAGGAGTTCATAGCACATACGACGCTGTGTCTGATTAGGTCGAGTAGAAAGCAAGCGAATGTGAAAGTGCTTGGTGACGTGATACGTGCTGTCTCAAGGTTCACAAGTTGGTATTCGATCGTGATAGAATGATGTTTTTATACAGTTTTTGAACTTGCTTACGTATTTTAATATCACTAACTCCTAGGAGATAGGACCCAATAACGGCATGGCGTTAATAAGTGTTTTACATGAATGTATGTTTAAGTATTTAAACTGGAGGGTAGACGGCGGATGGATATTCCTAGATTACAATCGAAAAATCCAAAAACTAGGTCCAAGCTACGTTTATCTTGTCCTCCAAAAATAGTACAAACTGTAACTTACATTTATAATAGGAAGCACGAGTTTCACGATCTTGTCTATGAAAGTTACAAAAAAGTTTTCGGATCACAGGCAGCCCAATAGCAATAATCGTCGCGGCACGAAAACTTAACTTGAAAACAAGATGCATTTATCTCTTGCATACCTCTTGTTACCACTATAGCTATATATCCGAAAGTCGATGGTTGTAGGCGACTTAGGGAGGCCTATGTTCACCAGTGGACTTATGAAGGGCAGTAATATGATGATGGTATTGAAATAGCTACAATAGATATTCCGGTCAACTGTCTCATAATCGCATTGTAATAATTGAAACAGTCTCGCATATTCTACATTCGCGACAAAATCCTCGATAAAGACCGCGTTCAGATCGGATAATTGTTATATGAATATAAAACCTTATTTGTTCCTCCTCAGATGTAAGCATGACAACTTTTATGACATTCTCAAATTAACCGAAAGAGAGTTATAATAAAAATACCGCTGACGTGAAACTATAAAGTTGGCCCTATTTGGGCGTTATAGTCAAAGAGCGTTTTAAACAAGCCATGTTATTCCACGTTTTTTTTTTATTAACTCGCTTGAGTGTATGTATTTCGGGTCGAATTTAGTATGTAATTGATATTAAACTAACTTCCCGATGAGCTTGAGTCTTGAAATTTTGAACATAGCTCAGAATCGGATGACAATGTAAGAACATGACAAAAAAAACATTGTGTATTAATTTTTTACTTTAAAAATTATTTATGAAAAGGCGAGTGATCATCTGACTGCTTCGTTGTTGAATTTTAACCTTCAGATATTAATTAGCAATGCTGCTAGATGTACCGGCAAGATAATTACGACGATAGATATTTTAATATTAAGTCGTTTGCCAGTTTCCAAGTAATAAGTCTGTTAATGATTCCCACGACTATTTACGATGATAGAAAACGAAAAATTTGCTTTTCTGTAATCGTAAATAATGGCAAATAAGTAAAGTTCCAGTCTACATACGTCCCATTGCTGGACACAGGCTTCCTCTCATTTCTAAAAGAGATTTAGAGCTGTTAGTCCGCCG
The DNA here is from genome assembly GCA_029286625.1 of Parnassius orleans. NCBI lineage: Eukaryota > Metazoa > Arthropoda > Insecta > Lepidoptera > Papilionidae > Parnassius > Parnassius orleans. The sequence goes on from JAGSMP010000028.1 coordinate 1,919,546, forward strand.
CGCTATTTCAGTGTGTGTTGGCGCACTTCACACGTTCTCAAAAATATTAATTTTTCAGATATACTCTCAGAAATTCACTTACGTTTTTTTTCCACCGCTAATCATGTGACCAATGGCAATCTAAATTGCATATTTTTTAACAGTTTATTGGTGTAGGCCGGAGATCGAGGGTTGCGTGCATACTAAGTCATAGATTAGGCCATGAGTTGCCATGGGTACCACCTACCCCGTAGTCGTCTCTTTTTACGACACCCACAGGAGAGGATGGATTCTACGTTTCCACCACGTTGTCAATAAGCCACAGTGACAGCTCATTGTACAGCATACCTGTACTAATTTGTTAGGTATTCTCACGAATATTAAAGAGGTTATATAAATGAGTACATTTAGTGCAGCTAGTGTGGATCGTCCTATCAACTTACAAGCTTCATGTGTGCGATTAGCTGCACGGTATTTAAAACCAATGCACCTTATATCATTGAGATATGATTGATATTCGCTTTACATCTTTCATTTGTTCTTTTTGGTCTCAGTAGAAACATGTCAACACCATTTTTGATGTTCAGATTGATAGCGATGTACATACAACGCTACTATAATTGTCAGTCGAAGATCGACAAACGGAAACTATTTATTATGTTCGAACAATGGTCAATTGTGTCTTTTGTTTGATGCTAGCCGCGAATTCTATTGAATTGAAATGAATTTCTGCCCGTTCAAATTGTCGGATATAAAGCAACAGGATTTTTTTTTCTGCATTTATCAACGGATTGACATCTTTGTGCTTTTTCTTGTATTTTGGACGACTATATCCGTCTCAAAGCTTTTTAAATATGTTGGCGAATTTGTATTTATTACATGCAACACTGATCCTTATCGATTTCGTAAGGTCGTGTTTTTAGAAAGGTTGATGTAAAACAATTAACACATTTTTGTTGCAGTCATAATTAAATGATGCTTTAAAGATCAACAATGTCAACCTGAGGGATAGGTAGAGAATACGGACTTCCAATTGGCACGATCCTGACAACACTTTCGCTTATTTCCAAACTGTCCATAAGCAGATTGAACGCCTACAGTTAAGCTATAGTACCATAAAAACTTGCTTGAAAATAAACATAGAGTAGCACGCAAATCACATAAGAGTTCAATTTTTTTTACAATAATACAAAAAAACTTGTGAATAAATTTTTTTTTTAATTTTGTACTACTGTCTATAACGGCTTATATTCTGAAAGTCAGTTTATTATATTATAAGTGAAATGGTTGAATAATTCTCAAAATCTACTTTAATCTGTTTGCTCGCAGCCACGTATTATGAAACGTCATCTGATATGGTTATTTTACCGACATTATATTAGTCTGACACCTTTATGGATGATAGGCTGGTTGTCTGTGTAGACCCCGTTTATTTTGACACAAGCACTAGTGCCCATATAAAAAGATGAACCAACACAGATAAATTACAGAAGAGTATTGAGAAACAGCATCACTTTCCATCATCCATCCATAACAGCCTATCGAAGTCCGTTACTGAACATCGGCCTCCTTATAGATCGCCTCATAAGGGGGATATTTGCAATAGTTGCCACGCCTTGCAGGCGGGTTGCGTAATTTTCTAGTTGTTGTAAAGACTCTGCTACCGATTTCCTAGGTTGTTTCTCTTTGTGGCCTTTTACGATACACAGGATAATATGAGGTAGTGGATAATCTTACACATCATCGCCAGTGCGGAGAAATCTTCTCTGTGGTAACAATTTTCCTGCCAATACGATAAGTATGAGCGAACCAAAACGTGAACACCTTAAAATACAATTCCGCTAAAATTGTACACAGCATAATAGTTCATAGACATTTTTTTGTGCAGAACTTCAACAGTGCAAGCAGTGAACAGTAGATGTAAGTCTGTTCGCACTGGCAAAACTGTACGTAGTAACTTTAAGCGTAATATGCTATTTGTAAACAAACGACTTAATAGAAATAGGGCTTAAAAAGTATGGATTTGTGTTGTAGCTATTTATGGTAGGACTCATGTCCTGCCTAGGAGTTCGTCTGGGTACTACCCTCTTATCTATCTCTGCCGCCAAATAGTATTAGGTAGTGCTTGCACTACTGTGTTTCGGTCTGAAGTGCTAGTCACAAGTATAGTGTTATATTTTATGATATCCCAACATTTCTTAGTTTACTTACATAAAACAAGCATGTTTTCTTACGTTTTCTTTATGCAAGTTTTCTTATATTTTCGTATAGTTGTAGCACGAATGGGTCGGCTCGACCGGGGAAGGACCACGCTCTCACAGAATACCAGCGTGAAATAGCAGCTTAACGCTGCTGTGTTTCGTATGGTGAGTGTAGAGAACCGGAGACCCTTTTTGCTGGAAACGAAGCATTCCATCTTAGTCCTCAAGGCTGACAACGCATCTACATTTTGATTCGCAAACGAGGATAGATGTAGATGTCTATGGGCCGCAGCAACCACTTACCATCAGGTGGACTGTGTGTTCGTTTGTCGCCCTTATCCTATAAAAAAAATGTATATAACCTTTAGGAACATCTTTAAGTGCCGATGAAAATTGCTTCAAAATCCATCAAGCAGTTTCCAAGTTTTAAGCGGATACGCAGACAGTCGCGGATAAACGACTTTACATTATACTGTTTTAAATTCGTCGTCATAACATCCATAAACAAGTGCACTGCTGAATATAGGCCTCCCCCAAAGAATGCCACAAAACTCGTTCCTGAGTTACTTGCATTCAGCGACTCCCTGCATACTTACCAGGTTATCACTCCATCTCTATATTAGGCTCTAAGCTGCCTCTCGAGAACCTTTCTTTCCCAAAAGTTGTCGGTTCTTCGAGCTGTATGGCCTAGTTGTTGCCCCTTTTTAGCGTATTGATCCGTTGGGCTAGTGTTTAAGTTGTTTTTCAATACAACTTGAAGCGTCAAGCTCATATTATATTTATATTTACCAATCAACTGTAAACATAAATTGTTCTTTTTGCAATAATACGGTTTCTATGGAGAGGCGGCTGTAAGCGCGTGACGACCGTGAATGTTTTATTTTTACAATCGTATTACCTTGAGAAGAAGGCAGTGTGTTACACAAATATAAAAAAGAAGTTTACGTAAAGTACTAAAGAAAGGTTTCAGATCATTTTGAGAACACTCAAACTCTGTCTCTATCAAAAGTCTGCTGAACATATGGGGAGGCCATAGATGGTTTCATAAGGGGGATTTAGGCCATAATTGCCACGTTTGGCAGTCGGGTTGGCAACCTCAGATTTTTATTTTAAGTTGGGCAGTAGCGTTATTAGGAAAACGCTACTGTCCATCTCCTGGTTTGTTTGCCTCTGTCGCCTCTTACGGGGCGATATGGGTTAGTGGATATTCTTACACCGCCACTGAGTGTTGTTGAATCCACTGGTTTTCTCGGAATAACAGTTGGCGCGAAGCTTTATTGGGACGCTCATATATCTAAATTAGCTAGTAGACTTTGTTCCGAAGTAGGTCTAGTCTAGTCTAGTCTTATATTATGCTGTAAAAATATTAGAAGTGTCACCAATGTTGAAACAGCTACTCGTACGTTGGTTTACTTTTGTTACTTTCATAGCGTAATGTTTTATGGAATTTTGCTTTAGGTCGTAAGGGCAAATTATAACTTAAAATGAAAAGAGTCTTTAAGAGTAAAGTTTAAATAAATAAATATATTAACTTTAGCCTCGCAATATATACATGACAATGTAATGTGTGTAATAAAAACATAAATAGTTATAATAAGAATAAAGATATTCGAACTTTAAGAACTGTTTTTGTTTAACAGTGTTCTTTCCTTACACAAGCTTGTATGTCAGTTACTAGACCTCACATAATTATGTGTAAAAAAGATTACCACGCTGCAACTACATTTATTATGGTTGTAGCACAAATGAGTCGGCTCGACCGGGGTGTGGGACCACGCTCTCACAGAATACCAGCGTAAAATAGCAGCATAATGCTGCTGTGTTTCGTATGGTGAGTGCAGAGAACCGGAGACCCTTTTTACTGGAAAAGAAGCATTCCATCTTAGTACTCAGGGGTGACAGCGCATCTGCATTTTGATTCTTGATCGAGGATAAATGTGCATGTCTATGGGCCACAGCATCCACCTAGGTGGACTGTGTGCTCGTATGTCACCATTATCCTATAAAAAAACATTGTAATTCATTTATGGGGGCAATGAATAGGACAGAAAATGCTCAATGTTTGTCAATTAATAAGTATAAAAATTTCATTATACAAAAACGGTATTAAAAGGGTTATTATAATATTAAGGAATTCATGAATGTATAACCCCTGGTAATGAGGTGATCATACCTGGCTGTCTCTATTATAATTCTCTATTTTAAATAAATAATCTATGAACCAGTGATAAAAAAAGACTTTCAATTAGTATTATCTAATCTAAATTAAATGAAAAATATTCTATTCTATTCTCAATTCTTTTCAGATTCTAACGTACTGTCTTCTTTTTAGCAAACTCCGCTTCTCGATCCTCTCACTCATGCGGCTGGTGGTTGTCGCGGCCGGCTTCCACCGCGTCCGAGTGCTGGGGAAGGATAGGGCTCCGGCGAGTGCCCGGGAGGCTCCCGTGTTGGTTATGGCGCCCCACTCGTCGTTCTTCGACGCCATCGCAATAGTGTGCCTTGGGGCACCGAGCGTGGTCGCTAAAGCGGACACAGCCCGACTGCCTTTTATTGGACGTAGGTCGAGCGGCATAAGCATTTGTCCATGAATGAATCCGTAATCGTGAGCCTTGATAATTATTGCATTTATCTCTAAAGTTGCAGATTTTAAAGTTTATTAATGAATAAAAAATGCTTAACCTTGAATTCAATAAATATGTTAAGACCGTAAACAGATAAATATTTCAAAATGTTTGCAAACCTATGAATAAAAGTAAAATAAATAAGAATCAGTCGTGATTGTGACGAATAATATTAAGATAATTGAATTAAGAAGGCGTAGATTGTATCGGATGAATTAAATATGTCTGAACTATCTATTTTAGTTTTTAAATAACAGGAGTTGATGTAAAATTTCACCTTTTAATTTACAATGTTTTAAACCTTCATCACAACTACGCTTTGGTTGGATCAAAAGACGATTGACAGGATATATCGTTATTCATACCATCACAGAATCATTTTTCTTTGCTTATTTCTTCATCAGTCCGAAACGGTAAGAGTCCGATGGGCCCAGCCTCTTCCGTTGTTATACCGCAACAGAAATTTATGGCTGTCGGAAGCCATGAGATATTTCTCACATTTCTCATATTTGCATCTCGTAACATCCATCTAACAAACCACACTATATTTATCTGTATATTGCATTTTTTGATTAGATACTTTTCTAGATTATGGATATATATATATGATTCACCAGTCCGGATCTCTGAAACTGTATCCGAGTCTCACTCCGAATATATTTTGATCGTTAAATTGTATAAAGGCAAACTTGTGACATTGAAAAATGTTACATAGTAGTGCAGTCTAATTCGAAAGTTCTCGTCGTGCTCTCAATAGAGAAAGAAAAGATATTCTATATTTTCGATGATGGAATTTATTTTTGTGTCATCTTAGTCCTCAGAGTGACAACGCATCTGTAGCCTTCTTTGTTTGTAGTTGGGCGAAGGTGTCCGTGGACTGCAATAGCCGCTTACCATCAGGTGGACTGCAAGTTCGTTTGTCACTTCAGTTTTATATAAAAATATAGAACGTTTTATGATATGGTCATGTCAATCTCAACCTCAGTGTACTTGTTGACTGACGGCGGTGAAAACTCCCTCTAAAAAAGCAGATTCCAAATCTCAATATCCCATCGAATAGGCCTATGGTAGCTGTTGGTGTGATATGACGTGAGTATTGGAGAACGGTTTAATACGGTTTCGAAAATTTGAGGTCACAGTATGTTTTTCTTTGATTCCCATCTCACCCACTCCGGAACGTAGGTCTTTCACATAGACTACCTCATAGGAGGGATATTTTTTGTAATTGCCAAGCTTTTCAGGCGGGTTGGCAACCGCTGTTTTAATTATTTTGAGCTGTTATCAGGAAGATATTGCTGCCGATCTCCTGTTTCGTTTCACGTAGTGGATTCTCTTGAGCCACCACTCTTACCACACTACACACAAGGCAGCAGCACAGTTCATTCAGATCCGATTATTTTGTGGATGGTTCAAAGCATCTAATATTTAACCACAGTAAAAAGGCGGTTGTTTATGATTAACAATAAACGCTTGTTACGAAAAAAATTTATGATGTTTAAAGTTTCAGATTATATCCGATCAATAACAACATCTATCACGATTTCTTATATTCAAACGGTCACTTTGAATGAAACTACTCTTACGGATTTTATCGTGCTTAATTTTGACCTTTTTAATTAACGACATTTCGATTGCCTCACAGCACCTTTGGTCACATGGAGGACTCAGGTGTTTGACGTTCTGTCCTGATGTCATAGTCATAGTCAACCTTCAGTTTATAAAAAGGTTAAAATTAAACGCGACAAGTAAAATTAATTTTATTCCACCACGACTATATTTAAAGCATTAGCAAAATACTTGTATTTAACGCTAACTTAGACACTGTCAGGTTGTTAAGCTCGAAATCACTTTCTAAATTCTACTTGTCTGGTTAATTTCTATTTGATTAAGCCTCAGAAAAAGGTGCCATGCCAGTTACAATTTCATTTTTCATCGGTTATCGAAATCGCGTATACTATAAGTATAGTTCAAAGAGAGTAAATGACTCCTGCTTAAGTTTTTAAAAATTTCATTAACTTTGGAATGTGAGGGGAGTAAGGCGTTTGCCTTTAATGTATGTAACCCGAGCAAGATAACGATTAATGGCAATTTAAAGTGCTGAATTACCATGAGCTTGACGGTGAAGGAAAATAACTTAACGGTGAATGATGATGTCGCAAAGCATTCCTTAATATACATTTAAAAGTTTCTACACCGTCCGAAAAACATAGACCTTAAATTAATTGACACATTAAGATAATGCTTCGCTGAATGATTTAAATTGGAACAGTACGAAAAAAGTTACACGTGATACCTGCACACTTTTGTACGTGGTAGAGCCCCGTGGCAGCTGTATTATGGCTTAAGTATATCTGGACTTTGGACTACGCTCTCACAGAATACCAGCGTTAAATAGCAGCACAATGCTGTTGTGTTTCTTGTCCGTAATCTGTGGTGAGTGTAGAGAACCGAAGACCTTTTTAACTGGTAACTAGGCATTCCATCTTAGTCGTCAGAGGTGTCTCTTTCATTCTTAATCGATGTAGGTGTCCTGGACTACGGTATATAGTCAGGTCGCCTGTGTGCTCGATTGTCACCCTTACATCTATAAAATACCTAAATCTTTTGATCAGCAAAACTTCTTACAGATTCCATCACATGCACTTTTTACTTGGAGTAGTTAACTGAAATACTAGAAACGGTTATTTATTTATTTATTTATTTACTCTTTATTCTACACCAAAATACAAAATGACGAGTACAGTTAAATCTAAAATAGAATATGTACAACAGGCGGTCTTATCACTCTGAAAGTGATCTCTTCCAGACAACCTTAGCGTAGAGAACTGATGCAAACAATAGTTAAAAATAGAGGGGGTGTACAAAATAAAAATAAAAATATAAAAATACATATAAATAAACATAAGTGAAAATTATATATAATATCATATAATAGATTAAATGAAAAGAGTACGAAAAAGGAAAAGTAATTTATCTAATAGCGTTCTAAGTAATACGATTTAACAAGACTTTTGAAAGAGTGTAAAGATTTAGCAAGACGAATGTGGAGAGGTAAAGAGTTCCACAAACGCACAGCAGTTACAGTAAAGGATTTCTTAAAAAAGGAGGAAGAGTGCAAAGGAGTAGAGAGAGAAAGATTAACAGAGGATCGAAGGAACCGATTATGGGTAAGGGAAAGATACTGGAAACGGTCTTTTAAATAATGAGGAGTGGAAGGATTAAACAGCACGCCATACAATGCGGAGAGAATGTGAGTATTCCTGCGAAGGCGGATCGGGAGCCATTTGAGCTGTTTGCGAAATTCAGAGATATGATCATATTTGCGAAGCCCAAATATAAATCTAATACATAAATTTTGAATGCGCTCAAGCTTATTAAGTTGCTCCTCGGTAATGTCAAGATAGCAAATATCAGCATAGTCAAGGATAGGCAGAAGTCGAGATCATGAGCGTAACTTTAGTTACTGTGGAAAGAAAATTACGTAATCTACGTAAAGAGCTTAACGCAGCAAACATTTTTTTACTAACCTCATTAACCTGTGAGGTCCAAGACATACAAGAGTCGAGATACAACCCCAGGTTTTTAACCTTGTTACTGTAAGGGATTAGAGTGCATTCCAGTATAATAGGAGGTAGGAAGACCAGTCAATTTTTCCAATTAATCTAGAACTACCGATGACAATGGCTTGAGTTTTCTAAGGATTAATCATAAAACTATAACATTTACTCCAGTTCGAAATACAAGTCAGATCAGCGTTAATAGTGTCAACTGCTTTAGACAAATCTTCAAGAGAGGACTGAGTATAGATTTGGAGATCATCAGCATACAAGTGGTAGGAAGAGGACAAATTATGACTTATAGAGTTAATGAAAATTGCAAACAGGAGAGGAGACAACACGCCACCTTGTGGTACACCAGCCGCTGTAGTAATCCAGGTGGAAAAAAATCTTGCACCTGAATGCGTTGTCGGCGACCAAACAAGTAACTTCGAAACCAGTCAACTACAGTTGGAGATATGTTGAGAAAACGCAGGATGCCCAACAAAATATCAAAATCTACAGTATTAAATGCATTACTAAAATCAAGTAACCTAAGAACGGTAATTTGTAAAAATGCAGTAGCCGCACTATGGCTGGACGGAAACCGGATTGCAAAGGATTTAAAAGATAGGTGCTTAATTGATTGTGCACAAGACGTTCAAGAACTTTGGAAAGGAAAGGCAAGATAGAGATAGGTCTATAATCAGAAAAACTAGGGGGATTCGACTTTTTCGGAAGAGGAACTACAAATGCATCTTTCCAAGCATGTAATATATTCCGGTTATAATGTGTAACTAGCGAACCTTTTTTGTTGTTTTTGAACTATTGTGTAGCGAGCTTTTCACGGTTGATTTCTGGATCTCGACAACAACGCCACTTACCGGGTCCAATTGTGAATCTAAATCATTCTCCAATCAGCTTAATCGCACTCACAGCATTTCATCAAAATTGGTCCAGCCGTTTAGGAGGAGTTCAGTCACATACACACGGACAAAAGAATTATATCCTCGTAATATATAATATGCATTATATAATATGTATTATACTTAATTATAAACCTTCCTCTTGAATCATTCTGTCTATTGATGAAAACCGCATCAAAATCCGTTGAGTAGTTTAAAAGGTCTAAACGTACAGACGGCGGGAAGCGACTTTGTTTTATACTATGTAGAGATTATTTTTTGAAAAATCCTTTTTATGTTGATAGCTTTGAATTATCGACATGCAGTTATTCGAATTTGAGTACATCTCTAGTCCTCAAGTGCTCAGAACAAACCGTTAGGTCGCTTGTGCGATTTGATCTGAGGCATGGCGTAGCTTTTTAGTACTTTGGTTAAGACCACTTTACCAAGCATTTCTGTAGAAATGACTAATGTCCCCGTTGCTTTTACGAGTATGCTTATACAACTATGTATGTGGTATTCTTTAGGGTTCCTTTTCTGTCTAGAAGTTCGTTTGATTTGGTACTACCCTCTCCTATTTCTGCCTTCTTACTTATTTCTGACGTCAATCTGCAGCGTGACAATTGCTGTATTTTAGTTTAAATGACAAAAGAGTCAGCATTTTTGCAGTCTGTGAGGATTTCATCACAGTCAGAGTTATTTCAGGGCAAACCCATCTGTGGCCTGCTTTGTTTGGAGTTGCAGGCGTCCATGATTCCGCAGTAGTCTCTTACCATTAACGGGAATGTTAGCTTGTTTCACTTTTAATTTTATAAAAAAAGTGTATTTTCAGAGTGTGCGTCAGCGAACGCCAGTAAATCGTTTGTTTTTATCTTTTTAAACATTTTATTGTACTGCTTTAAACGATGTTAAGAAGTGTGCAAAACGAGTTTCTTGAACTGATTATTGCAAGCGATAATATAATATTCTTTATAGTTTTTACAGTATTTTTACTTTATTACATGAACGAACGAAATACTTGAGTTGGATTATGTAACGATTATGTTAATTATTTTGATTGTCTGAGTGTTAAAGTCCAATACTGGACATAGGCCTCCCTCAAAGAAGGTGACAAAGCTGACCAGGACCTGAGCTACTTGCATCCATCTACTCCCTACTCATTTTACAGTCAACTCCATCTATTGGGTATCGCCCTACAATGCTCTCGCCAGAATAAACTTGACACTTGAGAACCTTTCTCCCGTGGATTGTCTACTGCTACCTACTGATTCCGTGGGATTGTCAAATATTGAAAATTATGTTAATTTCAGAAACTGCCACGCTTGGCAAGCGAATTTGCGTCACCGGTCAGTGGTTGTGTGAGCCCCCAAAATTTTACATGATGAACTAATTATTTAATTCGGACGGACAGATTTTTGAAATTATCAACCACGATTATTCCCGCGAAAAACAGGAAAATAATTTAATAATTTAATAAATTTTCAAAATGTTTTTCAATTGTGTAAGAATTTAGTTTCAGTTCTCTGTAAATCTCTAGGAGAACATAGTAAGCCTTCTCATAGAGCTATACTTAATACTCCCTATACAAGGTATTGGTACTGCTCTAAAGTTTGGAAGGAGGGCTATCGTGAATAGACGCTAGCCCAAATTTTACTACAATGTAGAGCGAAGTCGTGAATTATATTCAAAGCTGTCACGTAAAAGAATGATACTAATATGATTGCACTCGATTTAAAATTATTTTGTGTGATTAAAATTGGCAAACACACACGTGTGCGTCCTTGTTCAAGCATCATGCGCTTATTTTTAAATAACACTGTATTAGATCTTAAAATATTTTTGCAACTCGCGTGCTGTCGAAGATCCCGTTAATTAATATTATATTACTATATTAGCTAACCCGGCAAACGTTGTACTGCCCTTTCCGGTAAGTGGCACGATGAGTGAAAAAAATCGAGAGAAAAAAAAATTTTTTTTACAATCGAAATATAAAATTTACTAATAACTCGACGACAGCATCACCTATCGTGTCTAGATTATTGTTACATTCTAATTAGGCACTAAGCCAACATATATTGTAAATATGAGTTGATTTGATCGAGAAATATGGACTTTGTAAATAACTTGAATACAGTGCCAACCATCGGCACCTAGCATAGCTATGAACCATCGTCTCGACAGAACATTTGTGTTGTATTTACATTGCGTGGATATGACCTCAATTGGTCAAGTCATTTAAAATATATGCGATCACTAACAGATGCAATAAATATTAATATAAATATAATATGTTATTAGTAAAATTTCTTATATTTACGCGAACACTACACATTGAATAATACTATTTTTACGGATTTTATCGCGTTTAATTTACTATTGATAGACCACAAATCCTCGCAAAAGAACACCGATTCCTACCAAGGATGATACGTGAGGCTATTGATATTAAAAACATCCTAATTTCAATAGAGAAGATGGATGGTGCTGCCATCTGCTTGGGATCCTATAATAAACAAAGTTAAATCCAAACCCAAGCATACCACTGCAAGACTTCAAGATACTGTAAGCTCATTCTGCGTAGATCGGACCAAAATTAATATTCAAAAACTGAAGGTAGCCGGGCTAACTATGACATTGGGACGTCAAACACCTCAGTCCCCGTGACCATGGGTGCTGTAAAGCACCCGAAACGTCGGGAATTAAACGCGATAAAATCCGTAAAAATGTTTTTATTCAATATTATTATAATAATATTAGTGTTAAATTCAGTTTAAAACATTTAGGGTAATATTAAGTTTCGTAGTAAATATTTCATTGTTGTGATTACAAGTTTTTCATTAATTGCTAAGTTCTCGCTCTAAACTTTATAGCACCTCCACGAGCACCCCGGATGTGATCCCCTTTTGATTGATTAGTCCGCTTGTGGAACTTCTAAGTATTATTTTATTATAAGACGAAGACGAAAATACATCAACATAAATCGAGCTTTCACAAAAATCTAGATTCATAAGTGCCGCTGTGAGTTTGAATAAGCTTTTATGTTGGAATGCGTTGTCGACGTTTCTCTAAGTTCATATTGTTCAGACACGTTTCGGCTTTGTTCACACATATTTCGTTGTTATTTACACTTGTTTTGTTCAACCTTGTCCACGCATATTTTGTTAGTGCTCATGCGTTAGCTTATTAGGTACGTCTGTTATGCATTTTGTCGCAGCTTTTGTTTGTGTTGGCGTTACGATGTTTTCTTTTGTTTCGTAGTTGGTCTGTTTTGCTTTTAGAATTTTACATGAATGGTGATGTTTGACGTATGTTAATGAAAATAAAACTAAATGGAACAAAACGTGACATTATGTTACGTAAGGCTCTATTAAGTTTCTCATTTAAAATTATTTTAAAAATTTATTTGAAAATAGCAAAACTCATAGGCAGTCGTTGTCCTGCATATGTATACCAATTTTCATGACCATCGGTTGAACGGTATAGAAGTTGATGTCCTGCAGCGCTATATAATGGTAAGTTATAAAAAAGTGGATTGTATAAACCTTCGCCATGAAAAACGAATAAAAATATAACAGATTACACAAAATTGCAATCAAAATTGCAGCACAGGCCTTTTTATGAATATCCATCCTTTCCTCTGAAATTTTGGGTTTGACTGACGATCATTCAGAATGAGCGTGTAATGTCGAAATTATCATTCAAACAACAGTCAATATTGATCGAACTGATTGAGGCTTGCCTAGGCGCGTAATGGCGGCTATAAGGGTACGAGCAATGGCAACGAGCGAGCAAGCAATTGTAAAATATAAAGACCATGACTATGTTCAATCCATCCTTTTTTGTTTAACTTAAATAGATTTTTGTTTGAAGATCTAAAATGTGATATTATCAAGAGGAAATAAAAGGTCGAACCTAATGCGAGTGTGCAGAAATAGCACGTGAGACTGGCGGGTACATATTCAGCAGAGGTAGTCACAGCTGTTTTCGATTAATTTTAATCGTGCAACAGATACCTTAATTGTATAATATACTATTTATGAGGCAGTCTTTGGGGATGCTTATGTTCAACGGTGGACTTTGATATGCTATAACGATGATGATGAAATAGTATTGCCGTGTGACGCCGGCGTAAGATAATCCATCAGCCTATCTCGTCCCGTCACTGGTGTAAGAGGCGAATGAGATATGCCTGAAAAATCTCATGGCTTATGATATATGGCGGTATACCCATTTTATTTACGCTATACGTATAATACGATAAGGATAAAGATAAAGATGCGAGGCGTCTGGATCTGCGATCCAGAAATCCGTGAGCCAAGCGGCGTAATTGAGGCAAAATCTCTATAACGGCAGAGGTATAATATCCAGTAGGAGGCTTTTACGGGCTTTTTACTTTTACGATTTTTAATGGTGGAGAAAAAAAAGTATGGGACCATGCGGGCCATGTGATAGATGATGTGTGATAGACTAATGATGATTTTATTGGACTTGCTTGTGGCAACAGTGCCAGTACTGCGATCGATGAGTATGTAAAGGATTAAGTCAAAAGAGTTATTGCCAAAATTATGATACACTTTGTTTATTTAGTTTGTGTGTTTGTGTATTAAGTCGATAAGAATCTCGCGTAAATTTTTCAGGGCGTTTTGAAGACAATGTCAGTGCGATCTTTACACGTTCACTACTTGCTGCGATATATCTTTAGGTTGGACGTACACCTGGGATTTTGGTTTTTATTTATTAATTTTAAATTCTTAAGGCGACAACTTATAGTTGGTTTTTATTACTTTTAAAATATTATGGCTCAGTCACACTATGCTCCTCGCGCTGCTCCTCGCTCTGCTCCTCGCTCTGCTCCTCGCTCTGCTCCTCGTGCTGCTCCTCGTGCTGCTCCTCGCTCTGCTCCTCGCTCTGCTCCTCGTGCTGCCGCGATGTTGCCCTCTCTGTCCACACACTGCTCTACTCGAGCAAATAATCGCTCCACACTAGGTCGCTCGCGTTTGCAACATTGGATGTTGAAACTGCGGCAGCGTGCGTGCTATATGCATATTTATTTAGTATAGCTAATTATATCAATGTCATAAAATAATATACGTCTTCATCCTCGCCAACAAAGATGGTGGATGACATCTATTCATCGCATTAGGACGACGCTTCCGTAACGAGCGCTCGATTCGGACTGCGTTCACGCGAGTATGTGGCCAGCCACTCGCGCTCATATTGCCAGTCCTTTGACTCGCGCCCAAAAAACCGACAAAACAGGGAGCGATGGGCATGACGAGGAGCATGACGTGCGGCATGACGAGTATTGTGGCCACACTACGTCTCTGCCTCCTTTCCTCCCTACTTCCCATGCCACTCGACGAGTGAATGGCCGGGGGTTAAGGCTGCAAGAATAATTTTTTTTATAGGAAAGTGTGACAAACAAGCACATAGTCCACCTGATGGTAAGTGGTTGCTGTGACCCATAGACATCTACATCTATCCTCAATAAAGAATCAAAATGCAGATGCGTTGTCACCCGTGAGGACTAAGATGGAATGCCTCTTTTCCAGTAAAAGGGTCTCCGGTTCTCTACATTCACCATACGAAACACAGCAGTGTTAAGCTGCTATTTTACGCTGGTATTCTGTGAGAGCGTGGTCCTTCCCCGGTCGAGCCGACCCATTCGTGCTACAACTATACTACTAATATAGCTGCAGCATGGTTCTACCACGTATAAATTTTTTTGACAAAGTTCAGCCTATACACACGACCAAATGTTAGTTACTGTACAGGCATACCCTAATATCGTGCTTAAAAAAGCTGTTGATGATAATGTTGTTGTATCTAAACGTGATAGGTCTTCATTTGTTCTTAGCTACCAACCACTTTTACCTATTGCCGCAAAATAGGGTCTGAAGAGTATAAAGAGCCAGTATAATTACGGGCTTTGAGTCATTTCATCTTGGTCGTTAGAGTTGACAACGCATTTGTAGCCTTCTTCGTTTGAAGTTGACCATGACTATGGACATTAGCCATGGACTGCAGTAACCACTTATCATCAGGTGGACTGTAAGTTCGTTTGCACTTCAGCTTAATAAAAAAACAATCATTTGATTAATGATTTATTGATGTGCTAATGTAAATTATTATGGTTCCAAATTTCCTCTCATTATCATTGAATATTTTTATTATATTTACACATTGAACATATTCAGTTATTGTATACGCCGCAAAATAATTTAATGTTACTCAATATTTTGTTAGTCAACAAATGAAAATAGGTTAAAATTTTTCCTAACAAGTATGGAATGAATTTCGCTATAAAATATACGCAAATATGAAACAAATTCTTAGTAATCATATAACAACTACGCTGTGATTTTGCGTCTTATTCGTGAATATAATTCGATCCGGTATCAAAAATAAAATTATTTTCAATATTGTATCGCAAAATAAAGGATAGAGTAGACTGTGCTCGTGCGGTGCGGGTAAATATGTTACATACAGTTTCATAAAGTAGTAACACGAAGCAGGTCTGCTCTCCTCCCGCTGAGAATAACGCCATTGTGTAACACAATATGTTCTAGACTCAAATTTAGACATCGACCTTAGAGTTCTTACAATATCGTAATGAAAGCTTACTACGTCATTTAAGTTACGGTTGTATTTTATTTATTATTAGCAAATTTAAAACAATCAAACCATACAATTTATTGTTTCTAAAACATTTCGACGTCTTGACCGACTCAACCGTCGGTGCATCACGCTCTCACGCAATACGAGTATACAGTAGTACTTACTACTGTGTTTCATATAGTGAGTCGCGAGTACCGGTGACTCTTTTTAGTAGTAACGAGGCTCTCCATCTTATTCTTCAGGCTTGGTAACCAACATTGATCGGGCATAGGTGTCTATAGGCCATAGCATCTATCTAAGATCAAAGTAGATGCATTTACTGCACTGACTCGAGTTAAGACAACCTTGAGTCGCTATTTTACTAAAGATTTGATTGTTCATCGCTCGCGTCTGGATCCGCAATGAATCCGCCTGTGTTGGTGACTTCCTTATTTAGTGAAATCTAATGATATAACTATATGCAAAGAAATACCTATAAGGCTATACGTGTAAGTTGGAAGCACTCCTAGGTTTTTAGTATTTATTATAAATTGAAATGAAGAAGTAAACGGCCCAAATCTAAATATAAATATAAATATTTAGTGAATTAAGGTTAAAGTCTGCACGCGAATAATTTTTTTCAAATTATCAATTTCCCCATTCTAGGTCACTGAAACCGCTAATATGCTTCATCGGGAAGATGTCATACTTAGCTGGCGGCATGGCCATCTCGATAAGGGGGCGACAGGCGAGTCGCAAAGAGGCGCCCATCCTTGTCGTCGCCCCCCATTCGTCTTTCCTTGACAGCTGCATCGTGTATGCGACAAAGATGTCTTCAGTTATCGTCCGGAAAGAGAGCATGGACAATTATGTTGGAAGTAGGTGGAATTTTATTTGGTGATGGGCTTGGTCAATATTGGTGTTGGGCACAATCGACGTTTGTGGTGGATGTTTTTTTAGGCTTAGCATTAGTTCTATTAAAATAACTTGGTGGTTGTTTTCTGACATTAAAAGTTGTGTCGGTAAACGATTTGTTGTTTGTGTTGGTCTGTTATTATTTACGTTACGGTTAATTTTACTGGAGGTTTGTTCTATTTTCTATTATTTCATATCTATAAATGGTATACCTAAAATTTAATAATGTGTTTAAGGGCCTTTTTTGTGACGTTATCGATATTAAATAAAATACTACAATATTAATTAAATACAATTTATAGAGACAGTATGCCTATGATATTTGATATCACGATCGAAACTTTTCAAAAGGCATTTTTGATTTAATAACCATTGCAAAGCAAATTGAATCTCACAACGTATTTATATCTAATTTAAAAATATACATTTAAGTTTATTTTCACTTCAAAAAAGGTCGATTCGACTGTATTTTTTTTATGAGTGTTACCTCAGAACTTTTTCTAGGTGAACCGATTTTGATGATTCTTTTTATTATTTGAAAGCTGGTGCTTCTCATGTGGTCCCATATAAATTTCATCAAGATCTGACCCGTAGTTTTTGAGTTATCCCCAATAATGCGTATTTAATTGACTTCGACTACATTGATGATGTTCTCATTTTATTTATATTGAAGTCGGTTCTACAAAATGTTTAATTGAACCACTTGTTATATTAAATTATCCTATTTAGAATGAAATGTCGATAAAAATATAGAAGTTTTCAGCAGTGAGCAGTCAGAGCAAGATTATCTTGGAAGCTTTCCAATACAATTTGACCAATTTTCAACAAGCTATCTAAAATGAAATACAGCCAACGTTATTCGTTTCACACATCTCGAGACCAAATTTCGATGTCGAGTACAAACCAATTTTATTCGATTCGTAATTACATACATAGTTAACATCTGATTAAGTTATCATAAGTTTTTTCTTTTTAAGAATGTTAGGATTTTCTCTACACTAGGATTTTCTTCTGTATCGTGGAGGCAGTTTACATACATAACTTTTACAAGGACACATATCCAGACCCGGAACAATTTGTAGGCCGTACAAATTCTTGTTCCGTTTGGGATTCGAACCTGCGGCCCTCAGTGCCGCAACTCATTGCTAGTTACTGCGCCACGTAGCCGTCGATTGAACTTATAGTAAGGCATCTAATGTTAAGTTTATGAGACAGGCCTAATCGCACTCCAATTCATATTTAATTATTTAAAAGAAAATTTGACGTGAGAGAAAAATATCAAGATGAACTTAAAAGATAATGTTACAGTCTATATGTCCCACTGCAGGGCACAGGTTTCCTCTTATTTCTGAGAGGATTTTTGGGCAAGGAAATGTCCGCCGTGCTGCTCCAATGCGTATCGGCGAACCTTACTTGTCTTCGAAATATTTCTGAATTTCTCAGACATGTAGGTTTTCTCACGATGTTTTTCTTCACCGACGAGCACTTTGTAAATCAGCACTTAAATTTGCAATAAGCAATTTTATTGGTGCCTGTGAGGATAAAATATCGAGATCTTACTGTGAAATTTACAGCGATCGCTTAGTTCCTGAACTACGATGAAGGTAGCATGCCTGAATTATAAAAAAATGTTTCAAGGGCTTTTGGAACGTAGAGGTACCATCTTATTACCTAGTTTTGTTCTCCAAAACAGCAGTAAACTCTTACTTGTGCTCTGACTTAATGGTTTAACTTGTTTACTTAGTTTTCAACGAGTAAAAACGGAAAGAGGAAAGCGTGTAAAAACATAGACACGATAATATTTAGTACTTATTGGAAATCTCGTCTGGCACCGTTATAACTTGAGTGCCGACTGTGCTTGACCCGTCAGCCGTCACTGCTCATTATCACCTAGATTGTGCGAAATGCCGTTGTTTCTTTTATAAGTATTAATACTAAAAGTGTGTCGAAATGATTTATAAGATTAGCTTTCTACTATATTATTATATAGCACTATACTATAGAGTGAAACACGTTTCGACGATAAAAGAGCAGGAACACTTCTACGATTTGTGAGGTACAAAATTTCCCGTTTTAATAGAGTCGATTTGAACGATTAGACAGACTTATCTAATGGTGTATTATTTAGTGCAGTATATTCAGGGATAAAAAGGCATCTGCAATTATAGCCGACGTAAATAAAAAAGGAGGTACTCAATTCGTTTGTATGTTTTTTGTATGTATGTTTTGCGATATCTTCGTTGAGTACTGAATTTTATGATGCATCTTTTATGACATGAAATTTTATTGTAATGTTTGTTACTTTGTTACTGTATTAATGTAACTTTTCAAACAACATTGAGACTGTTATAGTTATGCTTTAGTCTAACCGAAAAGGTAAAAAAGTTACTATTAATCAAAAGTAAAAGCCGACTTCAAAGAACTTAGGCGCTGCGCAAAATTTGACACTTTTGTATCTTGTGCTACAAGCTACAATTGAATATTTTATTTTCATGTAATCAATATGAAATCAGCCATTCCTTGCGTAGACGCAGACACTTTTGTGTCACATTTTGTGACATTGACGTGGTTGATTTGCCTGTAAATATTGACGGTGACGACGTTTACGTCAACGTGTAATCAACACAATAAGCAAAGGTAATGTGCCTCCATCGACATCCAAGGTGAAACTGACGGAAAACAAGCAGCGAATTGTTACCAGTGTCCAGAAGTAGCAACCGGCGACTGTGTCCGTTTGCCGCTACCGGACACAGCAACTACGGTTTCCTGTGATGGTGTGCCGTGTCGGTATCAAAAAGTGTCCACGTTTGTGCAGCGCCTAAAACAAATAATATAATTTCAGATTCTGAAGTCTGTGCTAAGACATAGTGTATAGAAAAAATAAAGCTCCGACTTCAGAATGTAAAATTATTTTATTCCTTTTAATTTTTGAAGTAGGTTTTAACTTTTTATCAAATGTTAATTTTTGATGAGGAAAGATGTATGTAAGAGTTTATGGATCATAGCATCCATTTACTATGAGTAGTTCGTTTTATAAAAAATATACTGAATTTACCATTTTGATAGGAGGTGGTTTGAAGGTTTAGACTGGATTGTCTGATGTAGCAAGTCATTATCGTGTTAGTATACTGAAGTGTTGAAAACAGGAAGATTATACCGTTATCCTAAAGGCATTAGCGTATCGTCACAGAATAAATAATAGTACTGGTATCGTCGTAAACGAAGCGGTTACGGGTACGGGATTTTCGTTAGGAACGCAATCCGGATTTCTCCGCTTTGCTACTCTAGCGTGTCCAATTTCTACATATTTGGATATAATATAGTATATAGTAGTAACCACAGCAAGTCAGTAAGAGCGTTAAGCTGGTAAATTTTAATGTTTCAAATGTCTGATCAACTAAGTATGACGATAACGATGATAAAGACGTTTTGATTATTTGTCTTGGTTAAGTCTTTTTGCCTTTTTGTCTATATTAAAATAGAATTGATATATCTCCCCCCCCCTCTCTGTCTCTCATGTTACAAAATAACTTTTCACTTTCATGTCTTGTGATTGGGTAACGCTGTAATAGAATTACATTTAACAACAGCCTGTTAATCTGATTAATATGATTTAAACTGACTTTATTCAATTCTGTTACCTATTCATTAGTCTCTGAAAAGAATAATTCGTCACACGTGCATCGAACTTAATTCATCACTGTTCGCTGCTCGTGTCGCGAGTGACAGTTTCATTTTAATGTATTGCTTTGTACTGCACGTATGTACGTTATAACTTGTTTTTTTTTTGTGATTAATTGTATATGGACAATAATATATAGTAGGTACGAGGCTTAATCAAATATTGTTCATATTATCTATGATTTGTCTATGATTAGTGACTTAATTTGGAAACTTTTACTTCAATTAAAATTGGTAAAATTTACTTTGCCTACATCCGCTCAATGAAATTAAAATTGAGGGAGGGCAGGAGGTGCTCTTCGAACTAGGCAAGACACATCATTTTATTTCATTGAGCGGATGGAGGCAAAGTATTTTTTACCAACTCTAATGTAATGGATTTCCACAAAGTAACGGCTGATTCTATTAATTAACTTTTACTTCCTTTGCTCTATAGATGAATATATTTTTCTCTTTGATTTTAATGGCCGACTGCACTGCACTCATTTTTGTAAGTCTTGACTTACTATTATTATTAAACCAATTTATTGAAGTGGGTACACATTTTTCATTTTATTATCGTCGCGTTTCCCTACGTTTTCCCAGTATGATTATGTGCCTTTTAACTTTTTACAAAGCCCTAACTGTACATTTAATCTGCAAATCATAGTTATTCGACCTTGCGCCAACTTTTGCATTTAAAAGTGTGACTGAACAATTATAGTAAATAACTTTAATATCCCTTGGTTACACTGACTTAATAGCAACGTCGTTATAAATAAAAAAGTTTAAAAAAAAATCTTAATTCAAAATCTTGTGACGGTAACGAAACTTTTTAGACGTACTAACTAAATAAAAACAAAATATTCGTATTTGATGACAATATGAGATTACTATCTTAACACAAAAGCAAGTTACTCCTATATGTCTTTTATGACGAGGAACAGCCAAATCAATTTCGAAAATCATAATTTTTTTTGAAGGCGACACCCACGCTGAATAAGCAGGTTGGTGAACGTAGAGCCAATACTGATGCGCACTGTTGATTCGAAAATGCCAAACCCGAATTTTAATCTCTGGCGTTATGACAGCGTCCCCCAGCTTAGACCAGAGGTCGATGGTTCAGTCCATGTTGTCGACAAAGGTTCAATTTGTAGTCGTAGTCGTAGAAAGCAAGCAATCTGTGGGTATCGTGAACC
The DNA here is from genome assembly GCA_029286625.1 of Parnassius orleans. NCBI lineage: Eukaryota > Metazoa > Arthropoda > Insecta > Lepidoptera > Papilionidae > Parnassius > Parnassius orleans. The sequence goes on from JAGSMP010000028.1 coordinate 1,941,162, forward strand.
AGAGCCGAAGCTCGGAAACTTCGATAGTGTGATTTAGGTTGCGATTTGAATTGTTCTATTAGATGTCTTCCTGTAGAAATAAACTGACAGAGATTTCTTATCACTTATTTTAACTAGAACTAAATCTTTTAGTATAACACAGCCTAAATGAATACAATACTAAAAATAAAATAAAAATAAAAATCTAATGGTTAAAGTGGCGTTTCAAGGCAATTTTTATTTAATCCCAGGTTTAAGTGAAGTGCTACGTGCGACATGCAATGCTATGGCTTCATAACGCTAAAGTCTAGTTCCAACTAAGTCTCGGCTGCTGTCAAGGCCATTCCTAGGTATTTTTGCATGTTTTACACTTGACTTGCTCGTGATGGAGCACAACATAACGTTATAAATGTTATCGGTAAATAAAAATGGCGCTTAATAAGAAAGAAAAACCGTGGTAGTTCAGGGGTTTGACGTTGCCTAAATTTTCAAAGTATCGCAACTCAAGTTCGACCCTCTCCAGCACTACTGAGGTTGTTAGTCTGTGTTATACGTGCTGACTTACTCCTGCGTAATTGTGAAGGAAAGTGTGAGGAACTATGCACGTTACGTTAGAGTCTGAGAAAATTCTGCGGTGGTGTACGAAAGCATTCCCGTAACCTGGCAAAGTGCGAAGCGACGTACATCTAGGATTTTGCCCGGTAAGAGTCCGGTCAAAAATCCTAGGTGTTGTTACATATAGGGTCTGAGAATTAAAAATATTTTGGGGAAACGTAAAAACTGCTAACGCGCATGGGGTAGTGCGCTAGACTGGATGCCCAGCTGTGGACTATTACGGGCTGATCAAGAAGGAGTGTAATTTTTTTACTTATTCTGTACTGTAAAAAATGTCCCGGTTAGAGTTTCTACATTTATGACAGCCCTATCTTAAAATCAAAGTTCTATGCAGGCTTTATTTTTTTAAGCAGGCCTAACAAACAACTTTTTACATTTTCCTTTTTTCTGAGCTTAAAAGGAATTGCTACGATTATACTTGAAATTTTGTATCGGCCTAGATATTTTAGGTTTGTGTGGTCGTCAAGATGGCGGAATTTCACATATTGAATACCAAATAAAATATATACATGCGATTATTCAGATATAATTCTAAATGGTAAGACTCCTTTTCAGGTTAGAAGTCCATTCGGGTAGATACCACCCTCTCATCAGCAGCAGAAATAGACAGCGAGTCGGAATAATTACAGGTTGTGTGGCACTTAATCGCAGACCCTAAAGATGACAACGCTACTGTAGCCTTCTTTATTTAAAGTTAGTTAGCCATGGACTTCATTAACTATTTACCATCAGGTGGAAAATACAAGTGCTCAATTATTTGAAATAGCTTCATCAAGCAAGCACTTGAAGCCTCTATAGATAGTACTTACAATACAAGAAGAAATATTATATACAAGAAAGCCTCAATTTTAACAAGGCTGCGTGCGGCTTTGCATTCAAATCAGATGTACCGCGGAGATTATCAAAGGCTTGCCTTTCTCCGCTACCTTGTTGTTAATGGCACTTTCTTAGCCGCCATGTTACATGTTTTGTAACCTAGTAAACGACGCTTCGACTGTGCGTCACTGTTTTATCTATGAATATTATATTTTGTACGCCAACGGAATCGAAAGTGTATTGAGCGCGTTATCTTTGAGGTGATTAATGTCTAATATGTTAAGAACTACGACTTTTATCGTGTAGTAGCGGTGTATTATACACTATCACATGGTCCCGTGGGTGTTGTAAGAGAAGACAAAGGGATACGAACCAGGAGATGGGCAGCAGCTTGTTCCTAATAACTAAAAAATAAACTGCGGTCGCCAACCTGCCAGCCGAGCGTGTCAATTATACCAAATATCCCCCTATGATGTCACCTATGCGGGAGGCCTACGTTCAGCAGTGGTTTAGATAGGCTATAACGGTATCGCTAAGTTAAAAGACTTTGTGTTCGTGAATTGAAATACCTTACCTTTTTTTTTCATCAGCCCATAACTACAATAACTAATCACAAAAGTAGAACTTAGGCCTCACGCATAGATTGCCACATAGGGGGGATATTTGCCATAGTTTCCACGCTTGGCCTGTGGTTTGGCAACCGCAGTTTTTTTATAATTTTGTGTTATTAGGAACATGCTTTACGTGGTAGATGCTTTTTTTACGTGGTAGAGCCTTGCTGCAGCTATATTACTGGTATAGTTGTAGCACGAATGGGTCGTCTCGACCGGGGAAGGACCACGCTCTCACGGAATACCAGCGTAAAATAGCAGCTTAACGCTGCTGTGTTTCGTATGGTGAGTGTAGAGATTCGGAGACCCTTTTTACTGGAGACGAGGCATTCCATCTTAGTCCTCACGGGTGACAACGCATCTGTATTTTGATTCGTAATCGAGATTAGATGTAGATGTCTATGGGCCACAGCAACCACTTACCATCAGTTGGACTGTGTGCTCGTTTGTTACCCTTATCCTATATAAAAAAACGCTGCTCTCCTGTTTCATTTCCCTCTGTCGCCTCTAACGATAGCCACGGGACGATATGGGGTGGTGGATTTTCTAACGCCGCCACTATACGGCGAGTAACAATTAATTGTATTTTCCGTTACCGTTACAGCCTATCCAAAGTCCACAGCTGAACATAAACTCATTCATAGATAGCATCATATGAGCGAGATTTACCGTAGTTGCCACGCAGTTTTCATTTTAGTTGTTATCAGGAAGACGCTGCCCATCTCCTGGTTTGTTACCCTCTGTCGCCTCTTACCGCATTGTGGCGGTGTAAGAATATCCACTACCCCATATCGACCGTGGGTAGTATTTTGTACTGTACTTAATAATTGACACTGCTGTATAATAGTTACGAACTTTTATTTTAACTTATTCATCAGCCCGTAAAAGTCCGATGATGGACATGAGCTTCTCATGTTGCAGGGAGGATACGCCTTACTCGCCACGCTTGGCGGGCTCATTGCCGATCGTAGTATCAGACGTATCTTACCTTTGATGTTTCCGTCCGTCGCGTAAACGAGATGGTTTTACCGTTGTCTATCGTTAACCATTAGATATCTCTTTTTAGACATTTTTAATAGCTTCCTTTTACGATATCTACGGAACGAAATTAATTACTATGCCAGATTCTAAATAACAGAACAGATATGTAGGTACTGTCGTGCCAGAAAAGATATGGTTGCATGTTTCTGATCACTTTGTAGTACATTGCGTCATATGTTAATGAGTCGTGTAACTTTAAAAGAAAAGCTATATAGCATATAAAGCTACATAAACCACTTAGGATGTACTTTACAGTGACTATTATTTTGATGTCAACGAAGTTAGCGGATATGTCTGCAGGGGTACGTGGTCGAGCCAAACTGCAGCTATATTATGGTTGTATCACGAATGGGTCGGCTCGACCGGTGTAGGACCACGCTCTCACAGAATAACAGCGCAAAATAGCAACGGAAACGAGGCATTCCATCTTAGTCCTCAGGGGTTACAACGCATCTGCATTTTGATTCTTAATCGAGGATAACTGTAGACTATAAGGATACAGCATCCACTTACCATCAGGTAGACTGTGTGCTGGTTTGTCATCCTTATTCTATTTAAAAAAAATGGGAATCGTGGTTGGCTTCGTTGTGGCGTTCTACGTTTGGTTTCGTTGGTGCCGATGAATTTTTATATTAATTTCTTATTATAGGTTACCAAATATCATAATATGAAAAATAATGCCAAGCGCACGTTGGAGTAGGCGTGAGGTAGGGTTCCGCTGTGCAGGTTGTTTTTTTAAGAGCTTGAGAACATTAAATAATAATACAAGACAGAAATATTATTGGAATGATTTTTTTTATTATTATAATCTGGTGGATAATTTCATGGCATTTATTTTTTAAATATGATTTCCGGCATATGTCCGCTGCGCTGCGACTACGAGTTACATAGTCCATTCGATCAGTCCAAATTTTCACTACTTTTTCCAATAACTCTGACCGTATGGCGTCAATGGTGGCTTGAATATTGGCTTCCAATGTTTTAAGAGTTGCTGGTTTGCCGGCATAAACCAATGACTTAACATAGCCCCATAAAAAGTAATCGAGAGGCGTTAAGTCGCACGAACGAGGGGGCCAGTTAACAGGACCACTTCTGGAAATAAAGTTGTCACCAAATTGATTTTGCAATAAATTGGTGGTTAAGCGCGCTGTATGGCAAGTTGCGCCGTGTTGTTGTAACCAAATGTCGTCGATGTTTAGCTGATTAGTTTTGGAAACAAAAAATCTGTCAGCATGGCTCGATAGCGCTCGCCATTCACCGTAACGGCAGTTCCTTCCTCATTTCGAAAGAAATAAGGACCGATGATGCCGCCAGCGTGTAAACCGCACCAAACAGTCAATTTTTATGGATGTAATGGTGATTCGTTAATGGCATGAGGATTGTCTTCGCAATTTTGCTTATTCACGAAGCCATTTCACCAGAAATGAGCTTCATCACTAAACACAATTCTTCGATAAAAATGCTCATCTTCGGCCAGTTTCAAATTAGCCCAATCAGCAAAAATGCGACGGAAACGTTAATTCTTGCACGAGTTGTATTTTATAGGCACGTAAGCCAAGATCCTTACGTAACATTTTCCACGTAGTCAAAGGAAAAAGGCCAACAAGTTGAGAACGGCGACGAACCGACATTTCGGCGTCTTCTTCAACACGCGCTTCGCGCTACAGCAGCAATATTTTCTTCGGTACGCACATTTCTTTATCTTGTTGATGGCTTTGAATCGAGAAGAGTAAAATTATTGTGAAAACGATCAATAACTGCACGAATTGCTTGCTCACTAGGCCGATTTTGTTCACCGTAAAATGGACGAAGTGCTCTATGGACTTCGAGAACAGATTTATTTTTTTTCAAAGTAAATTTCCACAATTTGGAAGCGTTGTTCTGGCGTTAAACGTGGTTAAACGATTCATGATGAATTGCCAAATCTTACTGAACAGAAATCTCAACACAGTTGGACATTCTCAACCTCTTGGTAGAGAGTAATTGTGTTCTGTGTTCTCAACTGTCAAACCATAGACAACAACCATCGAAACTTCTCATGCAGCTAAAAAAACACCCAATATTATTTATTTTATTTAAAGACATTGAGTATTTGTTTCATCATTTCAAAAGCATAAAGAGTTATTAAACGCTTCCCATTTTCCAGTGACACGTTGCAGGCTGGTAGCTTGATGTTTCGAAACAATGCTTAATTGCTTTAAAGTAAAGTGAAGTTAGTCTTTTTGATAATTCTTACCTAATGATTTCTTATATTTACGCGAACACTACACATTTAAATAAAACTAGTTTTACGTTAATAAAATTAGTTTTTTTTTTAATCTGGAGTTAGCCGTGGTTAACTATGACATTAGAACGTCATACACCTCAGTCCCCCCCGTGACCATGGGTGCTGTAAAGTACTCGAAACGTCGGGAATATAAAATAAGTTAATATACGCGATAAAATCCGTAAAACTAGTTTTATTTAAATTCTTACCCATATATGCATTCCACTCTATTCCTCAGAGGTGACAACGCATCTGTAGCCTTCTTAGTTTGAAGTTGGTTGCCTCTTACTATCAAACGGACTGTAAGTTCATTTGTCTCACTTCCTTTACTAAAAAAATCAATTGTAATATTTTCTTGTAAGTGAGATATAAACATAAATGCTACAAGTTATATGATGTGAAACCTTTTAGTACAGGAGTACCTTGTCCTCGACAGCGGGACACTAAAATACGAGTTCTAATTCTGAAAACCTGTTTTGCCCAACAATATTATTTTTAATATACTTTTTAATTATCTACGACAATGAAACGTGACACAACTGTAAAAATTTCGATTTGGAATGAAGGTCAGTTGCACCAAATTTAGGATGCAAAGAGACCGCAATATAATGCAAGGATAAGTAAGCGTCGTGTTCTTTATCACAAAGAGACAACGATTAATTTATTAAGTATTTAGCTAGCCTCAATAATGAATTATAAATTAAAGACTTCTTACAGTCAGAATAAATACCAGCGTAATGTCATAGCAATATATGATGCTGCTGAACATAAGCAGGTGGCTAAGGAATGTCACGAAACACGGTCTTGAGCCACCTGCATCAATCGACTTTCTGCATCTTGCATCTTGTACCAAGTCGTCACTCCATCTAGTGTTCATCTAGTTCGTTTACCGGTACGAGGCTGCCACTCGAGGACCTTTCTTTCCCATCGTTTGTCGGTTCTTCGCGCTATATGGCGAGCCCATTGCCACTTCAGCTTACTGATCCGTTAGGCTATGTCGGTTACCCTGGTTGTACTGCGGATATCCTCATTTTTATGTCTATCGCACAGAGAAATATCGGCGATAGCCCCCTCCATAGTTCGATAAGTGACTTTGAGCTTTCTCATACGGCCAGCAATGAAGGACCACGTCTCAGATCCATATAACATCACTAGTAATACACAATATGTTCAGCTGTGGACTTGTGAAGGGCTGTAACAAGTATGATAATGTTGATGTAATACTGATGTGTTTTGTATGAGATTTTTTTATAGGATACGAGCACACAGACCTCCTGATGTTAAGTGGTTGCTGTGGCCCATAGACATCTACATCTATCCTCGATTACGAATCAAAATGCAGATGCGTTGTAAAAAATTAAAACCCATGAAATCCAATCGTTTTTTTTATAGAGTGGGATGACAAACGAACACACAGTCCACCTGATGGTAAGTGGATGCAGTGGCTCATAGACATCTACATAATCTTCCCCTGAGGACTAGGATGGAATGCCGCGTTTCCAGTAAAAAGAGTCTCCGGTTCTCTGAACTCACCATACGAAACACAGCAGCGTTAAGCTACTATTTTACGCTGGTATTCTGTGAGAACGTGGTCCTTCCCCGGTCAAGCCGACCCATTCGTGCTACAACTACACTACTAATATAGCTGCAGCATGGCTCTACCACGTTGTCAGAAAAGTGTCAAAAAACTTAAAACCCTTATGTCTTGTATTCCATCTTAGTTATGAGGGGTGAAACGCATCTATATTTTTATTTTTTTTGAATTGAGGATAGATGTAGGTGTTACTTATGAACTCGTTCATATCGTCATAAGAAAAGGAGTTCTGCCGCAACCGTAAGCGATTGGTTGTTTTTGGTTATACCAAAAATCTATCAATAGTTACATTTACGAGTGGGAGCGTGTATGCTTGTGTGCTGTATGCTTTGAGTGAGAAAGGAAGTGATAGAGTGAAACTGCATTAGTGCATGCACAACTAAATCATCGTTAAATTTGCGCAACGCTTAGTTGGATATAGCGCCATTTGTTTTAATGTTGTCCTTTTTATTTGCTGAATTTCCACGCTTGTTAAAAGTAGTTTTAAACGTATAACCGACAGTATTTTGAAAGCGTAATATACTTAGGACACTATAATAAAGGAGGGTTTGTAAATCCTAATTAGGATTCCTGAATTCAGTGTAGTGTGATTATGCCCTTCACGCACGCTGAACGTTTCGCTCCGCCAAATGCTTTACAGACCGCAGCCCTGCGTAAGGCAAAGCTGCGGCCTGTAGCGCTTAGTGAAGACCGTTCGGCAGGGCGTATAGCATATCAACTCATTTGACATTCATTTGAGCACCCACCGCTCAAGACATTTATAGATAAACGTGTGTTTTTTTAGTTCAAGTGCTCTTTTATACCAACGTCCGGTTTTTCGTTAATTAAGTAAGGTCCCGACTGAAACAACACACAACATTAAGGAAAAATTCTATGTTACTTAATGTTGTGCGTTGGAGAATGTTCTGCAAGCTTATCACTTAGTTTTTTTACACTTGTGTCAGGCTTAGGGTAGAAACTCAATGAAAAGCTTACCGCTATGCCGTACGCCCCGCCCTACGCTTACTATTTGAAACGCAGTAATAGAAGAAAGTGTTTACACAACTGTTCTACACTTATATCGCTGCTGTAGTTGTGTCATCGCTTGTAGTAACTTGTGTTAGTTGTTTACTTTGTCAATGTATTGTTTACATGCTTCTTTTCTCAAAAGATATATCTTTTCATAAATCAAAACATTTGTGCCATTTTCTTGCACGTTAAAAGTGTCATGGAACATTAAAGAGTGTGTATTATTTGTTGATTTCAGAACTCATAAACTACACACAGCCGGTGTATGTGTGGCGAGATGATCCCAACTCCCGGCAGAACACTATCAAGGAAATCATCGAGAGGGCGACGTCCAAAGAGAATTGGCCTCAGGTACGAAAATTTTCGTTGCTGTTTGCAATATATAAAAAAATATACGCTACGTATAAGCAAGTGTTTAATAGCAATCTCACATGGCTGTAAGTGGTGATGTAAACCATAGAAAAAGGTTTACAAGCATAGCTTAAACTAAGCCTATTTTTTACACTTTGTTTTTAAAAACACCAACATTGTAATCGGCTAGAAAGACAGATGCTGCCAAATTACTTCTTTTCTTGCTTGTATGTATTACGCACGACGAAGTTTTAGTCACCTTTAAATCAAAGGTGACTAAAATTGAAGAATCTAAGGTGTGACCCGCCGAGCTTCTGGTTGTCCGATGGTGGAATTAAAAAGACCGAATTAATTGTAAGCTCATTCTGCGTAGATCGAACCAAAAATTAATATAAAAAAAAATATTAAAAAACTGAAGGTAGCCGGGCTAACTATGACATCGGGACGTCAAACATCTCAGTCCCCCCCGTGACCATGGGTTGCTGTAAAGCACCCGAAACGTCGGGAATCAAAATAGTAAAATTAAACGCGATAAAATCCGTAGAAATAGTTTTATTCAAGACCGAATTAAGTTGTGTAATTTCTGCGCACATTTTTAAATTGTATCCCGTAAAATGCCGAGAGCCTAGTTTCTCTGCGCCTGTGCTCGAAATTGACAAAATCGATATAAACCAAATTGAGATAGGATTACGTCTAGATGTTATGTCTGAATTTCTTGGGTGAAAATACAATATTTCTCTACTTCGGTGGGTCTTTCTGTACTCATGTCATATACATATGTATATATATACGGACTACGTTCACTTAAGCGAACGGCTCACATGAAGTGTAGATGAAATGACCATATGAAATTTGTATCTTTTGAAACGAGCCTTGTGCTAAACATTGGAATGTATCAAGTTTTTTTTTTTTATAGAAGAAAGGGTGGCAAACAAGCACACAGTCCACATGATAGTAGGTGGACACTATGGCTCTTAGACATCAACATATTTTCTCAATTCAGTTAACAACGCATCTGAATTTTATTCCTAAAATGCATGCGTGCTTGAGATTTCTCTTAGAAATTAGAGGCGCCTGTAGAAATTAATACTGTCTAAAAATGTCATGAAATAATGATATTTAAAAATCAATTGTACTAATTATTACATTGTAAATTAATGTTTAAAAAAGGTACACTGGGTTTTTTCTTTGTTCCTTCCAGGACAGAGGTTTTTTCGAACCAGTGATAAAAGCATAAATTACTATGAATGATATATTTCTATTATATTCTAATGAAGTAAACGAACTAAAAAACCGCGGGTCTGCGAATTACAGTTTTTGCTTGTGCTAAGAGCGTTTTAAGGCGAGGATTTCAGACGTTAATAGGCTTTTAGCACTTTCTTCTGTGCAGCGACATTCGGTGGACAAAAAGTTACTTTATTTGAAACGGTTTTGCTTATTATCAAGAAACAAAGAATCTCAACAAAAATGTAGCCGATTAAGAAACTAATTCAATAACATGCATTTCATAGTATAGAAAAATATTAAAAGGTTATCGCTTAATGTTATCTATACAAATAAATAAAATTTAAGTGTCTGTTTGTAATTTCAAAATAACAGCTTTATACTAAATACATATGAAAGTATATACGGTACTTCTAACCAAAATACAATTTTTAAAATTTTTGTCTGTCTGTGTGTCTCTCTGTCTGTTTGTTCCGGCTAATCAATAAAACGGTTGGACCGATTTTGATGGGCACTTTCACTGGCCGATAGCTAATGTTATAAGGAGTAACTTGGGCTACTTTTATTTTAGAAAAATAATTAGGGTTCCGCGCAAAAATTTAAACTCATAAAATCCAATCGTAATAAATTCCACGCGGGCGAAGTCGCGGGGACCAGCTAGTCACTTAATAAAATGAAAATCGAGCGTCTAAGTTTTTCTCTGATGATTAATTTATAATTTATTTTTATCTCGATTAATATAAATTTTTTAAAAATTCATTCGATTGACAATTTAATTGAGCATTTCATCAGTGCGCATTTTCTTCCGAGCAAATACTATCAAGAAGTATCATTACTCGAGCGTCAAAATCGGCCTAAAATACGATATTTTTGTCCAACCTGACCTTAAGTATACATGATAGAAACAGAAACAGAAACTTTTTTATTCAATATAGATTATAAATAATACTTATTGAAAGTCACTCTTTTGTTTAATTACCACTGGTTCGAAAAAAAAAACCTCTGTCCTGGGAAGAACCAGCAAGAAACCCAGCGGGACTTTTTTAAATAACAGCTTACAATCATGTATGTTACACAATTAACCACACAAAACAAATTAGAAATAGCTTGGTAGCGAACACTCATTCCCAGGGTTATTATCATCCATAAATTCCTTAATATTATAATAACCTTTTATACAAACTATGTTTAATAAAGTTTATGATATTTGAGCAGGTCAAATTTTGTATATTTTCTGGGATTTTGTTGTAAAAGCGTATACATCGCCCCAAGAATGAATTACTGACTCGGTGGAGTCGAATAACTGGTACTACTAGCTTGTGTTTGTTCCTAGTATTTACAGAATGAATATCACTTATTTTTGTTTAACTACTTTTATTTTTGTGTACGTACATTACATTTTCATAAATGTATTGAGAGGCCAAAGTTAATATATTAATTTCCTTAAATTTTTGTCTGAGCGACTCTTTAGGTTTTAAATCATAGATTGCTCTTATAGCCCTCTTCTGTAAAACAAATATAATTTCAGTGTCAGTTGCGTGTCCCCATAGCAAAATACCATACGACATTATGCTAGGATAAGTAAACAAGTCTAGTTGTTTCCACACTGGTAAGATTTCTAATCTTTTTTACAGCATATGCTGCTTTTACTTTGATATATGGGGGCTCCATTGAAGCTTCGCATCTAGTGTTATTCCAAGAAAAATGGTGGTATCGACAAGACTCAGTTCCTCCCCATTTAAGATTACATTAGTATTTAATTGTCTGACATTTGGAGTCATGAACTTCATACATTTCGTTTTAGTGCTATTTAAATGCAAGTTATTAACATTAAACCAATTTACTAATTTAGATATAACATTATTTACTTCGTCATATTTTAATAATTGTCGTTTTAATTTGAAAATTAATGAAGTGTCATCAGCAAATAATACTATATTATGGTTATACCCTACTATGTAAGGTAAGTCATTAATATATACAAGAAACAGAAAGGGGCCGGGAATTGAGCCTTGAGGCATGCCCATTTGTACTATCGACCCGGAAGAGCTCATACTATTAATGACAACTTTTTGAGTTCTGTTACTTAAATATGAAACAATTAAGTTAAATTTAAGAGCATTACTTCTTACACCGTAGTGTTGTAGTTTCCTCATTAATGTTTCATGGTGAACACAATCGAAGGCTTTGGATAGGTCACAGAATATACCCAAAGCATCCTGTGAATTCTCCCATGCATTGAAAATGTATTTAATCAGCTCAACACCAGCATCAGTTGTCAAGCGACCCCTTGTGAAACCGAATTGATTTTATGAAGTAAATTATTAACATTAAAAAATTAACATTTGATCAAGAATAATTTTTCAAAATTTTAATTAGTGTTGGCGGTACAGAAATGGGTCTAAAATTGGCGGGGTCTAATGTACTACCAGATTTAAATAAAGGTATTACTTTACTATGCTTCATCAAATCAGGAAACACACCATATTCGATACTAGTATTAAAAATAATAGCTAGTTGAGGCGCGATTATATCGATTATAGACGCAATAACTTTAACGGAAATGCCCCACAGATCCGCAGTTTTCTTAACATCAATAGTTTTAAAATATTTTACAATATATTTTGATGATATTTTATGAAATGTAAAATTCTTTGTACACGCATTTACATTTTGTTTAAGCAATGATTCGGCGACGGCAGGAGAAGAATTCAGTGACATAGTGGTTAAGATCGGAATATCCGTAAAATACTTCTCAAAAACCATTGCAACATCCTGATCTGATTCCGTTAATTTGTTGTTAAAAGTCAACCGGTAGTTTGAATTGCGAGAGTTGACCTTACCAGTTTCACTATTAATTATACTCCACGTCATTTTAATTTTATTAGAAGCCGTCTTAATTTTGTTGCTCAAATGCAAAGACTTGGCTTTGGAGCACACTCCTTTAAATATTTTGAATATTTTTAACATATTCCTAAATTCGACGCTAGGTTATATGACCTTTCATGGTAAAGTTCATATAACCTTTGTCTGCTCTTATGGACTCCTACTGTCGCCCATTCATTGAAAGCCTTCCGACTGCTCAAGGAGAATGTTTTAGAAGTAAAAATAGGTTATAAATTGAGGTTATATTCTATTTGATGTTATGTTTTGAACATGGAGAAATCCTAAAATAATTTTAGTTTCCTTAACAAACAGAATGCAAAGTACGGGGTCAGGAAAGTTGAAGAGTTCGAAAAGTTATAGAAAGGGCTGTGTTTCATAACTATTCCTTTACATAACAAGTTGCAAAATTATAAAATTTAGTGAATGTATGGAATTGCGCACAAAATTAATACAAATTATATTTTTGTGCGTGGATGAAAATCGTTTTGGTATACAAATTTTATTAATGTGATTATTTTTTCCTTTCGTCGAATTTCAAAATGTTTTCATTGGAAGCTATCAATGTTATAATCCGAGAGCTGAAGACGAATTTTAGGAAAGCATTTGGCATTAAAATACTACTAAACTAATATTACTAGACAAAAAAGGAATTCGATGGATCTTAATGGCCGCGCCCTCTATTCCTATATCGATTGTTGTAGTTTAGTCCCTCCCTCTTACAATTAATTCAACACTAATACTGGGGTATACGATTGTTTTTCTTAGTTCAGTGGTTAGCAAATAATTTCAACATCTATAAAAAATAATTACGGGTGTAACAGGTGCGCCTACCTAGGTAAAATACCCACAGAGGTAGCGAGATATATTTGCGCATACTTGAAAAGAATAACTTCAAGTCGTGAATTAAGAAAGGCATAGTCTTTCTTAATTGATTTTCTTAATCCACGACTTGAAGTTATGGCATGAATTTAAGGCATCAACATCCAATCGATAGCAAGAAATCCATCCAATAAACAAAATTAATTCCCATAGACTAGTGATGGACAGCAGCATTGCCAGTGCACGTTCACCTACCCGTCTGCTCAACGAAGTACAGGCAGTTTATGCAAAAAATACGTGTTTATTAGCGCATTGGAATAGATTTTTCTAAATTATTATGTACGTGCTATTTATAGTTCAAATTTGATTCCCAGGTACTTATATTCCCGGAGGGCACGTGCACGAACCGGTCATGCTTGATCACGTTCAAACCGGGAGGTTTTTACCCGGGAGTGCCCGTGCAGCCCGTCACTATTCGCTACCCGAATGCCCGGGACACGGTCACATGGACTTGGGAAGGACCAGGCGCGTGAGTAATTATTATTTCAATGATATTTGTTGCTATATCCTTTTATATCTTACTTTCATTACGTCTTTATTAACCTGCTTTTTAGTCTGTCTGTCTGTTCGGTACAAATTACGCATCGATTTTAAACCAACTTCCTGTTGAGACTTAAAACTATATACAAGTGAATGATAATGCAATATAAATTTACTTTATTGTCTGTCTGTTTGTTTGTTTGTCAGCTGGGTACAAATTTTGCAAACGATTTTAAACTTACCTAGTGCAAACTGACTTAAAATTTAAACAGCTTAGAACTGGTATATTTTAAATTGTGTAACGTATATTTTAAATTGTGTAACTTTTGTTGATAAACTGTTGTTTTTATAATATACGGGTATCAGCTATACCCGGCGCGTTGCTGCCTCAGAAAAATAATTGTCGAAATATCGTTTTAAATTTATAAGAGTTATATTGTTTAATTAGGACTTTCAAATAAATTTGTTGGTATGATACGCGCGCCACCTATTGTAAGTTAATAGTACTGTGCCTATAACCTTAAGTGGAAGCAATAAGTTGATGAACGGTATGGCAGCGCATAAAATACGAACAAACAAAAATGAATTTTAATATATTAGATGTACATTTTATTGAGCTTGATAACATGTGTTCTGCTAGGTTAGCCGGAGGGATTGATAATTGTTTTTTTTGTGCTCGTTATCATTATTTTTCTTGAATTTATTAATTAGTATTTTGTATTTATATATATTTTTATTTTATTATATATTTTTTATATCGTAATATAGTATTTTTAAGTAGGTACATATTTTATGCTGTTCTAATTTTTATTATGCTTGCGATTCTTCTGCAAGCTTAGATTCTTTTGATGAACCTGAAACTCTGCGTAATTTGCTAGATAACTCTTTTGTTTGTTTTTTTTTTTAATGCACAGAGCATCCCCTCACATTATTCTGATCTTTTAGAGACTTTCTCCTCTTCTTCTTCAACTGTGCAGGCCATTCTTATTTCGAAAAGTTGGCTTAAGCCTTCACTTTCAACTTTCTCCTACAGCTTACCCAGGTTTGTCAGAATTGACAGAATTGCCAAATGTGGAGGTAAATGGCGACGCCACCTCCACCCTTAAAAAGAAAGGTTAGAACGAAGGTTCTAACCTTTTTTTTTTCGGTCATTGCTTCGTCACCATCACAATATTCTGATTCACCATCATAATATTTATTTCTGGAAATTAAGGTGGTACGTTCCAGGCTCGTTCTGGGTGTCGTTTACTGTCCCGACTCTGTAGTATATTTCTCTAGCTTAGAAACCGTCATGGAATCTCTCAGTGCGAACTACCTACATCACATTATCATGGGCGACTTAGATACTGACCTTCTCAAAACTTCTACTCAAAGGACTAAGCTCCTTAATATCCTGTCCTCAGTTAACCTATCCATTCTTCCTTGCTCTCCGACACACCACAATCCTAATTCTCCAGACACGTGGCTTAATTTAATCATAACCTCCTCTCCCTAACTCGTAGTTAACTATGGTCAGTTGTCTGCTTCCGGATTTTCGCGCCATGATTTACTTTACCTTGCATATAAACTAAAACCACCTAAATCTAAACCGGACACCATCTTGATACGAAATTTTGCCAGAATGGACCCTGTTAATTTAGAAAATGATGCGTCGACTATAGATTTTTCTCCGGTGTATGGTGCGTCTTCAGTGGACGATAAAGTTTCAATTTTCACTGATTTAACTCTGAAACTGTTTGATGTCCATGCACCGGTGCGAGCTATTAGAGTTAAGCGACCTCCAGCTCCGTGGATTACGAGGGGAGTTCGCATGGCAATGACTCGACGTGACAGGGCTTTTAGAAAGTTCAAGCGTGACAGGTGTGATGACAACTGGCGTTTGTATAAAGTGGCTCGCAATCGCTGCAACCACATGGTAAGGGCAGCGAAGCGTTGCTATTTCCATGAAAATATTTCTAACTCTTCTCCGGCCGATGTATGGAACTTCCTCAAATCTTTTGGTATTGGTAAGCACTCTGAAAAAAGTCATAACATTTCTTTTCCTCTTAATGACCTTAATTCTCATTTTTCAGCTGGTTCTACATTATCTCCTATCATTAAGTCCACTACAATTTCAGAAATTACTCCTTTGGCCACATCTCAACATGAACGATTTTCATTCTCGTTTGTCTCTATCGACGAAGTTCGTAAAACTTTTGTATCTATTAAATCCAAAGCAGTGGGCTTTGATAATATGAGTCGCCTTATGATCTCTTCTGTTCTCGAAAACTTTCTCTCCGTCATAACTCACATAATCAATTTTTCTCTGTTGTCTGGGGTCTTTCCTGCCTCTTGGCGTAAAGCTTATATTATCCCTCTTCCCAAAATTGCAAACCCCACTCAACCCGACAACTATAGACCTATTTCTATCTTACCCTTTCTATCAAAACTTCTTGAATCTATAGTTCACCAACAATTGTCTGCCTTTTTTTGCAGAAATAACTTGCTATCTCAGTTTCAATCTGGCTTTCGGCCTGGACACAGCACGACCACTGCACTTCTCAAAGTCACAGAGGACATTTGGGAGGGCATGGAGAATAGAAAGGTCACAGTACTTGTATTTATTGATTTTACAAATGTGTTCAACATGGTTGACCATGATATCCTCCTTGCCATGCTTCAAAATCTCAAATTTTCGTTTACTGCTGTAGACTGGTTTTCTTCCTACCTTTGTGGCTGTCAGCAAGCCGTCATTAACGGTCGTGACATATCTGACTGGTGTCAATTCTCCACTGGCGTGCCACAAGGTGGAATATTATCTCCAATTCTGTTCTCCATTTTTATTAACTTTCTCTCTTCTGAACTTAGCTGCTCTTACCATCATTACGCTGATGACCTGCAAATATATGTTCAAGCAGACGTCAACTCTTTGTGTGACGCTGTTGCCAGACTCCAGATGGATTTAACGAATCTCCACAGTTGGTCTCGTAAGTTTGGTATTAGTGTGAACCCCAATAAATGCCAAGCTATAATAATTGGTAGTGCTCAACAATTGTGTAAGCTTGACGTCCATTGCGTTCCACCTGTCACGTTTGATAATTCTATCATACCGTATTCTGACAGCGTTAAAAATCTGGGTATCTACTTTGACACAACCTTAAGTTGGTCCACCCAAATTCAGAATATCAGTGGTTCTGCTTTGGCTAAGCTCAGTGCTTTGAACCGTCTCAGGAACTTTCTTCCGGTCAAGGTAAAGATAACTTTGGTGCAATCTTTTATTTTGCCTATTATTGACTATACTGATGTATGTTTTCCTGATCTCAATGAGGTTTTCCTTGATAAGCTGGATCGTCTCGTCAATAACTGTATCCCTTTTATTTTTCTTCTTCGCCAGTTTGATCATGTATCCTCATTCCGCACTCAGCTTAAATGGCTTGCAATTCGTCAGCGAAGACACATTAGGATACTTAATACAGTTTTTTCTATTTTATTCGATAACCACTATCCAAATTATCTGAAACATAAGTTTCAGTTTCTGCGGGACACTCATGACAGACAGCTTCGTTAATCGGAGACTCTTGCTCTGTTTATACCCCTTCACCGTTCGTGTTTCATATCTTCATCGTTTGCTGTCCAAGCCGCGCGCCTATGGAATGACCTGCCTGAAAAATTAAGACAACCTACCTGCAAACAAACATTTAAGAAGAATGTTCGAGATCATTTTCTAAAATTGCTTTACAACTGCTAAGTTCCATCATCATTATAATTGTAATCTCTGTATATTAGTTTCATCAGTATATTACGCATCTTTATGTATCTTGTATTATATTATATTTTCTTATAATATATAAATTTATGTATTTGTGTATATTGATGTATGTATATATGTATGTATGTGTGTATGTGTATGTATATATGTGTATGTATGTATAATATGTATATGTGTATGTATATTTCTTTGTAACCGCCTTCGTAGTTCTATCACTGCCCTAAGGTTGACTGGCAGAGAATGCTTTTAGCATTAAGTCCGCCTTTTGTTCCTGTACTTAATGTGTAAGGTTCAATAAAGTTTAAATAAATAAACTGGAAATGTGGTATAAAATAGTCACCATATTAATAATAAAATTATGGTGACAAACGAGCACACATTATATTTGATTAAGAACCGAAATACAGATGCATTGTCACCTTTGAGGACTATGATGGAATACCTCGTTGCCCCTAAAAAGGGTCTCCGGTTCTCTACATTCACTATTCGGAAGACAGGAAAATTAAGCTGGTATTTCACGCTGGTATTGTATGAGAGTGTGGTGGTTCTCGGTGGACTCGGCCCGTCCGTGCTACAACCATAATATAACTGAAGAATAGCTCTACCATGTTAAAACAGCTTACTTAATTGTTGCATAGGGATATAATATATCGTGGCAGAGCTACGCTGCAGTTGTGTCATGGTTGCATCACGATTAGTTCGGAATGTGATGGTAATACCATCTGTTAGAGACCACAAGAATCTCATCAACCTTTTGACTCTTGACCCTTTTTTTTAATTTCAGATTAAAATTATTGTGGCTTACACTAACACAAGTACACAGCTCCTGCGAGATTGAGTTCCTCCCGGTGTACTATCCAAGCGAGGAGGAGAAGAGGGATCCCAAGCTTTACGCGAGGAACGTTCGAGATGTTATGGCCAGGTATTTTTTATTTTATTTTATCATAGTTTAGTAAAGATATAATTAAGTTTTAATGTAGTAGCGGAGGCCGTGGGTTAAAGAATCCATTATTCTGTAACTAGCGGTCCGCCCCGGCTTCTCACGGTGATTTCTATGTCTTGACAACAGCGCTTCCTATTCGGGCCAATTGTAAATCTAAACCCTCGAATCAATTGAATCACACATACAAAATCTCATCAAAATCGGTCTAGCCGTTTAGGAGGAGTTCAGTCACATACACACGGACAGTAGAATTATATAATATAAATATAAAGATATTTAGAATATATTATAGGATAAATCAGAATGTCTTGCGACCAATGCTCATTAATTATTTATGTCAAAATAACCTATATACGATCCGCCCCGGCTTCGCACGGGTGATTTCTGGATATCGATTACAGTTCTACCTACCGGCTCTGATCGTTAATTCCAACCATTTAGGGACCCATTGAAACACCAAGTTTTATACCCATAAGAGCTAGTTTGAAAATGTGAACTTTTTTAATTAAGGCCCACGCATCTCCCCTTGCGGGTGAAATTTCGTAAAATTTTTAGCTGACCTATAATCGGCGAAAGGAATATCCCTACCAAATTTCAAGTCTCTTGGCCTTATGGTTCCAGAGATATGGTGATGAGTCAGTACATGGTCGAAATCTTTTATATATATATATAGATATACCGTGAGTTGTCGAAAGAGGCGACATAGGGTAATGAAACAGAGGATGTGCAGCAACATCTTTCTGGTAACAACGCGAAATAATTGAAAATTTCAGTGGCTACCCCCCACTTATAATTGTGTTATAATTGACGGGTGTTTGTGACGATGTCCGATGTCCGATGTCCGATGTCCGATGTCCGCAGAGCGCTGGGCGTGCCGGTGCTGGACTACACGTACGACGACTGCCGGCTGATCGCGCGCGCCAAGCAGCTGGGCGTGCCGGCCGCCGCCGCCGCCCGCGACCTGCACGACCTCAGGCTCCAGCTCGGGTACTCACACTTACTGTTTTATCTATTTATCTATTCATTATATTTTTGACGCGAATATGTGTTTAAACTAGCTTTTATAGTGGGAGGCAATTTAAAAACTGATAATAACAAAATCGGGGGATACAGTTTGATGTTGCAGCTACATCTATCATCTACATTCAAAATTTAATAACACGACTCGATAGGTAAAGGATCAAATAATTGGTTACGTTGAGTGAGGACTGTGACGCATCGCACGTGGCGTATGGGGATAGCCGCCATTTTGAGATCGTTTCCCGACGTCGCGTAGGGTGTGTTCCGATATACACTGCGAACACTGCTCAGTGCTCTCACTGGTGAAAAATTCGTTGCGTTATGGACTGCCAGTATACTGTCGCAGTACCTTAGGGAAATATATGACGTCATAAATCGCTGCCATTTTTGTACTGTAAGCACTGGCGCTTTCGAGGTGAGGTGCTCTCAGTACTTATATACTTAGTTAAAAAACATAACAGCGCCTAGAGTTTTAAAAGCAACAACATTCAAATAATAATTTTTCTTGTTGAACATAAAACTTGTATACATGTAAAATATTTTCATTTGAAAACAGTGTCGAAAAATGGGGATGACAGTATACTGGATTGCGTTCCGTTTTAAACAGTAACCAGTATAGCAAACTAAAAAGGAATGGCTTCACAGTATAGGTACTGAATTGACGTCACACCTTACAGTGGTCACCGTATATATCGGAACACACCCATAATTTCTATTTAGCGTCACATAAAAACACGGCCGAGTCCACGACACAGCCACACCTCGATATTTTTGTATTTATTAATTACACATAGGTATTCTCATTTAACATATTTTTACTTGAAAGAGTCACGCTGCGATTATGGTTACAAAATAAACGATTCAACTCGATCGTAAAAGGACCACTATTACACAGAATAGTGCGTGAACGTGTAAACGTTAAATAGCAGCATAATTTTATCCCATGGGTGTTGTAAAAGGAGACTACGGGATATACCAGATCTCAAGCCTTTCGATATATGGCGGTATAACCATGTCGCTTACGCCAGACGTAAAATGCCCAGACCGGCGAATGGAAGTAGTGTCAAAGGGTTTGGTCTGTACTGCGATCATCAATCCGCATGCCAAGCGTGACGAAGTCAAATCTTCCTTAGAATGGAAGAGGCCCATTTACAGACGCGGACTTATACGGACTAAGAAGGTAAGCTTCAGTTAGGTTAAAAATTTTGTTTATTGTATATTTTCTGTAATAAACCGTGTAGCTCAGGGGCTAAGCTCTCGCTATAAATGTCTCAATACGCGAGCAACCTAAGTTCGATCCGCGCCGGCACCAACGAAATTGTTAATTACAATTTTAAGTGCTGATTTATTGCGCGCTCGGCTGTGAAGGAAAACATCGTCAGAATAACTGCATGTTTGAGAAAGAAAAACAAAGACATGCGACACTTCCTCGCACTAAAAACGTTTCAGAAATGAGAGGAAGTTACAGACTATATACAGGCCTAGGAGTCCTAGGAGTAGTAGTCCAGGCCTAGGAGTGGGACGTATATAGACTGTAACTTAACACAAAACACATAAACAAAAATAATATTAAAAAACAGTGATGGGAATTCTGTAACACCACAGAATATATAATCATACTAAGAACACAAGCACAAGGTACTTATATCAGTTACTCGACTCTAAGGAGTCCTAATTACTTTAATGGAGTAATTACTAATTACTCTATGGAGTAATGCTTATAACGTTTTGCAACGCTGATACAAAAAAAGTCCTAGAAAATATGCAGGACCTTTCTTGAAAAAGTTTAAATTTTTATTAATCAAAATTTGTTTAATTAGGGTTATTATACTACTATAATATGATTGATGGTAATAAAGTAGTCGCGACCATGTTGTTTCTAAATGTTTCCATATTTAATTATACAACATATTAGGTATATTGTAAATTAATACTTAAAATAAAGTCCCGCTGGGTTTCTTGCTGGTTCTTCCCAGGACAGGTTTTTTTCCGAACCAGCGGTGAAAGTATAAATGACTATCTATAATTATTCTTGTAATCTATACTCAATGAAATTATTCTATTCTATTCTTTACTTTTCACCTGTGTGTTTTATTTTAGTTTGGAGGGATCGATGCTGGAGCTACAATTAGCGGAGCAGGGCTTACAGGGCAAAGCGCGATGGCTCACTCGCGAAGAGTTCGCGCAGAGGCTTGGCGTACCCAACGACACACTTTGTCACAGGCTCTTCGACATGTTTGTACAGGTCTGTTGTTGCGCTCTTCTATATAATAATCTCCTTTCAGCTGTTTTCAACCACGATAAGCCACTATGCAGGTACAGAAGACAACACAAGGAACTTAGAAAGAAAGTAATACGTGATCACATATAGAGTATATACAGGTTGGCCCTACGTTAAACACAATAAATGATACAAGCAACTCTATTTAGCATTTTATTTTCGTACACAAAAAAATCAATCAAATACATTCAGTAGTTTAGCTACCATTGAAGTAACATGTACTGCGTACTAGAACAGGCGCCGCGAACAAAAACTGCGGGCCGCGTGGTCTGAGGCACAGAGTATCTTTTCGTGGCACAGACTAAGTAAATTTGAGCAGGGGCTCTAACGCTTACTGCAATCAACCAAGTCTCGGTGTCTCTTCTAGTATATCATACATATTACTTCAATGCTAGGCACAGGAAATTTATTTAGTTTTAGTAATTTTTGCACATGATGTATGTACAACTCTTTAACGAGGCGTAGGTAAATAGAGGTCGATAAACTGTCCCTTGCAAGATAATGCAAGCGAATGGCCATTTCTACGTTCTATCCCGACTTCGGGATAAAACCTTTCGGCGTGGGGGCGCTCGTCAGCGAATGAGCGAACGAAATTGACGTTAATTGGGTGAACGTGACGATAATAACATTTCAGTAGATTGAGGTCTAAAAAAGTTAATAAGTACTGCAACTTCGCCTTTATTTTAACCGCAACCTATCAGCTAAACATGCAGAAGCAAATAAAAACTGTAGGAAAAAAAAGTTCCATGATTTGCAGTTTTATTTGCATTTCGGTAATGCTTGTGGGGCAAGAACAGAGATCGTTATAAAGAGTAATAGGCTACACAAATCTAATTTTGGGCCTATGATTAAACTTTGGGCTAGAATAAAACTTAAAACACTTACGATGTAATTAATCTATGGCACATGTACCCAAGAAATAGTTTAAAATTTGGGTGTATCTATGAGATCAATATTTGTGGGATGCTATGATTGATTATACCAAAGAACATCGAGGATATAGGAGAGAGGAGTAATGAAAGAAAGAAAGCAAACATATGTTGCTTTTATAGAAAAGTATTAATAATAACTTTTGAATGACTGTTGTTTAAGTTACTGCCATAAAGGAGTCATTCTAGAGAAGGTCTAGAGTTCTATATTTATAGTATATATATCTCATCGTTGGCAGACGTTACATGGCTCAAAATATTTTTTTTTTATAATTCTTATACAACCCTGTTTCCTTACGATATTTTACTCCCCGTGGTAAATGAGCACTTCTCTCTGAACGTGTTCAAATATGACATAGGCAATCTTTCAGTGATTTTAATCCCTTTACTCTCCTGTCTCCCCCAATGAAAAAAGTAATAACTTTAAATGAAATTAAAATCAGAATTTAAATTTAAAAACCTCATTATTTTTGAGATGAAAGTACTAATATTAAATTTTTACTCATTACTATACTCATTTTCACACTCTTTGTCAATAAAAGCAAGAAAATATTAATCCTCCCACCCCCTAGGTCTGCTAACGTAATACTTAAATGCATTATATTTGTGTATTTGTATTTATAAAGTAAATTTGCAGAGGTCGAGTGGCTTGGTGTACTTCCCGGACTACTTGCTATGCGCTTGTTTCCTGTCCACGCAACATGAACCGTTGACGAAACTCCTCTCATACGCATTCAAGGTGAGACGTTTTGTATACATTGTTACAATTTCTGTTCATGACAAACTCGTGTGCCCAGCGTGGTATGGGCAAATTTTAGATCGCAGTTATGCATGCTTGAAAACAGGGATTGAAGATATTCCAAAAATACCCGTTAGCTAAATGAACCGTTAGGCAATTCATTTCACCGGTAAACGAGCAAAACTTTAACTAAATTTATTTATTATAGTTGTTAAACATTAATTTGCTTATATCCGCGTAATGCATTACGTTTTTTTACAACAATTTATTAATTAACTTTATTTATTTTATTAATTAATTTTATTTAATTTGGTGATAGTCATATAATGCTATTTTCGGTAACAAAGATTACTCATATTAAGATTTATAAGAAAGAAGGGGAAGGGAAGTGCAAATAGAAAGAAATAAATTAGGAATATTGTTTGTCAAATTATTTATTTAATCTACTACCTTGCCAGAAATGGCATAAGAAACACTGCAGGTATTCTCTTTTCCTCGCAATCTGCTCACGACAAGATTATAGTGTCTGAGTATATCCGCAAGTACAGGTTCACTCTCTATTCCCTATCTCTCATATTCAGATGGGAGAAAGATCAGGCATAGGTCCTAAGGTTTATACGTGCTTTCCGAGGCACGAGGGTGAGACACCGCCAAATTCCTGATGCCAGGCTGCTACTGAAAATTTCTTAACATCAAAACCCAATAAATGATTTTGGCCCGACCCGGAATTCGAACCTGGGATCACATGAACTGCTGCCGCGTTTACAACCAATAGACCAAGGAGACTGCCATACACAAAATAATTGCGGAACCGATTTTAATGCATGTCCCAAATTTTTCAGTTATATGACACAAGCGGCACCGGTTGCTTGAAATTGTCCAATTTCGAGGAGCTGGCGACGAGGTGTCTCGGTCTGTGTCAAGAGGACGCTCAGAACACCTTCCGGCAAGCGGATCTGGACGAGAAGGGCTACTTGACTTACGGTGAGCCTGTCATCATTGCATCGCGATAAAGTGTTATTTAGGAGTTTGGAAGAATAAGGCTGTAGACGCCAACGTTCGCGGTAGTCGCGGCCATAAAATTATTAAGTGTTGAAGTGGTGCACGCGTAGTATGTGGTAAAGTCATCGATATATATGTACTACGTATTAGATTTGGCATTCCGAACATACACTATGTTCAAATGAACTGTACTGCAATCCGTACACCTTTAGTGTCATTTAGTGTGGCTTCAATCAATATTCATAGTGTGGAGCGGCGCTAATAATACGAGATTTCAAATTAAAGTTTAAACCTGAACGTAATCAATAATTCAGTAGTCAAATAAGTAAAATTATTTGTTGTTCAAGTAAATAAATAGGTAATAATACTACAATAGAAAAAATAAATTTCTTCATTTATATTCCACGCTATCTACAATCATAGACTAAAATCTACTATCTCCCGCGCATGCGCGAAAACAGAGTAGTGCACATTTTTTGTTTGGAATAGCTTCTCTAGTACGTAGTACATAGAACTCAATGGGTAAAGTCAAGTTATATTATGGTTGTAGCACGTGTGGGTCGGCTTGACCGGGGTAGGACCACGCTCTCACATATTTCGTATAGTGAGTGTAGAGAACAGGAGACCTTTTTAACTGGTTACAAGGCATTCTATTTTAGTTCTCAGGGCTGACAACGCATTTTTATTTTGATTCTTAATCGAGGATAGATGTAGATGTCTATGGGCCGCAGCATCTACTTATTATCAGGTGGACTGAATGCTCGCTTGTCACTCTTGTTCTAATTAATAGAATCAGACGTTACTTTGCGGAAATCCATTATATTAAAGTTAGAAAAATGTACTTTGCCAATATCCGCTCAATAAAATAAAATGATGTGACCGCTAAGTGAGCTCACTTAGCGGTCAGCCACCGTAGAGTCTACTACACCTGAAGATGCCTCGTAGAGGCGAAACACCGTGTTGTCGTCGGTGGTGTGTCTTTCCTAGTGTAGTGGTGGTGGGAGTAGTGGTGCTGGGATTAGTGGTGACGGGGATAGTGCACGCAATTGAGGGAAGGCGGGAGGTGCTCTTCAAACTAGGTAAGACACATAATTTTATTTTATTGAGCGGACATTAGCAAAGTAATTTTTTCCAACTTTAATACTCTTGTTCTACACAAAAAAGTTAGCTTTGTCGATAGCTTGAGCGCAGTCCCACCTTACCACCATGCTGGTCTGAAAAATTCAAATGAAAGGGGTGACGATAGGATTCGTTTGTCCGCATATTACGCAAAATTAAAACCGATTGACGTAGAAATATGCTGCACCATACCATTGCAAACGTCACAACAGAAAACTGGGTGAAATGTGTTCAGCACCTCTGCCTCTACAAAACGAGGACTTAAGAACGGCACATTTGTCCGATCCTCTCATACTCGCAATTAACGAGGTGGAACGTAATGGCAACGATTTCGATTGAGTCATCATCATCACCATCAACATCAATATTACATGTTATCACTAGTTCACTGCGGAACATAGGGGAGGCCTATATAGGCCAAGGAATGCCACAAAGTCATCTGAATCCACCGACTTCCTATATCTCTTACCAGGTCGTTGGGAGACCGACTTACTTCGTTTACCTATAAGACTCGAGAACTTTTCTTCCCTTCGGTTGTTGGTTTTTCGGTTTTGATTTGGAGTAAATATCATATCCATTAGTTAAATGTTATGGCTTGGTAAAGAAGAACAAGGGTCTACTAAAGTCTGATTAAGGGGCAAGCGGAAAAATAAACAAATACACTTAGTATTATGTTAGCGCCTACGGAAAACGATACGTATGCTCTCCATATATTTTTTATTGCTTCTTACAGCAGTCATTCAGAGATAACAAACGTGTTTCGACAATGATCAAAGAATTGAAATTTTTATCATTCCTTGAAAAGCTCCAAACATTGTTTTTTTTCTTCTATTTTGTCTCATTTTGGAATTTTATGAATATTTAACATTTTATTACAAATTCAGACTACCTACTGATGCTTAATTTATATTTTCTAGTATAACTAACGTTTAATTAATATTTTATTTGTTGAAGTTGAAGTTACAGCCTATATATTACGTCCCACTGCTAGGCATATGCCTTCTCTCACTTCTGAGAGGGTTTTAGGGCAAGGAAATGTCCGCCGCGCTGCCCCAATGCGTGTTGGCGAACTTCACATGTCTTGGAAATATTTTTTATAGCCCCTGAGCTACCACGGCTGCTAACATTTTATTTAATAACATTAATATAGTACAATGGTATACATTAGACAGAAGGTGAAACAGAACACAAAATAAAAGTAACAACAAGACTGGTCATCTCTACAATATGCTCAAAGGTCACTGTTCGTTTTTCCGCTTGCCCGAATATCGAATCCAATTCTATCATATTCTATTATTTTCAGATGAGTTCATAACATTCGCGCAGGAGAGGTCCGAATTCGCGTTCATATTCGTGAGTGACTCGTCTCACAAACCGAAGACGCAATGAGACACGGCCATTCACATACCGACCGTCTCCAGTCTGGTGCCGTGAACTTAGCATCCACATGTTAGACGAGTGTTTGTGTGATATGAATATATTATGGGTGTTATGCCGCTATGTTGGACGGATCTTGTGCGTCCGTGAACATTGGAATGTTGGTAAAGTTTGCACGGCTACGGTATGGCCAACATTTGCATAGACAGTTGTCTATAAGGTCGACTTTGCCGTGCGTAGTTTTTTCGAAAACAAACCAAATTTGTATCTTACAACATATTTGCTCTACAGTAAATATGAATATGCTTAGTAAAAAAAGTAATGTGTATTCTTCGAATATACTATTTTAAAAGTTACATCACTAAAACGCTATACAATTCGAATACATCACTAAAATGTTACGTACGTATTACGTAAACGCTGGCGCGTAGACATGATTTCAACTGTATGTTGTTTCAATTATTTATTTTATGTGTATATATGTATTGAGTCTAATTAATAATATGAAGTAAGACATATTAAACTTAAGCTAAAATATGAATATTTTAACACGACAAAATTTTGAAAAATTATAACAAAAATCATTATAGCCCCACCAGGAACATAAAAACCTCTGCCATATTGCGAATATTCGCGAAATTAATTTCATATTATCTATAAAGTATCTTTAGCGTATCTTCCAAAATACTAAATAGAATCTTCCATATGTCGAAATTTCGTTGAGACGCTCAGTAAAGATCAACAAAGACAAACTAAATTCAATATAAAAGATATTACTATAATAATTTCACAACATCCGCCCCTATTGACGGGTTTTCATTTTTCTGGTTCAGGCAGGTTATTTGTAGTTATAATAAAAATTGTATTGGCACCAGTGTCCAAGTCTAGTAATATACATCGATAATAGGTGTACAATACGGCCGACGTATCTTGGCGAGTCTGAATATAGGCTCTGCGAAGTTTAGCGCATGAACACTCGTGAAGAAAACTGTTATTGTCATTTTTTATATATACCAATGTACAAATAAAATTTCCTAATACAGTGACCAAAAATATCAAAACACTTTGGAGACATTATAAATTAAAGATTCAATTTTGATACCTCACCTTTCGATAGGGCAGATTTTATCACAAACACATACAATATTATTTACATTTAATACTTTTATTTATTTACACTTATTATTATTTAATCACTGTCGCTGAGGGAAATTCCTAACATAAAGTCGTCGGCCTTGTGTACCATGTGAGGTACTTGGCATAGGTTCATCTTCGTAATCGTCGCTCTCACTTTCAGACTCACTTTCTGAATCTGAAGCTGTATTAATGATGAATAATTGATCCGTCATTTCGTCAATAATATGGTCGCTCTTCCTATAGTCATGTTCGACCTCTTGCACTTTTCTGCATAAAGCACTCCATTCATTCTGACCCATTAAATTTACTTTTCTTGTATAAGCTCCATTGTCCGGGTTACGTTCAGTCGACGTTTTTAGCGGCTACGTGCCCTTTAATGGCAGCCCACCATCTCGATGGGGTTTAAATCGGATGATATGGGGTAAACGAAGGACATCGTGGTTGTTTTGTTTAAACATTTCATCTATTACGTATTTTTATTCACGTCTTTGTTTTTTATTAGATCGTAAAGTTGTGGTTTACGCATGTCCTTTCATATGGTATACCCTTTTCTAATAACCACGATTCCATTTTTGCCTTCTTGTCATTAGATGTAGGGCAGGATCCATTAATTTGTTGTGGTACGGGCATTATCGATAACCACCACCGAGTTAGGGCTCAAATTTGGAATCAGTTGGGTCCGTAACCATTTCTCATAATTTTTGAAATTCATGTCATCATGATAGTCTCCGGTTTTGCTGCCAGATTTGAACATTAGTAGCGCGTTCGGAACAAACCCTGCTTCTGACCCAGCGTGTACCATCACTATCCGCTGACCTTTTGATATCGGGCGCTTTGGTCCTTGAGCGGAACCATCTGACCACGCCTTACCTTTTGTATGTGATGGTGGGCATACGACTCGTCAGTGAATACAATTGGTCGCCCTTCGTCCCTGTATTTTTCATTGCCTTCAAGTACAAGATCCTTTTCAGGCGAATGTCGGTCTTCTCTATAAGAACCATTCTATTGGTTTCGGTCTTTCGCCACTTGAAACCCAAGTTTTTGATAATTGTCTTTAGCTCGTTTTACCACCTTGAAAATTTATATCCCGTTTGAGTTTCGCTAGTAATTTGTTTATCGTCGGCATTTCTTTTCAGTTTTGTGGAAGTTGTGTATGCATCTTTTACTACTCCCTGGTCAAAATTATCCATATCAGTAATAGGTTTTGATCTAGACCTTTTTACCAGGCGTGCGGAATACTGAAAGTAAGCGAAATATTGCCTTCAGTTGCGATCCGCTGTACTGTGCGTTGGGACACACCAGTTGCGTTAGCAACTCTTAAATAAACTTTATCGACATCTTTTACGCCTTCTTCTTTTCTTTTTCATATATTGCGTTAAATCGTAAATAATTTTTCTCGCCTGGCGATTTAACACACTGTTATGTTTTGGTGGCATGTTTGGCGAATAATATAAGTGCTAACTGACACTTGCAAATAAAACAAATAAAACAAACAAAACAAACTTAACACTATTAATAAAACAAACAACAATAACAACGAAAACTTTTGTAACCGACTGTGCTCAAGACAGAGATAGCGACACGAACACGACACCAATGCTAACGTGTGACTGAAATATTACCGTGTACCGAGCATTGCCGAATAAGCACGAAGCTTTACGAAGTAACCAGAAAGGATGTCAACACGCGTGCCTGAGGTGTTGTTTAATCGATTTTATTCAAATCGATTAAAATTAAGACATAAAAATATATTTATTTGCAATTTATAAGGAGGTTCTAAATTTTCTCAAATAGTCGTTACTCAAGAAGACGTTAATAGATAATTGATATTTAAGTACATTATGTCTTTCAGCTGAGAAAATAATATGTTTTTAGTTTTTTTTTTATTTAAGTCGAAATCTTGTTTATTATCAACAAAATTCACTATATTTGTAAATCTATTTCGTTTAATATCTTATATAAACAAAATCAATAACTTCTAAATAAAACTAATCGATTGCGATATTTTATGACTAAAGGGTCGATTGTGTTTACTTATGGTCAATCTCTAGCCTAGACCACCGCCCCCCGTACGTCGCCTCATGCCACCATTTTGTTCCTTAAAAAAGCTATTGCGCAACCTTCTGCGCGAAGGTCGGACTCGCCAAGATACGTCGGCCGTATTGTAATTAACGTTTAAATTATCGGTTACTAAACGGCGATATTATTATCTTGTAACTTAAAAATTTTATTACACGATTAGGAATATTGACTTTTAACGTCATGAATTAGATTATAAAATTGAAAATGTTCAAAAGCATATTCTATAAATAGATAATAGCTTTTATTATTGTTGTTTTTATATTTTATTAAATTAAAATTTTGTTGGCATTTTTGATATTTATTGTTGTTAAATAATGATGTAATAATTTGATAATTTTTACTTAGACCATACTAAAAAAATTAGTATGGTCTAAGTAAAAATTATATAACCATACTGGCTTTTTAATTTATTTGTAGCTTTAAAGTGTACTTATGCAGTGTTCAAATATTAATATACAAATGTTAACATTGTTTTTATTGTTCAATATAAACCCAGTCACAGGCTTCATATAATAATTTAAATATTTAACAGTATTTTGTGTTAATTTTCGATTGTTCAAATGTAATTGCTGGTTGAATTGTAGTTTCTCTGAAATAACATAAATATAAACACTCATGCCTGTCACCCAGAGGGGTAGGCAGAGACTATGGACTTCCATTTGGCTCGATCCTGACACACCTCTCTCGCCTCCTCCACATCCATATACCTACGCATACACGCTCGTCGGTTAAGGGTACTCTTAATTTGGCCCATTTTCAATATGTCGCCAATTTGGTCGATAAATTTATATAATAAAGAAATTAATTTTATTTTCTTAATTTTATACAATAAAAAGATATCCAATAAATTAATCGATTTTAATTAAAGCAGTAACCTTTTGGCAACAGATTTTGCTCAGAAAAAAACAACAGCCATAACCCATATTCGCAAAAGTGGGCAATGACTATGTACTTAATTATTATTATGAAAATATTAATTATATTTTCGTGGTAAATAATAAGCTCCTTAAATAACATTTATAAGACATCACTATCATCGTTGTAAATAAATTATATATTAAACAGGCTGGTGATAGGCTCCATAGACTTATTCTATGCAGCGATTTTTTATCGTATGCAAAAATCATCAATCAAATATAATCATTACTTTAGCTGCCGAAATTATTTTTTTTTTTTTTAAACATGATGTAGATAAATAACTTTTTACAAGGTCGATAAGGCCTTAAACTGTGCTTATAAGTCGCGCTGATTGGCTCGTGCGTATCGTTGGCACGCGCTGACTGGCTCTCCAGTCGCATTCGTGCAATTCAATTCGTGCGCGTCCCCTTCACGTTTCGTTCAGCGCTAGACTTACGTGCCGCGACTTGTACCAAATAAAGAAAGCGCCATGACAAAATAAGGCGACGTTGCCGCTCTTAATGTTATACGTTATACATGGTGTTTTGTTCATTAAAAATAATAGATATTTATTTTGTTTAAAAATTTACTTTTTATTTCTGGCATAAGAACAAAATAAACTATTTTTATCAAACTAGTAATGACAGAGTTTTAACTTATTGTATGATAATATAGTACGTACAGATTATTCTGTAAAGTTATTGTATTAAAAAAGTACTATTTTAGTCAATTTATGGCTTGATTGAGGCTAAATGTTTGTAGAATTTAAATATGACGTCCTACAGACAAAGAGTATGTGAACATTTATTAGTAATCGTTGTAAATATTTCATGACATAAAGAATATATATATAAATATGTACCTATTTGTAATTTATATATACCTACTGTATATATATATATATTGAGATTCTCGTAGTAAAACTCCATCATCATTATTCACATGTACTTCATCATCATCATCATCATTACAGCCTATCAAAGTGCACTGATGATCATTGGCCTTTCCCATAGATTGCCTTACAGGGTTGATGATTTCTTAAAATATATTAAAAATCAATATTGTACGACAATTTTACTCAATGTATAGGCGCCTGACATCCTGCAATTAAATCTAATGCCTTGCGATATAGAATTATTAAGTACTGTGTAGGGTAGAAATTTGAGTTTAGTACGCCATTGTTAAATGTGATAATTTTAAAAGTCACTCATAATAGAAAGCTATCAAATAATTGAAATCACTGGTTTTGATTATGTAAATGACATATATTGGGGAGATTTCCAATGAGATTTTAAAAGTATTATCATATTTTATCATTACACATTATATTATACAGAAATGTACCTTTTCAGATCAGTTCAGTACTAAGTTATTTAAAAAAATAGGTTAAATAAACCAAATAACTGGTTCGATTCCCCGCTAATGAAAAAAACTTAAATAAAATGTTAAAAAGGTTAGAGTCATGCTTTTTATCCATTATGTAGGTATGTTTATTATTCTGATGTATTCAGTTATGTACCTTTCAGATCAGTTCAGTACTAAGTAATTTAAAAAATTAGGTATGAAACGGCTTACCGATCCTCCGTGGCCTTATGAGATTCTCCAAGGCACATTAATATGTTGCCGTATTCACGAGCACTATAGACGTACGCGTTAGGCATTATTAAAACAAAAAGAAACACAAAACGTAACAACAAGAATAACACGTAATAACAAGTACGTAATACCAAGTAATAACAATAAGAATTTAATAAACAAAACCAATGAACTGTCGCTCGCGCATGCGTGTCCAAAGTCAGCGCGGAACTGTCTCAAAACTAAAATTAATAGTGAATCCGCCAAAACTGAAGCCTACTGCGTCCTAACTAACGTCCTTGCGGTAAACACTTTGAACATTCCCACAGACCGTCAAATGTTATGACATTGCCAACTTTTATTTTATAAGTTTAGTTTCCATATGATCCCTACGACTAGTCTTTCATATGGAATTTAGAAGTTATAGTTGTAATTTTTAATACAATTAGACAATCAATTGTACCTGACGAAACAAGCAGTTCGTTACTACAAAAATGATATTGAAATTAATAAACGTACTTACTTGGGTTTGGTTATCTTTGATTTTGTACAAGAAAATAGAAATAAAATGGTATTGAATAATTTAATAGTTAAAATCAATTGCAATTATGATCGACAGTTAATTAATCTAAAAATAATTATTTTACTTTACTTTTATTGACTTTCCGTTTTAATCCTTCCAATACTTTGATTTGAAAACAGGTACGTCAAAACTATTACAAATTACTTGTAAGTTTTATTGTAATTGCCGCCTCTAATTTTATGTCGCTTGCAAACAAATCTTAGTAGGTAAATTTGGGGAATTTATATGTTGGCGCTGACGCGAGGTGACACACAGTCGGCCGGGTGGCGGCAGCGCGTGGTACGAAGGGCGCGACGGGGAATGCTCGCCAGTATTGTTGTGCGCGCACGCTATTGGTTCCTCATTCTTGCCGCGCTGAAAAAGCGATGTTTCCTAATATACAGTCGCACACACAGCTTTCTATGCACGACGCGCGACGATGTTTTTAAAAAGGAAGGAAAAATATTATTTATATCTATTGTTTTATGACTGAACTAGTGAACGAAAAGGTAAATAGAAGGTGAATGGGGAAAATTGCAGTAAAGTTAAATTTATTGAGGAAGAATACCGAAAAATTACCATGTGGTCAACCTGATGACGGAAACATTTATCATTCGCATTGATGATGATGATTCTGATGAAGTAGCATCCAGTAACACCAACACACCATCGACATCCGGCTTCCATGTTCCATGTTCTAACGGTATAATGGACGGCGTGTCACCCTTAGCTAAGTTTTCTTGTTACAAACTACTTTATTTACGATTGAAATAAAAATAATGCTCAAGCATACATTATCCATTTTAATTTCAACCTCTTCCAAAGTTCTAAAGCTAGTAAAGTAACTATTATGATTCTACAATAAAACCATTAATTACTATTATAATATTATAAAACAACAGCCTAGTACCATGTAGTACTTTAGAACGCGACTGTACCCATGCGCAAACACACCCCTCCACTGTCGCTCAGCGTCGTGACGGGACCTGTACGGAGCTAGATAAAGAGTTTGGCTTCGACGCGGATATTGACCCTAGTCAGCTGATTTTGTGATTTATTTATTTTAAATTCCACTGCTGGTTTAATATTTAAGTATTTTCATGATTCTTTTAATGAAATTAATGTTTTATTTAACTATATCAACACGATGGAGCGTGATGAAGCTAATAAAACGTTGTGAAAAGATGATTTTTTTTCATCAGGATCGATTTTATATTTCACCATCATCTAAGATATAGTTAGTACTGTCGTCTGTCTTCGTTTTCGGGAGCGTTTCAAAAATACCCTGTATATCGATAATAGGTGTAATAAACGTTTAAATTATCGGTTACTAAACGGCGATATTATTATCTTGTAACTTAAAATTTTTATTACATGATTAGGAATATTGACTTTTAACGCCATGAATTAGATTATAAAATTCAAAATGTTCAAATGCATATTCTATTAATAGATAATAGCTTTTATTTTTGTTGTTTTTATATTTTATTAAATTAAAATTTTGTTGGCATTTTTGATATTTATTGTTGTTAAATAATGATGTAATAATTTGATAATTTTTACTTAGACCATACTAATGATGCTTTTTAATTTATTTGTAGCTTTAAAGAGTACTTATGCAGTGTTCAAATATTAATATACAAATGTTAACATTGTTTTTATTGTTCAATATAAACCCAGTCACAGGCTTCATATAATAATTTAAATATTTAACAGTATTTTGTGTTAATTTTCGATTGTTCAAATGTAATTGCTGGTTGAATTGTAGTTTCTCTGAAATAACATAAACATAAACACTCATGCCTGTCACCCAGAGGGGTAGGCAGAGACTATGGACTTCCATTTGGCACGATCCCGACACACCTCTCTCGCCTCCTCCACATCCATATACCTACGCATACACGCTCGTCGCTTAAAGGTACTCTTAATTTGGCCCATTTTCAATATGTCGCCAATTTGGTCGATAAATTTATATAATCTCTGAAATAATAAAGAAATTAATTTTATTTTCTTAATTTTATACAATAAAAAGATATCCAATAAATTAATCGATTTTAATTAAAGCAGTAACCTTTTGGCAACAGATTTAGCTCAGACAAAAACAACAGCCGTAACTCATATTCGCAAATGTGTGCCTTGACTATGTACTTAATTATTATTATGAAAATATTTATTATATTTTCGTGGTGAATAATAAGCTCCTTAAATAACATTTATAAGACATCACTATCATCGTTGTAAATAAATTATGTATTAAACAGGCTAGTGACAGGCTCCATGTTAAGACTTATTCTATGCAGCGATTTTTATCGTATGCAAAAATCATCAATCAAATATAATCAGTAGTATAGCTGTCGAAATTAAATTTTGTTTTGATTTTTTTTAAACATGATGTAATTAAATAACTTTTTACAAGGTCGATAAGGCCTTAAACTGTGCTTATAAGTCGCGCTGATTGGCTCGTGCGTATCGTTCGCACGCGCTGATTGGCTCTCCAGTCGCATTCGTGCAATTCATTTCGTGCGCGTCCCCTCCACGTTTCGTTCAGCGCTAGACTTACGTGCCGCGACTTGTACCAAATAAAGAAAGCGCCGTGACAAAATAAGGCGACGTTGCCGCTCTTAATGTTATACGTTATACATGGTGTTTTGTTCATTAAAAATAATAGATATTTATTTTGTTTAAAAATTTACTTTTTATTTCTGGCATAAGAACAAAATAAACTATTTTTATCAAACTAGTAATGACAGAGTTTTAATTTATTGTATGATAAGCAATAATATAGTACGTACAGATTATTCTGTAAAGTTATTGTATTAAAAAAGTACTATTTTAGTCAATTTATGGCTTGATTGAGGCTAAATGTTTGTAGAATTTAAATATGACGTCCTACAGACAAAGAGTATGTGAACATTTATTAGTAATCGTTGTAAATATTTCATGACATAAAGAATATATATATAAATATGTACCTATTTGTAATTTATATATACCTACTGTATATATATATATATATATATATATATATATATATTGAGATAATTTTCTCGTAGTAAAACTCCATCATCATTTTTCACATGTACTTCACCATCATCATCATTACAGCCTATCAAAGTGCACTGATGATCATTGGCCTTTCCCATAGATTGCCTAACAGGGTTGATGAATTCTTAAAATATATTAAAAATCAATATTGTACGACAATTTTAATCAATGAATAGGCGCCTGGCATCCTGCAATTCAATCTAATGCCTTGCGATATAGAATTATTAAGTACTGTGTAGGGTAGAAATTTGAGTTTAGTACGCTATTGTTAAATGTGATAATTTTAAAAGTCACTCATAATAGAAAGCTATCAAATAATTGAAATCACATGTTTTGATTTTGTAAATGACATTTATTGGGGAGACTTCCAATGAGATTTTTAAAAGTATTATTATATTTTATCATTACACATTATATTATACAGAAATGTACCTTTTTATAAGTACTTAACATTTTCCGGATTATTAATGTAGGCAGTGTTCAAATAATGCTACGTAGACTGTAATTAAAGTGTAAAAAATTTAATAATTATTAATTTAAATTAAAGCTTATATCATAGTAAGATAAAATTAAAAGAAATCATATTATTGTAAATTGTCAATTAATATAATATATTAAATTATGTAGAAAATATATCTCGTCTTCGCAAATTATCTTTAAGAAGTATAAACTAATTCCTATAAAGTGTAAAAAAATCCTTAGAAATAAACATTGTTCTGAAGTTTGCCCCTTTACATAAAAAGCTGTATACAAAATGGCCGCCAAAATGTTTTAAATTAAGAATTTACAGTATTGACAACATTGTAAATTTTATTTTAATTATAGATAATTCAACGAATAATGGATCGTTATTTTTATATACCCCAGTTGCATTCAATTTTATTTTTTTATTACAAGATCCATATTTTTGTAGTGCTTTTTTTTGTTTTATTTTGTGATATTTTGTTGTTTTTAATTTTATTTCAAATAAGAAACTGGAAACAATACCATAATTTAGAGTATTTTAGAATTATAACATTTTATATTAATTAATTAATTGCGTCCGAATAAATTGTTGTGTGCTATTGATTTTAGTAACTTTTTCAGAGTTCCTTTATAATTGTAAAAAATAATACAAAAACTAGAAGCATGGACTGATCGCTTGCCTTAGAAAATTCAAGAGAAAATAGGAATGAGGCCTATCCTGTCTCTTTTTATTCGCAATTACTATAAACATAAGAATAAACAAGAAACAATCCTTTGACGTTGTCCAGTCATAATTCTAGAAAGAGAACGAATTGGCAGTTGTTTTGTCTTGCACTTTATTTTTATCTACTTAACAGCTTGGGGTGTTATTTCAGTCCATTTTTCATGTCTCTGGTCGTAGAGTTTGTTTAATAGTCTGTGCTCGATTTTGTGTAGTCAGTGTATATGAGATTTAAATTTAAGAATTTTAAAACAGTATCACCATTCCTTTGCTAAAGTTGTAATTTGACGTAGATGAATGTATTTATTAAAATATAAACGATTCAAAACTTATTTTTGTTTTTGTTACTGACCTGTGTCAACCACTACATATTGTCCACACACATAGAGCCACGCTGCAGCTATGCTAGCTATACATATCTGCAGCACGTATGGGTCAGCACGAACGGGGTAGCACCACGCTCTCATAGAATACCGACTTTAAACAGCAGAATGATGCGGCTGTGTTTCGTATAGTGAGTGTAGAGAACTGGAGACTTTTAGTTAGACCTAAGTTTCTAGAGTGGTAATTTCGTACAAGCCATCGGGGAGTAGGATGACCCCGATTCTCCCCGAACGGATTCCCGCCTTATCCCGGCTTGGTCACCCGCGGTGAACAATGAGGAACCCCTTGGCTGGCCCGTGGTGTAGGGCCGGCTCGAGATGGCCACTCCGAGTGGGCTTGGCGAGCCCACTTCGGATGTGTGTCGGTGGGCCGCGGACGAGAGGGGTGTCCTCTTCCCCTACCGCTGCAGCCGAGGTGGAGTCGCGAGGGAAGAGGAGTGTTGGTATGGCGATGCGCCGCTCTCCCTATCCGCGGCCGTAACTTGGTTGGCGGCGGAGCCAAAGACCAGATCCGCCGCTGGGGTCGGGAAAGCGGGTGTTACCGAGCGCTCGATTTTCCTGGCTCCATGGCCTCCGCGTATCGGACTCGGGGGGGGGGGGGGGTTACGCAGGTGGAGTTGGAGACCGTGGAGGAAGGCGTGCCTGAGAAGGAGAATGGGGAGGAGAAGTCCTCCCCCGAGAAGGGGCTGCCATGGGGCGGCCAGCGCTGGTTGGGCTGCGGATGTGTGCGAAAGCGTTCCCGTGGCCCTGCCAATATGCGGCGAAGGTGGAACACCATGGGGGTTTTAGTCGATGCAAGTCCGACATAACCCGTCCTTGCTCCCGCGAGGCGGATATGCGTAGGCATTTCCCCATGTAAAAAAACTAGACGGAATGAAGACCAATTAAGATATGCAGGAGACTCAGGACCGTGTTTTTCGGCATTCCTTGGGGGAAACCTATATTCAACAGTGGAGTTGCGAAGGGCTGTAATGATGATAGCCCTGAGATGTTTATAACAGATTTGCAGAAGTCCTATTTTATTTTTATTTATAGAACTAGCTGTCCCCGCGATTTCGCCCGCGTGTTATTAAGGTTTTTTTTCGCGACCCTTATTATTTTCTAAAATAAAAGTAGCCTAAGTTACTCCTTATGACATCAGCTACTGCCAGTGAAAGTCCCGTCAAAATCGGTCCAGCCGTTTCGGAAATTAGCCGGTACAAACAGACAGACAGACAACAATTTTAATAATTGTAGTTTTTTTATAAGTACTGTATATACTTTCATAAGCATTTAGTAAAAAGCTGTAATTTTGAATAAATAAAATGTAATTTAAATTTTATTTGTTTGTATTGTATATATAAGATATATATAAGGATGACAAAGGAGCGCACAGTCCATCTGATGGTAAGTGAATGCTGTGGCCCATAGACATCTACATCAGTCCTCTATTAAAATAAAAAATATGTCCGTATATATCCGTCTGTCCGACCATCTGCGGTTTTAATCAGAGACCCTTGGTGCTACAAAGCTGTAAGTTGGTATAGTTATGGATATCAATCACGTCTACAAAGTTGTGAGATAAAAACTTAAAAGCATTTTTACTTTTGGTACCTCCCATACAGGTGATTTTATGACAAGAAAGTTATACCGGACTCCTAGCGGCTAAAATCCCACGGTGGTCACCATCAGCCTATACTGGGATTCCTGGTCCGATCCGGATTCCGAACCCCGGATTCTGCGGTCCCGAGATCTCTGTTTGGAACGCAACCGGAGCCCCTCCATCGCTTTGCTACACTATGAGCACGTCCAGGGGGCAGTACTTGCTGCCCCCAGCACCCTCGCAGTACTACCACGATCTCTCGAGACCACTTCCGAGTTCTCCTCGGGGGTTACATAATTCGAGCGATCGGCGTTCGAGGCCCCTCTCCGAGCGTCTGTAACATCAGACGCCCTGACGTTTCTGGTAGGGGAACACCGTTTTCAAGAGGAGGGCCGTGACGAACGCCTTGGCGACGTCGTCTCCGAGCGGGTCCGCCCTCCGCTGAATTCCCGCTCAGCATCATCGACACGACTGCTGGCAGGGAGAGGTTCCGTCAGATTTGGTTCACCAAGATCGTCCGCTCCCGTACCCACGCTGGACATACCGCGAGCGTATGGGACGCGGAGTCCTGGTCCCGTCCACCGCAGTGGAAGCAGTTCGCCTTCGCCTCGCGTTCGATCTTACACAGATAATCACCGAAGCACCTTTTTTTACCCGTCTATTCCTCGTGTGGGGTGTCATTGGTTTGGTCTTGCAAAAATATTGGAGACTATGGCACAACATTTTTTCAATTCAGGGTTCGTTTGCGAAATATTTAGAGTGGTTTTTTAACTTTAACGAAAATTAATAATTTTCAAAAGTAGGAACTTATAGATTTCGGTCCGATTTTGAGAATGCGAGTTTTCATCAGATCAGTGTGTGTATGCACGTATGTAAATAAAATGTTGTCGTACGATATTTTTAGAACGAATCAACCGATCGAGATGGGCGACACGGTGTTCGAAAGTGTTCGTTGAGACTTCAAGCTGATTAGATTTTGAAGGTCGAACCGTTTCAAAGATTTTCAAAAAATAAAAACTAAAAAATTGTTTTTAAGTTTTTTCTAAATAGCTTTCAAAATATTTGATAAATCAACGCCAGACATCAGAAACACTTAAAAAACTGCGTCGAATGCCGCCAAGCAAGTCAAAATCGAACGACGCGTTCAAAAATTATTGCCATTTAAAAATCTAACTAATTGCGCTCGAAAATATGCGGAAGTTCCAAGGATGGCCTGCAGAGTCAACCGTTTTTCAGATTTTTTATTAGAGTCACGTCCATCCAGTGCCCCCCTCCCACCCCTCTATTAACTAAACTGCTGTTTTCTGAAAACTGAAAAGTATGCACTTCAGTAGTTTAAATAATGAAGTTAAAAAGAAAACTATTACAGCTCAGTAAGTAGGTACGCTTCACATGTTAACAAGTAATAGTCGACCAACTTATAAAATGCACATGGATCATTGACTTATATATTACTACATGTACATTTACGTTACAATTCTATAGAAAATAAACAAAATAATATAATTTCATAGAAAATAATAAAACTATAAAAATTTAAGAATTTTGACAGTTACTGATTAGTTATTTTTTTAAGATAAAAAAGAATAAAATATAAAGTATTTACTCGATTTTATGAGTTCTAGAAGGTTCTAGATAGTGACCCTCAAATACTAGGGTAGGAAATAACTTCAATAGGCCCACCTATGAAAAATAATTTAATTGAATTTCTAATTGAATATTTGGTTTTGGGTGAATTTCCTTCCAATTTTAGGTCTGTAACTCACTCCGTCTGTCAAAATGTCTGTTTCGTGAACAGGACAACAAAATAAGTAGAAAGAAGAATAAATAGTATTGGCATTGAAAAAGTACTGGTCGTTAAAAGAAATATTCAAAGGAAACTTCTCATTACAAATACAAAAAAGAAAGTTATGGACTCGAACGTACTACCAACTCTAACTTACGGATGTCTAACTTGGGCCTGCAATGCAGAAATAAAAAGAAAAATAAGATCATTTCAAAGAGCTACAGAAAAAAGTATGTTAAAAATCAAACTACAAAATCGAATCAATAGCAGCGAAATTAGAAGGAAAACAAAAATCACAGATGCCTTAACGACGATAGCGAGGCTTAAATGGAAATGGGCGGGACATGTCATAAGATCCAGTGACGGTAGGTGGAGCGAGCGCGTCCTACATTGCTTCCCTCGTGAT
Source organism: Parnassius orleans (assembly GCA_029286625.1). Lineage (NCBI taxonomy): Eukaryota > Metazoa > Arthropoda > Insecta > Lepidoptera > Papilionidae > Parnassius > Parnassius orleans. The sequence continues at coordinate 1,982,711 of JAGSMP010000028.1, forward strand.
GGCAAGAGAGACCGTGGTCGACCTCTTAGAAAATGGAAGGATATAGAGGCAGTAGCAGAAAACCCTTGGACACGTACTGCAAAAGATAGAGACAAATGGCACGAGATGGAGGAGGCCTTCATCCAACAATGGATGATCCCTGATTAGAAGATGGTAACCACATATTGAACTAACACACAAATACTAGCATATCCACACAAAAAAACACACAGACACACAAATACACACAGACACACAAATACACACAGACACACAAATACACACAGACACACAAATACACACAGACACAGACAGATACATACAGGCAGATAAAAACACACACACACACATAGTTAAAGTGCAGTTAAAGTTGTTAAAAGAGGGAGTAAAGGCTTTTTATTTTTATTTATTATTTAATTTATTTTAACTCACTCCGTCAACGAGCTGATAGGGATCCGTGACATACGGATCGACAGACGGACAGATAGGCAGGAATGCAGACAGAGTAACATTAATAGGACTTCGTTTTACTCTTTGTGTACGGAACCCTATAAAGAGATTTTATTAACAAATATTTTAGAAGTCACAAGTGGTTACGTTGTCACAAATATTTTACGCAGATTAACGCGAATAGAGTTTATTTGTTAAAGAAATAATAATGGCGCCATGCTATGTTTACAATAATTATAGTGATGTTAAGTAAGTATATTAAGTAATGTCGTAATAATCCAGAGATCGTTTATTTAACAGGAAAGTTCGCAATGACTGCATAAATCTTCTGAAGCTTATTTCCAAGCAATTAAAGTAGGATTCTCTTATTAAATTACATCAGTTGATGCCTATTTAAATCTGCTATGTTCACAGTGAAAGGAAAGAAGTCGAAAAGAAATAAATTGTTTAAAGTAATATTTTTTTACAAAATAGAAGTGATAAATGAACTTTCAGATACGACATCTGATGTTAAGTGGTTACTGCAACGCATTTCCACCTTTCACCTACTAGAAGCGCGTTGTCACCTCTGAGGACTAAGATGGAATGTTAGACTAGTTCTCTACACCCTTTAGACCCGAACTCTGTTTCTACGTAAAAATAATTTTAGTACGAGACACGGATCATCGTTATGATGTAGTATTTTCAAGGCCAGGTAAGGTAAAAATATGGTACATGGCGAAAAAAAAAATATGTTTCAGTCAGAGTCACGACATGTCAAGGAGAACAAAAAATAATTTACGACTCAGGTTGTCAACCCTACTATACTAATATACCAGTTAACTTCCTTATTAGGTGTCTAAATACTATATTTTTACAAGATATATATGTCGCAGCCAACTAGCTTAATTAGCCGCTCAATTAACAGCTTAACCCTTTTACTAAACGGCACCTTTCAACCAGCGGCCTGAATGAAATTCAGCCGATGCACCTAATACAACATTGCACATATCTTATAATATCAGCGACAGTAGGTTAATGTGCAGCTGGAGTGGCCTTTGAGACAACCTAAAGCCGCGTGCATTTATATAATATGCCATATAGCGAATAATTAGGAACAGACCAGTGACCGTATCGTTGAATGAAATTAATAGGGTGCTGGTCGCTGGTCTGTGCCTACTCCTCTGTCTTTGACGGTTCCGTGGCGCAGTGGCTTAGCAATGAGTTGTATCGCTGAGGGCTGAGAGTTCGAATCCCGCACGGAATAAGTATGTTGTATGGCCTAGAAATAATTGTTCCGGGTCTGAATGTTTGTCCTTGTGAAAATTATGTATGTAAATTGCCTCCACGATACAGGAGACAATCCTAGTGTGGAGGTAACGTTTCTTAATAAAAGAAATAGACGGTGACGGGAGGCAGCATCAAGCTGTTGCAGTATAGCGATGGGTCGTCGACGTATTTCTCGTTAACGAAACTAGACCGTCCATTTTCTTCGAACAACTAGTTGAATTTGTCAACTTGGTTTTGCAGACGTTTAAATTAAAACTTCGCAACGTCGTCTATGGCTCGACATAGTAAACATACGTAGGCCGTAGACTAGTGTAACGGCATGATGTATTAAGTCGTCTATTATTAATTCGCCCTTCTCTTTTGAACTCGCGATGATACCATGACGGCATCCTTTTCTTCACCTAACACTAACAAACTGCTATTATACTCTTACGCTGTCTACATTTAGAGTTCTAATAGTCATTTCAACGAACATAATATGAACAAATTTTATCCGACCACGTTCTCGCGTCGGTCGTCGCGTAGTGCTAGTCGAAATGAACGTTATGGATATGGAGTTTCAATTTAGCCGTCTACGGATTCGACTAGTCCATTGATTGTTCGTAGACCGTCTACTCGTTCATAATTGGTCGACGGTCGAATTAACTAGTTCGTTCATTCAACGCCCATCGCTACTGCAGTACCACATACTGCAACCACTAATCCGTCAGCCGAGCGTGACATTAAGGTAAATTCTTTTTTTTTATATTAAATTGAAGTGGCAAATGAACTTAAGGTCCACCTGATGCTATTGCAAGTGACTATTGCAGTTGTGGCGGCGCTGTCGTCGCGCCACAAGCGAAATACATCGAAGCCTAAATCGCGCTATCAAAGTTCCGAATTAAAAACAGTATATATACAACAGCTCCGAACTACCACTTGGAGCGTTGGCCGCTCCCCGGGCAGAACACCTTGCCCGGCGGGAGATCTCCCCTTTTCCTTCCACAGGCCACACAGTCCATAGGCACCTGCATCCAACTTTAAACAAAGAAGGCTATACAGATATGCGTTTTCACCTTTAAGGACTAAGATATAAGCCTCCACATACTGTAATTATACTGGCTTTCTATACCCTTCAGAGTGGAATAAAGTAGTGCGAACATTGCTGTTCGACGACAGAAATGAGGGCTAATAATTTTCTGCTCACCAGATGTCGCTAGTTGACTCTGAGGTAAAGTTTTTTGTTACACAATTTAATTTAATTGAGAAGTTGTTTTTTAATAAAAGTTTATCAGTTTCTAGAGTATTATATTAATACACAAAACAATTCTTGCTCTTTAATTTTTTGCACATTTTTAACTTTATTTTTTTATTTTTACTTTTATAAATATCTGTGGTTTGGTTTATTTATTTTTAACGTTATTAATATAAAATATAGCTAATAGTACAGAAAGAAACAATAACTTTTACATTTTCCGAACAAATTAACTTCCCCGCTATGAAATCTGTCAAATATTATACCTCACTTTCTAGTAGCGCCGCCCTGGTGGTAGAAAAAGTCGTGGATGCCCTCATTGTTAAGAGGGTGGTACCTACCCAGACATACTCCGAAGCAGAAGAGAGCCTTACCATCTTGCGATCTCTCCTAAAGAGTGCAATTTACTCACAAAAAGTCCTAATCATAAAAATATTTTTGATGTGTAACATCTTTCCTTTCGCTTTCCTGCAATCAGTGGGAATGATTGCGTGAAAGGGGACGGAAGTGTGTAACAGGAAGCCGGGGAAGCGCGCGCTATTTGATTTGACCAATGAGCGCGCTGTGGTAGTAAAATGTGCTGTTCTATAAACTAATTTATATGTGTAAACAATATTAATAAACAGTTTTACTGTTGATATTAAGTGTCGGAAAAATGGCAGATCATTGATAAAAAATGCATGCGAGTAATAATTAATAATTATTAGAATAAATTTTCAGTATTTAGCTTTTATAAATTTGGAGCTTAATTTCGGTCGCTGTTCAATTTTTTAATTTTCAGGATATAATGTTAATGTTGCATAATACCAAGGTGAGATGTCAAATGTAACACATCACATGCGACTACTGTAAGGCTCGCTCTTTTTTTTATAGAATATGGGTGACAATACACCACAGTCCGGCTGATAGTAAGTAAGAGGATGCTGTGGTTTAAAGACACCTACATCTATTCTTGATTAAGAATCAAACTGCAGATGCGTTGTCACCCCTGAGAACTAACATGGAATGCCTCGTTTCCAATAAAAAGGGACTCCGGATCCTCTATCTTGCCATATTCAGCACACAACGACGAAACATAGCTGTCTTAAGTTGTTATTTTACGCTGGTATTCTGTGGGAGCGTGATCCTACGCCGGTCATGCTACAACGATAATATGGCTCTACCATGTAAAGCCTTTATAAGATAAGACTAGTGATAGTGTTCACTATTGATAGTGCGATGGTGTCAACACTGCGTTCACCGACCCGCTTGCCCAGCGTGATGAATTTGGCTCTTAGATGTCTTCAAAAAAACGTGTTAAATGTTACTTTGAAGCGAGATGGGCCGATAGTTTTTAACATTTTTAACTTTCTTGTGAAACAAGACTGTAGTGCTTCTGCAATGATTGACGATTAAGAATCAAAATGTGGATCCTTTATCTCCAAGCACTCACGAGCGCGTACAAAACCCCCGTCAGCATTCATTTATTGGCGAAACATGGCGAAATAAATGCATGCTAAACTGTAATTTGTAAATTAGCATGCTGGCGTTTTGGGCATACTGTAAGCCAGCATATACACTGTTATAAAATAAATAAAAATGCTCGACTCGAACTACATTCGAGTCCAATTGAGATGGACGACCGTGTCTTTCGTGGAATAAAAATGATTAATGCGCCAATATTAAGATATATAGACAACATTAATATGCAGTGGCGATGTAAGAATATCCACTAACCCACATCGTCCCATGTTTGTCGTAAGAGGTGACAGAGGGAAACAAACCAGAAGATGAGCAGCAGTGTCTCCCTAAAAAAATGCGATGGCCAACTCACCTGCCAAGCCTTAAAAGCAATCTATGTGGTAGGCCTTTGTACACTTTTAATAGGCTGTAACGGATATATTATATTCTATATAAATAAAAAAATCGTAAATCCATATTAAGAACAGAACTAAAATAAAATAAATAAAACGGAAAAACAGCGGTAACTTTTTTTTCTATCAAAATATCCTATTATGTATTTAAAAAATTATAACACTTACAATGATAATGAATTATTATGTATTTTGTAATGTACTGTGGGGATCGGACCAATAGAAACAACTGTCTCGTTACAATATCTCTTTATTACTCCTCGCTTAACCTAGGTGTAGATGTATTTATTACACTATACTGGGAGGAGGAAGCCACATACCACTACACCTCCCCCGATACTTAAAAAAAAAAAAATGTCTTGTATTTACTTTTTTTTTTACATTTTATGTTGTTGATTCTTATAACAAAAATGATTTCTGATTACATTTACATTACATTGTACTAAATATTTGTCATCTAATGCTGTTATCAAGAATATGAACATAAAATGAAATATTTAAATATAATATTATATCAACCCTGAATCTTATAACATAATAATACATTTAATATTGAACATTAAAATAAAATACAATGTTAGACATGGATAAGTGGTAAGATAAAATAGTTAAAAATATAAAATTGATTTTATATAAAAAAGAGATTATAACCTCATGATCATGATCAGATTATACATATTATTAAGTCAGTCCAGGATACGCATGCGATTTTATTTCGTTTACCTTTTTGTTTTGTACGTCATTAACCTGTCGTATTTTTGGTACTAACCAACGTTACAACAACACGTTAGCACGAACTTATCACATATCATATCATACCATATATTAAAAAAAAATTATTTTCTCTCCAGATTTATTACATAAACTATAGTTCCTCGTTTAATCTATACTTCTCTTTTTTTTTGAATCCCCAGTTTTATATTTTCACGGGTCTACAGCCGTGTAATTATTTTATTTATTTATTTATTTTATATATGGAGCGCTCGGATCACTCCACATTTAAAAATTTTCTTTAATTCTTGGTTAACCCTTTTATAATTATTATTTCTTATATTTATTTATTAGCGTTACACACTAACCTTCACGCAGACATCTCGCGTACAGTATGATCAAGTATACTCGTATATATCGTTTTGCATTTAACTTGACATCATATTATATTATGTACTTTTTATCCCATCAAAACCTTGATGTTTACGAAAAGTTCTCATTGACTTTTTAGAATTTACATAATACTCGGTTGCGCACCCGACTATCACTGAAATAACTAATTATCTACCAGATCTTGTGCTTTACCTATTAACATTCCAACATTTTTTCATTGAAATAAGTTAATATTTGAATTTACTCTAACCACTGTGTATAAAACACTCACTGAATTTATTTTTATCAGTCAAATCTCTCAATAAATTATACAATTGCCATTCAACACAAAACTTCAAGTATCTCTTAACCCGTCTTATCTGATGATCTTATTAGTGAAATAAAAGAAAAAACTTACCAAGGAATTGTTACAAGTGCTAGAAATAGGCTATATGATCTACCTAGATGATCATATAATATTAAAATATTCGAATCAAAATGCAAAACTGATCTACATTTTCTTAAAAGATCTCGACCGATGATACCATTCGCCATAATTGGTAACGAATTAAAAATATAAAACTTGTGCTCAATTAGATCGCTTGTGTTCTTACAGCGCGAGCGATTCATGTTTATTATGAATGCCGTTTCCATATACGCTTCTGGAATCTTTTGCTGTATGAGATTCAGTATTAAGTTTAACAAAACAATCTGTTATTAAAACTATTTGAAAATGTTTTTAATACAATGATTCAAGATACTATTTTTTTACACTTTGTATTATTTTATAAATAACTGTGTAAACGTCTACTTAATGTACCGATATACTTTATTTGAGTATAATATAATATGATATTTTATTTATAAGTGAAATGTTTGCTTAAAACTTTATTTTATTTGAAGTTTTCCACTAATGAATATGTTAAGTTGGTGATTAACGATACATAAACTCAATCCGCATTTAATCGCATCCGAATAACCTTAAAAAATTAATCGGTTATTAGGTTTTCCAAATTCTCAGCTGATTAGGCTTCTTTTATGTGGATATGCTAATCTCCGAATTCATATTTATTTATTTTCCGTCACGTCCGGTATTACGTCGATTCCGTTATAATATTACTTTATTGTCAATCATTTTACTCATGTTTTCATTATTTAATTTAGCAATATTTATTCCCACCTTTTAATTTTAAATAGGCCCGGCGGTGCGCTTGCATTGTCGCAGCGCACCGCCTGGCAGGGTCGCCATGTGGGGATCGGACCAATAGAAACAACTGTCTCGTTACAATATCTCTTTATTACTCCTCGCTTAACCTAGGTGTAGATGTATTTATTACACTATACTGGGAGGAGGAAGCCACATACCACTACAGTACCTTAGTGTGTGAACAGGGCTTGGAATTGGAGATCCGGTTGCAGGTGGCAAGAAATCCTGATTTTCAGAACAGAAGTGTTTTCCGAACTAGAGGTAAATAAAAAAAATACTTTCAATAAGTATTATTATATTGAATAAAAATTATTGTATTCTATTCTGTGATAGTTGCAGGAGCACTAATGGCAGGAATAAGAAAAAGGGTGATACCCTTCCATCAGACGAATTCCTAGGCTCAAGTCGGGGCTCGAATTCTTCTATACACTAAGTCATGTGAAGCCCGCCAACACGCATTGGGGCAGCGCGGCGGACACTTCCTTGCCCTCAAACTCTCTCAGACGTGAGAGGAGGCCTGTGCCCAGCTGTGGTACGTATATAGGCTGTTACTTTACTACGTCTAAGCCCCGAATTCAGATGCTTTTATAAGGAAATTATTCTATTCTTTTTAGTTTTTGAAGTTGTTTTTTACTTTTTATTGAAAGTAAATTATTTACCTTTTGAGTAGACTAAGCTATTGTTTAGTCTACTATGTTAAAGTTAAAGTTAAATGTACATTTATTTCAATTTATATTTTTGACCACTAGCAACAGCTTTCAAAAAGTTGGTTCCTTCAATTATTGTAAAATTCTTCACAAGTAACGCGTTTGAAGTCATGTTCACTTGCTCATTTGCACACACTTGTCGATCTACCAGTATAGCCAGCGTGGAGAAAATCCGGTTTGTATGAAAATGGCTGACTTGGGTTGGTTATGCTCACTCTTGCGGCGGCGTCATTCCTTTTGTCATACTTGTGAACAGGTGCTGCTTCTGATAAGCTCCAATTTGTGTAAATTATAGAACATAATTTCAGTTACCGATGGGTTTGTTATTGTTTTCCATTCTGTAATATATACCATGCTATTGTAATATTTACCGACAAATAAGAGTATACCCGCGAGGCTTCCTTCGCCGTTTCTTCTCGGGTCAAAGGAACCTCATTTCGAAACGGTAGTAGATTTAAAAAGACATTTGAAAAACGAAATTTTATTTTATTACGTTGAAGTAATAAGATGAGAAGTGTAATAAATATTTTGTATTTCATTTATTTATGCTTAGATATCTTTGTTTTCAGTTTGGAACTTGATTTACTATAGTAAAATTCAATTCCACTTTGCGTGACTTTGCTTGGAGCGTAGCCCTCGTTACCAGCGAAAGGATATCCGGTTCACCCGCCATTTTATACACAGCCGCATTTACTGCTATTTTACGCTGGCATTCTGTGCGCACATCGTCCTTTTCTGATCGAGCCGACCCATTCATGCTGCAGTTATGATAATATAGCTGCAGCGTGATGCGTGCGCTCTTATACGTAAATATGTGATAATAACATTAGAGTTTAATAAACTTAAACAACACGCATTGATCATGAGCTGTGATGACCCTAGTAAGAATACTATATATAATCACTACGTTCATAGTAATTGTACTCGTATTATCACATGTTCTTAATACGTCTGCAAAATTTCAAATCAATCAGACTTATGGAAATGGATGAAAACTGAATTACAAAATTCCACTACATTAATACATACAGGTCAAGCTAATATAAACAATACAAAAAATATTAATGTATTGTCATCGGTCTTTGATACGAGTGCAAATTTTCAAGTCAATTGGCCGTCAACGTCAAAAGTTGGTAAAAATTACATTAAAAGATTCCGATATATAGATACATGCGAAGCTAATAAAAGCGTGTTAATAATGATAAAAAGAAGGTGACAAAGGATTATTCTGTAAACCGAAACATATTAATGAATAGCTTTGATAAGAATAGCTTTAAAAAGCTATGATAAGAATGAAGATGTTCACACCTTTAACACTACGAACTAACATGTCTATAATGGTAGTTACTAGACTCCACATAATTAATAATCCATTTATGAGGCAATGTATACGCTTCTACAACAAAATGTTCAAAGTTGTGTCGATCAACAAGTTTAAAAGTTTTATTAAGGAAAAACCGTACAATAAGGGTTATTATAATATTAAGGAATACATGAATGAAAATAACCTCTGGGAATGAGGTGATCACTACCACGCTGGTTAGATATTTATGTAAATTATTGTACTTACAAATTTTTGTAAAACTATGACTAAAAATATTCCCGCTTGGTTTCTTGCTGGTATTTCCCAGGACAGAGATGTTTTCCGAACTAGTGGTAAATAAACAAGTGGTAAAATTAAAAACTTTGTACAACCGACTTTAATATAAATAAAATGAGAACATCATCAATGTAGTCGAAGTCAATTAAATACGCATTATAAAGACTCAAAAACTACTGGTCAGATTTTGATCAAATTTATATGGGACCACGTGAGCTTTCAGATTAAAAAAGAATCATCAATATCGGTTCACCTAGAAAAAAGCTCTGAGGTAACACACATAAGAAAAATACAGTTGAATTGAGAAACTCCTCCTTTTTTGAAGTCGGTTAAAATTACTTTCAATAAGTATTACGCAATAATCTATATTGAGTAAAAATTATTCTATTCTATTCTGCGATAGATGTAGGAGCACTAGTACTTGGCGGGAGGAATAAGAAAAAGTGTGATTGATACCCTTCCATCTGACGAGTTCCTACTAGGTTCAAGTCGATGCTCGAATTCTTCAATACACTACGTTCGCCAACAACTTCCTTGCCCTAAAACCCTCTCAGAAGCGAGAGGAGGCCTGTGCCCAGCAGTGGGACGTATATAGGCTGTAAGGCTGTAACTTTACTACGTCAAAGCCCCGACTTCAGATCCAATGTTTTTCCAATAAAATAAGGAAATTATTTTATTCTTTTTAGTTTTCAAGTTGAAGTCGATTTTTAATTTTTATTGAAAGTAAATTATTTACCTTTTAGAATAGACTAAGCTATAGTTTAGTCTACTATACGTCCCACTGCCGGGCACGAGCCTCCACTCATTTCTGTGAGGGTTTTAGGGCAAAGAAATGTCCGCCGCGCTGCCCCAATGCATGTTGGCGAACTTTATATGTCTTCGAAATATTTTTTTCTTATTTCTTAGACAAACATGTTTCCTCTGCCGTTCACCGCCGAGCACGAGGTAAACAACATTTAAAATTGCAATTAACAATTTTATTGGTGCCGGCTGGGATCGAACCGAACCGATCGAGATCGAACTGGCGTACTGTGAAATTTACTTATTTAGCGCTTAGCCCCTGAGCTACCACGGTTCTGTCTACTATGTAATATTTTGCAATTATAATAATTACAATTTGTATGTAATACTAGCTGTCCCCCGCGACTTCGCCCGCGTGGAATTTATTACGATTTCATGGGTTTTAATTTTTTTTTGCGCAGAACTCTAATTATTTAAGTTAAGTTACTCCATATAACATGAGCTATCTGCCAGTGAAAGTCCCGTCAAAATTGGTGCAGCCGTTTCGGAGATTAGCCGGAACAAACAGACAGACAGACAGACAAAAATTTTAAAAATTGTTTTTTGTTATTAGTACCGTATATACTTTCATATGCGTTTAGTAAATAGCTGTTATTTTAACTTTATAAACAGACAAATCAATTTTATTTATTTGTATATATATATGTATATGTATAGATTTTACAAGCTCTTGCTAGTAACTAGAATGTCATTAGCTACAATAAAAACATCTATTTTCCTCCCTTAGTGGTGGTTTTCTTCAAATTTAAATAGGATAACCCTTTAGGTGTCGCCTATTTATTAAAAAAGAATCATTTAAACGAGTTTAGCAGTTTCCGAGAAATCAGTGAACATATTAAAAAATATAGCATACGCATCGACTATAGAACCTGGGTCCTGGCCCTGTCTCCTAGAACTGTTACAAGGTACTCCATTTTAATTCCAAGAGACAACAAATTCAAACCAATTGAATGGCTTAAAACTCCGTGACACAGATTCCTCCGAGTATTTTACTATTACTATTTATCGCGTGAAAAGTGATTTTCATTCTTATTTACACACCTATTGGGGTAAAATTAACGACACTTCAGCGCTGTTGCGTTTTCCCTCAAGTTTGAGCTCAAGTACCTCCTCCGTTATGGTCGATATAACGTAATCGCTGGATAATTCTCCACTGCCGAAGCCGAGTGAGCCTTATGGGATATATATGTTTGAACAAAAAGAAAAGTTGGTCAAACTCGGCCCGTTCTCGTCAGTATGCCCTCTCGTTTCTGGAAACATTCCCTGTATCTTCTATCCCACTCGAGCTTAACCCGAAAAGTGTCAAAGATTATTATTTTCACTCGTGTTTTATTTATTTTGTGCCTATTATTAAAGAGTGAACTGTATGGCGGGAAAAAAGGAATACATTCACAGCGCGTGGCATTAATATATTTTTTTACAGCTGCTTTTAAAAAAAACTCAATACATTAATGGTAACGTTATGTTCGGTATTGAAAACATCAACAATTATATGCATATACTGCACTGTTACTGATAAGCAAGCTGATGTGGCAATGGCCGACTACAGCTCGAACCTATTCCAACCAATGGAGAAGAAATGTTCTTGAATCGAGTCCTCGTGAATCGATGGATGCAGGTGACTCGAGATCTGTAATGATAATTATGGTGATGAATGCGTTTTAATTATAAATAGAGTTTAATAGCGTACTGGCAGCTAACATAGCTTCAAGCAAGCATTAAAGCTAAAAAAGAACGTTTAATGTTGTCAATAATACAATGGTTATTTTTATAATTTCAGCAAGTGTGTGTATATGTAATGAAATAAATATATATAAAAATCATGCATTTATTGTCCTTTCTGCGCGTTAGCTTTTCTTTGGCTTATAGTATCGGAGTGTAGGGGTTTCCTACCCCTCGGTGCCAGTGTAATAAGGTGCGCTCAGACGTCGCGACGCGCGCCGTGCTTCTGTAACAAAAAATAATAAACACGAAAAAATGTAGCCGAAAATTTTACACAACGTCGAAAACCAAAGGTGCAATGTTGAATTTAGTATCATTGTGCCTATAATTCGGATTATTTGCGAAGTTCCATCTATTTTTAATGCTGTGACCTGTGTGATGTAGCTCATAACAGAATTTCAGCCGCTGGACGCGTTGATTCACCTGAAAGTGTAATTACAGGTGAGTCGTTGAAAGGTCCCCGTTTTTGCCTAACGACCTGTAATCTCTACTCGTAAATGCAACTTTCTGCCCGAGCGTACGTACCTAATTTAAATTTAAAGGAAAATTGCATGCGACCCCAACTTTTTTAGTATTTTTATGCCTTTAAATTATTTCGATCCAAGGGTTTATTCTTAATTTCGAGAAAAACTAAACTATGGGAGTTACAATTATTAATACTTACACGTCATGTTATTTTCATTCGTAGTTACTAAACATTATAGAAAATTTAAATACATTACAAAATATTACTTTATACTTAATGGTAGAATCGGATAAAACTACTTAAATCGAATAAGATATTACATAAATTGATTTAATTTAAAACTTTCTAATTTAATAAAATACGAAGGAATTGGCTGTATGTATACATTGTATTTCTGGTTTATAAAAAGAAAACTAATCTAGGACCGTTAAATTTTTTTTAGTAAAGGATTTTGACAGGTAATTTTCATCGGAATAAATGAATTTAATGTATAGTTATTATATTAATACTGTTGTGTTTACATAAAGTGTTTACCAAATATATGTTATAAATATTGTGTTTTTCCTTTCGATAGCTAAAATTAAATTGCTATGATATATATAGTCTTTATTGCATTCCCAGATACTAATAGAATACAAAGGACAGTATTGATGCCTTTAGGCATTCTTTACCAGACAACCTATGGAGTGGTGAAAATTTCACCTAGGGTTGCAGCAATACAGAAAAATATTTTCTTCTACTTTATCAGAATCTCTCCTGTTGTAGGGAAAACATTTATTAAAAATAATGAGAATTGGTGACTGTTTGTGAGTTTTGTAAGGGCACCGGCAGCATATCAGCGCTGTGGTTATCTTATTACAGCATTATGTTGAGTGGCATGTCCATTTCTCCTTGTACCTTACCATTACCTTACCATTTCGTAACATCAAACATAAAGTTCTTTCTTTCTTTCTTTATAATCGAATTTGACACGCGAATTTGACACACCTCCTACATCGCTGACACAGCTGCCCGTTCTTTGCTTGTGTACTTTATCCAGCATTTAAACCGTGTAATGGTGGTGTAAGTATATCTACGAGGCGAGGTCAAAAAGTTCGCGGAATGACAGGAAAGTATAATGAAAAGAAACATTAAACTATGTTTCCTTTTCAATGTTTTCTCCCTTAATCCTAATACATTTATTAGATCTGTCAAATAACTTATTAATACCGTCTAAAAAAATATTTGTCTTGGACGTCAAAATAGGCCGAAATTGCCGACTTCACTTTATCATCGTCGCCAAATTTTTTCCCACGCAGTTCTTTCGTCATTTTTGAAAACAAATAATAGTCGATTGGGGCCAGGTCTGGGCTGTAGGGTGGGTGGCGCAGTTGTTCAAAATCGCACCGGTGAATGGCAGCCGTCGCAACATGGCTTGTGTGCACGGGCGCATTGTCCTGCAAAAGAAGCACGCCTTTTGTAAGCTTTCCTCGCCTTTTTTCTTTAATAGTTTCTTTTAATTGATCTAGTAAAGAAGCGTAGTATTCTCCCGTTATGGAAACACCACGTTCCTTATGATCTTTCCGGCCGATTGAGACACCTTATACTTCTAAGGAGCGGGTGTGCCTTTTTTATGCCACTGTATCGAATCTTGCTTTGACTCAGGTTCATAATGGTGAACCCAAGTTTCATCGTCAGTTACAATTCGGGCCATTACTTCCTCCCTTTGCTCTCCACAACGGTCCAAAAACTCGACACAACTTTCGACGCGCTTGTGCTTTTGAATTTTTTTTTTAATTTGAACCCATCTTGCACAGACTTTAGTCATGCCAAGGTGTTGATGTAGGATGCTTAAAATGGTTGTTTCTGATACTCCAACTAATGCTGCAAGCTTACCATCAGGTGGACTGTAAGTTTGTTTGTTACTTCAATTTAAATGTGTTTTTTAATAGGATAAGTGTGACAAACGAGCACACAGTCCACCTGATGGTAAGTGGTTGCTGTGGCCCATAGACATCTACATCTATCCTCGATTACGAATCAAAATGCAGATGCGTTGTCACCCGTGAGGACTAAAACAGAATGCCTCGTTTCCAGTTAAAAGGGTCTCCGGTCCTCTACACTCACTATACGAAACACAGCAGCATTAAGCTGCTATTTCACGCTGGTATTCTGTGAGAGCGTGGTCCTTCCCCGGTCGAGCCGACTCATTCGTGCTACAACAATACCAGTAATATAGCTGCATCATGGCTCTACCACCTAAAAATATATATAAAAACTAAAATAATCAAATCAATTAATAAATTAAACAATAATGACAGAAATAAAACTTATTATCATAAATTATAAATTAAAGAAAAATATTGAACAGTATAGTACATAAACAAATTTAGAGTTATAAAAGTCAATTTATTTAAATTAGTAATGTATTTAAGGTAAGGTTAACAGTGACGGAAAACATCGCGAAGAAACCTGCATTTCTTTTTATTTATTTATTTATTATATGGACAACAAATAAGATAACAATCAAATTACATTAAAAACAAAACACTTATTTAACAGTTCTGTACCAGATTGATATCCTAAATATGTTGATACTTCATTTTTTAACTTATTTTAAAACCTATGCGATATGGGAATGAGTGCGTATGAGTGCAAGTTTACTGAAAACTGTAAAAAAGTATTTCGAGGACATAGAGTTCGCTAATAAAGGAACCCTTGCAGAAATAAAAGGAGATTTGAGCCCATCAGTAGGACATATTTAAGCTGTTTCTTTACTTTACTATATTAAGATGAACACCATCAACAGTCTGCGGGAGATCGTGAGGCACTAATGGCAACGTTATGAGCTAAAGTGGCCTTGTTTCGTTGTAATGGCATCATTATGTATCCTTCCAATGCGTTTATTTCCCTTTTCCTATTAACAAGCCATCGTGAGTAAAACCTATTATTATTTATAAGAACCGTTTGTACTGAATCAGTCAACGTATTATAGAATTTTCGTGAGTACTACGTTCGTGCTAAGACTTGTTTATGGTAAATTTTGAGTCTAATTAACGATCGCATGAGGACTGTACTGGAGTCGAGAAAGTCCATTAAGTTATTCCATTAAGTTTAAAGTAGGTTGCTGTAGGTTGTAAGCTGCGATGTTTTGAAGGAAAATTATGTGCAAGTCACATTAAGAATTTATGAAATAGCTCTCTTATTTCTATGTGGAATTCAAATGAAGGTTATCGTGTTTCATAGTAGTGGTTTTTTTAGTAAAAATAAGTAGATGTTTTTTTTTATTCAAATAAACTTTATCGGTGCAGAAGCGTTATAGCAGACTCTATTTTTTATTTTATTTAAGTTTATACTGTGGCCAATAGACACCATCTATCCTAGTTGAGAGTTGAGAAGCGAAATGTCACCCTACATAAACACTGTCCTACCTAAAATCGATTTTCCAGTAACAGTGACTGGTTTTTAGGCAGTGGTTTTAGTGATTAATTTATATTTTATAAGCCTGCGCTTGACTACTATCCCACCTAATGGTAGGTTTTTTTTTATAAAAGAAGGGTGACAAACGAGCACACAGTCCACCTGATGGTAAGTGGATGCTGTGGCCCACATCTACATCTATCAAAATCAAAATGCAGATGCGTTGTCACCCTTGAGAACTAAGATGAAATGTTTCAATACCAAAAAAAGTGTATCCGGTTCTTTACACTCACCATACGAAACACAGCAGCATTTACGTGGTAGAGCCATGCTGCAGCTATTTTAATAGTATAGTTATAGCACGAATGGGTCGGCTCGACCGGGGAAGGACCACGCTCTCACAGAATACCAACGTAAAATAGCAGCTTAATGCTGCTGTGTTTCGTATGGTGAGTGTAGAGAACCGGAGACCCTTTTTACTGGAAAAGAGGCATTCTATCTTAGTCCTCACGGCTGACAACGCATCTGCATTTAAATTCGCTAACGAAGATAGATGTAGATATCTATGGGCAACAGCAACCACTTACCATCAGGTGGACTGTGTGCTCGTTTGTCACCCTTATTCTATAAAAAAAATTGATCTGCTGTTTTACGCTGGTGTTCAATAAGAATGTGGTACTTCCCCGGTCGAGCCGACCCATTCGTCCTGCTCCCATAATATAACTTCAGCGTAGCGCTACCACGTTAAAAGTTAAAATTCTAATTCATCTTCTTTGTCAGGTCGCAAAACTCCACTACTGTTGTTGGGACGATTTACCCTTTCAACGCGCTTGGCAATCGCAGTACCAGATGTCTTGCAATTTTGACGCTGCTTCCTGTAGTGCTCGATAACACCAACACCAGGTGTAGGTGTACTTTATCGCTCCGTTAGTTCTAAGCACGCTGAATCCGTACCTATCATATCCTCACCTTTTATCTGCTATATATTAGACAATCGAATATGCCCTTCACTGATTTGTCGTATACTACACTTCCCATCGCATGTCTATTTTACGTCTGATGAAAACGAAATGGTTATACCATCATGTATCGGAAGCCATAAGATCTTTGTGGCATTACCCATATTTGCTTCTTACGAAACCCGCGGGAAGAAATGTGGTGATGGATTTTATTAAGCCGCCATGTTACACTTATGGCCAAATACTCAAACGCTGCTCAATTTTAAAATGTTAAGTTTCGTGGTGTCACAGTCACTTTGACTTAAAGTGATATAGACAGCACGAGACTTATCACGAATCAATAAGTAACAATAATACAGGGAGGGCCATCTGTTGGTCCTTTTTTCAATCGATTATTTTTAGCACTTCACGTTATCTGTTCTAAAAAATTATTTGACATATAAAAGGTAAAAATATGCCATTTATAATCATGGAGTCACTAACACCACAACAGCGCATTTTGATTGTCCTAATTTGTTATGAAACTGGTCGTTCAAAAAGAGAACAACATTTCATAAATTACGTGAGAGTTTTGGTCGACATGGACGTCCCACTGAGCGTGCAATTGGCAAAATTATTGATCGTTTTGAAGAAACTGGTTCAGTGGAAGGTTGTAGACCATATCAACATGTTCATCCAGTTCGTACTCCTGATGCAGTCGCATCTGTTATTGGATGAAGCCCATTTTCATCTTAATGGGTACGTAAATAAACAAAATTGTCGAATTTGGGGAGCGGAGAATCCTCATGCTATTCACGAAGCAGAACATCATCCTCCAAAAGTCACTGTTTGGTGTGGTTTATGGGCTGGTGAAATCATTGGGAAAATGATTACAAGAAAATGCCCTTATATTGAATGGGGAACGTTATCGCAACATGTTAACTGGTTTTTTGTGGCACGAATTGAATGAATTAGGTGTCAACGATCTTTGGTTTCAAGAAGATGGAGCGACATGCCACACAAGTCGTGCAACACTCCATTTATTGTCAAGAAAATTTACTGATCGCATAATTTCAAGAAATTCTGAAGTTCCTTGGGTTATTTGAAAGGTATGGTGTATGCTAATCATCCACAAACAATTCAACAACTTAAAAACAACATTCGAGCTGAAATTGAGGTCATTGATCCGATTTTATTGGATAAAGTCATCGAAAATTTTGATGTTCGGATGCAGGCCTGTAGACGAAGCCGTGGTGGGCGTATGAAAGATATTGTTTTCCATGCATAAATGGCATAGAACCACCTTTCATTGTCAATAAAAAAAATGACTGTTCACCTCAAAATGTGTGTTTTATTATAAATGAAAAAAGGACTAACAGATGGTCCACCCTATAGATAGATAAAATAGTTAATAGTCCACAGATGGTAAGTGGCTACTGTAGCCTAAGTACTTCTTCGACTATCTTCAAACAACAAGGTGACAGGTGTATTGTCACCCCTGAGGACTTAGATAAAACTCGGTGCACTTTTGCTTGGTAATAGGAATAGGCTGCGGTGCTACGGACTCAGATGGATTCTTAGTTAGATAAAGGATTGTACTACCTAGGAAATATATTATTATTGGTATTTTACGCTGCAGCTATATTATGGTTGTAGCACGAATGGGTCGGCTCGACCGGGGAAGGACCACGCTCTCATAGAATACCTGAAATAGTATACTTTTTACTGAAAACGAGGCATTCCATCTTAGTCCTCGGGGGTGACAACGCATTTGCATTTTGATTCTTAATCGAGGAACGATGTAGATGTCTATTGGCCACAGCATCCACTTACCATGGCCCAGTCAGGTAGACTGTGAGCTCGTTTGTTTTTATTACACCAATTATACTAATTGGTGGGACTCCTTTTCTGTTTAGGTGACCTGTCGCCGAGCAGCAGTTATCGATCACTAATAAAAACTAGATACACAATCCCATGCAAAAGTTCTGTAAAAACTGTCGCCAATTGTTTTGACGTAATTCTACTTACATAATACATAAACACTCACGCCTGTCACCCAGAGGGTAGGCACAGACTACAGACTTCCATTTGGCACGATCCTGATAGACT
The DNA here is from genome assembly GCA_029286625.1 of Parnassius orleans. Taxonomy (NCBI): domain Eukaryota; kingdom Metazoa; phylum Arthropoda; class Insecta; order Lepidoptera; family Papilionidae; genus Parnassius; species Parnassius orleans. The sequence continues at coordinate 2,001,528 of JAGSMP010000028.1, forward strand.
TCTCTCGCCTCCTTTACATCCATATATCTACGCACACGCTCGTCGGTTAAGGTACTCCTCAATCTGGCCCATTTTCAATATATCGCCAATTTGGTCGATAAACCTTCGTCTAGGCGTCCCTTCCCGACTCTTCCGTTCACTTCTGCAACATAAATTTGCTTTGTCACTCTTTCCTCGTTCATTCTTTCTACATGACCAAACCACCGAAGCATTCCTTTCTTAATCCTGGTCAAAACGTCATCTTGCAAACTACACTTTTCTCTTATCACACTATTTTTCCCCTGTCATTCAGATTCAGCCCTAGCATACTCCTTAATGACCGTATTTCTACAGCATTTATTCTACTCTTATGCTTCTTCTGCCAGACCCAACTTTCACTACCATACATTAATGTAAATTCAACCTTAAATGCATTGCCTAAAGTTGTATTCACAAATCTACGTACAAATTAAAAGCGCACCCAAATGTTCTAGTGGGCGCTCATTCGGTATGGACATTTTTTGTCACTGATTGTGTATCTAGCTTTTTATTAGTGATCGATAGCAGCGGCGTGTGCACTGTTGTGTTGCGTTCTGAAATATAGAGAGCTAGTGATTAAAGGCTGTGAGACATAGCGAATTAATTTTGTAAAAAAATCACCACTAGAATAACGTTGACAAGAGATTTACTTATTCTGAAACCATACACGGTTGAAATAATTACGGAAACTATTTAGATATATTTACATATATAGATATATAGATATATTTACTACTTGATAGTTATACTGATACTCATAATATACTTACGACAATACTCTCGCCATGCTCGTACAACCTGAGAACGATGTATTTTTCTGCACCGCCACTATAAAACGCATGTAATCATGGCTCTAATCTGTCTTTCTGCAATCACCATGTTTAGTAATCGAAGCAGCACACGCGCATACGCGTATACGCGTATTTACGTGGTAGAGCCATGCTGCAGCTATATTAGTAGTATAGTTGTAGCACAAATGGGTCGGCTCGACCGGGAAGGACCACGCTCTCACAGAATACCAGCGTAAAATAGCAGCTTAACACTGCTGTGTTTCGTATGGTGAGTGTAGAGAACCGGAGACCCTTTTACTGGAAAGAGGCATTCCATCTTAGTCCCCACGGGTGACAACGCATCTGCATTTTGATTCTTTATTGAAGATAGATGTAGATGTCTATTGGTCACAGCAACCACTTACCGTCAGGTAGACTGTGTGCTCGTTTGTCATCCTATCCTATAAAAAAAATACGCATCCGTTTCTTTGGTCTGGTGTTCGTAAGCGCGTTATTAGGTTTATCTGTCAAGAAATCCTCAGTATAGCAGCCCGTAGTCAGGAAATTGGCGGTATTTCACCCCGTGCCTTGGAAAGGACGCACAGCCGTTGTTCCTGTGTCTGATATCTCTTCGGTCGTATGGGAGTGCCATCCCATCGGACTATGAGAGCGAGGGAACAGCGAGGTCCAGCACCGATGGCTAGTCTCCGTTGAGACCGGCTGCCGCGACTTAAATTCGGTCTCGATACGAAAAATATAACTAGTATTCGACCAAAGGTCAATTTCTGGCCGAAGTGGAAATCGGAGCCGATTGATCGGCTATCGCCACAACCTTCGGCCGAAGCCGAAGCCGAAGCCAGACTTAAAATCCTAAGAAATTCAGTTCAAGATTGGCTAAAATTGATAATAGAAATGTATTTTAATCATCTCCAGAAGTAAATCTAGAGATGATAAAAATTGTACCCACGTCCATCGCGCTCTCGCTCATTCGTGACAGTTCGTTCAATTTCGATGCTTGTTTAGAAACCTTCGGCTTCGACCAAAACTTTGGCCCATTTTGGCCGAAGGTGATCGAAGCCGCAGCCGAAGCTGAAACTTCGGTCGGACACTTAACATAACCCTTCTTCTTGGGCAGTAAGTAGGGTAAAAAGTAAAGTAAACTATATATATATGTTTGTAACTTAGCGATATCTGTGTGAGTATTTAGTAGGCCGAACTAGGAAAGAGCCAAAACTTATACAAATGTACAAATTAGTTTACGAGACTTAATTTATTGCCTTCCAGTTGCCAATTTATTTTGTGGCTCAAGTAAATATTCGTCGTTGAGTTACTTTTTCTATCCAACTTACGAATTTTTATTCTGGCGACAAGTCTTTCTGGCATTCTTTCGGGGTGGCCTAGTTCAGCAGTGGAATTGTGATGGGCTGTAATAATGACATCTTCATAATCGTTATCATTATCATTACTGGCCAAATAATATTTAATAATAATGATACGAATATTTATAACTTTATGACTCTATATAATGATATTGACGATGAGGAAGTTAAATTAAATTTTTTATGTGTTTTATTATCACCGAAAATAATCGAAAATTAACAAAAGTGCTTAAAAATTCCATTAATTTTACGGCTTAAATGTAACAGCGCATTAAATCAACGAATTATTTATTTTTTATATAAATAAATCTTTGAAGAGTTTTTTTCGAAAGAATAGAAAATATTTTTGTAATTTTTATTTATACATATTTAAAATGGTTGGCTTTAAAATCCCTTTCAACAGATTAACAATTTAAAAGTATGCATTAGACTTTACAGGTTGTGATGTAGCTTAGTTCAATCGCTTAGGTTTTTTAGGATTAAATGTTGACACAGTATCAACGACGATAGGGTGAACGATAGGTAAACAAGCGAACATCATACAATTTATGTGTGTGTGTTTAAATACAGATTTATCAAGTGCTCGACGATGTAGGATGTATGAGAAACAAAAATATACTCATGGACAAATTCAGAAGAAAGCAAAAAAATAGTTTAATTTCTCTTGTAATTATCGTGCGTACTGGCCATAAGCATTAGTAAACGTTATTAAAAAAAATCATTGCGTAATATTACGTTCTTTCATACAGCGAAAAATTTTGCCAACTTTTGAATTTGAGTTTAAATTTAGATTTTGTTAAAACTTTTGCCTTGACTGCCTTGTTTATCGTGTTAAGTGTGAATAATTGTTACTGCGAATAAACTGAGAATTTTAAATCTAAGCGCCACACAAGTTGCTAAGACTGTTGCTTTAATTAAAACTGGGCACGCCTACAAACATGTGACCCAAACATTACGAGTATCAAAACCTGTGGTACATCGAGGCTTGCAGAACAGGGACATAAATGGAAAACTGTTGACGCGAAGCTTCAATGACATTCGTTTATTTTAGTTATTTCCATAGGATAATGTCATATGGAATCTTGCTATGGGGTAATGCGATTGACATTGAAACTATCTGGCCTATGGGGTGGCTAGCGCTAACACTATATAGCCCACGTGATAGCCTTTCCCCAAGCATTTATGAAAAAAAAATTGTTAAGTACAAAATGTTTCTTTCCTGTAAAATTGTGATCGTTTGTTTTTCCAACATTTGCAATTTTAAAGTAATGAATAATAAGCAAAATCCAAATTAATAACCTTAACTGTCACAAATATCCATGATTGTTTGTTTTATTAACACTTTTTTGCGTTCCTTTAAATTTGTCCATGAGTATATATTATGCGAAGGCGAAAAGAATATGTTTTCGGAGATAAGCGTTACCTCATTCTGAAACGGTAGTATATAAAAGCACGTTTGACAAAATATATTTTAACTTCTTAAAAGAAATTAAGATTTTTCATTTTATTTCATATTTAATACGATATCATAGATTGACGTCAATACTATACATTCATAAATCATTTATTAAGAGTATTAGGTATTGCTTATTATTTACTGTGGCACTGTGTAACTTATATACGTCGGTACTTCAGTTCTTGCATACCTTTCCATCTTTCCGTACTTAATTAGTCGGTGCGTCTGTTAGTGACCGTGTAACTTTAGCGATTGAGGTCATATTCATAGAATAAGTGGCCCTTTCTGTGCCCTTTTTAGTCAATATTTGGTGGATGAATACGCCAAAATAGAAACAGAGAGATTAAATTATATCAAAAATAATCAAACCAAATTACGTGCCCATAGTTACATCCATTTAAAGGGTGCTATTGGACAACAAGACGCAGAAGCCAACCAACTAGGACAAATGGTTGTCCTTCCATCATCTTTTACGGGGGGATCTAGGTATATGCACGAAAGAACATAGGACGCTATGTACTATATTAGGAATTACGGCCGGCCTGATCTTTTTATCACTTTCACATGCAATCCTCGCTGGGACGAGATAAAAGAGCAATTGCTTCAAGGACAACAATCTCATGATAGACACGATATAATTTCGAGGGTGTTTCGATTAAAGGTGAAAAGGATCATGAACTTATTGACAAAGGGCAAAATATTTGGTGAAATGCGATGCTATATGTACTCAACGGAATGGCAAAGGAAAGGTCTTCCACATATTCATATTATTTTATGGCTTCACAAACGTATTACTCCGGATCAAATCGACAATATAATTTGTGCTGAAATACCGGATCCTAAACGTGACCCAGAGCTTCACGAAATCGTTAAATGTAATATGATACATGGTCCATGTAGAACTATAAATCGAAAGTCACCATGTACGAAAGATAACATGTGAAGTAAACCCCAGGGCTCTCATAAGGGAAATTCAAACTGGTGAAGACGGTTATCCGCTGTACAAGAGACGTTTACTAGATGACGGTGGGTTCTCTGTTGATATCAAAGGCACAACCATAGATAATCGCTGGGTAGTCCCTTATAATCCAGTATTATTAAAAACATTTAATGCTCACTTAAATGTGGAATATTGTCATTCGGTGAAATCAATAAAATACGTCTGTAAATACGTAAATAAAGGTTCAGACCAGGCATCGTTTCCTTTAGAGAATGAGAAGGATGAAGTTAAAACCTACACAAGTGGAAGATATATAAGTTCATCAGAGGCAGTATGGCTAATCCTTGAATTTCCCATTCATGAGCGTTTCCCTCCCGTAGTCCACCTCGCTGTTCATTTGGAAAATGGGCAAAGGGTTTATTTTAACGAGCATAATCTGAGTGAAAGAGTGAATAGTCCTCCAACAACCACACTCCTATCCTTTTTCGATTTGTGTAAAGTGGAAAATTTTGCTAAAACATTGCTCGACTTAGAAGTACCTGCATACTACGTTTGGGATAAAAGAAAGTTCCAAAGGAGAAAGAGAGGAGCAAATGTTGAAGGCTGGCCAGGGGTCAAAAAAGAGCACGTTCTGGGTAGGGTTTATACTGTGCATCCGAACAATACAGAATGCTATCACCTTCGCACGCTTCTTCATGAGATCCGTGGCCCAATTTCGTTTGAAGCGTTAAAAACTGTAGATGGTCAAGTATATTCCACGATACAATCAGCGTGCACAGCTCTCGGCTTGCTTGAAGATGATCAGCATTTGTTCGCAGCAATGGAAGAGGCAGCACTTTGCCAATCACCGCAAATGATTCAGGATCGTTTTACGATTTTTTGAGCCTTTGGGAGAAATTCAAAGAATACCTATCTCAAGATTTTAAAAGGCAATTAGAAAGACAGGGAGATGTGGACAGGGAGTAGAGCACATAACAGATGTGGTATTTAACAAATGCCTTTCGGTAATAGAAGATGCCGTATTAGCGTTGGGTGGTCGGCTATTAAAAGAGTATGGGTTACCTCAGTCAAGCAAAGAACAACAATTTGAAAATAGAGAGTTTCTTAAAGAGACAAGTTACGACTTAGCATCATTAGAAAATACAGTTAAAAATAATGAAAAATCACTGAATGACGAACAAAAAGCATTTTACAATCAAATTAACACAAAAATTGAATCAAATGAGGGTGGAATATTATTTTCAGATGCTCTCGGTGGAACAGGCAAAACATTCCTCATAAATTTGCTATTACGGAATTGCTTTGGCTGTGGCTTCTTCTGGGATCGCAGCTACACTGCTTGAGGGTGGACGAACTGCTCATGCTACCTTCAAGTTACCACTCAATTTAACAACAGCTGATACTCCCATTTGTAAGATATCGAAACAAAGTAATTTTGCTGAAGTATTAAAACATACGAAAATAATAGTATGGGATGAAATAACCATGGCTCATAAGGGTGGCGTAGAGGCTTTAAACAGAACTCTACAAGATATAAGAGGAAATAAGAAGTCAATAGGTGGTGTAACGGTTTTGCTGGCTGGAGATTTTAGACAGATTCTACCAGTAGTGCCAAAAGGAACTAGAGTAGATGAAGTTAAGGCGTGTCTTAAGAGATCCACTTTCTGGCCTCTAATTAAAATCCTCAAGCTCTCGAAAAATTTGAGGGTACACTTAGGAGAAAAAGAGTCTGCTGGTGGATTTGCGAATCTCCTATTTGAAATCGGCAACGGTGATTACCCGATAAATGACGGAATGATAACCATCCCTGATAATTTGTGCACAGTTGTATTTACGTTACAGGAGTTAATATCCAAAATTTACCCAGATATTGCTCATATCCACGATAAGCCAATGGAATAGTTGTGTGAACGTGCCATACTAACCCCGAAAAACGACCAAGCAGCGGCAATCAACGATATACTGTTAACATCTTTTGAGGGGGAAGAAATGGTGTACACGTCAATAGACTCTGTGGTCAACACAGATGACGCAATTAACTACCCTGTCGAATTTCTTAATTCACTGCAATCCATCGGGTCTTCCACATCATAAGATTATTCTGCGCATGGGCACTCCTGTTATGTTGTTGCGAAATTTAAAACCTTCTCAACTGTGCAACGGAACCAGACTAAAGTAAAAGCGTTACATCGCAATGTAGTGAAAGCCACAATTATAACTGGATGTGCGCAAGTCTACTCTAGTCTGATAATTTTGGCACACAGTAATTGATTAGCAAAAAATGTGGTGTATAAAGAAGTTTTGTAGTTTACTAGCTTTTGCCCGCGACATCTAGTTATTATTGTGGCTTGTACCAGCAGACTCTTTTTCACACATGGGTGCGATATAACCGAACTCCACGCGGACGAAGTCGCGGGCAAAAGCTAGTTCTCTTATAGAATGCCAGCGCAAAATACCAGTTTAATGCTGCTGTGTTTCGTATGGTGAGTGTAGAGAACCGGAGACTAATACGTGGCACTCCATCTTTGTTCTCAGGGTGAAAACGCATCTGCATTTTGATTCTTTAATGAGGATATATTTTATTCTATTCTATCCAATTACCATCACGTGGACTGTGTGTTCGTTTGTCACCCTTATCCTATATATAAAAAAAATATTTACGCTGTTAAAGTCTGGACTGAATTCAAATTTTAACTTATCGCGCCACCTACTGAGTAGCACTAAGATTACAAAGCCAGCTAGTGCATAGTAAATTAATGAAAGGAACGCAATTGAACAACAGAAAATGTGAATTTCGACGTACCAATCTCCATTGCAATAACGCTAAGATTTTCTCTACTCTAATATCAAAAATGTGTAAAACTGAGTGGATTGGAACATTTATGAGCTGTAATTTATATTTTAACGTTTCAATTGTAAGTGGATTATTTAATAATAATATAATTTTTCGAAGAAGATATAGAAAAGAAAAAAAAGAAAGAAAGGAAGTATCACTTTATTTTGAAACATACCATTGACGTACACAGCAATATAGAAATATAAAATGGCCAAAAACCAAAAAAATTTAAATCTTATTTCGGCTATAACTCCGCCTCCTTCTGTTTTTTCCTGCTTCTGTCATGTTTGCGTAAAGGTCATTGTTTGCGGCGATGTGTGACGGGTGGTTCATTTTCCTATAATAAGTTCGAAAAAGTCGCTGCTACATGCGTCATGCTTGTGAACAAACGCTGTTTGTGCGGGCAGTTCTGTTTTTACTTACATAAATTGCTCAAGGATAAACAAACATCCAGATCTGGAACGATTATTGCCATGTAATTATTTGTCACCAGAGGCGCTTTAAGAATATTCGCTACCCCACATCGTCCTGTAGGTGTCTTAAGAGGTGGCAGAGGGAAACTGAAACAAGAGATGGGCAGCAGCATCTTCCTGACAACGACTCAAAATAATAAAAAAAATTTGCGGTTGCCAACCAACTATGAAAAAATACTCACTATGACGCAATTTATGTGGGAGGCCTTTGTTTTTTTATACTATAGGGGTGATAAACGAGCACACAGTCCACCTGATGCTAAGTGGATACTATGACCCATAGACATCTACATTTATCTTCAATTAAGAATTAAAATGCAGATGCGTTGTCACCCCTGAGGACTAAGATGGAATGCCTCGTTTCCAATAAAAAGGGTGTTCGGTTCTCTACACTCACCATACGAAACACAGCAGCGTTATGCTGCTATTTTACGCTGGTATTCCGTGAGAGCGTGTTCCTTCCCCGGTCGAGCCGACCCATTCGTGCTACAACTATACAAGTAATATAGCTGCAGCATGGCTCTACCACGTAAAAATTACTTACATAATAATAATATTTATTACCATAATAAAAAAACTATGACTAAAAACTTAAATTATTATAAAATCCCTGTGGTATAGTGCCAAGAACGCTGGCTGAATTACCTCGATGAATATACTTAGCTTTTGAGTGATAAAAGAACCACCCTCTTATGACCAGCAGCGACGACCAGCCACGGATATAGTTCCTTTAGGAACCTCACCGCACGTGGACAACACAGACCGATACATGAAAGTACGTGGAGCCCAAACTCGTCGACCCCTCTACCAAAAGGGCACTGACGAGGTATTATTATTAATTATAGAAATTGTACAAAAAATTTACGATCATGAATACATATAAACAAACAAATATGGACAGTGCTCAAAGCTGTTGCTTTGATTAAAATAATCACAAAAGAAAAGATTTCGCAATGGAAACAAAAGTATTATCTCGGTGTATGAGATTGACCTTTACAAAAAGATACGGTAGTGAACAAAAGATGGCAGCCCTCGCGCGCGGGCCATTGTTATCGAATTTTAAAAACACAAAAGAGAATAAGTTATTTGAATTTTTTTTTTATTAAGATCTTCGACCAAAGGGCTATTTATCGAGAAATTTTTAATTCATTTTTACAATTTTTGATGTCGTTTTAGTTTAACTTTACATTATATTAATTTCTGTTTATGTTCCAAAGATAAACAATTACGGCGTTTAGCTTTAAGATGAAAAGTACTGCGAATATGAATCTATTCCTATGACAAAATCGTAAACAGATATGCTTGTTTGTCTATGCGTTTGTGTTTGATTACCTCCATAATAGCTAAACCAATTTGAATGTGGTTTTCATAAATGTATTTGGATAAACTTTGCCTAATATTAAGTAAGTTGTTTCAATCAAATCGATTGACAAATAAGAAAATATATATGTCAATCCGGCGCTGAGAAAACGATTGGATATACGTGAAAATAGTATACTATTGTAAAAACTTATAAATTAATCCTTATTAAAATAGAAGAAGAAGATAGGCTGTTTCGTATGTTGAGTATAGAGAACTGGAGACCCTTTGTACTGGAAACGACTCAGTCCTCAGGAGTGACAACACATCTGCATTTTTAAGTGATATTAAAATGATTTTATAAGTTAAATCACTTGAGATTCAATCAATCTCAAAAATCTGAAGATTATAAGGCGAGACAGACAAATATTATGATGACAGAGAGACTGAAGGTGAAATAAATTAATCTAAAATTCCAGATCTACAAAATCCTCTAGCCAAGTGGGCATCGTAGTGAATTTTATAGGAAAGTTTTATTGCTGCGTAGTTACAAACTGATGATGATGATTGCAGAATACACAAAGGTGTTTTATTTGTATGTATATACGAGTAAGTAGGATGCGTAGATGATTGTGCGGATGACATCGCGGGAATAACTAGTATATGATGTTTTTATTCACTTGCACTACATTTAAGCAGTAGATATGTAAAATATTTTTTTGAATTACACATAATTTAATAGCTTCTGAAGTCAGGGCACTAATTGTTCCATAAAATTTATCCTAACAACGAATTCAGAAGTTATTATATTGTGATTTCTTAAATTTACACGATTACTCGACATTGAATAAAAGGAATTTTACGGATTTTATCGCGTTTAATTTAAAATAAAAAATACACTGAGGGGACGTGACCATGGGTGCTGTTAAGCAGTGGAAACGTCGGGAATTAAAAATAAGTTAAATTAAAAGCGGTAAAGTTCGTAAAATATGTTACATTCAGTTATTAAATTACTTGGAAATTATTTATAATGATATAAACATAAACATTGATAATGATAATTTGACCCTTTAGAGTGGACAAAACAATAACGCAAGCTCAAGACGCAAAACCAGTACGGCGTATATAAAGTTATATTAAATGATTCATCCTCGGATTTTTTATTCAAATTAAAACAGAACCATCCCAGAGGTATAGTTAATTCAATAGAAAAATTATAATTATAATCAGTTTACAATCGGCGAAGATATTTGCGTTACATACATACAAAATACAGTCGAATATATTTTATTATATATTTCCAGTCAATTAAAAAGGAAGTTCTTTAAAAACTTTTAGTGATTACGCTTACTTTGCTTTTTTTTTACTTTCTAATACTAGGTGGAATACCTTATCTGTCCAGGAGTCCATCTGGGGAGGTACTATAAACAAAAAAGCGCTTGCACTGCTCTGTTTCGTTCTGAAGGGTATAGAGAGCCCGTATAATTACATACTGTGAGGCATTCCATCTTGGTTGCAGGCATCGATTAACTGGAGTAGCCTCGTACCAACAAGTGGATTATAGGTTCGTTTGTCACTTTAAGGTTACAGCTTAAATACGTACCACTGCTGGGCACAGGCCTCCTCTCATTTCTGAGAGGGATTTAGGGCAAGGGTCCGCCGCGCTGCCCCAATTCGTGTTGGTGGACTTTACGTGTCTTCGAAATATTTTTTTTCTTATTTCTCAGACATGCAGGTTTCCTCACGATGTTTTCCTTCACCGCCAAACGCGTGGTGAATCAGCACTTAAAATTAACAATTTCATTAACAATTTCATTGGTGCCGACGGAGATCGAACCCGGTTTGTCATTTTAGTTTTATACAAAAATAATCTGAAAAATTGCTTGTTATAACTTTAAATGTTTTACCTTCACGAACCATTAACAAGTCATGAGTTATTCAGCCCTCAATAAAGCATAAAACAATCAGTGTGGATCGAACTTGAGTTGCTCGCGTACTTAATGTCCTCTAGACGATTTTTGGTCACGGCGGCCTGACTCAACCGTAACAATAAGCGCAGGACAAGTTTGTGCACAAACACAGGTATACTCTCTATTCCCTCACTCTCAGTCTGAGGACCGCAAATCGACGCGATCGGAGCGAGTTCAGACGTAGCAACAACTGCTTTACGTGCTTTCCATGGCACGGGAGTAACACACCACCAACATTCTGACTAGCATCGCCAACTTCCTAGGTGTAGCCCGCCTACTGAGAATTTCTTCACAGGAAAACCCAAAAACTGATTTTGGCTCGACCCGGGATTCGAACCAGGACCGAGACCACATGATCAGCAGTCACGCTTACGATCACTAGACCAACGAGTTAGTCAAAACTGCTCGTCAAATTTGTCGCGTTTTATGAAATTAAAAGCCCCATTTGGTTCCCAATTTTTGCGTTAGTATTTGCAATTTTGAACGTGTAGTGGTGGGTATCATAAGAGGCGACAGAGGGTAACTAGGAGATAGACAGCAGCGTCTGCCAAATAACAACTGTAAAAAAATTGCAGTTGCCAACACGCCTGCCAAGCGTGACAAATATGTCAACTATCCCTCTTATAAACTAAACTACGGAAAGGCTCGATTTTGATAGACTGTAATGTGAAAGTGGATGCATTTGGAATTTACCAGTGGAGAGCTTCATGTAATTAAATTAAAATATCACTTTTTATTTTAACTTCTTGTGTGACAGTAATGAGAGAAAAATCGAGAAAGAAGAGTTGAGTAATTAAAACACGAATAAAACACGAATGCAGTTGGTCGAGAGACGTCGGAGAGCCCCAGAAGGGTGCCATGTGTGTCATATTAAATTTATACGAGCTTTGCATTTGAGGTCCGAATGTGTATGGCATTGCAAGTGCCTGTCGAGGTTTTTATGGTTCCGCTGTTTTACAAGAAAATCTACCTTTTTTTTGTTATACATTTTTCCTGTGTCCTGTGTTTTAAGGGACTTAAAAAAGGAGGATTTACAATTCGACTGTATGTTTATACATGGTAGAGCCACGCTGCAGTTACATTATGGTTATATCACGAATGGGTCGGCTCGACCGGGGTAGACCACTCTCTCCAGAATACAAGCGTAAAATTATAACTTAATGGTGCTGTGTTTCGTATGGTGAGTGTAGAGAACCGGAGACCCTTTTACTGGAAACGAGGCATTCCTTCTTAGTCCTAAGGGGTGACAAGACATCTGCGTTTTGATTCTTAATCGAGTATAAATGTAGATATTTATGGGTCACAGCATCTACTTACCATCAGGTGGACTGTGTCGTTTGTCACCCTTATTCTATAAGAAATGTTTATTTTTGTTTTTATTTACTATTTTAAACCAGCGCTTGACTACTCTCCCACCTGATGGTAAGTGGTGATGCAGCGGAAGATGGTAAAGCGCACTGACTTAACAAAAGCCTATTCACTATTGCCTTGAAGACGCCTACATTGTAAGCGAATGGCAACTTATTCCACTCCTTTGCTGTACGCATGACGAACGATGAAGCAAACCATTTGGTTTGAATTCGTCGACAACGAAAGGGTGAAGACTTGCTGAGCGCCTGATTGTCCGATGCTGGAAGGGAATGTTTTGTATGTATGTTACGCAATATCTTCGTCAATTGTGAACCGGTTTTAAATAGGTTATACTTCAAGGGTGGCCCCGTATATATTGTTAAAATAGAATTTAATTTTCTCTCAGAAACAATAATCATTATATCACTGATAAACATATATGTGTGTATGTGTTTTTGAATATATAATTGTATAAGTAATATATATACTTAGTTAATTTTTATATAATTATTGTGTTGATCCTTAATTCTTTCTTTATAAATCATATTGTACCTCCAAAGTAGTGTTCACTGCTTACTTATAGGGTGACTGGTAGAGAATGCCTTAAGGCGTCAAGTCCGCCTTTGTACATTTTTGTGCAACGAAGTTTAAAGAAATAAAACACAGTGCTTGCTCAAATTAAAAGGGTTTGCCGCAATCGCCATTGTTAGCAGATTAGCGATCACATTACGGGCGTCTTTTTTGCTAATGGCCGCCATTTATCAGAATAACAGACCTGACATTTAAAAATTGCTCTTACGCTTTTTTCGATTTGTTAGATTACACAATTTTTCGGTCATTTGCCTTACCATAAGGGCTTAGAATGACTTTGAAAATGTGGTATAGAGATAAACAAAAATTATAATAATTCAATCAGCCTCTACTTTTACCGTTAACGTTATAATCTTTTAAAGTCCACTGCTGAATATAGGCCTCCCCCATAGATTGCCTCATGGGGGAGATATTTATCATAGTTGCCACGGTAGGCAAGCAGGTTGACAACCGCAGTTTTTTATTTTTAGTCGTTATTATGAAGACGCTGCTGCCCATCTCCTGATTTGTTTCCCGACACCTTACGACACCCACGGGATATATGGGGTAGTAGATAGAATAGAATAATTTTTTATTCAATATAGATTATATGTGTAATTCTTATTGAAAGTCATTTTTACTTTACCACTGGTTCGAAAAAAACCTCTGTCCTGGGAAGAACCAGCAAGAAACCCAGCGGGACTTTTTTTTAAAAGTAAATTTTACATTAATGGTTGTACAAACTATTTACAAAATTTATTTTAGAAACTGCTTGGAAACGACCACCTCATTCCCAGGGGTTATTATCAACCATGTAATCATTTATATTATAATAAACCTTTTTATACAGTTTCAGCTTAACAAAACATTTAAACTTGGTAATAGAGAGAGCCTGTACACTTTCCGGGACCTTGTTGTAATAGCGTATACATTGCCCCAAGAATGAATTACTGACTCTGTGAAGTCGAGAAACTGGTATCACTAGCTTGTGTTTGTTCCTAGTGTTTACAGAATGTATATCACTTTTTTTACTAAAACTACCTTTGTTTTTGTGAACATACATAAAATTTTCGTAAATATACTGAGAGGCCAAAGTTAAAATATTTATTTCTTTAAATTTATCTCTAAGAGACTCTCTCAGTTTTAGGTTGTAAATAGCTCTAATGGCTGTCTTCTGTAAAACAAAAATAGTTTCTGAAATATGTGATATTTATGTCACTAGAAACTATTTATGTTATATGATATTAGGAACTACTCGGTACCTAATCAGCCTGTACGTTCAGTTTGTTTCAAAACTTGTTTATTTAGTGTTCACAAAGCAGTGCGATTGGTATACCTACATTTATGACACATTACCCCTGCTTACTATTTCTAGTTCAACCTACATTCGTATGTATGACGGTACGCCTACGCGGTTCCAGGTCTCATTGTTCTATTCTATTCACCTAATGAGTCACTTCAATGAATAGCACAGTGTTGATTCTAAATAAAATGTGTAACGTTTCTTTACATACAATTTAATGTGTTTTTAATATCAATGTAAAAAAAAATCGTATTGTTTAGTTGGCTGATTTGTTAGACTACGTTGCTTACTCTGGTTTTGTTGCATATATCTTCGGGAAACACTCTTCTTAATTTACAGGACAATTAATTAGTGTTCTAAATGATGACCCATGGCATCTAATGTATTTCCCTATACAGGGTTATTTTTCAAAGAGAAGCCAAATTTTAAACTTAAGTTCAAATATATGAATAATGATAAACCGTTGTTGCAGTTTTGAAATACGAGTAACTACATTTATTTGAAATTAGCTGTTCCCCGCGACTTCGCCCGCGTGTAATTTATTACAATTGGATTTCATGGGTCCCGTCAAAATCGGTCCAGCCATTTCGGAGATTAGCCGGAACAAACAGACGGGCAGACAAAAATTTTAAAAATTGTGTCATTGTTATAAGCATCGTATATACTTTCATATGCATTTAGTAAAAAACTGTTATTTTGACGTTACAAACACGCACTTCAATTTTTTTATTAATTTGTATATATATATATAATTTGGGCGTGCGTAGTAAAATAGTAGGCGTTAGATATTTATGAATGACAATCAGTTAAAATAACGCGTTACCACGCATTTTTTCATTTAAAAGATAGAAAGGACAGAATGTTTGTGATTTATTAAATTAATTTCTGTTTTAATTATATCCACTACCCCATATCATTCCGTGGGCGTCGTAAGAGGCGACAAAGGGAAACAAATCTGGTGATGGGCAGCAGAGTCTTCCTAATAACAACTAAAAATAAAAAACTGCGGTAGCAAACCCGCTTGCCAAGTATGGCAACTATGGTAAGTATCCCCCCCTATGAGGCAATCTATGAGGAAAGATTATGTTTAGCAGTGGACTTTAATAGGCTGTAACGGTAACGGTAGTTGTAGGAGGAAGCTTCAAGAGCAATTAACAAGCAAACTGGGTTTGATCGCCGAAAAATTATTAGTTGAAATTTTAAATAATATCATGTGCTTGGCGTTGAATGAAAACACCGTGAGGAAACCTGTCTGAGAAATGAAATATTTCCAAGACTTGTGCAATCCGTCAACACGATCTGGGAAAGTGCGGCGGACTAATCGCTCCATTTCCTTAAAAATGAGTGGAGACCTATGCCCAGATGTGAGACGTATATATACTGTAACTTTACGTTACTGTATTTTTGCTATAATCTGTAACGAAGTTTTTTTTTATAGAATAAGGGTGACAAGCGAGCACAGAGCCGACCTGATATTTACATCTGTCCTCAATTAAGAATCTAAATGCAGATGCGTTGTCACTTGTTGTTGAGGACTAAGATGGAATGCCCCGTATCCAGTAAAAAGAATCTCCGGTTCTCTATACTCATATGAAACACAGCATCATTGAGCTGCTATTTTACGCTGGTATTCGGTGAGAGCGTGCTCCTTCCCCGAGATATTCGCGCTACAACCATAATATACCTGCAACATGGCTCTACCACGTATGCAGTATGCAGACAACTGCAGTATTAAATGCATTGATTTAAAGTTTCTTTAATACCTCTGCATCGTCTCGTAAATGACGTGACGTGATGGTGGCCATTCAATATATTTTCTAGCGGAAATTTCAGACTAGCGCTGAAAAGGCTTGATCAATTCCTAGCACGTTTAGACTTTAGATGTCACTAGCATGAGTGTCAGCTGTGGCCTCATATCAACGTTACTAAATGTGCCAATGTTACGGCTTTGTACGTAATATATTTTATGTTACTGCCAATACATCGCATCGATACAATTCTAATAAAATTTTATTTTATTTCGTCGACGGAATAGGTTCGAAACTCAAATTAGATAACATTTGTAGAACATTTTTTTTAAATTTATTGATTGAACTAAAACAATTGGCTAATTATGAACATTATTCTTTTGAAATGGTAAAATTACAACTACTTTCTAGAATAAAAAGGAATCGTAAGATTTGATTTAAGAAAAACTTTAAAATATTGCACATCCATTAAATTAAAGTAGTTGAAACCCGTGGTCCAAATTCCTGAGCATTGCACTATTATTATGTTTAATACAAAATTATATTTAAAAAATTATAGAGACAACCAAGAGACTGCATTTAAAGACCTTACTCAAATTTTATATTAAAATAGTGAATAGCTTCAGGAAAGTTTTAACCCAAGTGTACATATAATACGATTTCTTACAATTTATGCGAATACTGCGCATTGAAAAACGCTACAAATTCATGATTTCTTATATTTACGCGAACACAACATATTAAATGAAACACTTTTTACGGATTTTATCGCGTTTGATTTTCGAAAACTTTGGGAATTAAAAAGTTAAAATTTATTATCATCATCATCATTACAGCCCTTCACAAGCCCACTGCTGAGCATAGGCCTCCCACAATGAATGCCACAAAGCACGATCCTGAGCCACTTGCATCCATCGACTTCCTGCCTGTCTTACCAGGTCGTCACTCCATCTAGTGGGGGGCCGCCCCACACTTCGCCTACCGGTACGAGGCGAGGTCTACCTCAAAACTTGAAAACGAGATTGTACAACCAGTGCGTGTTGCCAGTAATGACTTATGAATCTGAGACGTGGTCCTTCACTGCTGGCCGTATGAGGAGGCTCAAGATCGCTCAGCGAGCTATGGAGAGGGCTATGCTCGGGGTTTCTTTGCGTGATAAACTTAGAAATGAGGATATCCGCAGTAGAACCAGAGTGACCGACATAGCCCAAAAAGTTAAAATAAAACGCGATAAAATCCGTAAAATTAGATTCATTTACATACAAATCAAATTCATGGATTTTATGGCAGTATCAGAGTTCAAACACCTTTGACCTTGCTCCCAGTCGCCGGTCAGGATTAGGCTTAAGAAAGATACTCTGTGATATACCGTGTAGTTGGCGGTGAAAGAATATCCACTACCCTATTTTATCGCGTGGGTGTCGCCCTCCTCTTACGATAAGAGGTAACAGAGGGAAACTGAACCAGGCGATGCAATTATAAAAAAAAAACATGCGTGAGTGTCGTGGAACACTCGGTTGGAACGAAGTTCCTTTCATAGTATATTATTATTGATAAACGTATTATATTTTTGATTAACAAATACAAATACGAGGGTGGATTGAAAAGTACTCGGCCTAACCAAGAAAATAAACACATACTAAATCAGTAATATTTTATTTTTCTACATAATCACCATCAAGTTCAATACACTTTTGCCACCTCCTTCCAAGCATTTAGACCGTTGAAAAATGATTCTTCCTTAGAGTCAAAATATGCGTCTACAGCTGCTTTGACCTCGTCGTTTGTCGAAAATCTTTGACCTCCCAAGTGCTTTTTAGGTTAGGAACAGAAAGAAGTCTGATGGTGCCAGATCAGGTGAATACGGCGGATGCGGTAACAGTTCAAAGCCACAGTTGTGAATTTCAGCCATTGACTGTACTGACGTGAACACGGGCGTTATCTTGATGAAACAGGACTTTTCTTCTGAGCATTCCTCGACGTTTTTCTTTATTTCCTCTCGTAAACGACGTAATAAGGTGCAGTAGTAATCAGAGTTTATAGTCTGACCTTTCAAGATAATCAATCATAATCACACCTTTCGAGTCCCAGAATACTGAAGCCATCACCTTATTTGCCGACAAAATCGACTTAGCCTTTTTAGGGGGTGGTGAACCAGGTCTTCTCCACTGTTTTGATTGTTGTTTTGTTTCCGGTGTACAGTAATGAACCCATGTTTCGTCCATAGTAACAAAACGATTCAAAAATCATCTGCATCGGCTTCAAATAACTCCAAACAGTCGCGTGAAATAGTCAATCGCGTCCTTTTTTGTTCAACTGAAAGCAGTCGCGGAACCCACCTCGCAGACACCTTGTGGAAACCCAACTCGTTGACAATGATGTTTTGAGTTCGTTCATAAGAGATGCCTATAATCTCGGCTATCTCTCTAATTTTTAATCTGCGGTCTCCCATTATTAAATCAAGTACTTTTTTAATATTTTCGTCAGTAGTTGACGTCGAAGGCCTTCCAGAGCGGGGTTCATTTTTCACACTCTCTCTACCACGCTTAAATTCTGCTATCCATTTTTTGACGGATGAATATGACAGAGCACAATCGCCTAATGTACTGACCATGTCATCATGGATGGCTTTTGATGATAGCCCCTTCTTATGGAGGTACTTAATGACGGCACGCTGCTCGATTTGCTCCATTCGCGGAAATTATGTCCGATTACTTTGTTAATAAATTTATAAAATCACAACTAATTATCGCACACGTTTCGAACTTCACACAATGAACTAGTCTGAACTGAACTAAATAATGTGGGTAGATTTGATTTTAGAATTGAATGGATCTGTGTTAGGCCGAGTACTTTTCAATCCACCCTCGTATATGAATTACTAGCGTCTATTAAAATCACAGATCATAGAAACAATAATCAATTAAAATGAAGCGTCATTTGAAATAATATTTCTTTCATTGTAAGATAAGAAAAAGTGCGAGGGAGATAAATGTTATTCCATCTCGCTTCCTTATAGCCGCCAAGGCCGTCTACACTACGTCAGAAGCGGTCGTGACGGAAAAATCTTACACTTTTTGTCGCCTAGCCCTCATCCGCCAAATCCGTGCCGTCCGATAAAGAACTTCGTTACAAAAAAATGCGGTTGCCAACCCGCTTTCGTGCGTGGTACCTATGGCAAATATCCTCGTGTGAGGTAATGAGCAGTAATGGTAAACAAGATTGTTATACCACCATCTATCAGAAGCCATGAGATTTTTCTGGCATTGCTTATAGTGGCCTCTTATGAAACCTGTGGGAAAACATAGGTTAGTTAAGATTATATACGCCTCCACCATACAGCAAAATAATTTTACTTAATGAATTTCAATTTGCAACGTAAAATGCCTTAGATAAAAATATTACATTGAGAGTGAAGTAAAGGTAGTTCGTTAGCAGAGAAGTATAAAAAAGTGTTTTTTCCATTGCATGAATTTTAAAGAGTTGAGTAATTAAAATGTGAGGATAGTCTGTAGACTTGTTTGGACTCAAAGACTCGTGATTTTAGTGTCGATGTAACGAGCTCTCATGCTAAGGTCATTTTTGAAGGTCATTGGTTGTTTTAGGGTTCTCATTTTAACTTTTATAATTTCGTTCACAGAATTATAAGTTATAGTATTTTTGACCCTAGGGGAAAAACACATTTTGAAGTACGAAAGGTTTTCTTCACAGCAACAAGGGTTGTATGAATAAAAAGACTTTTTTAATTCTTTAATATAATTACTGAACGTATTAGCAAATTAAAAAAAATGTATTTATTATATTTAATAATTGTAGTCTCAGGCGCAGACAAGGGGCGTTACAAAGTAGTTAAAAAGTGGTACAAACTCTTTGAAAGAGTAAATACTGGCTGTAAAGCTTAATTAAAATATTATGTAAGATATATTTAAAAAAAAATCCATATAAAATAGTTGGTTAAAAAAAAATAGAAGCCATTTATTTGCTGTTTCTTGTAGTGTGTTAGCCAGCAAAAAAAGAAAAAATTAACTCTTATTAATATCTGTGCTCGAAAATATTCACTATCTACGAAAAAGTATCAATATTTACGGAACGTAACGGTAAATGCTCTGCTGAATACTACAAGTCCACGTTATAGAGCCAAATTTAAACTTGGTAGAACATCGTAATGATTGCTCTCCATCGGGACCCCCTATGACAGCATGACTGTAGAAATAGTAAATAAAGTCGTAGTAGGTAATAAAGAAGAAGTATCAGAGAGGACAGAGATTTGAACATGATGAAGCAGTAGTCGCTGAACAGGAATTTATTGGTTTTCAGGACGAAGAGTTCTTGAGGAAGGAAATTTTGTCATGTTAAAAAATTAAATAACTTTAATTAATTGAAGTAACTTTTTCAGTATTTATTATATAGGACAGATAAAGGTATTGTGCCATAGATGTACCCAAAAATAAAATTAGTGTGTATATTAAGTCAGATAAAATAAAGTGAACCCATACCTACATACAATTTTTTCACACAAACCGCTTAAACTAATTAAATAAAAGCATTTTGATTACGTTCATGGCTGTATGAACTGCGATCCCTTTGACTTCCGTTCACGGGAAAATATTACGAAGACGTAATGTAAAAAAATATACTTAGCGTTGTTTCCATACAGGCGATACTAATATTACATAATAAACAAAAGCATTGTGTACATAATCAGAGGTTGAATGTGAGTGAGTGAGGGTTTGGAAGCATAAAATTTGTCATATTTTTTCTTTATGCAATTAAGAATGACAAACGAGCACGCAGTCCATCTGATGTTAAATGAATTCTGTGGCCCATATACATCTACATCCGGTTATTTCATTTATCCACCCTAAAAACAAAGGCTATGTTTATGTTATGCTATGACGTCAAATCAGTATACTATGAAGCCGTTCCTTTTTAGTTAACTATACTGGTTACTGCTTAAAATGGAACGCACTCCAGTATACTGTCATCCCCATTTGACACTGTTTTCAAATGAAAATATTTATCATGTACACTTTTCTGTTCAACAAGAAAAAAAAATTTGAATGTTGTTGCTTTTAAAATTTAATGTCCGAGTTTATTTGAATAATAATATTAATTAATAATAATAACAATAATTCGTGGAAGCTGTTAAATCTCTAGGCGCTGTTTTGTTTTTTGATCACGTGATCAAAGTACTGAGAGTACTTTACCTCGAAAGCGCCAGTGCTCACAGTATAAAAATGGTGGCGATTTTTGACATAATATATTTCTCTAGGGTACTGCGGCAGTATACTGGCAGTCCATAACGGAACGAATTTTTCTACAGTGAGAGCACTGAGCAGTGCTCGCGGGGTATATCGGAACACACCCAAAAACTACTATCCGAACCCCAGACGGGGTGGATAGTTGTAATTTGTATAATATTTTTCTTCCAATTTTCTTCCACGGCTGTTTACAGTCATTTATAGAAACATGATAGAAACTGGCCCCAGTACTTAGTTGACATTAAACTAGAAGTTTTCTTCAGAGTACAACTTCCTTGTGCATTCGACTACCACCAGCGATTTTTCACTATAAGGTGAGTCGCATGTTTATATGCCGCCTCTTGTGACAGAAATGTATTATTGCAATTAATTACAGTTTTATTGGAGTAAGTGTTTAAATGAATCACAGTATTGACTACTGTCACTACTGTGAGAAGAGTTATTTAAATCGGTTCATAGAAAAAAGAACCGTACTCGGTTTAAAATTTTAAAATGTCTTTTATTGAACCAGAATCTAGTAACAAGTTTGTGATTATTAAAAATTAATTAATAATATATTAAAGTGTTCGAGTATATTTACTGTTGAACTGTACTTGGGGTGAAAAGTCGGAAGAACAATCAGAAGTGAATCCCGTTTACCCAACCCATCCGGCGTGGATAGATAAACACGCGTTTAAGAGTATTCACCCTAGGGTGGCTGTTTTAGGATGGATAAACGTAATAACCGCCAACATCTATACTTGAGTAAGAATCAAAATGCAGGTGATTTCTTATATTTATACGAAAACTTAACTTTGACATTTATTACAACTAATTTTACGAATAGTATCGCCTTTAATTTGCTTATCTTTTCAGATGCGTTTTTGCAGATGCGTTGTCACCCCTGAACAGGGATTGTAAACCTGTGGCAAATTTTGGTACTATTATTCATTTAGGTTCTATAAACGGTTTAACTTTTCTTTTTTCACATGTACTATTACTCTTTAATGAAACTTACATAAAAACCGTATTAATGTTAGCTGGTAGCACTTTATAGAATAAAATCGTAAAAAATTACGAGTGTAATAACATCGATACAGTAACGCCACGGGTTACGTTCATGACTCGATATAGACGGCCAGCATCGGAACGTGTTCGGAATGTTCATGAGACCCTTCAAATGTAATTGTGCGAGGATTGTGGCGCGGAGTAACTGAGTCGATCGATTTTGTGAAACATAACGCAAAGCTTACTTTTGTTGCATAAGTTGTTAGGGTTCAATTATACGAATTAATAGAATCAGGTGTTACTTTGCCAAAATCCATAATATTAAAGATGTTAAAATTAATTTTGAAGAAAGTTTGAAGAATTTCTCCCACTCTCCCTCAATCAAAAGAAAAGATACAACACAAGCGATAATACGACACGTGTTTAGCCTTTAAACGAGACATCCAGGCGAAGTAGATTCTGCGGTGGCGGACCGTTAAGTCACAAGGTCTTGCACGAAATTTAGGGAGGGTGGGAGGTGCTCTTTAAACTAGGTGGTCAAATCATTTTATTTGATTATGCGGATCTTAGCCAATTAAATTGTAACCACTTTTAATCAATTATCTTCATCTATACGGATAAATAAAAGTAAAGTGTCTGTCTGTAATATCGAAATAACTGCCTTTTATGTAGCCTATTATAAATAGCCTTTGTAAAATTTGAAAATTCACGGACAGATAGAGAACAATGCCAGGACTGATCTAAGTTATATTTTATAATTGATAAAATAAATGATCATTGATGATTATTTTAAAATCTAAATGACGCACATTAATAAATCTCACACAAGTGAATCCGGTCGTATAAAATAAATAAATCTTGCAAGGACTCTAAATTTAGATCTGTCTAAATGATAGTCTGGCTAGTGTCAGCTCCTAGAGTTCATGTCGGCGAGTATAGTAAACCCACGGTTTTGTAAGTGTCGTGAGTGGCAGCCGCTCGAAATGTTGCCACAGGCTTTTCTGCGCTGCACGATGCGCCGAAATCTCATATTCATTCAGCCCTTACACTTAATGCAATCAGCTTCTTAACTTTTACCAAAACAGATAAAAATAAAGGTTTTCTTACTTTTTATTAAAATGTTAATTATTTCACCGTTTTGATTGGTCTGTGGAATATCAAAAGTTCAAGTCAACAACAAGAATGTCGTTTGAATATACATACATCCCTCATTTTTTATAAATTTACATCCCTCATTTTTTCACCTTGAATTTTTATTCAAATTTTTATGGGACCTCCCTGAACTATACCCCATTTTAAAGAAGAGTCATTAAATCCGTTAGTAAAAAAAGAAAGTACTTATAAAATAATTTTTGTCCTGCGGCTTAATCCTTTTGTATTTCGTCTAATGAATCCGAGGAACTGCGTGGCTTTTTTAATAATATTGTTTATATGTGATGTAAAAGTTAACTTTCTGTCAATAGTAACTCCTAAGTCCTTGGTTTCTTGTAACTCTTGTAATACTACATTATCAATCGAATAACTAGAGACAAGTAGGCTTTTCTTTCTGGTATATTTTACATGAAAACATTTGTTAACATTAAGGATCATACTATTGACGCCACACCAATTAGTGGTTCTATCGAGATATCCTTGTATTAATTTAGTGTCTTCATCGGACTTTGTAATTTTATAGATTTTTAAGTCATCGGCAAAAAGTGAGCACTTGTAATGCTTTTTACCTCTGTGGTTTACCTCATTTATGAAGGCCAAAAACAACAAAGGCCCCAGATGGGAACCCTGTGGTACCTCAGAGCGAGCGATGTATCTCTCAGATTCAAACCCATTTACTACTACCGTCTGAGGTCTCTGGCTTAGATAGGATTCGAACCATTTATTTAAAGAGGCATCGATGCCGTATTGTGAAAGCTTGTTTATCAGAATCTGATGGTCAACCTTATCAAATGCGCTACAAATCCAAAATCAAGTACTTCACTAAACTCTAAAGTTCGAACAAAATGGCACATATATATTATAATTAAATGTAATTAAACTTTGAAAAAAAAAGTCTTGAATTTGTATGTAAAATAAGAAGAAACTTTTTCCCCGACCTTATATATTAATGATTTCTTATGTTTACGCGAACACGACACATTGAATGAAACTAGTTTTTACGAATTTCATAGCGTTTTATTAACTTATTTTATATTCTAGTCCCTAGTGACGTTCGAGTACTTTACATTACCCATGGAAAGTACTCGAAACGTCGGAAATATTCAAATAATTTAATAAAACTCGATAAAAGCTGTAAACTAGTTTTAGGTTATATTATATTTAGTAAGTGGTGCTACGTGATGTAAATTTTCCCAAATCAATGTTTTTCCTCGAGATCTTAACTTTTAATAGAATTTGTTACCAAGTTTTGAAGTTTGTTGGTGATCCAGTTAATTGGAAATTTGTTTTTATTTTTGTTTTAAAGAAATTTACTTATTTTGTTATTTTAAGGAAATAATTTAATCTAGACAATACTTTACATTGATAGAAGTGTAGAAATATGATTATAAAGTACATACTGATTTTAAAAATCAATAAAATCCTTAAATTTAGTTTTATACATATTTTTTATCCATATAAAGTCGAAAAAGGGGATGAAGATTTATTGGTTGGTAATACCAATATATCTGTATGTTCGCCCTTAAATAATTATTAGTCGTTGGTTATATTATCAGATTGTATTTCAATAGATTTGTCATTTTTGTTGAGCTGTAGCTATATTATGGTTGTATGTGCTGGTATATGGGCTCGACTCGACCGGGGAAGAAGGCTCCCTCAGAATACCAGCGTAAAATAGTAGCCTAATGCTGCTGTATTTCGTATGGTGAGTGTAGAGAACCAGTGACCCTTTATATTGGATTCAAGGCATTCCATCTTAGTCCTCAGGGCTGGCAACGCAGATGTGTATGGGCCACAGCATCCACTTACCCTCGGGTGGACTTGGTGCTCATTTGTTACTCTCATTCTTTAAAAAGATCACTGCGCGGTCGTATCGCGGTTATATCATATTAATTAGATTATTGTTCTACACAGAGTTTTATAATAATTTGTTTCATTAGCACCGTCCTCATTATAAGAGTATTACAATTATCTGGTGAATAAAAGTTTCTCTTGAAGGCGGGATTGATTTAAATAACCGGCCAAGTGCGAGTCGGACTCGCGCATGAAGGGTTCCGTACCATCGTAATACACGTTTCTAGTGGGGGAGCCCCCTTTAATTTTTAATTTATTTTCATTTTTATTATCTGTTGTTATATCGGCAACAGAAATACACACTCTGTGAAGATTTCAACTGTCCACCTATTACGGATTATGAGATACATCCCGCTGATAGACAGACGGACGGACGGATAGACGGTCGGACAGCGGAGGCTTAGTAATAGGGTAACTTACAGGACCCTAAAAAGCAGTATTTGGATAAACAAAACCACAAAAAACATAAATAAGCGACAGCAGCCTCATTTCATCATTCCACTACTGTCGTGGACCACTTCTAATAGGCGTTTTAAGCTTACGGAGTGGTTAAAGTGATAGCATTATTAGTATTTTTTTTTAATTTGTAAACAATATCAAACGATTCCTTCAACTTGCGTTCCCAAAACCCTTTCTTATTTCTATTTCTAGTTTACTTCTGTTAAAGCGAAATGTTTAAAACTATTTGTTTTGTTTCTTTGTTATCCATCTAATCAAACAAAGACAAACTACAAATATTTAGAGGCTAAATAGATAAACATAAATTCTCCATATATTAAGTATTTTAAAAATATTTCAATTGTGCTCATATAACTATTTGATAACATTATTTCATTCAGAAATAAAAAAACAGCCTTATATTATTTAAAAGTCCAATAAGTACAATGTTAGGTTTTAACTTTTAATAAAAAGTAAAAGCCGAGTTTAAGGAACAAAACCTAATAAAATAATTTTAACATAAGAGCTTCTGAAATCGGTCGGTGTCAAAAACAAAAAGAGACTTGAAGAGAAGAATTGAAGCGGAGCTTTCATTGTAAAATTATTATTATTATTAACATAATATAATATTATCTTATTGACATCTGATCGTTATAATGACATTGTAAAAAACTAAGAATTAATAATTGTGGTATTTATACGCCGATACCGGTAAGACATGGAAATGATCTGGAAGTATAATGCAACAACTTATTGTACCATGTCTCTGAATAAATAAATAAATATTTTATTTTATGTTTTAGTGTCTGATAAGTGACAAACGTGTTCTTTACTTAAATTAAAAAAAACTTCCCTTTTGTTTCTTTGAACGACTACTTTAGCTACCCAACACTACACCCTATTAAAAGTCCTCTGCTAAACATAGGCTTCCCCATACATTGATTCGTAGGGTAGTATTTGCCTCGTAGGGGGAATATTTGCCATAGTTGCCACGCAGTAACCCACTTGCCACGGCAGACGGATTCATAACCACAGTTTTTTTTATTGTTTTGAGTGGATCAGAAAGATGATAGCGCCCACCTTCTTTTTACATCCCTCCGTCCCTTTTTACGATATCCTCGGGATGATATGGGGTAGTGAATTCCGTTACGCTGCCATTACACGCCCCCTAACAGTGGGAAGTTCTATATTATGGAGACTGTAATAATACATGCACACACGGAGAAATTGTTAATTTGTATGGTTGTAACTATGCCGCTGTGCTGGAGTCAAACCTTAAGCTGCTGGCATATCCAGGCGTCAATTTGTGTTTCTTTTTATAGAATAAGGGTAACAAACGAGCACACAGTCCACATGGTAAGTGGATGCTGTGTGGCCCATAGACATCTACATTTATCTTCGATTAAGAATCAAAATGCAGATGCTTTGTCTCCCCTGAGGACTATGATGGAATGCCTCGTTTCTAGTAGAAAGGGTCTCTACGCTCACCATACGAAACACAGCAGCATTAAGCTGCTATTTTACACTGGTATTCTGTGAGAGCCCCGGTCGAGCCAACCCATTCGTGATACAACCATTGCTGATTATTATATTTTATTTTTATTTTATAGCTATCTATCTTTAATCGTAATTACGTGTTTTTGTTTTAAAAGTGAATTATTGAACTGGCGTCGATAACGATAATGGGTAAGTAGCCTAATGGCGCAACAGATTGATTTTTAGCGGCTTAATGATTGCAGTCACGTAGCTTACTGTATGTAATGTTTATAATTAATGTGATATTTATTAGATTATATATTAATTTTATACGTTACTTATTGGAAGAAATCTATTAGTACTATATTTTACACAAACTTTTTCTTTGATAATGGACTCGTGCGGTTGGACTTTTGCCAGTTTCAAGTAATGGGAAATTATCTTTTATAATTATTTTTTATGATTTGTTTTGAAACTTCCCCACAATATGTTGATGCAACACATAAGGAGATTTTGGGAGAATTTGCCAACAGCTTAAACCATTAGACAGTTGGTGACGACAGTGTGTTAAGTTCTTAAGGCGCCTAAGCGGACAAAATATCTTGAGGCTTATATCAAAATCGGCACATTTGTTTTGTCCTTTTTACTTTGTTTTTTCACATGCACAGACACCTAATACACAGAATCGTATCACTTTTTCGTATTAAAATCCACTTGAAAACATTATTTGATCGACAACACAGGTGGAACAATCCGCCGGCGATCAAGTTTCCGTCATAACTCCCACATACTCTTTATTATTAATTGTTAAAATCATAGGTGATATTAATGTCTCATAATAATCCTCCAGACCGAATTTAGGTCACCCCGGCCAATCTCATCGGAGACCAGTCATCTGCGCAGGACAGGATTATAGTGCCCGAATGTACGCGCAAGCACAGGTGCACTCTCTATTCTCTCACTCTCATAGTTCGATGGGATGGTGATACCACACGACCGGAGAGAGATGAGGCGCAGGACCTACGGCTTTACGTGCTTTTCAAGGTACAGGCGTGAAAACATGGCCAACTTCCTGACTCCGGACTGCTATTGAAAATTTCTTGACAAAAAAACCCCAATAACTGATTTTGGCTTGACCGGACTTGAACCCAGGACCTCATGATCACGAACCGCGTTTACGACCACTAGACCAACGAGGCAGTCAATGTCTCATAATAATATCATCACAGAATGCTATATACTAATTAAGGTTGAAATGTATATGTAAATTATTAAAATAAAAGTTTAATAAATCATATTTTTCGTTTAAGTAGATACGTAAATAACATTTTATTTTAAAGTAAGTTATAGGCTCTAAACAATATTTTTGTTATCTAAACATTTTGTGGGACCTGTTTTCAGGTTCTAATAGCATTAACTTCACATTTGACAGTTTGACAGTTCTTTATTTAATATCAGATTTTGTTTACATTGTTTAGTGGTGATTCCAATTTTGCACAAAACTGTTTATCACGATGGCAATTTAAAGTTATATTATTATTATTTTTTGCATAAGTTATCTAAATGTTTTATAAAGAGCCATTAGTATTGAAATTGGCTTTTAATTAAATGAACAAAAATTGTTTAATTATTTTAATTCGAATTCAAATTATTCATACATAGTGCATACTAACAGAACGCTGAAAAGAATTATGCAAATTCGTTATAGCGTATTGTTCTCGTACTATGTACTTCATGTGAATAGGACGAATATGTTAAGGAGGCATTTTAATTATCGTACCGAACCGAAGAAGACTCGGAGGCCCATTTAACTGCTTACAATTCATTCCATCTTAATCCACAGGGGCAACGACGCATCTACATTTTGGTTTTTAATGGAGGATAGATGTTGATGTCTATGAGCCACAGCATCCACTTAAGATTAGGTGGACTGTGTGCTCCTTTGCAAAACTTAGCCTATAAAAAAATAACAGGTCTGTTATTATTAAAAATCCTTTGCGAAATATAAGTGTGTAGTAAAATAGTATTGTATATTTCACCTTTGTCTTTAATACTATTAAAAATGTCAAAATTCCATTACCTTAAGCTCCTACCTAAATATTTACCTCCCCACAGATTGTCTCATGGGGGGGGGGGGGGGGGGGGGGGATATTTGCCATAGTTACCACGCTTTGCAGACGCGTTAGCAGCCGCAGCTTATAATTTTTTAGTTGCAATAGCAACTATTTATATAAATATTAAGAAGACGCTGCTTCCCATCTCCTGGTTTGTATCTGTCTGTCGCCTCTTACGACACCCACGGGACGATATTGGGGAGATAATATTTTTATACCGCAAACTTATTTACACCAACGAAATAATTTTCAGTGCTATGCGCGTAATATGCCACGGCGGCCTAACGATCCATTATTATTTATTCGTCCAGTAGGTGCAAGAGGCGACTAGTTGAATATTTTGCCATCTTCTGTCTTTCTGTCCGAATACAATCTTCACAAGTCTTACAAGTCTTCAAGGCAAGTGTGAATAGGCTTTTGTTACGCTAATACTGCGATTTACCATCTAGGGCCTAATCACGACTTACCACTCGGTGGGATTGTGGTCAAACACTGGCTTATAATAAGAAAAAAAAAGACATTGTAGTATAAGTGTCGCACTTACCCTAGACATAATAATATACCCAGAGTAACGACGGACATTAGCGACAAAAAAGAGAGGCCATTTTGTATTTCAATTATTATTTAGTTGAACTTGAACGTGAGCCGTGATTTATTCACCGTAATTACTTTAATTACAGCTTATTACTGATTCAAGCATTTTCTATTTTCAATGTCTGGGTTATAAGGGGCTTTATTCATCCAAGCAATTCAGGGTGAGCTTTGGCGCGCTTTCAATTCGTAATAAAAAAAAAAATCTTTTTATAAAGAGTAAAAGGCAGACTTCAAAAAATGAAAATAATTTACACATTATAGCCTTAGGAGTTGGTGGTTAATATATAGTATATAGAAGAATTCAGAAGCTGTTAGATGGAAATTATTTTATAATTTTAGTGTATTATTATGTACTTTATATTAAACGTTGAATTTTTAGGGTTCCGTAGTTACACAACAAGAAACCCTTATAGTTTCGCCATGTCCGTCCGTCCGTCCGTCCGTCTGTCCGTCCGTCCGTGGTTTTGCTCAGAGACCCTAGGTGCTACAAATTTGTAATTTGGCATAGTTATAGATATTAATCACGCCTAGAAAAATGTGAAATAAAATCTTAAAAAACATTTTTATTTTGGGTATTTCCATACAAGTATGGAGGATATACCAAACAATGGAGGATGATTTTTTTCACCCGTCTATTCCATCATGTGGGGTATCGTTGGATAGGTCTTTCATAAACACTGGGGGTGTGGAACAACATCTTTTCGATTCAGAGGTCCGTTTGCGAAATGTTTAGCTTTAAAGTGGTATTTTTCATTAGAGTCATATGTCGCCCCCCTCTATTTTAGGAAATGTGAAAAGTATACATGATAGGAGTATATATAATGTAGTTAAAAGGAAAACTATCACAACTAAGTAGAATTAAGAAGTTAACGAGTAATAGTCGACCAACTTATGAAATGCACTTGGATTAGTAAAAATTTCGTTACAACTCCATAGAAAATGACCTAAAACTAGCTGCATTATAACTTTGTAATGTTATTGTAAACTGTTAAAAATAAACATTTTGTATGAAGAAAACGACTTATATGCATTACTACTATTAGCTTTACTTTTTCATTTGCGGGATAGATAGGGTATTATTATCAAAATCGAAAAGTTTTTAATCTTTTTTGAATACCACTCCCTATAAGGCTGATTTGAAAATAAGTCCTTCAGTTACGATCTTCCTATTTGGGCCCATTTTTAGTCGTTATAGCGGTCAAACCGCGAACTCACTTATTATGCTCATTATCAAGGAAGCCCACGTATTGTGACGGGCAACTACGGAACCCTACCTCTACATTGTGCGTGGCCCGACACGCACTTGGCCAGTTTTTTTTTATCACAAGCTCAATGTAACAAAGAGAATATAACGTCTAAATAGTTACACTAAAAACATCATTTCCCTATTTTCTCAACCATAGGGCTGGAATTTTACTCCATATTTACATGGGACCACCCCTGCACAACATAGGATTAAACCTATTTAATAAAAAAAAACATTAAAATAGGTTCACAAACAAAGAAAATATCGCGTAACACATACAAGAAAAGAACATAATATATTTGAATGTAGGCTAATAATTTACCTCTCACCAGATGTCGCTGGTTGGGACTCAGGTGAAGTTATTTGTTACACAGAGTCGCCATAAGTGAAAAGTTGCGTTTCAAATAAAAGTTTTTCGGTTTCTAGGTGTATATACCTATATACATAAAACAATGCCTCAGTGGTTGCTGTTTAATTTCCTGCACTTTTTAATTGTATTTTTTTTTTACTTTTAGGAACATCCATAGTTTGGTTTAACTTGTACTATTATTTATTCCGTGGTTTAACCATTTTAATGTAATTTGTATAAAAATAACGAATATTTCAGAAACATAAAATTTTATAATTTCCTAACAATTTGTCTTCCTCTCCATGAAATCTGTTCAACATTCCATCTCATTCCAAAGTGGCGCTACCCTGGTGGCAGTAAAAGTTGTGGATGCCCTATATAGTCACTCATTGAGAAACTCTTCCGTTGCCAAAACTAAGGTATGCAAAGTTAATAATGTAATGGGAATAGTATGGGTAAATTTTATTTTTCTTCCTTTTCATTCAACCTTATTACAGCCCTTCACAAGTCCACTGCTGAAAATAGGCTTCTCCCAAGGAATGCCACAAAATGCATGTCTTAGCAGGTCGTCACTCCATCTAGTGGGGGGACGCCTTACACTTCGGCTGCCGGTACGTGGCTGCCACTCGAGAACCTTTCTTCCCCATCGTAAAAAAAGTAATATTTTCCCCATCGTTTGTCAGTTCTTCGAGCTATATAGCTGGCCCATTGCTACTTCAGCTTACTAATCCGTTGGGCTACGTCGGTTATTTTGGTTCTAATGCGGATATCCTCATTTTTAAGTCTATCACACAGAGAAACCCCGAGCATACACCTCTCCATAGCTCTCTGAGCGACTTTGACTTTTCCTTTTCATTATAATTCCGTAAATGTCGTCTGCTGAACATGGAAATGTCCTCTGCTGAATATGGAAATGTCCTCTGCTGAATATGGGTATCTTTCGTTAAATGTATTATAGTTCGGAGTCGGATTGGTGATCGTACAAAACGTCTCGTACCTTTGATGCTGCTTTGGTTTTTGTATTTTATATTTCACCATTTTTATGTCGACATTCCACGCAATTGACATAAATAGTTTTTTTGATTAGTTTGCCATAGCGTTCGTAATTTGAACAACAAACGAATAGAACAATTCACCGGCGTCTGTCTTTCCACCCCATTACAACGTAGATGTCTTAAAGGGAATAGTGAATTTGCTATTTTTAAGGTAAACCACAGTTTTAGCACTTTTAGCTAAATCAGCAGTTATTATTATATGGGATGGTAATCCAGCATCAGCTTATAATATGTAAAAGGATATTTTTAGGGAAAAAAACTCGTTCTTTTTAACAATGGATTTTATCTAGTTACGAACGGTGACGGAAGCGACGGCTGAGAAACAATTTCCAATACCGCGAGACTACTTGGAAAACAAACAATAGTATATTCTAGTGACAATCATAATTTAAAAAAATTGTCTTAATCGTCACGCTTGCCTGGCAGATATATTGATGATCGCAGTACAAGACGTATCGCACCTTTGATGTTGCACGTCGCAGGTTTAAGCATCTTACGCCTGGCGTAAACACGATTCTTATACCGCCATTTCTTGGAAGCCATAATTATCTGGCATTTTTCAAAGGCTTCTTACGACATCCACGAGAAGAAATGGGGTTATAAATTTTCTAATAACACCACCACACAGTAGTAAAAGAAAATAGTGGTAGAATCTACTTTGTCATTCTCCTTGGCAAGGCTTCCCTTTTAGTTTTCCCGACAGCCTAATTAGGCTATAAAAATATATTACTAACATAATTCCATACGAGTGAATCCACGACAGACATAGAAATGTATGCAAAGGTAGATTTCGTTAACTGGTAACATTTCCTTATCGTATCGTGAACAGCGCACTTAGTTTATTTACGACCCTATTTACGATACGCTCGGACCTGGGCCTGAATATTTTATCAACAATTTCACGACTGCTTAGTGTTTATATATTTGGAGAAAGAAGTTGAAGTAGCTTTGATTTTTGATAGAAAAAATAATACGTTTCTTTCGAATCCCCCACGAAATAAGTTTTCGTATAACCTACAAATAATTGTTTCTGGTCTGAATTTTTGTCCTTGTGCAATTTATGTTTGTAAACTGCCTTCACGATACGGGAGAAAATCCTAATGTAGAGGTAACGCTTTTAAAAAAGAAATCAAATAAAAAAATATTCACCTTCCTCTTGATGTGAAGGAGTTATCTCTTTTGTAAACCTCACTCGCAATAGCGAGTCGGGTATACTATACTGTCGATAAACTAGCATGACTCTATTTATTTACATCAAATTGTATCTACCATCAATATAACGAAGCTAACCTATCTAAGTAATAATTTA
This sequence comes from Parnassius orleans, assembly GCA_029286625.1. Classification (NCBI taxonomy): domain Eukaryota; kingdom Metazoa; phylum Arthropoda; class Insecta; order Lepidoptera; family Papilionidae; genus Parnassius; species Parnassius orleans. Next base: position 2,035,475 of record JAGSMP010000028.1, read on the forward strand.
ATATATTATGCTAGTGGTCGAAATTAGACCGTAAATCATTAAATTTTTAGGTTTATATTTTAGGTAAGCTGTATTCCAACCGCACATTAAGTTTTTAAACACAGATAATTTATATAGGTATAAGATATTTAAAAAAAACGCTTTTTTTTTTGCTTAAAACGTAGAGATTATAATATAATTTTCCCCTAATTAATACTTATACTATAATAATACGACGTTTGTATACCCACAAACACACACACATCACACACACACACACACACACACACACACACACACACACACACACACACACACACACACACACACACACACACACACACACACACACACACACACACACACGCACGCACGCACGCACGCACGCACGCACGCACGCACGCACGCACGCACGCACGCACGCACGCACGCACGCACGCACGCACGCACGCACGCACGCACGCACGCACAATCACTCACACACATTTTATTTTATTATTACTTTACCCTTTTTAACTTTGTTAGTTTTTATGTTGTTATTTTTTTATTCTTCTTAAATTTTATATTGTTTGCTAGTTTGCCACATTACAACTATGTGTCTCTGAAAACGGGGAAGACGCTGTAGCCTGTAACACAGTTTTCAACTATCACGGGTTACAGAGTTTCAATATGATTTGTGTATGTATAAGTTATGTGAGAAACAATAAATATTATTATTAATACTCCTAATTACCAAAGTAGTTACTCAGAAACATAGACTTAGAATATACTAAACATTATGAACGTCAACAAACGACTTATTATGTCCAAGCGACATTTATGTGTTGATATTGGCAGTATGAATGTAAATAATGTATGTTTTATTAATTTTATTAAATGAATTTGTAACACATATTTTTAATAAATTTTATTCTCCACGTCAACTTAAACTATGCAAAATGTCACACTCCTCATTGCGCCCAATATGCTAAAAAGGACACAAAGTTTTCCCTTTACGTTTTTTCTTTTATATTCTACTAAGCCAGCGCTTATCTACAATCCCACCTGATGGTAAGTGGTGATGTAGCCTAAGATGGTGAAGCGCAATGACTTAACAAAAGCCTATTCATCCTTGCCTTGAAGACACCCACATTGTAATCGGATGGAAAAACAGATGCTGGCAACTTATTCCACTCCTTTGCTGTACGCATGATGAACGATTGATATATTAGATTCTAATTTATGTAATTAATTTACTTTTAGATCGATTGTACACAAAATGCGAATGAAATGAAATTAGTATTGACGTCAGTTGATCTGTGGTTCTATATCTATATGTTACCTCAATTACAGTTGCCGATGCAATTAGCAAATCAAACTACTTTGTATTCCATTTATGATTTTCGTTTTAGAGATATAAAGAGAAGTTTGATCAAGTTACTAAAATTTTCTGCCAGTTTACCGTCCATCTGCCTTCCTGTCTTCTTTGTTAAAAATTAAGATACGCATTTCTTACATTATTTGATTTTACAAGATTATTTCAATTTTCGTTTTCATCTTTTCTTATGAAAAAATTACTCCTACAAATTGAAGAACAATGTACTTACGCACAAATTACTTCAATGCTCCCACATGTTTTTATTGTAGGTCCTATGGGCGTTTTATGTAGAAACAGAAACAGAAACTTTTTTTATTCAATATAGATTATAAATAATACTTATTGAAAGTCACTCTTTTGCTTAATTACCACTGGTTCGAAAAAAAAACCTCTGTCCTGGGAAGAACCAGCAAGAAACCCAGCGGGACTTTTTTTTTAAATAACAGCTTCCAATCATGTATGTTACACAATTAACCACACAAAACAAATTAGAAATATCTTGGTAGCGAACACCTCATTAGACACATTATATACATTTGCTCTCACAATTATTGACACTTTTTCTATAGGTACGAGTATCGTCAGTCTGCCTTACATCTAGCAATGGAACCTTATTAGAAGAAGTAAATTTTTTGACAAACTTACTTACAGTAGGTAATAATTAACTAGTTCTCTATACCTTTCAGACTGAAATGTAACAGTGCAGGCAGAAATAAGTAAGAGGGCGGTACATACCCAGACAGACTCCTGGGCAGAAAAGGAGTCATACCATCAAGTAAATTAAATTATTTCATTTAGTTTCGCCCTGATCATATTATGTCGTATCTGATTTAAAAACCAATTTATTTATAATATTATACCGGTACCAGATAAGCCGATTAGTAATACGATGATAGGAATAGAAAAATTTTGATAATAAATAATATAGGTTACTTATTGAAAATCATTCTTATGTTTAATTTACGACTGGTTCAGATAATACATCTATACCGGGATGAATCAGAAATTATAATATTTTTTTTAAACTGCTTATAATATTTATGTATACATATACATTACATTTTCGTAAATGTATTGAAGGCCAAAGTTAATATATTAATATGCATTTTTTTTTGCCTTAGAGACTCTTAGGTTTTAAATCTTAGATTGCTCTTGATTGATTAATGTGTGGCGGCACTGTCGTCGCGCCACAAGCGAAAATACATCGAAGTCTAAATCGCGCTATCAAAGTTCCGAACCAAAAACAGTATATATAGAATAGCTCCGAACTACCACTCGGAGCGTTGGCCGCTCCCCGGGCAGACCACCTTGCCCGGCGGGAGATCTCTCCTTTTCATTCCACCCGCCACAGTGGTGACCAACCGACGTGATATGAACACGCAACCAACAACCTTCGGAAAAACTACCTTCAAATCTTCGTCATCGTCCTCAAGTACCCCCATTCATTCGCTCCCGAGCAGATATTGTCTGCAGTTTTCACATTCTGCAAGCCACCTAGCTTTACAAAGGTTCATCGCAGCACTGGAATAATAATGCTTCCTGTTCCTTCAAGCTACTCTCTGCGCTACAGTGTTCGGCACGGCTCTGAGCCTTACTGCTCGCCTCTGCTTCACGGCACTCTCGTAGATTACTTGCCTTCTTCTCGACTCCACCGCAGACTACAAGGCAAATACCCTGGCACTTGCACATTCGTCGACATCTAGACTGCACTATCGACCTCCGGTCTGAGCAGAGGGGGGTGATGTGGCAGCGCTGTCGTCGAACCACAAGCGAAAATACACCGAAACCTAAATCGCGCTATCAAAGTTCCGAAGCAAAAATAGTATATATAGAATAGCTCCAAACTACCACTCGGAGCGTTGGCCGCTCCCCGGGCAGAACCTTGCCCGGCGGGAGATCTCCCCTTTTCCTTCCACGGCCACAAATGATTAGAATTAAAAAGTTGAGTGTTCTGGCAGACGTACGCAAGCGCTGCGTTGTCTGGGTGCTAAAGAAGGTGAAGGATTCCTAACTTAAGTCCACTTGTCATACCTACATGATATTAATTTTGAGGCACAAACTGTCAAGTATACTGGGAGTAAGCTGTTCTTTGATCCACCAGCACTACTAGCAATAGACTAGACGGGTCAAGTTTTTCAAGTTTCGTGCACGGCGACATATTATTGAAGTTAGCCCATCTTAAAAGCACCAAACAATTGACTGTAGCATTGTTTTGGGATCGTAGATATATAGTCATGTTCGAATGAGTATCCAATTGTTTTATATATAAGAGGGGACAAACGAGCATGCGGCTCACTTGATGGTAAGAAACTACCTCCGCCCATGAAACACTGCAACACCAGGGGGATTGCAGATGCGTTACCTGCCTTTTAAGAAAGAGTAGGCTCTTTGCTTGAAGGTCCCTAAGTCGTATGTATCAATAAGAATATTGTGAATGTTTTTTCCACTGCCGGTGTCAAATTTCTCTTATGAATTGGCCGGCACGAATTCTCCCGACGGTGTATTTGCTTATCGGTAAGTTTGTGTGCATCTAATACAAACAATGCTTACGGAGAGAATGTAGGCCCTGAGAGATGGTTTGCATGTTCGATTGGTGTTGCTGATCTAAAACCCAGTTTTCTTCCAAGCTCTGCATATACCAGGTGGCCCAAAAGTCACAACACCATTTAAAATTCAATTAACGTTTTACAATTTTCTATTTTTTAAAATACAGTTAGTGTAGGAACTGAAGCCAGCATTCAATAGGCGTATGCGGCCCAGATTCATGAATTGGCAAAGCTAGAAGCTGATTTCATTCAACATCTCATTATGGGGGACGAGCCTTAACTGGCCGCTACGCTCGCCCGACTTAACTGCTCCAGATTTCTTTCTATGGGGGTGTTTGAAAGATATTATCTTCGAAAAATTCAGCAATTAAAGGCCAACTGTGAAGAAATTGGAGGGATAACTCAAGAAACATTACGACAGGTGATGAATCACGCCTTAGAAATAGCGCGTCAGTGTAAATAGCAAAATGGTAGTTATTTAAAGGATGTTATTATCAAAATGATATAAAATTTATTTCCACGAAGCTTGTTTTTGTTTATGAAAGAATAAATGCAAAATATTAAAAAATTAAAAAGTTACTCCATTCTACAATGGTGCTCGACTAAGTTTTTCGACGGCTCGAATATTTTGTTATTTACCATCTGGTGGATTGTCAGCACGCGCTGAGTGGCAATCTTAGCCCCTCTAGAATTATTCTTTAATTTTTTTATACATTTTTTTATCATATTACAATATTATAACAAACTTGTTGGTCTAGCGGTTGTAGTAGTGCGACTGCTGACCATGAGCGCCCTGGTTCGAATCCCGGGTCGGGCCAAAAAAAGTCAGTTATTGAGTTATTGAGTCAGGAAGTTGGCGGTGTCTCACCCCCGTGCCTCGGAAAGCACGTAAAATTGTTGGCCTTGCGCCTGATCTCTTTCCGGTCGTGTCGGATTACCGTCCCATCGGATTATAAGGGTGAGGGAATAGAGAGTGCACCTGTGCTTGCGCATACACTTGGGCACTATAATACTGTCCGGCGCGATGGCTAGTCTCCGTTGAGGCTGGGCGCCGTGACCGAAATTCGGTCTGGAGGACATTATTATTATAACAACATTTTTCAGTATCATAAAACAAAAGCAGAATGAGGCTAAAACTGTACATTTTACCAAATCGCTCAGTATTATTTCTCGTTCTAAATAAAGGCTTTTGTAGAGAGAGCTGTCCATTAAACTTTTTGACGCTCTGAATTATTCAGGTCAGTTTTATATTGGTATATTTTTATATTTACTACGGTATAATATACTCTTTGAAGGGTATTTAATAATTTCCAATACCTATTGTTTTATATGCAATCATTGGTATCCAGTATCGGGCCTGCTCGAAGAAATTTTAATATGAAATAAGAAAGTAGGTAAGCCTTTTTTAATTTAACTTGTAACATTACTTAGTGTGTACATAAATATATAAATTGGAGTCTACTGAGTACCCCATATTTCACGTGGGTGTCATAAAAGGTGGCAAAGGGATATTGGGCCGTAAATAGCAGCATTATCCTGAGAACAGAAAAGAACAATAAAAAAAAAACTGTCGTTGCCAACCTGCCTACCAAGTGCGGCAAGTTTAATTGCAAAAAAATCTTCGCCGCGGGGTTACAATGTGCGTTGGCGTTTTACACATTTCCTCAAAATAAATTAACTTTTTCGGCAAACGAAATTTCTTACAATGATTTTCCTTATCACAAAACCCGTGCATTCAGCACTTATAATCGCGATTAACAGTTTCAGCGGTGTTGGCAATCAAACCCGGGTTATGATCGAATCATGAAAATGAAGGCACACAGACCTTGAGCTAAGGCTATAATTACGGTTATTGGAGCACAGCTTCCAATTACGAGGGTGGATTGAAAAGTACTCGGCCTAACCAAGAAAATAAACACATACTAAATCAGTAATATTTTTATTTTTCTACATAATCACCATCAAGTTCAGTACACTTTTGCCACCTCCCCTTCCAAGCATTTAGACCGTTGAAAAAAAATGATTCTTCCTTAGAGTCAAAATATGCGTCTACAGCTGCTTTGACCTCGTCGTTTGTCGAAAATCTTTGACCTCCCAAGTGCTTTTTTAGGTTAGGGAACAGAAAGAAGTCTGATGGTGCCAGATCAGGTGAATACGGCGGATGCGGTAACAGTTCAAAGCCACAGTTGTGAATTTCAGCCATTGACTGTACTGACGTGTGAACACGGGCGTTATCTTGATGAAACAGGACTTTTCTTCTGAGCATTCCTCGACGTTTTCTTTTATTTCCTCTCGTAAACGACGTAGTAAGGTGCAGTAGTAATCAGAGTTTATAGTCTGACCCTTTCAAGATAATCAATCATAATCACACCTTTCGAGTCCCAGAATACTGAAGCCATCACCTTATTTGCCGACAAAATCGATTTAGCCTTTTAGGGGTGGTGAACCAGGTCTTCTCACTGTTTTGATTGTTGTTTTGTTTCCGGTGTACAGTAATGAACCCATGTTTCGTCCATAGTAACAAAACGATTCAAAAATCATCTGCATCGGCTTCAAATAACTCCAAACAGTCGCGTGAAATAGTCAATCGCGTCCTTTTTGTTCAACTGAAAGCAGTCATGGAACCCACCTCGCAGACACCTTGTGGAAACCCAACTCGTTGACAATGATGTTTTGAGTTCGTTCATAAGAGATGCCTATAATCTCAGCTATCTCTAATTTTTAATCTGCGGTCTGCAATTATTAAATCAAGTACTTTTAATATTTTCGTCAGTAGTTGACGTCGAAGGCCTTCCAGAGCGGGGTTCATCTTTCACACTCTCTCTACCACGCTTAAATTCTGCTATCCATTTTGACGGATGAATATGACAGAGCACAATCGCCTAATGTACTGACCATGTCATCATGGATGGCTTTGATGATAGCCCTTCTTATGGAGGTGCTTAATGACGGCACGCTGCTCGATTTGCTCCATTCGGAAATTATGTCCGATTACTTTGTTAATAAATTTATAAAATCACAACTAATTATCGCACACGTTTCGAACTTCACACAATGAACTAGTCTGAACTGAAATAAATAATGTGGGTAGATTTGATTTTAGAATTGAATGGATCTGTGTTAGGCCGAGTACTTTTCAATCCACCCTCGTATGATGATTATTGCCTTTGACAAGTCTACTGTTGAACATCGTCAAAGAATATCACAAAAAAAGGCTGCATAAGAGTTATTTATTTAGTGCTCGAAATAAAAATTAAATTAGGTTTGTATATTAAGCAAGCTGAATATGCTTTCAACTGCACATACGTATACATATAAAACACAAATATATAATATACAAAACATAAAATAAACGCTTTTTTGCCTTTACATCACTATTAGAAAAGGTATATCTAAAATCGCACAAAATTCACAGCATATTCAGTCAGTCTATCAGTATTTCATAGAGTAGGGTAATATATACCGGAACAGTATTTATTTGTTAAAATTGTTAGGCAACAATCTGACCACAGACTATTAAGTTTTTGATATTGGCCTTAGAGTAATAATATACATCATATGCTTGTAATTACTCAACAAACGACAAAATTTGTCCAAGTGACAGTTATGTGTTTGACATTGGCAGTATTAACGTAAAAATGATTTTTTATATTATTTAATTTAAAGTATTTGTAACAGAAACTATACATAAATTTAAGCTTTCTGCACTCCATCTCCATATAAATTTAAACTATGCCAAATTCCATACACCTCCGTGCGAACAATATGCTTAAAAATGGGCAAAGTTTTCTCTTAACTTATGAATATATAAATTTGTCTTTTATTGCGAAGCGGACTGAAATTATGAAAAAAGTAAAATAAAGAATGTTATGTTTAATTTTAATGTCGTTAAGTTGTGGAAGTGACATACGAACTTAGAGTCAGTGGCAGCCCATAGACACTTGTAACCAACCAACCAAAAACCAACCAATAAAAAAGCCAACTTCGAACTAAGAAGGCTACAGATACGTTATCACCTCAGAGGACCAAGATGGAATGCACCACAGTCTAGTTATACTGGCTCTCTATGCCCTTCAGAGCGGAGTACACAGCAGTGCACCGATTCGCAGACGGAAAAAGAGTCCCTACCACATAATTGCAACTTATCATAGGCCTCCAAAGACTGCCACGGTCAGGCACGGCCCTAAGCCACCTGTGTACTTCGAATTCATACATGCCTCATCAAGTCGCCACTCCAATTACTGAACGGTCTAAAGTGCGCATTTTGGCACGACATTTATTACATTCAATTCTTTTTTATTCAAATTTTATCTGATTTCTGGATCTCGACAACAGCGCCACCTACCGAGTCCAATTATAAATCTAAACCATGAAGAGAACCACTTAAATGTACACAAAAAGTTATCGAAATCTGTCGAGCCATTTTCATGTTTTCGGAAGACTAACGGACGGCAATTGATTTTCGAAGTGAAATCTTCTTTAGCCGCGTTGAGTGATTTTTGGTAGGGGAAAAACTTATGGGTCCGCGTCACCGATGACCTCGACATGCTCGAGCATGTTTTCTACATTGAGTTTTTACTTCTGTCGGCAGTTTTATGACTGCCTGTGTTTTTATATATATAAGATTAATATAAAAATACATACTTATGCCTCATCTGCAGGTGCCGCTAATATACTCGTAGAGTTGTATACACCTACATCTAATTTGTTCAATCCTAATCGACGCCTTCAACATTTGTCTCATAAATTCTATTCTGGCAAATTCGTCTAGAATTTCTTTGGCGTCGTCTTGTTTGCCACATAACTCACATAAAGGAGAGTCGCATTTCTTCATTAAAAGCCAAACTTAATAAGTGGAATGTGCCCAGCAAGCAATCTAAGCGCCATTACAATTTGTCGCCTACTTAGCTATTTAATCCTTAATTCAATAAGTGGGAAGGAAATACGTAAACAACGTTTATGAGTCCCATCGCCATGTTTTTTATTTTATTATTTTTTAAATCAAAATCCTAATTTTATAGGATGTTATAAATTGTACATTTTTTAATATTTGAAAAGAATTAAAAGATAAAAAACTTAAGAGATCTTACAAAATTAGAGCTAAACTTTAAGTAGTCTGTCTCAAAAACATAATTTTTCAGTCTTCCGAAAATTAAGCAAAATGTATATACTTCTGTATAAAAATAAAAAACGCAGCAAGGACGTATCTGTTTTTTAGTAGACTTTAAAAAATAATAGGTTCTCAATTCGACTGTATGTTCTTTTTTGTACGCATTTTATTCGATATCTATGTCAATTGTGAAACGATTTTAACTATTATTTTTTATCAAATAGGTACTTATTTAATACCATATAAATTTGGAGAAACTGCTTCACCCTAAGTGTAGAAAAATAGTGGATGAAGTTTTTAGTGTAACTATCTAGATGACATTCGGGCTTGTGATATTTCTTAGTCAACTTTAAAGGGAAATTTAAAATTAGACTAATAAATAAAATAATAATAAAAAAAAAGCTTATTTCTTTCACAAGGTTTGACTTAAATCTAGAACATAGGTCGACTCATTATTTTTAAGGGCATTTGCACCTGTGTGATTTTTGTATTGGTATGTGTGTGTGTGTGTGGAGTGTGAATGTGTGGTATGTGTGTATGATTTTACTATAATCCGAATATCCAATACCGAGATAAATTTATCATTTATGAAGAAGTTCAGTTTCTGTATATTGCAGTTTTTTAAGCCAAGCGGTCAACTTTATTTTACATTCCCTGCTCGTCACTGGATATAATTGTAGATTTTGATTGGAGCGGTTGTATAATAATGATGACAGATACTGAAATTGATTTCTTGTGAATTGGTATGAGTGCGTTTAGCTGTGGCCACTTTATTATGTTTTCTTTTATGCAATATGCTCGGATCAAATTTTAATTACTTGTGTTTTTTTATGTATGGAGAATATATAGTTTTCTAATAGTATGAGAGTGAGGAATTAGAGAATGCACCTGTGCTTGCACAAACACTCGGTTCTGTCCTGCTCAGATGGCTAATTTCCGTTAAGACTAGGAACGTGACCGAAATTCGGTCTGAGGGACATAATAAAACGTCCCTGTCGTTGTTTGGTTATGTTATTTATGCTCGGTTTCTGAGGTACTTTTAGCGGCGGTTTGTCTATTCGTTAACGCTATTGGTGCGATAACTTAAGAAAGTGCGTTTCCAAACTTCGCAATATAAGATAAACTCCGTTTAAACTTAGGTTAACTTACCTGACCATTGTGTGCCGTTTATCGGTTCCATAACATTATTTGATGTTTTATTTCACAAACTCCATCACATTTAGTTTATGACATGTTATAATTTTAAAATAAACTGACAGTGAACGCTAAATATTGAAATATTTAAAGTATACAACATAAAAATAATATAAGTATATATAAATGTTATGCTTATAAAAGCTAATGGATGGCTAATTAGCAACGGAATATAGAGCTTGTGTTGCAAATCTGCTTTTTTAAAATACATCACCTTTAGTAACGCTCTTTGAACCCGTTCCACTACGCGAAATTTAGTTTTATAAATAGTAAAAGCCGGCTTCAAGCAACTAAAAAGAATATAATAATTTCCAATTAATAGCTTCAGCATTCGGGGCTTTGATATTTCTATATATTTTTCTATAAAATAAGGTTGGCACACAGTCCACGTGATGTTAAGCGGATGATGTGCTGTGGTTTAGTTCCTGGGATTAACTTTGTGCAGTTTTATTGTTTGTTACCTCATACGACACTCACGGGGTAATATCAGCGTGATCAAGAGTGCGGAAGTTTCATAAAAGGGTCTCGCAACGCACTCAGTGCGGTTAACCTACAGTAGCAAATATAGAACATAACGAGATGTTTGGTACTGCCGCACGGGCATCGTGTTATTTTCCTGTCTGTTTCTGTAGCCCTCATTTTAGTTTTTTACACGTCAAGTGTCAGAGGCCGTACGAGAGGTCGCCTGATACCGGCAGGCGATAATGTAAACAATGATATCTTTTTAAATTTGTATGCCAGCTGTATATAAAACTTATACGCACCGAATCGTTATAAATTAAGCTGTTTAATTCTACTTTATAAATATTAAATTCTATTTTTATAACATTATCATTGTCATTTTAAAATTGTGTGACGTAATTTTGCCGGTTTCTTTTACCTAAAGGGTAAGGATAATGAAATTAAACCATGTGGGCCATCTAACGTTTCGAATTGGAACTATAGGTTATTTTGAGGTTGGAAGGATTGATGAAATTTCCGGTGACGGAAAGTTAGTTTTATGTTTGACATTTATGAAATGGGTCGCTTTTCGCTTGAACAACTTACTATTAACTATTATTTACTGCCAGCTCATGCGGTACCTTGAGGATCACCAGCTGATTAGTGACCGCCAGTACGGTTTCCGTCGAGGTCGCTCAGCTGTTGATCTTCTAGGTTACCTAACTCATAGATGGGCGGAGGAGTCCAAGGGGGAGGCGTTGGTCGTTAGTTTGGACATAGCGAAGGCCTTCGATCGGGTTTGGCACAAAGCGCTTCTTTCGAAGCTCCCTTCCTATGGGCTTCCCGAGTAATTGTGCAATTGGATCACCAGCTTTCTTGCAGATCGGAGCATCAAGGTCGTAGTAGACGGTGCATGCTCCGATTACAAGCCCATTAACGCTGGTGTTCCACAAGGCTGCGTGCTATCACCAACGCTATTTCTTCTGCATATCAATCATATGTTGCAAACCGGTAACATTCATTGCTATGCAGACGACAGCACTGGTGATGCTTTATACACCGGCCGTGCCAATATTTATCGGGAAAACGTCGCCGAGTACCGGAACAAACTTATGTCTGAAGTCGAGACTTTGTTGAACAAAGTCTCAGACTGGGGGCGACTAAATCTAGTCCAGTTCAATCCCCAGAAGACACAAATTTGCGCGTTTACGGCTAAAAAGAACCCCTTTGTCGTATCTCCTTAGTTTCAAGGCACTCCCCTTGTTGCCTCAGCCAGTATCGGAATCCTCGGTGTCGACATATCGAGTGATGTGCAGTTTCGTGGTCATTTGGAAGAGAAGGCCAAATTGGCCTCTAAAAAGCTTGGCGTGCTCAGCAGAGCGGGACAGTATTTCATGCCGGCACACCGCTTGCAACTTTACAAGGCGCAGGTTCGGCCCCACATGGAATACTGTTCCCATCTCTGGGCAGGGGCTCCCCAGTGCCAGCTCCTTCCACTTGACCGCATCCAGCGCAGAGCGGCTCGAATCGTCGACGACCGAGTTCTTTCCGATGAGCTGGTTTCACTGGCACTGCGTTGAGATGTTGCAACTCTTTGCGTATTCCATCGCATCTATCACGGGGAGTGCTCTGAGGAATTGTTCGGACCAATTCCAGCCGCTCAATTTCACCATCGCACATTGCGACAAAACTCGCGATACCATCCATACCATCTGGATGATTGGCGGTCCACTACTGTGCGATTTAGAAGAAGTTTTATTCCTCGCACAACTTCCTTGTGGAATCGATTACTACCAGCGATTTTTCCGGACCGATAAGACTTAGGGATCTTCAAGAAAAGAGCCTACTCCTTTTTAAAAGGCCGGCAACGCATCTGCAATTCCCCTAGTGTTGCAGTTGTTCATGGCCGGCGGTAGTCACTTACCATCAGGTGAACCACATGCTCGTTTGCTCCCTCTCATATAAAAAAAACAAAGTTGGGAAATATTAAAAACTTATTTCCAAAGTGGTGAGTCTTCTACTGCCCCGTGTAGTGGCGGATAAGAATACCCACTACCCCATATCTTCCCGTGGGTGTCGTAAGAGGAGACAGAGGGAAACTGAGACAGAAGATGGGCAGCAGCATCTTTCTGATAACAGCAAATTACAGTTAAAAAACTGCGGTTGCCAACCCGCTTGCCAAGCGTGGCAACTATGGAAATGTTACAAAAAGACAACCCGCAGTCCTCGGCGGCCCCGCTATTCCTGGCTAAGGTGGCGACCATGGTAACAGCGGGGCAGAGGGTGCTAAGAATCTCCGGTGGAAGTTCGGTTGCCACTTAAGATGACTCGATCTGGCAACATACAACGCTGCGTGCGGGGTCCCTGAGGACTGACGAGAAGATCCTAGAGCTGGAAGAAGAGATAGACAAGTTGCGCTGTGATATTATAGGAATATCTGAGGTCCGAAGAGAGGGGGACACGGTAATCCTCGAATTCGGCAACTTGTTCTATCACCGGAAGGGCGACCATCTGTCCCAAGGAGGTGTTCATTTATCGTCAATGTAGGTGTGCTGCGCATACACACTGGTATATACTTAGTAATATTGTACCTATCTACCACATATATATATAATTAGTAATGTTGTACCTCTCTACTTAGTATTAAGAATTGCAGTCAGTAGCTAGTTGCCCACCAACTGTATTGCGCGTTCCTATCCTATAAAATAAATATGTCGTAAGAATATCTTATTAAATAAATATGTCGTTTCTAGTTAACAACGTAGTAAAGATTGTGAGTGTGTCGACGAGGGTTGTGTACCTTATACTCAGAATTACCAAACGGTATTCGTTGAAGGTCATACAAGTTTACACACTAACCTCGGCACATCCCGATGAGGAGGTGGAGGAAATGTATGAGGATATCTCTAAAGCCACGCATTCCTCCAAAACTCACTATACGGTGTTAATGGGAGACTTCAGCGCAAAACTAGGCACAAGAGAGAACGGCGGGCTGAGGGTAGGGAAATTTGAAATAGGGCAACGGAACCCAAGGGGCCAGCAGCTGGCCGACTTCATGGAGAAAGAGGAACTCTTTATGATGAATTCTTTCTTCCAGAAGCGGCCACACAGGAAGTGAACCTGGTCGAGCCCCAACGGTTCGACAAAAAATGAGATTGACTTCATTATGACGGCAAATGTTCAGTGATATCTAGTGATCGCGAGGGTGAAATCTGGTAGCTATCACCGAATGGTTAGAGGCACACTGAACATAAACGTTAAGTTAGAGAGGTGTCTTCTAATGAATTCAACGCTTCGTCCCCCTCGTGCTCGTGCTCGTGCATCCAAAGTCCCGAAACCTTTCAGCTCGAGTTACAAAACCGTTTTTAGTGCCTAGAAGATTGCAATGCAGTGGACGATATGAATGACAAATTCGTGGAAACTGTCCATGCGGTTGCAGCTAAGTTTTGCAAGACCCGCCGCAGAAGAACACAAGAACTCTCCGATCACACTCTTAATCTCATGGCTGTTAGACGGGAAATGAAGCTGCGGCATTCAGTAGATTTGACAGCATACAGGCAACTGAACAGACAGATCTCCAAATGCATGCGGCGGGACTTACGCAACTTTAATACTGCTCGTATTGAAGAAGCGATCGAGCGAAACTAGGGCTCCAAATTCTTTGCCAGAGATACATCTGCCAGAAAGGGCCAACTGTCGAAGCTGAAGACCAAATGCGAAAGCATCGTTTCCGGAACAACTGAGATTTTGAGTGCGATTGAGAGGTTTAATGGGCTATAGCTGTACACGTCATCATTGGAGCCACACGCAAGTGTGAGTAGCGATCCAAGAGCAAGTCTTATCCGACAATACTCCGATGATATCCTGGAGGTTAGTCTGAGCGAGATTAGATTGGCACTCCAGCACCTTAAAAACGGCAAGTCCCCAGGCGAGGATGGAATTACAGCGGAGCTTCTGAAAGCGGGTGGAAAACCGGTACTTGAAGTTCTTCAGGAGCTCTTTAATTCCGTCCTCCATGGTGGCACTACTCCGGAGACGTGGAGCAGAACTGCGGTGGTCTTGTTCTTCAAGAAAGGCGACAATTTTATCTTGAAGAACTACAGACCGATTTCCCTTCTGAGCCGCGTCTACGTGCTGTTTTTGAGAGTCATTACGAATTATCTCGCACGCAGACTCGACGACTTCCAGCCTCCCGAACAAGCCGGTTTCCGAAAAGGCTTTAGCACCATAGACCACATACATACCCTTCGGCAAATTGTACAGAAGACCGAGGAGTACAATTTGCCACTATGTCTTGCGTATGTGGACTAAGAGAAAGCCTTTGAAATTTGGGCGGTGCTGCAGTCCCTTCAGCGGTGCCAAGTTAACTGTCGGTATAACGAAGTGCTGAAGAGTTTGTACAGTAGGGCTACGATGGCTATCCGAGTACATAACCAGAATACGAAACCTATCCAAATGCAGGGAGGTGTAAGACAGGGTGACGTTATATCCCCGAAACTCTTCACCGCTGCATTGGAAGACGTTTTCAAGCTAATGAATTGGAAAGGATATGGTATTAATATCAATGGCGAGTACATCACTCACCTTCGATTTGCCGTCGATATAGTTCTTATGGCAGAATCGCTGCAGGACCTACGCACTATGCTCAATGACCTCAATAGTGCCTCCCAACGGGTAGGTCTTAAGATGAACATGGACAAAACAAAGATCATGCATAACATCCATATCACACCTATGCCGGTAGTTGTTGGGAGCACTAAGCTCGAAGTTGTTGACGAGTATGTTTACCTGGGACAAATATTCCGAATAGGAAAGTCCAACTTTGACCGAGAGGTCAATCGACGGATTCAACTCGGCTGGGCAGCGTTCGCGAAATTACGACACATCTTCTCGTCAGATATACCTCAAAACTTGGAAACGAGACTGTACATCCAGTGCGTGTTGTCAGTCATGACTTATGGAACTGAGACGTGGTCCTTCACTACTGGCCGTATGAGGAAGCTCAAGGTCGCTCAGCGAGCTATGGAGAGGGCTATGCTCGGAGTTTCTTTGCGTGATAAACTTAGAAATATCCTCATTTCTATCATTCATCCGCAGTAGAACCAGAGTCACCGACATAGCCCAATGGATTTGTAAGTGGCAATGGGCTGGGCATATAGTTCGAAGAACCGACAACAGACGGGGAAAAAAGGTTCTCGAGTGCCAGCCCAGACAAGGTAGGCGAAGTGTAGGACGACCCCTCACTCGATGGAGTAACGACCTGGTAAGACATGCAGGAAGTCGATGGATGCACGTGGCTCAGGACCGTGCTTTGTGGCATTCATTGGGGGAGGCCTATGTTCAGCAGTGGACTTGTGAAGGGTTGTTATGATGATGATGATGATGATGAGTCTTCTACTCAAACTGTAAGAAATTTACAAAAAATGACAAAAAGGATGTGCCAAATACGCAGTTTGTGGATCAATTTGTGAAGCGAGTTCGTTCGCTGCTGTTGCTCAGGGTGTGCGTGAACAACTATGAACATCAACTCGTCATCGTTCTTAAGAATTGAACATTTTACGCACTTCTTTGAAAATAATTTTGGATAAAGATCACGTTGTAAATGCGTACAATGCAAAATTGTCGTATCTGGGGCTCAGAAAATCCATACGTCATCGTGGAGAAACCAATGTATCCACAACGAGTGACTGTCTTGTGCGAATTTTGGTCTTGCGGCATTATTGGGCCATGTTTCTTCTAAAATGAGCAAGGAGATGATGCTAATCGATTTTTTGTTTCTCAAAATTGAAGAGGATGTCATAAACGACATTTCGTTTCAACAGGACGGTGCAACGTGCCACACAGCCAACGTAGCAATCGATCTTTTGCGCACTGTTTTTAAAAATCGCATAATCAACTGAAATGCTGATGTCAATTGACCACCTCAAAGCTGCGATTTGACTCCGGTGGATTTTTTTGTGTGGAGCCGTTAAGGACAACTGTTACGCTAACCACCTAGAGACGATTGAAGACTTGAAACATGAAACCTAAGTTGCCATTGAAAAATAGAGGCCCAAACAATCGAAAATGTACTGAAAAATTGGACTAATCAAGTGGGGCCGTGGCAGTCATTTGATGATGATCAATGATGTTGTCTTCTATTTCTAAATGGAAAGGTTTTCAATATTTCTAATAAACTCATAACTTTGAAAAAATATTTTCAATTTTACAAATTTATTCAAATTCCAAATCTTAAATGGCATAACTTACACAAAGGTATTTGTTTTATTTGCATAACAATAAAACATTATATCAAAAGAGATTAAAAAATCACACACGTGAATACCTCCTTTTACGCGGCAAAATAAAAACAGGTTAAAACAATCGAAAACGTTCAATTCGAAAACGTTTAAAAACGTTACAGTATGGCCTTGTCTTTAATCTATGTTGTTCAAAGATTAAATAGCGTTTATTTTTTAATTTAATAGTGAATCATGGTTACTTGCCAAATGTCAATGTCTTGTCGGCTGACACACGGGCATAATCTGTTAACCACATTCGCTAACCATGACACTTGAGGAGGTAGGTACCACGCGCTTGTGTGCATGCTTTGCAAGAAGCCTGTGTGCAGATGCCGTACTCTCATTGGCTCTGGTGATGTGGGGTAGTGTATCTCTAAAGCCTCTACTACAAACCAAAGCTACATAGGAAAAAAATATAGAGAACAAATCATCGGGTCCATTATTAAAATTATAAACAAAATCTCATATGAACATTATGTATTGTTCAAAGAACAGATTAAACGTATAAGATTGAGAACACCTTGCTACCTCTCTCTGTATAATTTTCCGTTTCAAATAAAGGCACATTAAATTTCCTGCTTTTCCATTTTGTATTGTCCTCATTGTTTTAAGGTCACTGTGTTATTGTGAGGCAGCGGAACAGTTATTGTCCATTTTGTATGTTTATTAAATTGAATGTTCAAATTGTTTTCCAATGCTGATGTAGACATATATTATCTACTTTATTTCATAATAAGGTATAAAAGCTAATAAAATTTGTATTCTATCATTGCACGCCTCATAATGCGAAGCGTTGTTAAGTAGTGCTTTATTCTCGACCCGTTAAGGTCAAGCAATTTTGTGTTCTTTAAATGATTCTATCATAACCATATTGCACTTATACGATAATATGAGTAGCCGTATATCAAGAAAACACTCTAATTAATCCCTCTTATATTTTCTAAAAAATCATTTTATATTGTTACTTTGAAAAAAAAAACGGTTTGATAAAAAATTTCGTGGACGTCCGGATGTTGATTTTGTATGTGGTCACGATAACTCCCGAAAAAATTGACGTATCAAGACCAGGTTTTTTTTATTAGCATCATAATTACATCAACTGGTTCATATTAATAGCCTAGTACGCGTAGTTTGTTAATAAAAATGATTTTCAACTTTTATAAATTTTATTCCTATTAAAAATTTAAAGGCGCTTTCATATTTTTTGGCCCTTGATAGACAAAGGATAAATGTACCATACAGCCTATATCGATGTCAAACTTTGTGTAATCTTTTTATTTTGGTAATGTATTTTTTCATCAAAATTAAATGAAACGCTCATGAGGCGTGCACTTTTGAATTTTCCAAACTATTTTTGAACATTATGGGGGCCAAGCTGTCGAGTGGTATGAAGAGAGAATTCATTGCCTGGTTTCGCTTACACGTGGTAGAGCCACGCTGCAGCTATATTATGGTTGTAGGACGAATACATAAGCTCGACCGAGAAAGCACAATGCTGCTCTATTTTGTATAGTAAGTGTAAAATTGGCGACTCTTTTTACTGGAAAAGAGGCATTCTATCTTAGTCCTCGGGGGTGACAACGCATCTGAATTTTAATATTATTGTTAAATTTTGTTATAATTGAAGATAGTTGAAGATATTTATTGGCCACAGCATCTGCTTACCGTCTGATGAATTGTGTGCTCGTTCGTCATCCTTATTTTTTAAGAAAAATCGTCCCGTGGGTTACGTAAAAGGCGACTACGGATAGATCTGAAAGACCTATATGATAATGAATAACAGATTACAACTAGTAATTCTACAAAGCGGTCGGGTATTAATGGTGTGTGCAATAAATTATTACTCTATGACAGCGATCGATTAATGAACATGTATTATGGGCGATGCTATTCTGCTATTAACCGTAATTGAGAACTATTATATTGGATAGGCAAGCAAATGTATATTGTGTATGTATGGAACAGCTTTCTTAAGTTCCATCTTTGGTGGGTCCGTTAGTAATCGTATAACTTCTGAACGACTTGAGTGATTGAAGTAATATTCATACAATATATTTGTTTTCAACCGACTTCAAAAAAAGGTGGAGGTTCTCAATTCGATTGCGTTTTATTATGTGTGTTACCTCAGAACTTTTTAAAAGATGAACTGATTTTGATGATTCTTTTTTCGTTTGAAAGTAGTGCTTCTCATGTGATCTCATATAAATTTGATCAAGATCTGACGAGTAGTTTTTGAGTTGTCCTTAATAATGCGTATTTAATTGACTTCGACTACATTGGTGATGTTCTCATTTTATTTATATTGAGTCGGTTGTCCAACATTTTTAATTTTACCACTTGTTATCATGTCATCTCTACGATGGTTAGTAGCTATGTTAGGATCCGATAAGGAACAAAGAAAGAAAGTAAGCTGACTTTAAATAATTTTTATATTTATGTAAGTGGTGCGGAGTGAATTCGAAATAAAACACATCGCGTCATCTATTCAAAAGTACAGAAAAACTTCAACTGGGACAGATATTTTTTTTATAAAAACAAGGATGGTAAACTAGCACAGTTTACCTGATTGTAAGTGGATACTGTGGCCTATAGATATCTAAATCTATCCTCGATTAAGAATTAAAATGTGAATGCGTTGTCGCCCTTGAGGACTAAGATGTAATGCCTCGTTTTTTTTTAAAAGATTCCGGTTCTCCACGTTGACCATACGAAACGCAGTATGCTGCCATTTCACGCTGGTGTTCTATGAAAACGAAATACTACTTTTTAATTTTTCGAGTTTGCTTGGTACCTAAAATTAAATAATTTTCTTCTGGATCTATTATTATTTGATAAGTGAGCAGAAATTGACAACAAGCGATTTTCTTCAATGATGCCGGTGAATGTACCTTACGGAGAAATTACGAAGACCTTATAAATAAATTATGGATCTTGGATTTGACGCCTCCGTAGTGTAGTTAACTCCGTGGCGTAGCTAGCTCCGTAGCGAAGTTAGCTCCATATCGTAGCAAACTCCGTAGCATAGCTAGCTCCGTAGTGTAGCAAATTCCGTAGCATAGCTAACTCTGTAGCGTAGCTAACTCTGTACGTAGCTAACCCCGTAGCATAGCTAGCTCCGTAGCGTAGCAAATTCCGTAGCATAGCTAGCTCCGTAACGTAGCTAACTTTGTAGCGTAGCTAACTCCGTAGCGTAGCTAACTCTGTAGCGTAGCTAACTAAGTAGCGTAGCTAACTATGTAGCGTAGTTAACTCCGTAGCGTTGCTAACTCTTTAGCGTAGCTAACTCATAACGTAGCTAACTCCGTATCAAAGCGTTTGGCTGTGATGCTGTACGCGGGTATGAATCCCACATGAAACATGTGTTTGTATTGTCTACAAATAATTGTTTCGGAACTTTTTGTTTGTTCTTGTGCAATTTTTTATTTTATTTATTTACATCCAACTTATATCTAACATTACAGGTTTCTATTCAATGCGATAGATAAAGCACTATTTACAATCCTATATTACCTATATTAATATATTTCCTTATAACTAATTATCCATAAAACAAGTTTTGTGAATTCGTTCAGAGTACAAAAGAATAAATCTGTTTCTCTGTCGATCAGGTTTAATTTTCGAAAAGCTCGCGTCAGGGGTGCCTCTCGCAGTAAGTTAGTGCGACATCTAGGGACGGCCAGTAGGTCTGGCTGACGCCGCCGCCATATATATCTATCCGGAACACAAATATTAATCTTCTTCAACATATTCTCATTAATAATCCTACTCCTAAGGACCATAAAAATATATGAAACTAGTCTAAGTTCTCTCCTTACCCTGAGCTGATTGTATCCCACCATACCCAGAACAAATAATGCGGGTTATTGCATTGGGTAAAAAGGGTACACCCCATATAACTTGAAATACAAATACCTTATAAATTTGTTTTGTAACTTCTCCAGCATTAGATCGTACTTCTTCTCATGTGGAGCCCAAATTATTGAATTACACTCCAAATGACTCCGAACTAGTATGTTGTACAAAGTAAATTGTAATTTGTTATCTTTGCTCCATTCAACAACTTTATTTATATCGTCTTGGAGACGATCACAGTCCTCTAAACTACCTATATCCATCGATAACTTAAGGTCGTCTGCAAATATCAAACATTTTGATTTCTTCACAACATTGGGTAAGTCATTTATCATGATCAAAAACTCCAAAGGTCCTAGATTCGACCCCTGACTCACACCAGACCAGGCAAAATATGGTTTTGTCTTATGACCATCATATTCTACATTCTGTTGCCTATCTGTCATGTAGCTAGCGAAAAATCTCAATAAGTGTGGGGTGAAACCAAATTTTGCCATTTTTTTTAGTAATATGTCATTATTTACCAAATCAAATGCTTTTTTGAAATCAAAATAAGCAGTATCAGCTTGTCCCCCACTATCTACTACTGGTATTATATCGGTCATAAGCGCTAGAAGGTTACTCGCAGTGCTCCGAGCAGGTCTGAACCCGTGCTGCGCTTCCGACAGCTGTGTGTTTATCTGTTGATATAAGCTTTTGTATATAGCCGACTCAAATACCTTGGCTGGAGTAGATAGCACTGCTACCGGTCTAAAGTACTCTACACTGGTCCCTGTATTTCCTTTTGGAACGGGAGTCACCTTCGTTTTTTTCCATTTTTCCGGAAATCTAGCTTGGTTTAAACAGTTATTGTAAAAGCGAAGTAGTGGCAATTCTGCGCTAGCAAAACCACATGTCATTTACTTATTTGCGACTCGGACTCGCGTATGAAGGGTTTCGTACCATCGTAAAACACGTTTCTAGTAGGGGAGCCCTCTTTAATTTTAAATTTATTTTTATTATTTGTTGTTATAATACGAAGAAATACACATTTGTGAAAATTTCAACTGTCTACCTATTACGGATCATGCGAAACAGGCCGCTGACACACAGACGGACGGACAGCGGAGGCTTAGTAATAGGGTCCCGTTGGTTACCCTTTGGGTATGGAACCCTAAAAATTAGCCAATAATATCATAAGTGTTGTTCACTACAAATAGTCACGGTCTCTCGGGATTGCGATCGATCAATAATTACGTTATCGCATATTATGTGTCACTAGCGATATTAATATTTCATTATTGCTTATAATATGTTTAATATGAAATGTACAGTGTAATTACCTATTGTTTGATATTTTATCGTAATAGCAAAACAATTGTCTTTGTTAATATTTAAGTATAGATTTTTTTATAATGCAACACAAAATGTTATTTACAATGAAATATAGCGTAACTATATTTGAGTGGTGAGTAGACTTTACTGCTTCATTTTATTTCTTAGCCGAGTAAACTTCTGTTTTTTTTTAAAATAAAAAACTGATAAACAAGCTACACCTAATCAAATATAAAAATAGGTTGGAACAGGAGTTCTACCATTAAGTAGTTAACAGAATCAGGTCATTCTCATATGAAAGATGAGAAAATACATTTTCTATGATCCGCGTGCATAGATAAAGTGGTCTTTTACGTGGTAGAGCCATGCTGCAGCTATATTATAGTTGTAGCACGAATGGGTCGGCTCCAACGTGAAAGGAACACGCTCTCACAGAATACCAGCGCAAAATAGTAGCTTCATGCTGCTGTGTTTTATATGGTGAGTGTAAAGAAGCGGAGACCCACTGTCACTGGTAACGAGGCATTCCATCTTAGTCCTCAGGGGTGACGACGCATCTGCATTTTGATTCTTAATCGAGGATAGATGTAGATGTCTATGAGCCACAGTAACCACTTATCATTAGGTGGACTGTGTGTTCGTTTGTCACCCTTATTCTATAAAAAAGTTTAATGCACTTACCTCTCCCACAATTGCATAAGATAATTACTTTCGTCACAAGAAGCAATTCTGCGCATTTTCACCAAAGGTATATCCTTATTACCCTAAGCATAAAATCCAATAGTGTGTTTCTATCTTTAGGTAATCCATCTTTGAGCAACTCCACTATAATTCACTATAACCAATATGTTCTTGAGCTCACTTGAGTACTTAGTAATTCAGCTTTTGTTTAATCCGCAGCTATTTATGCATCTTACATGACAGGTAAGTCTGTAGAGATAATCCTACTTATCCTTGACATTAAAAGACACCAATAAATTACCGTAAAGAATTTAAGCGTACTGTTATTTTATATACTTATTCAAGTTTTTATTATAATCTTTTTATTCTCAACTTTGATTGCCTTTTGGTCTAGTGGTCGTAAACGTGATCTATGAATTTGAGGTCCCCGGTTCGAATCTCGGGTCGGGTCAAAATAAGTTATTGGGTTATTCTGACAAGCATTTCTCAGTAGCAGTCCGGAGTAAGTATGTGGGCAGTGTTACTCCCCCGTGCCTCGGAATGTACGTAAAGCTGTGCTGCGCCCGATCTCTCTCTGGTCGTGTCAGATTACCATTACATCGAAATATAGTTTGTAACACAATTGCATTTGCAAGAGCCATTAAAACACATACCGGGTATAACTAGTTCAAACAATGTGTAACTAAATTAAACTAAATAATGTATAACGAAATGACTTCGTGTGAGTTTTGTTTTTTTTATTAATAACATTTTTTTTGCTTCAGGTACTAATATATCAATTCCAGACAGCAAATTTAATGGAAAACAGCTTCGTTATAAGTACAGCTTAAAGCGATGGATGCCGGGCGAGCTTTACGGTGGTCTTGTTGTCTCGTCAGTCAAGCTCGTTGGTGGATCGTCGCGAAACCGTGGTTTTGTGCGTAGAATGAAAGCATGAAATTTGGCACGTTGCTTGAACAAACTATAGAATAACTATTTGGCTCGCCAGTGTATCTGGGGCGATGAGCCCAGAGTAAAACCGACGTTATCTTTACCGCAAGTTTATTGCTCGCTCGTCAACCACGTCCCTTATTGAGGTAGTGAACTCAAAGGACTAATGCCATTTTATTATTAGTATGTGTATCATAATAATGTCATCCAGACCTAACTTCAGTTACGGCGGGCCCTCAACGGAGACTAGCCATCTGCGCAGGACAGGATTATAGTGCCCGAGTGTATGCGCAAGCACAGGTGCACTCTCTATTCCCTCACTCTCATATTACGATGGGACGTTGATCCTACATGACTGGAGAGAGATTGGGTGCAGGATCGACAACTTTACGTGCTTTCCGAGGCAGGGTGGAGTAACACTGCCAACTTTTTAATTTCGGACTGCTAGTGAGAATCCCTTGTCAGGAAAACCCAATAACTAATTTTGACCCGACTCGGGAATCGAACTCGAGACCTCATGATCAGCAGTCACGTTTGCGATCACTAGACCATGAGTGTATTATGGTCATTTATTAACGGCAAGAATTTTCAATTGACAATTTTTTATGAATAGCTCACTTAATTTTATTTTTAATATTAGAGTGTTGCAAAGAGTGACAGATCCATGTGACTGCGTAAGTGAATTCATCACCCCTATTTTCTAGTAGGTATCGTAAGAGGCGTCTATGGGAAATACTAGAAAAGTCTTACGACTGGCGATAGTTAAAACTCAGACCAGCGACGTGCAGCAGTCTCTGCCAGTCAAGCGTGACGTTTAAGGCAAATCCACTCTACAATGGGAGAGGCTCTTATCCAGCAGTGGACATTTATGGGCTGACGAAGAATAAGAACAAGAAAGTCCTAAAGTGATTCATTGTATTATTTGTATGTTTATAGTTTGGAATTTCCAATGGATTGATCCTCAATGTCACCTCGAATTAAATATTATTATGACAAAATTGAAACGTAGTGTTTTTTCGTGTACAACTGGAATTTATAAAAAAATTATAACACCCATCAAAAAATATAACAAATTTTCAGAATATTTTTAAAGCAAGCGAATTCCTCAAGTGCTTACGAGCACTAGTGCTAGGCATAAAAATATTTCACATAGTTATACGAAAATAAAATTTTGAATCGCGAAAAAGAAAATCAGACCGTAGTGGCTCAGTTGTTCATTTCGTTTTTGTTAACTACCAATTTGAATTTTTTTATTATATTTTTCACTTATAAATGTTATTCAGGGTTATTTTCAATAACCAGCCAAATTTGCAGCGAAGGTTCAGAATAAGTAATATAGGCAAATGGTGAAGAACAATTAATTTAAAAAAAAATCAAAAATTCTGTCCTTTATTTTTTAAATTCAAAACGCGTGATAGTGCATTATTTTAACTGATTGTCATTCATAAATATCTAACGCCTATTATTTTACTACGCACGCACACAATCGTAAGCGTCAAGCAGTTGACAAAAACGTTGTGAATTGAATCGCACACAGGAGCGCGCGTACGCGAAGTTGCTACCCATAACTCACATTCAATTTGGGATAATTTCGAATAAAAGTAGAAGCCTTATTTACACGTATTTTCAAAAACTGCACTAACGTTTATATATTTATCTATATATTTTAACTTAATATATAAATTTGGCTACTCTTAAAAATAACCTTGTATTAGTTAAGTTAAAATAATCAAAACACAACAGTTACACAGCTGTTACGCGTTGCTGTTGCTTAAAAAGCACAAAAACACGTGCCTATTAGAAAATAAAAATTATAGTTAAATAATGTCAAAATAATAATAAAGAATAGAATAGATGGAATGAAATGAAATGGGATAGAATAGAATCATTATCATCATCGTTACAGCAAGTCCACTATTGAACATATCTCCTCCATAGATTGCCTTATAGTGGGAAAATTTGCCTTAGTTGCCACGCTAAGCAGGTGGATTGGCAACCGCAGTTTTTTCATTTTGAGTTGTTATCAGGAAATTGTTTCTGCCCTTCGCGTGTTTCCCTCTGTCGCCCCTTACGACACCCACGGGATGATTTGGGATAGTAGATTTCCTTACACCGCCATTACAATGGAACAAAATAAATAATTTTTTTCAACATAAATTACAAATTGTTCTTATTTTTTTAAACTTTTATTATGTAAGTAAGTGGGATGCTGTGGCCTGTAAACATCTACATCTTAACAAAATATTGAATGCCTCGTTATCTGTAAAATGGATCTCTGGTTTTCTTCACTCATCTTACGAAACACAGCAGCACAAGGCTGATATTCTGTGAAAGCATAATCCTTCCCTGATCGAGCCGACCCATTCCTACTATATTCAATAATATACCTGCAGAATGGCGCTCTGCCTCGTATAAAACTGATAATATTTTTATTTTTTCTTATTAGAAATGCGTTATTCTACTAGGACAACAAAAGAGTAAAAACCATACGAACGTACATACGTTCGTATGGTTATCATAATGGTAGTCCGATGATGGTTTTTTATAGAATAAGGATGGCTAATGAGCACACATTTTATACGTGATAGAGCCATGCTGCAGCTATATTAATTGTATAGTTGTAGCACGAATGGGTCGGCTCGACCGGGGAAGGACCACGCTCTCATAGAATACCAGCGTAAAATAGCAGCTTAATGCTGCTGTGTTTCGTATGGTGAGTGTAGAGAACCGGAGACCCTTTTTACTGGAAAAGAGGCATTCCATCTTAGTCCTCACGCCTACAACGCATCTGCATTTTAATTCGCAAACGAAGATAGATGTAGATGTCTATGGGCCACAGCAACCACTTACCATCAGGTGGACTGTGTGCTCGTTTGTCACCCTAATTCTATTAAAAAAAACACATGATGGTAAGTGAATGTTGTAGCCCGTAGATATCTACATCTATCCCTGATTATATATCAAAATACAGATGCGTTGTTACGCCTGAGGTCTAAGATGGAATGTCTCGTTTCTTGTAATAAGGATCTCTGGACCTCTATACTCACCACATGAAACACAGTAGCATTGAGCTGCTATTTTACGCTGGTATTCTGTGAGAGCGTAAAATAGCAGATACAATGCTACAAATATACTCGTAATATAGCTGCAGCATGACTCTTCTGCGTAAAAATCAACAATATCTTTTTATTAATCACTGGCCTCGCTTTAACCTACTAAAATTGTATCAGATAAGCTAATTATTGTTACTATTAAATAAAATAGCAGACGACGGGTAAATAAAGCGTTACATGTAACATTAACGAGGGCGAGCTCCGTGTAAGCTTTTAATTAAATAGTGTCATTTAGCTAACAACCTAGGCTATAAGTGCAACCGTTAGCTAGAGTAAGCTGTGGATAATTATTTAAATCGATAGCCGTTATTACAAGTAATTAATGTTATGAAATTCAAGTTTTGAGGTATATATGTTCTAGTCAGGTATACCTCAAAACTTGAAAACAAGATTGTACAACCATTGCGTGTTGCCAGTGATGACTTATGGATCAGAGACGTGGTCCTCCACTGCTGTTTGTATGAGGAAGCTCAAGGTCGCTCAGCGAGCTATGGAGAGGGCTATGCTCGGGGGTTTTTCTGCGTGAATAACTTAGCAATGAGGATATCCGCGCAGTAGAACTAGAGTAAACGACATAACCCAATGGATTAAGTAAGCTGAAGTGGCAATGGGCCGGTCATATAGCTCAAAGAATCAACAACCGATGGGAAATAAAGGTTCTCGAGTGGCAGCCTCATACCGATAGGCGAAGTGTAGGGCGGCCCCTCATTAGATGGAGTGACGACCTGGTAATACATGCAGGAAGTCGATGGATGCAGGTGGCTCAGGACTGTGCATTGAGGTATTCCTTGGGGTTGGCCTATGTTAAGCAGTGGACTGGTGAAGGTCTGTTATGATGATGATTTTACGATTTTACGTGGTAGAGCCACGCTGCAACTATATTATAGTTGTAGCACGAATGGGTCGGCTCGACCGGGGTAGGACCACGCTCTCACAGAATACCAGCGTAAAATAGCAGCTCAATGCTGCTGTGTTTTGTATGGTGAGTGTAGAGAACCGGAGACCCTTCTTACTGGAAAAGAGGCATTCCATCTTAGTCCTCAGGGGTGACAACGCATGTGCATTTTGATTCTTAATTGAGGATAAATGTAGATGTCTATGGGCCACAGTACCCACTTACCATCAGGTGGACTGTGTGCTCGTTATTCACCCTATGCTATAAAAAAACAATATGTTGAAATTAAATAAAAATAATATGCTGAAATTAAATAAAATTAAAACTATTTTGTCAGCTTATGAAAATAAAACTTCGTTTGTCAATCGTCATTTTTTTCTAATCAACTATCGTTTCAAATGAAGCTCGTCTGTAGTAATGGTAAAAGGAACTTTGCAGATGTCACCTTTTCGTCATTTGGAAGGGCCAATTATATGATATTATGTAGGTATAATAAATGAAGATGAATTACGTATAAATAAACGAAGTATATATTCACCGTGTAGTGGCGGTGTAAGAATATCCACTACACCATATCATCCCATGGGTGTCGTAAGTGGCGACAGAGGGAAACAAACCACGAGATGGGCAGCAGCATCTTCCTAATAACAGCAAAAAAAAACACTGCGGTTGCCAACCCGCTTGCCAAGCGTGGCGACTAAGGCAAATAGAAGCAATTTGCCCTTGCCCTTGAAGAAATCTTTGGGGGTGGACTTTGATTGGCTGAAACAGTAAACGAAGTATATCATATACTCAGAAAAACAATAAAAGGTTTTGTTAAGCTAAGGCAGAGCGCTTTACCATATTCGGCTGCGTCACCACTTACCAACAGGTGGCAGTAGTCAAGCACTGGCTAATAATATTAAAAAAAAATTGTAAAATCTCAGACCAATTAAGCAAAAAAGGCAGAAAGTACATACCTTGCTCAAATTCTTAACACGCCCTCACGCACGCATATGCATAAAAAATATTTGCAACCAACAACCCGGTTTTAGGTGCGTATGTCGACCACGACCACTAAACCAACGAGGCAGTCACACAGTGTTCACAAGTAATAACGTATATATCAGTCATTGACCTCCTCTGACGTTTTTAAGGATGACGTCACAACACGCAGCTACAAGCAGTGACGATAAAGGAGATGACATACCTAAGTTTATCACATATCAAGATTATAGGAACTGATAGATTTTACGGAACACATTTGTAATTTTCCTTAGCATTTACAAATTCCTGGCTGTTTACAATTCTAATTATTTACGTGGTTATCTTTATACAGTATATAACAAAGTCGATTTTCGCGTCTTTCTGTATATCCGCTTACTCTTCTCCTAAATCACGAAACAGATTTTGATGCGGTTTTCACCATTAGTTATACATTTTTTCACGGACTGTTTACATATAAAATATATCCTAATTCAGCCTTTGTATAAGTAGAAAAATTAATATTCTGTAATCGAGTCGCGAAAAAATCAATTTTCATGGCATATGTAATACGTAATACGTAGGCTTAACCTTAAGAGATACATTAAATTGATGTACTAGAAAATCGTAGTTCTTCAAAAATCCTAGAGAAAACTTCGCGACGGCATGTCTCTATCTCCCACGGTTGACTCACAGTAACAATTTTTTTCTTTTAAATTTTATTTAAAAATATTATTACGTAATTTGCGACGCTTTTTGATCATATTCAGTATTAATCCTTATCCTTACCATAATGAGAGAGTTCGCGGTTTTACCGCTACAACGACTGAAAATGGGCCCAAATATGAAGGAAGTTGTTAGGAAAATAGTAACTGAAGGAGTTATTTTCAAATCAAATTTATAGGAAGTGGTATTGAAAAAATATTAAAAACCTTTTCAATTTTAAATAATACAATTTACATCAAAACATTCACATGCCAAGGTATAAAGATGATCATAGTTTAATAAATTTGGCTTTGTACGTTCTAGACGTGACAAAAAGTTCATTACTCAGCATGAGTTGTGTCGAAACCACAACGCTGATTTTCAGTAATGACCACTTTAAAAAAAATAGGTAAAATGAAGACCTACCCAGATGGACACCAAGGCAGAAAAGAAGTACTTCCACCTAGTTTCTTTTCTATGCGTTCGTAGGTAGTTCGTGTCCTATACTATACAATACATCCAGTTGCCACATAGTAAAGGTGAAGGAATCCTTGGTCTGTGAGATTTAAGGTTCGGCATTTTCGAATATTTATAGATAATATCGGTTTTCAGAGCACCGTTTGCCGGCGAATGAGTCAGCTCCACCGGCGTAGGACCACGCTCCCACAGAATACCAGCGTAAAATATCAGGTTAAGGCTGCTGTGTTTCGTATGGTGTAGGGAACCGGAGACTCTTTTTACTAGAAACGAGGCATTCAATCCTAGTCCTCAGGGTTGACAACGCATCTGCTATTTGATTCTTAATTGATAATAAATGTAGATATCTATGGGACACAGCATCCATTTGGTATCAGGTAGACTGGGTGCTCGTTTGTCACCCTTATTCTATAAAAAAATTAAGAGTGCAAAGAAAATATTATAATAACTAGATACCCGTCACGGTTTCGCTCGGGTGCAATTTAGAAAAAATACTTTAAAAGATTCTGTAACATAGATAGATACACTGCGAAGCTAATAAAAGCTTCTAAAAAAGAAGTGCGCTTAACAAAAAATTATATAACATTTTTAGGGTTCCGTAGTTACACAACAAGGAACCCTTTTAGTTTCGCCATGTCCGTCCGCGGTTTTACTCAAAGACCCTAGGTGCTACAAATCTGTAATTTGACGTAGTTATAGATATTAATCACGCCTAGAAAGCTGTGAAATAAAATCTTGAAAAACATTTTTACTTTGGGTACTTTTTTTTACCCGTCCATCTCCATCGTGTGGGGTATCATTGATAGGTCTTTCAAAAACACTGGGGATGTGGAACAACATCTTTCTTTCAGAGGTCCGTTTGCGAAATATTTAGCTTTAGTGGTATTTTTCATTAGAGTCATGTGTCCCTCAAAACTTGAAAACAAGATTGTACAACCATTGCGTGTTGCCAGTGATGACTTATGGATTAGAGACGTGGTCCTCCACTGCTGTTTGTATGAGGAAGCTCAAGGTCGCTCAGCGAGCTATGGAGAGGGCTATGCTCGAGGGTTTTCTGCGTGATAAACTTAGGAATGACGATTTCCGCGCAGTAGAACCAGAGTAAACGACATAACCCAACGGATTAGTAAGCTGAAGTGGCAATGGGCCGGTCATATAGCTCAAAGAACTAACAACCGATGGGAAATAAAGGTTCTCGAGTGGCAGCCTCATACCGGTAGGCGAAGTTTAGGGCGGCCCCTCACTAGATGGAGTGACGATCTGGTAAGACATGCAGGAAGTCGATGGATGCAGGTGGCTCAGGACTGTGCTTTGAGGCATTCCTTGGGGTTGGCCTATGTTAAGCAGTGGACTGGTGAAGGTCTGTTATGATGATGATAACGAATATGTTGAAATTAAATAAAAATAATACGCTGAAATTAAATAAAATTAAAACTATTTTGTCAGCTTATGAGAATAAAACTTCGTTTGTCAATCGTCATTTTTTGTCTAATCAACTATCGTTTCAAATTAAGCTCTTCTGTAGTAATGGTAAAAGAAACTTTGCAGATGTCACCTTTTCGTCATTTGGAAGGGCCAATTATATGATACTCAGAAAAAACAATGAAAGGTTTTGTTAAGCTAAGTCAGTGCGCCTTACAATCTTCGGCTGTATCGCGACTTACCATCAGGTGGCAGTAGTCAAGCACTGGCTTATAATATTTTTAAAAAAAATTGTAGAATCTCAGACCAATTAAGCAAAAGAGGCAGAAAGTACATACCTTGCTCAAATTATTAACACGCCCTCACGCACGCATATGCATTAAAAATTATTTGCAACCAACAACCCGGTTTTAGGTGCGTATGTCAACCACGACCACTAAACCAACGAGGCAGCCACACAGTGTTCAGAAGTAATAACGTATGTAGCAGTCATTGACCTCCTCTGACGTTTTTAAGGATGACGTCACAACACGCAGCCACAAGCAGTGACGATAAAGGAGATGACATACCTAAGTTTATCACATATCAAGATTATAGGTACTGATAGATTTTACGGAACACACTTGTAATTTTCCTTAGCATTTACAAATTCCTGGCTGTTTATAATTCTAATAATTTACGTGGTTATCTTTATACAGTATATAACAAAGTCAATTTCCGCGTCTGTCTTTCTGTTTATCCGCTTACTCCTCTCCTAAATCACGAAACGGATTTTGATGCGGTTTTCACCATCAGTTATATATTTTTCACGGACTGTTTACATATAAAATATATCCTAATTCAGCCCTTGTATAAGTAGAAAAATTAATATTCTGTAATCGAATCGAGTTAAGCCTACGTAATACGTAATACGTAGGCTTAACCTTAAGAGATACATTAAAGTGTTGTAGGTACTAGAAAATCGTAGTTCTTCAAAATCCTAGAGAAAACTTCGCGATGGCATGTCTCTGTCTTCCACGGTTGACTCACAGTAACAATTTTTTTCTTTTAAATTTCAATTATAAATATTATTACGTAATTTATTACGTAATTTTACCATAATGAGAGAGTTCGCGGTTTGACCGCTATAACGACTAAAAATGGGCCCAAATATGAAGAAAGGTGGTAGGAAGATGGTAACTGAAGGAGTTAATTTCAAATCAAACTTATAGGAAGTGGTATTGAAAAAAGATTAAAAACCTTTTCGATTTTGTAAATAATACAATTTACATCAAAACATTCACATGCCAAGGTATAAAGATGATCATAGTTTAATAAATTTGTCTTTGTACGTTCTAGACGTGACAAAAAGTTCATTACTCAGCATGAGTTGTGTCGAAACCACAACGCTGATTTTCAGTAATGACCACTTTAAAAAAAGTAGGTGAAATGAAAACCTACCCAGATGGACACCAAGGCAGAAAAGAAGTACTTCCACCTAGTTTCGTTTTCTATGCGTTCGTAGGTAGGTATACGTGGTAGAGCCATGTTGCAGCTATATTAGTAGTATAGGTGTAGTACGAATGGGTCGGCTCGACCGGGGAAGGACCACGCTCTCACAGAATACCAGCGTAAAATAGCAAAAATAACACTGCTGTGTTTCGTATGGTGAGTGTACAGAACCGGAGACCCTTTTTACTGGAAAAGAGGCATTCCATCTTAGTCCTCCCGGGTGACAAGGCATCTGCATTTTGATTCTTTATTGAGGATAGATGTAGATGTCTATGGGTCACAGCAACCACTTACCATCAGGTGGACTGTGTGCTCGTTTGTCACCCTATCCTATAAAAAAAAGGTAGTTCGTGTCCTATACTATACCATACATCCAGTTGCCACATAGTAAAGGTGAAGGAATCCTTGGTCTGTGAGATTTAAGGTTCGGCATTTTCGAACATTTATAGATAATATCGGTTTCCAGAGCACCGTTTGAAGGCGAATGGGTTAGCTCCACCGGGGTAGGACCACGCTCCCACAGAATACCAGCGTAAAATAGCAGGTTAAGGCTGCTGTGTTTCGTATGGTGAGTGTAGGGAACCGGAGACCCTTTTTACTAGAAACGAGGCATTCAATCCTAGTCCTCAGGGTTGACAACGCATCTGCATTTTGATTCTTAATTGATAATAAATGTAGATATCTATGGGCCACAGCATCCATTTGGTATCAGGTAGACTGGGTGCTCGTTTGTCACCCTTATTCTATAAAAAATGAAGAGTGCAAAGAAAATATTATAATAATTAGCGACCCGTCCGGGTTTCGCTCGAGTGCAATTTAAAAAAAATACTTTAAAAGATTCTGTTACATAGATAGATACACTGCGAAGCTAATAAAAGCGTCTAAAAAAGAAGTGCGCTTAAGAAAAAATTATATAACATTTTTAGGGTTCCGTAGTTACACAACCCTTTTAGTTTCGCCATGTCCGTCCGTCCGCGTTTTTATTCAAAGACCCTAGGTGCTACAAATCTGTAATTTGGCATAGTTATAGATATTAATCACGCCTAGAAAGCTGTGAAATAAAATCTTGAAAAACATTTTTACTTTGGGTACTTTTTGTTACCCGTCTATTCCATCGTGTGGGGTATCATTGGATAGGTCTTTCAAGAACACTGGGGATGTGGAACAACATCTTTTCGATTCAGAGGTCCGTTTGCGAAATATTTAGCTTTTAAGTGGTATTTTTCATTAGAGTCATGTGTCCCTCCCCCCCTCCAACAACTAAACCACGGTTTTTGGAAATGTGAAAAGTATACACGGTAGTATTATATATAATGTAGTTAAAAGGAACACTATCACAGCTAAGTAGAATTAAGAGTTAACGAGTAATAATCGACCAACTTGTAAAATGCACTTTGATTAGTAAAAACTTCGTTACAACTCCATAGAAAATGACCTAAAACTAACTGCATTATGACTTTGTAAACTACTACTATAGCTTTATTTTTTCATTTGCGGGATAGGCAGGGAGGATCTTTCTTACTTACTCACTAGTTTCACTTATATTTTAGTTGGTACTTATTGTAGGCCTCATTCAAAGTATTCATACAATCATACAGCCTCATACAGTTTCATTCGTCACACTCTTGATTTACGCTGGCGACTTTAGGATAATTTAGGGCAGTGGTGGTTTACGTTAAGGTTCCTTACGGTCGTATATGTATATCTTAGGGTTGCACTGCCGGATATATAGATAGACACTGTGGCAGCCTCTCATCTCAGGGGTACCTCTTTTAGAGACGGGGCGGCATCAGAGGCAGCTGAACTGAGTAAGTGGCGCAAATATGAGTCTTTGAAAGATGACTACATATTTGTGCCATTTGCTGTAGAGACTATCGGTCTGTGGGGTCCACGTGCGGTGAAGTTCCTAAAGGAACTCCATCCGCGGCTGGTCGTTGCTGCTGGTGATAAGAGGGCTGGTTCTTTTCTCGCTCAAAGGCTAAGTATAGACATTAAGCGGGGAAACGCAGATATATATATATAGAGATACCGCGTGGAGTAGGACTGTATAATAATTAAGTTACTAGTTTTTATTTAATTATAGATGTAAAATGATTAAATATATTGGAACGAAGTTCCTTTTCGGACGGTACGAATTTGACGTAGTGTAGACGGGCTTGGCGGCTATAGGGAAGCGAGATGGAATAATATCCATCTCCCTCGCACTTTTCCTTATCTTGCCATGAAAGAAATATTATTTTATTTTAAATGACGCTTCATTTTAATAGACGCTAGTAATTCATTTATTTGTATTTGTTAATCAATAATATAATACGGTTATCAATAATAATATACTACGAAAGGAACTTCGTTCCAACCTAGTGTTCCACGAAAAAAACGCATGTTTTTTAGCACTCAAATTTATTTATCAACGCTTTTTTAAAAAAGTCACTGACTTGACCAACGCTAGCAACCTAGGTATATTTTCTGTTGGTAAATAGTAAAATATTTCTTTGGTGCCAATTATATTTTACCACGTTACTACGTTTTTATTTTAAGTCACTTTCTTGTTTGTCTGTCTGTCTGTCGTTCCGGGTGGAATCTTGCAACTCAAATTTCGAGCACTTCCCGTTCAGCTAGAGACTTGAAATTTTGAACATAGCCCAAAATCGGATGACAATGTAGAAATATGAAAAACGTGGTATATTAATATTTTTTTGATACAAAAACAACGGCACAACAAACGCGTCAACGAGATGGTTATACCATCTATCTTATATTAGATATATCTTTCCTGTCCCCTACTCGCCTCTTAAGAATAATAATTGGGACGACGGATTCTCTAACGCCACCACCACGCAACTAGACATTACAGGTTAATTTGGCTAAATGAGTAAAAGAAAGTAGGTTTGATTTTAAACATAAAAAATATTTAACAATTTCTTTCTGCAAATGTAATTTTTGCGGTTATGGCATCTCTTAATTTACTTTTAAAAGCACAGCCGCAACAATAAAACGCAATCATGAAGTCCCTAATGATATTTTATCTTTTTGATTTCGCGAGCGCTTCTTAGGCAGTTGCCAAGACTTTTCAGAATTTCACCACAAAGAGCTATGTATACTTCTTATCATATGAAATAATTTTTTAGAAACAAAATTTACTATTCTACCAACTTCACTGGCGCTAACAACGTGACACAACCTGGTGACAGAAAAAGAAGTAGGTCTCCACTACTTTTTCATAGAACGCACACATTTCACATATATATTCATTGAACTCTCCTGTCACATTTACTTATTTGCATATAAAATAATTAGCCAATAATAACATGAGTGTCGTTCGCAACAAATAGTCACGGTCTCTGATGCTACTTCAGCTTAAATAATATATTATTACCCAGGGACAGCGATCGATCAATAATTACGTTATCGCATATTATGTGTCACTAGCGATATTAATATTTCATTATTGCTTTTAATGTTTTTGAAATGTATAGTGTAATTACCTATTGCTTAATATTTTGTTGTAGTAGCAAAATAATTGTCTTTGCTAAATTTTGGAATAGATTTCTTTATGATTCAAAATAAATTTTGATTCTCAATGGAATGTAATTATGTTTCAGTGGTTTGATTGTCCCTTGCTCCTAAAAATCAGAAGTACCAAGATGTGCATATTTTATTTCTTAGACGAGATTTTTTTTAAACTGAAGCGATATACAAGATACGTTTTCATCTTAAAATTATTAAGATGGTATGCCCTTCAGTCAGTAATTGACAGTCACACTGGCTCTCTTTATCCTTCAGACAGGAACACAACTGTGGCTGCACACCTATTTGGCAATAGAAATTGGTAAGAGAAGTGTAATTGCCCAGGCGAAAAGGAGTCCTCCTACCTAGTAAATTAATAATTAACGGAAATTCTTCTTTCTTTTTTTTTAAACTTTACCCCCACACTAGGATTTTCTCCCGTATTGTCTAAACCTGGAACAATTATTTGTAGGCCAAGCAAATACTTGTTCCGTGTGGGATTCGAACCCGAGACCCTCTCATTGCTAAGTCACTGCGCCACCGCGCCGTCAATTCATTTTTTTATCAGTTATTTATTTTTATAAAACTAAAATGACAAATGAACGTAGTATAATTGTCCACCTGATGGTAAGTAGATAATACAGTCTAAGAACATCTGCAACCAATTTCAAATACAAAGAAGGCTACAGATGCGTTGTCACCTCTAAGGACTAAGATGTTATACCTCTCTATTACTTTTAAACTAGAATAGCAATGCATGCACTTTAAATACATTAGAACAGGAGTCCTACTACCGAGTATTTAGCAGAATCCGCTTGCACAGATAAAGTGGTCTCTTACGTGGTAGGACCACGCTGCAGTTACATTATGGTTGTAGCACGAATGGGTCAGCTCGACCGGGGCAGGACCATGTTTTTACAGAATACCAGCGT
Source organism: Parnassius orleans (assembly GCA_029286625.1). Lineage (NCBI taxonomy): Eukaryota > Metazoa > Arthropoda > Insecta > Lepidoptera > Papilionidae > Parnassius > Parnassius orleans. The sequence goes on from JAGSMP010000028.1 coordinate 2,072,665, forward strand.
GAAATGACAGCTCAATGTTGCTGTGCATCGTATGGTGAGAGTAGAAACCGGGGACCCTTTTCAGTGGTAACGAGGCATTCCATCTTAGTCCTTAGGGGTGACAACGCATCTGCATTTTGATTCTCAATTGAGGATAGATGTAGATGTCTATGGGCCACACCAACCACTTACCATCAGGTGAACTGTGTGTTCGTTACCCTTATACTATAAAAAAGTTTAATGCACTTACCTCTCCCACATTTGCATAAGATATTACTTTCATCACAAAAAGCAATTCTTCGCATTCTCACCGATATCTTTATTACCACTAGGCATAAAATCCAATGGCGTGTTTCTATCTTGAGGCATTCCGGCATTCTATATTTGAGTGACTCCACTATAATTCACTATAACCAATATGTTCTTAAGCAAGCACAGTCTTCAGTTTAATCCGCAGCTATTTATGCATCTTACATGACACGTAAGTCTGTAGAGATAATCCTTTTATCCTAGACTTTAAAAGGCACCAATAAATTACCGTTAAGAATTTAAGCGTACTATAATCTAAAAGGGATCTAGTGTTACGTAATGTACTAACTTATATAACTTTTTACTATAATCTTTTTATTCTCAACTTTGACTGCCTTTTTGGTCGAGTGGTCGTAAATGTTATTTGTGAGTTATGAACTTGAGGTCCCCGGTTCGAATCCCTGGTGGGGTCAAAATCAGTTATTGAGTTTTTCTGACAAGCATTTATCAGTAACAGTCCGGAGTAAGGAAGTGGGCAGTGTTAATCCCTCGTGCCTCGGAATGCACGTAAAGCTGTCGGTGCTGCGCCCGATCTCTCTCCGGTCGTGACGGATTATCGTCCAATCGGAATATGAAAATGAGGTAATAGAGAGTGCACCTGTCCTGCGCAAATGGCTAGTCTTTACCGAGACTGGCCGCCGTGACTGTAATTCGGTCTAAAGGATATTATTATCCAACTTTTCGTCATAAAAGCCGCTGCTGGAAAAATTTCTTTGCATTTGTAGGGAGGATTTGCCTTAATAATTACACTTAGCAGGTGGATTGACGATCGTAGTACCAGACGTCTCGCTTCATTGACGGTGCTGCCTGTTGCCGGTTGCTAGAAAGCCATAAGATTATTCTGGAATTTCTCATAGTCGCTTTTTACGACACCGAAATGGGGAATATACGAAATGAGATGCTGGGTTCTCATACACCGCCACGGCACGGCGTGTATACAACATAATATGGCGCTACTCAATTTTAAGATGTCATTAAGTGTCGTGGTGTCACAGTCACTCTGTGGCCTGTGCCCAGTAGTGACATGTATGAAGGCTGCTACTTTTTTTAGTTTTGATGGGGCATTTATGCAGTTTTTATTTCATTCATATTTTCGGAGATGTTACTTTTTTGTTTTCACACTACCATAAATATTAACCGTGGCAAAGATTCGAAAGAATAGACCTCATCATCGTTATCATTACAACCTATCAAAAGTCCAATGAACTGAACATAGGTCTACCCCATAAATTGTCAAATAGGCTCGATATTTTCTATAGTTGCCACGCTTGGTAGGCGGGTTGGCAACCGCAGCCTTTATTATTTTGAACTGTTGTCAGGAGATGATGTTACACACTGACTTAAAGTGACTTAAAGTGATAGAGACAGCACGAGACTTAACGGCATCATAAAATTGAGCAGCGTTTGAGTATTTGGCCACTAGTAACTTATCTTTACGATTGAACCTTATATACATATTGAAATAACTGCCTTTTGGGTTTGGGGTTGGGCTATGGGGGTTATTTGCATGCTATTGAGACGTGAATAACAATTATTAAATTTTAAATTATTACTCTTTATGAGATGAAACGACTGCTAAAGAGGTCTTCTTCAGTAGTCGTTTCAATAGTTCGACAGTCTTCAAATCATTCTTATATATGAAAATGATTTTTTTTCTATTATGCGTTCTTACATCATTAATTTGATTACAATTGAACATACACTAAGAGTTGTGATGCGCGCGCCTGCGAATGTTTCTGATAAAAAGAGGCATTGATACACATGGCGGGTGCAAGACCGGGAATAAGGGTAACAGACAAGCACACAGTTCACCTGACGGCAAGTGGATACTGTGGCCCATAGACATCTATCCTCGATTTTGAATCAAAATGCAGATGCGTCACCCTGAGGACTAAGATGGAATGCTTCGTTTCCAGTAAAAATCATCTCCGGTTCCCTACACTCATCATATGAAACACAGCAAGCAGCTATTAAGCATTAAGCTGGTATTCTGTGAGAGCCTGGTCCTTCACCGGTCGAGCCGAACCATTCAACAAACATACTATAGCTGCAGCATGGCTCTACCATGTAAAAAAAAACAAAGTAAGATTATGTTTAACGATTAGATTTTGTGTTTTTTATTAATAACTAATTTCTTTTTCTTCAGGTACTAATATAAAATTTGCAGTCAGCAACTTTAATGGAAACCAGCTTCGTTGTAAGTACAGCTTAAAGCGCTGATCGACAGGCGAGCTTTACCGCGGTCTTGGTGGCTCAGCGGTCAAGCTCGTTAGTGGATCATCAAAACGCGGTTTATGTGTGACAGAGAGTGATAGGTCCATGTGACTGCGTAAGTACATTCATCACCCCTATTTTATCATCACCCGTGGCGCAGTGGCTTAGCAATAAGCTGCATCCCGCAAGGAACAAGTATTTGTATGGCCTACAAATAATTGTTCCGGGTCTTGATGTTTGCCCATGTAACATTTGTGTATGTAAATTGCCCGCACGATACAGGAAAAATCCTAGTGTGGAGGTAACGTTTTTGAAAGAACGAATAAAATTAGAATGAATATTTTCCAGGAAGTGTAGTAAGAAAATACAAAATAAAAAAAAAATACAAGAAAAATCTTATAACTGCCGATTGTAAAAATCTAGACCGGCGAGGGCAAGCGGCGCCAATGGTACTCACTTCTCATACTGCGATCGACAGTCTGCCAGCATAGCGTGACGATTAAGGCAAATCCTTCCTACAATGGGAGAGGCTCTTGTTCTTAGTGGACTTTTATGGGCTGACGAAGAAGAAGAACAAGAAACACCTAAAGTTTTCATCTTTAAGAGAAGGAATTTCCAACGGATCAATTTTTAACGTCACCTTGAATTTAATATTGAATACAAAATTAAACGTAGTTTCTTTCGTGTACAACTAGAATTTATTAAAAAAATAACTAAAATATATTATAACACCAATCCAAAAATATAACAAATTTCAGAATATTTTAAAGCAAGCGAATTCCTCAAGTGCTTATGAGCATTAGTATTACGTGTAAAAATATTTCACATAGTTTTACGAAAAAAAAACAAAAAAAAACACTACGGTTGCCAAACCGCTTGCCAAGCGTGGCGTCTAAGGCAAATAGAAGCAATTTGCCCTTACCCTTGAAGAAATCTTTTGGGGTGGACTTTGATAAGCTGTAACAGTAAACGAAGTATATTCTATACTCATAACAACAATGAAAGGTTTTGTTAAGCTAAGTCAGAGCACTTTACCTTATTCAGCTGCATCACCCCTTACCATCAGGTGGCAGTAGTCAAGCACTGGCTTATAATATTTAAAAAAAAATGTACAATCTCAGACCAATTAAGCAAGAAAGGCAGAAAGTACATACCTTGCTCAAATTCTTAACACGCTCTCAAGCACGCATATGCATAAAAAATATTTGCAACCAACAACCCGGTTTTAGGTGCGTATGTCGACCACGACCACTAAACCAACGAGGCAGTCACACAGTGTTCACAAGTTATAACGTATGTAGCAGTCATTGACCTCCTCTGACGTTTTTAAGGATGACGTCACGACACGCAGCCACAAGCAGTGACGATAAAGGAGATGACATACCTAAGTTTATCACATATCAAGATTATAGGTACTGATAGATTTTACGGAACACATTTGTAATTTTCCTTAGCATTTACAAATTCCTGGCTGTTTATAATTCTAATAATTTACGTGCTTATCTTTATACGGTATATAACAAAGTCGATTTCCGCGTCTGTCTTTCTGTTTATCCGCATACTCCTCTCCTAAATCACGAAACGGATTTTGATGTGGTTTTCATCATCAGTTATAAATTTTTTCACGGACTGTTTACATATAAAATATATCCTAATTCAGCTTTTGTTTAAGTAGAAAAATTTTTTTTTTTTAATTAATTAATTATAAAGATTGTGACGAATGAAATTGTATGAGGCTATACGATTGTATGAATACTTTGAATAAGACCTGCAATAACTACCAACTAAAAAATAAGTGAAAGTAGTAAGTAAGTAAGAAAGATCCTCCCTGCCTATCCCGCAAATGTAGAAGTAAAGCTATAGTAGTAATGCATATAAGTCGTTTTCTTCATAAAATGTTTATTTTTTACAGTTTACAATAACATTACAAAGTTTTTTTATACGTGGTATGGCTCTACCACTGCAGCTATATTAATAGTATAGTTGTAGCAGGAATGGGTCGACTCGAACGGGGAAGGACCACGCTCTCACAGCATAGACTTAGGATATACTAGCGTATAGACCAACATAGTGTGCAAGGAGAAAAAATTCCTTATGGCAAAAATGCAAGATAGAAAAGGATACCAAATCTCATGACTCTGTAACCGATTTTGAATGACAAGTCGGCACAATTCGGCACGTAAGAAATAGCTCCGAGATATTTTGTAATTTTTTAAAGTATAATAGTGGTTATTTTAGTGAGTAACTTTTTTCCAAAATGGTTAATTGTTCCGTGAGTGAGTGTGCTGTTAATAATAGAAATAATCCTGATAATTTCACATATCACAGGTAAATTCTCAAGACATCGTCAATGTTATGACGCGTTTATTTTTGGTTAAAATTTATGTACATACTGTTTTAAATATAGAATATATTCAATTATTTTGTTAATTTTGATATTTTGCAAAAGAAAAAGTCACGTTGTTGATAATTTGCATGAATTTGTAAATACATTTTATACAAAAAATTTTACATGTACGCTAGGATTGACTCAACTATGGCAAAATTAATGTCGATATTTATCTTGAATATTTATAATGAATCGATAGACTTGCCTACACAACAAGAAAATAAATCCTCGGTTTGCGTTCTAAAATGTAATTTTATTTTGCCGTTTTTCAAACAGATTCCTCAGATTCTATAATTAGAAAAGTGGTTAAGGTTTATTGGACGAGTTAGTTGGAAAAGAAGAACTCAACAATTTGCAGCAAACATTTTCTTGAGAAGTATAAAAGAAAAAGTGGAAAAAAACAATTTTATTAAAGGAGTCATTTCTACATTATTTGTACCAGTAAAAATATTGTTATAATAAGACTTCAAAATATAACTTTCAAAACTTTAGATAAATATAGAGACAGATTTTCATACATTATAAAACTGTGTATATTAAAGACAAAAAATCTTGAGATTATCCTCAAGCCATTATGAACCCAACTAGTATCTATTTATCAACCAAAATAAATGTATAACCTAGCTTAACCAACCGCACAGCCTCACGGTCACACTAGTATAATATTCATAGCATCATGCTATTTCTCCCAAGTTGAGCGGAGCTTCGGAACTTCGGATTATATTCCCAAATCATAACGATAAAACTTTTAGCGTAGTTAGGTATAGATATTTAGTAATGCCCCAAGCGCTACTAGACGACCGCGCATGAGACGTGATAGTATAAATTCCATAGTATTTGATACTCTCAACGGTCAATGCCCGATTCATGCTTGATGGCCGACGACATTGTCGCGAGGGCTTAAATAGCGTGGTTTATCCCTACAGCGTTATTCGTAAGTACAACTTAAAGCGCTGATCTACAGGCGAGCTTTACCGCGGTCTTGGTGGCTCAGCGGTCAAGCTCGTTAGTGGGTCATCAAAACGCGGTTTTATGAGCCAACGTTGTATTAAATTTGGCACGTTGCTTCAGCAAACTCCGTGTAGTGGCGGTGTAAGAATATCCACTACCCCATATCATCCCTTGGGTGTCGTAAGAAGCGACAGAGGGAAACAAATTTGGAGATGGGCAGCAGTATCTTTCTAATAACGACTAGAACAAAAAAAAACGCAGTTGCCCATCCGCTTGCCAAGCGTATCAACTATGGCAAATATGAGGCAATCTATGGAGGAGGCATATATTCAGCAGAGAACTTTAATGGCTGTAACGGTAATGGTTCAAAAAGTCTGTAGAATATTTGTTTTTTTTTAATTGAAAAGAATACTAGCAGTGCTATTAACACTACTATTATTTCCTTCAACCACTCCTGTTAAGCTTAAAATGCTTTAAGTTAAAATACACAGCCTATATACGTCCCACTGCTGGGCACACATACTCCTCTCGTTTCTTATTTTAGGGCTTGGAAATGTTCGCCGTGCTGCCCCAATGCGTGTTGACGAACTTCACATGTCTTTGAAATTTTTTTTTTTAGGGCTTGGAAATGTTCGCCGTGCTGCCCCAATGCGTGTTGACGAATGTCACATGTGTCACATGTCTTTGAAATATTTTTTTTTCTTTTTCTTTTTCAGGTTTCCTCACGATGTTTCACCTCCAAGCACGTGGTAAATCAGCACTTAAAATTGCAATTAACAATTTCATTGGTACCGGCAGGGATCGAACCCGGATCAAATCGAACACTCCTGGTTGACGACAGTAGTCGAATAGTGTATTCGAATCCACGACCTATTAGTCTCGTAGTCTGTACCATAAACTATTAGGCCATGGTCGCTGTTTGGCTCGCCAGTGTATTATGAACGAGGAGCCCAGAGTAAAACCGCCGTAATCTATACCACAAGCTTATATCTCGCTCATCGATTATGGCCTTTGTATAGTTAGTGATAGATAATGTTTTTTTAAACGTTACCATCACACTAGTGTTTTGTCCAGTACCGTGGAGGCAGTAAACATACGCAAATTGCACAAGTACAAACATCCAGACCCGGAACAATTATTATTTGTAGACCATACAAATACTTGTTTCGTGCGGGATTCGAAGCCTCGACCCTCAGCGCCGTAACTCATTGCTAAACCACTGCGCTACGGAGAAAGAGTAAGCTCAAAGGACTGATTTCGTTTTATTATTCATGTGTTGATAGTAGTTTTTTAACGGCAAGAATTTTTAAAAGACTTCTATAATATCACATATCAATAAAATTGAAGTGCCTGTCTGTAATGTCTTAAACAGCCTTATATTATGCTTGGAGGATTATTTGCATTAGATCCTACCCAAGCGAAGCCAGGATGGGGCGTTTGTTTATAATATTAGAGTGTGACAGAGAGTGATAGGTCCATGTGACTGCGTAAGTACATTCATCACCCCTATTTTATCATCACCCGTGGCGCAGTGGCTTAGCAATAAGCTGCATCCCGCAAGGAACAAGTATTTGTATAGCCTACAAATAATTGTTCCGGGTCTTGATGTTTGCCTATGTAACATTTGTGTATGTAAATTGCCCGCACGATACAGGAAAAATCCTAGTGTGGAGGTAACGTTTTTGAAAGAACGAATAAAATTAGAATGAATATTTTCCAGGAAGTGTAGTAAAAAAATACAAAATATAAAAAAATTACAAGAAAAATCTTATGACTGCCGATTATAAAAATCTAGACCGGCGAAGGGCAAGCGGCGCCAATCACTTCTCGTACTGCGATCGACAGTCTGCCAGCATAGCGTGACGATTAAGGCAAATCCTTCCAACAATGGGAGAGGCTCTTGTCCTTAGTGGACTTTTATGGGTTGACGAAGAAGAATAACAAGAAACTCCTAAAGTTTTCATCTTTAAGATATGGAATTTTCAACTGATCAAATTTTAACGTCACCTTGAATTTAATATTGAATACAAAATTAAACGTAGTTTTTTTTCGTGTGCAACTAGAATTTATTAAAAAAATATAATTATAAAAAATTATAACACCAATCCAAAAATATAACAAATTTCAGAATATTTTTAAAGCAAGCGAATTCCTTAAGTGCTTACGAGCATTAGTATTACGTATAAAAATATTTCGCATAGCTTTACGAAAAAAAAAACAAAAAAAAGCACTACGGTTGCCAAGCCGCTTGCCAAGCGTGGCGTCTAAGGCAAATAGAAGCAATTTGCCCTTACTCTTGAAGAAATCTTTGGGGGTGGACTTTGATAGGCTGTAACAGTAAACGAAGTATATTCTATACTCATAACAGAAATGAAAGGTTTTGTTAAGCTAAGTCAGAGCGCTCTACCATATTCGGCTGCATCACCACTTACCATCAGGTGGCAGTAGTCAAGCACTGGCTTATAATATTAAAAAAAATTGTAGAATCTCAGACCAATTAAGCAAGAAAGGCAGAAAGTACATACCTTGCTCAAATTCTTAACATGCCCTCACGCACGCATATGCATAAAAAATATTTGCAACCAACAACCCGGTTTTAAGTGCGTATGTCGGCCACGACCACTAAACCAACGAGGCAGTCACACAGTGTTCACAAGTAATAACGTATGTAGCAGTCATTGACCTCCTCTGACGTTTTTAAGGATGACGTCACAACAAGCAGCCACAAGCAGTGGCGATAAAGCAGATGACATACCTAAGTTTTTCACATATCAAGATTACAGGAACTGATAGATTTTACGGAACACATTTGTAATTTTCCTTAGCATTTACAAATTCCTGGCTGTTTATAATTCTAATCATTTACGTGGTTATCTTTATACAGTATATAACAAAGTCGATTTCCGCGTCTGTCTTTCTGTTTATCCGCTTACTCCTCTCCTAAATCACGAAACGGATTTTGATGCGGTTTTCACCATCAGTTATATATGTTTTCACGGACTGTTTACATATAAAATATATCCTAATTCAGCTTTTGTTTAAGTAGAAAAATTAATATATTTTTTTTTATTAATTAATTATAAAGATTGTGACGAATGAAATTGTATGAGGCTATACGATTGTATGAATATTTTGAATAAGGCCTGCAATAACTACCAACTAAAAAATAAGTGAAAGTAGTAAGTAAGTAAGTAAGAAAGATAATCCCTGCCTATCCCGCAAATGAAGAAGTAAAGCTATAGTAGTAATGCATATAAGTCGTTTTCTTCATAAAATGTTTATTTTTTACAGTTTACAATAACATTACAAAGTTTTTTTATACGTGGTAGAGCCATGCTGCAGCTTATAGTTGTAGCACGAATGAGTCGGCTCGACTACCAGCGTAAAATAGCAACTTAAAGCTGCTGTGTTTCGTATGGTGAGTGTAGAGAACCGGAGACCCTTTTTACTGGAAACGAGGCATTCCATCTTGGTCCTCACGGGTGACAACGCATCTGCATTTTGATTCGCAAACGTGGATAGATGTAGATGTCTCGACTGTGTGCTCGTTTGTCACCCTTATAGTATAAAAAAAAAGTTATTTTGCAGCTAGTTTTAGGTCATTTTCTATGGAGTTGTAACGAAATTTTTACTAATCCCAGTGCATTTTATAAGTTGGTCGACTATTACTCGTTAACTTCTTAATTCTATTTGGCTGTGATAGTTTTCCTTTTAACTTCATTAATAATACTATCGTGTATACTTTGCAAATTTCCAAAAGAAGAAGAAGAAAGACCTATCCACGATAACCCACACGATGGAACAGACGGGTAAAAAAATCACCTCCATTTACTTGAGAAGTACCCAAAATAAAAATGGTTTTTAAGATTTTATTTCAGTTTTCTAGGCGTGATTAATATCTATAACTATGCCAGATTACATATTTGTAGCACCTAGGGTCTTTGAGTGGCATGGACTTGGCGAAACTAAAAGGGTTCCTTGTTGTGTAACTACGCAACCCTAAAAATTTTATATAATTTCTTCTTAAGCGCACTTCTTTTTTTTACACGCTTTTATTAGCTTCGCAGTGTCTATCTATGTAACAGAATCTTTTAAAGTATTTTTTTTTAAATTGTACCCGAGCGAAACCTGGAGGGGTCGCTAGTTATTATAATATTTTCTTGCACTCTTCATTTTTTTTATAGAATAAGGGTGACAAACATTTCATCCATTTGGCATCAGGTAGACCTGATGCCAAATGGATGTTGTGGCCCGTAGATATATACATTTATTATCAATTAAGAATCAAAATGCAGATGCGTTGTCAACCCTGAGGACTAGTATGGAATGCCTCGTTTCTAGTAAAAAGGGTCTCCGGTTCCCTACATTCACCATACGAAACACAGCAGCCTTAACCTGCTATTTTAAGCTGGTATTCTGTAGGAGCGTGGTCCTACTCCGGTCGAGCCGACCCATTCACCGACAAGCGATGCTCTGGAAACCGATATTATCTATAAATATTCGAAAATGCCGAACCTTAAATCTTACAGACCAAGAATTCCTTCACTTTTACTATGTGGCAACTGTATGTATTGTATAGTATAGGACACGAACTACCTACGAACGCATAGAAAACGAAACTAGGTGGAAGTACTTCTTTTCTGCCTTGGTGTCCATCTGGGTAGGTCTTCATTTCACCTACTTTTTTTAAATTGGTCATTACTGAAAATCAGCGTTGTGGTTTCGACAACGCCAACGTACAAAGCCAAATTTATTAAATTTCGTTTATTGTCATAACTTCGTAGGTATATTGATGTACGTCAATTTGTCTGTGCCAATATAAATTGTTTCTTCTTTTTTTTCTAAAGTCTTTCTTTCTTTCTTTACCTATTTTTGCCGCCAAGCAGCAGCAAGTGCACTGCTGTTCCGGTCTAGGAAGGGTATATAGCACCAGTATAATTACAGAGTGATAGGTATTCATCTTAGTCCCTAGTGCTGACAACGCTTCTGTAGCCGTTTTCTTTAGTTGGTTGAAGGTGCCCATGGGCTGCAGTAACCACTTACCATCAGGTGGACTGTTAGTTCGCTTGTTAATTCATGTTTAGAATCAAGCACCACTCGTGCTGGTGGAATTCTTGAATAAAATAAATACTTCGCCGTATAATTTAATAAGTTCTGATATATATAAGAGATAGCCGAAATGCGAGCGTCCACGACGTGATGGTTCTGAGCGAGTGGCGTAGTGGGGCTGCGCTGTGCCCATGATGGCAGTGGAGCCGCGGAGCGCTAGGTTTCAGGTTCGCTGCCCGGCGATATGAGATGTGACGTCAGGAAAATTCAACTTTACGAGTATAATAAAGAGGGCTTACAGAGTGGTAGTAACGTCAAAGATTCGAGGTTGCTGCCTACTGCGATAGCCTATCCGCCTGTCAAACGTAGGGGTTGTGGCAAATACATCTTACAATGGAAAGAGTCGTGTCAGTCAGCGGACTTTAACTGGCTGATGATGAAGAAAGCCAATTTCTATAATATCGGATTATCGGCACTCAACCTTTAAAGTGTTTTCATACTGATTTACAGTGTTCATTACATATTAATTGTTTCCACAACATAAAACCTCTGTGCAATAAAAGTAAGCAGCTCATTAATTTTAATTAAAAAACGCTGTTTTCAGAACAATGTGAGCTTTTAATGGAACCATATAATGTCAAATGTCATTCCGAGTCACGCCACGTCATTGTGCAGAAGTACAGGGTGTTGTTGAATAGCGGTCGGTAAACTTTCTGCGGCCGCCATTACGAGCGCGGTCAATGTTTCCGGTCACACTGTATAATATAAACTTTTGTGCTCAGCTTATATATTCCATGCTTGCATTAATGGAAGTTTCTTCAGAGCACGATCCAAACAAACGAAGTTTGATCCTATATTAATGTAGGAACCAAGTTAAGTATGTTTTGTAAATAGGATCTAGAAAATAATATTTGTGGTTGAAACTTGCAAGACTTTTCTTAAAATATACAGTTTAAAAATGAACCCTCTCGGAAATGAGAGGAAGCCTGTGCCCAGCTGTGCCCGTAATATAGGTTAGGTACTTTTACGCAATTTTAAATCTAGGACAACAAGGACTCAAATATTAGTATCTCTATAACGTATAAAACAAAGTCGCCTCGCTGTCTGTACGATTAGATCTTTTAAACTACGCAATGGATTTTGATTTTTTCGTCAATAGACAGAACTACTACTATAAAAGAGAATGATTTAAGAAAGGTATTATACATGCATATTATATGTTATATAATTCTTCTTTCCGGGTGTATGTGACTGAACTCCTCCTAAACGGCTGGACCGATATTGATGAAATTTTGTGTGTGTGATTAAGTTGATTAGAGAATGGTTTAGATTTAAAATTGGACCCGGTAGGTGGCGTTGTTGTCAAGATCCAGAAATTAAAGTTTTTAAATAAAAAGAGCTCATTTTTTCAGAAAATAAGTCAAGTTTGATTTATTTGGAATTAAGAATAGACATTAATTCGAATGAAATTATAAAATACTTTAGTTCTATCTCGTTAAACACCCACGCACGCCACACTATAGAGACAGTGATATAACTATCAAATATGCAGTTGCATGTCTTGAGGGAAAATTCCTTTAAAAATTATTTGTTTTTTGATTCGATTTTCGATCATCCCTTTATCATCATCATCATCATAATTAAAGCGTATCGAATAGTTTGCTTCATATTTGCTATAGTTGCTACGCTCGGTAGGTTTGCGAACGCAGTTCTTGATTGTTTTGAGTTGTTATCAGGAAGGTGCTGCTGAACATCTCCTGTCTCATTTCCTTCTGTGGCCTCTTAGGACACCCACGGGATGATAAGGGGTCCCATTTCTCGGTGTGAGAGAATGTGGCCTATTTTTAATGTTGACATATGTGTTACCTTATTAATTATTATATCTGATTTAATCTACGCGATAACATTCAGGCTATGGTTCGAACACAGTGAGTTTTCTCCCCAGAAAAGCAATGCGTACTATATCTGGTTTTTATAAATGTAAAGTAACAAGCGAGTATATAGTCCACCTGATGATAAAATATAAGTAGACGCTTTGGCCCATAGACACCTACATCTATCCTCGATCAAGAATCAAAATTTAAATTGTTAAAAGTCGGCTCCGTGGCGTAGTGGCTTAGCAATAAGTTGCAACGGCAAGGGCAGCGGGTTCGAATCGCGCACGGAACAAGTATTTGTATGGCCTACAAGTAATTGTTCCGGGTCTGGATGTTTGCCCTTCTGAAAGTTATGTATGCAAACTGCCCCCACGATACAGGAGAAAATCCTAGTGTGGAGGTAACGTTTAAAAAAGTTATTTTTACGCTTTTGCGTGGACTAAGTAATATCACAATCTTAAGGACTTTACATTTTAATCAATTTTTGGGGTAATGTTGCAACCGTGTTAAGCCCCTCCCCATATCTTGATTTTTTTTACTCAGCTAATACACATCAACATTTCATGAAATCGTTGTCTTAGTTCTAACACGTTAGTCAAAGTGGTGCCTAACTCTTAGGTTATTAGGATTCATCGTATAGAATTCAGTGTGTTATGTGTGTACTTAAGTATTGTTTACGACCTTGTATATTATCCAAGAAGACGGGACTTGAATAATTTACTCGTAACTGTTACCTTGTCTAACGCTTACTCCGACTTATGTCTTTATCAAATTGATTATTTAAATTACCAAAGCTCTATAATCCACTACAGCCTATCACAAATCTACTGCTGAACATAATATTTTTCCCCCATAGATTGACACAAAGCCCCGTGCTGAGCCACCAGCATTCATGGACTACCTGTGTGTTTTATCAGGTTCGCACCCTACACTTTGCTTAATGATACAAGGCTGCCACTCGTGAAACTAGTTCTTTTCAATTTGGTTGTCGATTCTTCAAACTATATTTTTGCATGCCGTAAGCGCTAAGTGCGCAGGTATGTTCAACTAGGGCCTAAAAATTAAGATTCCAACGTTTTTTCGCATGAAATCGTATCTAGCAATCATATTGTACATATAAGTGATATAAGAAACATATTGTAACAAAGATAAATGATTGTTGAACTTATTAATTTTTTTTTTAAATCAATTAATTGCTATTTTTACGTAAAAAAGGGGTTCGTAAACACGATAACTTTTGAAAATATCAATTGTTCAACTCAATCTATTTTTAAAACTCTTCATCTATCATGTGGGAAGCCATTATGGCAGTTTAATTTTGTTTAGTTTAGTTATAATTAATTTTTTTCGGCTGCGAAATGTCGAAATATTCGGTGTTTTAGCAGCCTTGTATGAATTTATTTTTTACTAAATAGAGACTGCGTCATAGGCATGTCGATTCACTTAAAATAAAATCGATCACCGATTCGATTCAAATCGAACATACTAGAATCGATTCTTGATTAAATCGGTCATTAAGTGATCGATTTTCGATTAATCGCGACATTTTCAAACGTGCCTAATAATACATATAAGAACAACAATACTTTAATAAACGTGCAAACTGCAACGTACATTTCTCGTTAAATCAAATTTAAATGAATGCTACATGAACATAATACTGTTTATTTCGTTACTAGAAACTTCAACAAATAATATTTACTCAATATATTTTTGATAAGTAAAGTAAATTCATAGCACAGATTAGGTTAGACACCGGAATCCACGGGTAAGATAAGAAATGACAATGACAAGTGACAACTTTTTTTTATTAGTAAGTAACATATATTATCGTGGTAGATCAACGCTGCAGCTATATTAGCTGTAGCTGTAGCGTGTATTGGTCGGCTCACCCGAGGCAGGACCACGCTCTTACAGAATACCAGCGTCAAATAGCAGCTTAAGGCTGCTGTGTGTTGTTTGGTGAGTGTTGAGAACCGGAGAACCTTTATACTGGAAACGAGGCATTCGATCTTAGTCCTCAAGTGTGACAACGCATCTGCTTGTTGATTATTAATCGAGGATAAATGAAGATGTCTATGAGCCACAACACCCATTTACCATCAGATGGACTGTGTGCTCGTTTTTCGTCACCCTTATTCTATAAAAAACGTAAGTAACGACATCTTTGGATACGTTCATAAATATTTATTTGTTGCGTTCAAATTATCAACGAAGTACGACCGGTTGTTATTGTTACAACAGCAAAAAATTAAAAAGGTAAGATACCGTAGCCAGTTTAGGAACTTTATCACTAGTTCTTGAATCGGTCAAGGTCAAGAGGTTTTTGGATCGATTCATCGGATCTATATAGTGTTCCAAAAGGATCTGAATAATCGATTATTTTACTCTACATAATCGATCTCTCGATTAATCGATTTCAGATCAACATGCCTACTGCGTCACTCACTCAGTTAGTTCGACACTGTCGTGTCGTGTCGTGAGTGGACACTGTATCGGTTGTTTGCAGCGGCTCAAAAAGATCGCTATACAAATACACAATATTCGAAAAACCAAATTTCTTACATACTTGATTATAATAATAATCAGAGATTTTTATCACAATATTTTAAAAGCACAGAATAAATAATAGTATTACGTACTAAAAGAAAGTAGGATGTAATATTTATACTTAAATACGTCTTGGACTTTATGGAGTGACCTGAATGATAATATGATGATCATATGAGCATTACGAGTCGTGCACTTTAGGATTTTCCAAACTTTTTTTTTAAATTGAAGTTTGACATAAAATTATCAGAAAGTTGGAAGTATAATAAGATTATTAGTGAAAACTTGTGTGTATTTAAACTATTTTAAAAAATTCCGTATAATCATGTTATACGTAATTTTTTTAATGCGCTTAGGGCATGCCTAAATGGATTTACCAATATATTTATTGTTTAATTTATTGCCGCCAAAACTATCAAATTATTATTTTAGTTTTTTAAACATGTCTATAATCTACGGTAACATGCCAGAATCAAATTTACCTAAATTCCGCTTTCGTATATTACTCTGGCAGGAAACTTTCCATTCAAATTTAGAATTCATAATGGCCGTCTGTATATTCGGAAGGCGATGTACGATGTTCACCAAACCGTATTAAAACAGCGGGTTGAGTTATACTCTATGCTATATCATTATGAAAAGTGGTTTATTGCAAGTAGTTATACTGCTTTTGTTGTATATTTACTGGTCTGTTTCTGATGTATTTAGAAATGGCAGTCGCCATTTTCCTTCATATATAGGTAGAGATCGTCTCATTTAAACTGCAAGCGCCTTTCTTGTATTTTGGTAAATTTTGTTACATTTATCGTATTAAATATCATAAAATCTTAAACTTGCGCGCCCTTTCTGTTGGATTTTAGTAGATTTTAGTATATGCACTATATTTAACATGATAAAAGTTACAAAATCTAACAAAAATATACGGGAGATGCGCGCAGATTTAAATTAGACTATCACAGCTAGTCATGTAATTTAAAAATAATTTATTTTTCGGGTTGGCGGTGTAAGAAAATTTAAAACTTTGCCGCGAAATATCGTCCTGAGCCAAAAAAAAAGGTCAAAAAAAAAGAAGAGTATATTAAATGCACTGTAATTTTCAACCGACTTCAAGAAAAGGAAGAGGTACTCAATTCGACTGTTATTTTTATTTATTTTATGTGTGTTACCTCAGATTTTTTTCTAGGTGAACCGATTTTGATGATTTTTTTATTTGTAAGCTTGTGCTTCTCATCTGGTCCCATATAAATTTTATCAAGATCCGACCATTCGTTTTTGAGTTATCCTTAATAATGCGTATTTAATTGACTTTGACTACATTGATGAAGTTCTCATTTTATTTATATTGAAGTCGGTTGTACACATTTTTTAATTTTAGATACCATTTGTTAAATGTATGAAGCAGAATATCGCCGAGGCTAGCTTACTGCACCATATTCCGAGGACTAAAGTCGTCCAAATTCCAGTCTCTTATGGCCGGATTCTATTATGCTTCAAGGTGCTTTATGATCCTTTATAAGGCGAAAGATAGGGGAAAACTGAAATAGGAGATGGGCAGTAACACCTTCCTGGTAACAACAAGCGGTAGCCAGCCCACCTGCCAAGCGTGGCAACTACGACTAATGTTCAACAGTAGAGTCTTGATAGGCGGTAATGAATGAATCTATATATATATATATATATATATATATATATATATATATATAAATATATATATATATATATATATATATATATATATATATATATATATATATATATATATATATATATATATATATATATATATATATATATATATATATATATAAGTAAAATTGAAGTATCTATCTCTAATATTGAAATAACTTCTGTTAACCTCAGGGGGTTATTTGCTTGTTATTAAGATAGAAAATAATGCTAGGAGTGATCAAGGCTATATTTTATCCTAAAAACTTGGAGATTATTTTTTGGAGGAATCCAAAAATGGAAAATCTTTTTTGAATCCTCAAATCTAAATAACGCCACGCCGCTCAAACGAAGTTCGTCGCTAGTCTATACAATCAATACAAATAAATAAAATTGAAGTGTCTGTTTGTAATGTCAAAATAACAGCGCTTTACTAATTGCATATGACGTACGACATACGGTACTTAAAACAAAAATACAATTTTTAAATTTTTGTCTGTCTGTTTGTTTGTTGCGGTTAATCTTCGAAATGGCTGGACCGATTTTGACGGGACTTTCACTGCTAGATAGCTCATGTTATAAGGAGTAACTTAGGCTACTTATATTTTAGAAAAATACTTAGAGTTCCGCGCAGCGAAATTAAAACCCTAAATTACACGCGTGCGAAGTCGCGAGGAACAGCTACTTGATTAATAAAGTAGTAAAAACAAACAAATGGACCTAAATCATTTGTTGCAATTCTGCAGATTAATCATGAGGACCGAACTATTGCGGCGGAAAGTCGAGTCATGCCGTGTCATATCGAACAAAAAGGCGGCTAATGAAAGTACGACGCGTAAACTTTCTGCGGTCCATCCCTACGAGCCCGCTCAGTGTTTTTCGGTCTCATTGTAAGGCGTCTACACTTTGCACAGCTAAAACGTCCATTGAATACTTGCTTTTTGCGCTGACACAGCGATTCCATTCGAAATGTTTGGACTGTGTTCCTGTTTTTTATCTTCCCTTTGTGGTTCTTAGTTTAAAATGATTTAATATATTTTAGCACTCAACTTTATTTATCAACGTTTTTTTAAACATTAATGACAAGGACTCACTGAATAACCTGAAGAACGCTAGCAACCTAGGTATATTTTCTGTTGGTGAATAGTAAAATATTTCTTTGGTGCCAATTATATTTTACCATGTTACCACGTTTTTATTAAGTCACTTTCTTGTTCGTCTGTCGTTCCGGGTGGAATCTTCCAACTCAAATTTCGAGCACTTCCCGATTAGCTAAATACTTAAAATTTTGAATATAGCTCAGAATCGGATGACAATGTAGGAATATGAAGAAATAGGTATATTTTTTTTAAGTACAAATTTAAAAAAAATAATTAGTTTGAATTTTAGATTAGTACTTTTTATTTATGATACATACTGAATTGATAATAGTAGACATCATGGCAATTTATTTAAGTGGTAGAGTCACGCCGCAGTGAAGTTGTAGATATGTTATGGGTGACAAACGAGCACACAGTCCACCTGATGGTAAGTCGATGCTGTGACCATAGACATCTACATTTATCCTCGATTAAGAATCAAAATGCAGATGCGTTGTTACCCCGGAGGACTAAGATGGAATTCTTCCTCTCCAGTAAAAAACCAGTCTCCGGTTCTCTCCACTCACCATACGAAACAGCGACATTAATCTGGTGTTTTGTGAGAGCCTGATCCTTCTCTGGTCGAGCCGAACTATTAGTGCTGCAGTCATATTATAGCTGCAGCCTGGTTCTACCGCGTATAAATCAATTAATGGGACTGTAGCATGACTCTACCACGTATAATATCTAATTCTGAAAATCAGTAGATCTCTCTGGCCTTTCCTATACTCGCCTCTTATGACATTAGGAACGAGGTGAAATATTTGGCAAATTATATGCCAGGGAAGTTAAAAAAAAAGAGTTGATTAGATTAGAAATGAATAAACTAAACTATAGATGTTCGTAAAGATAGAAAAATTAAAAAGAGGGTTAAAAATGTGAAATTCATGAAGGGACAAACTACTATGGCGTTGTTTTGGGTATTTAAATAATACTCAAGAAACCGATAAAATTTTATTTAAACGTAACTTCTCAATTACAAGACACTGTCTAATAAACAACTTCACCTCAGTCCGAACTAGCGACATCTGGTGAATGAAAGATTATTAGCCCTCATTGAGAAGACGGATTCTCTATCTCCGCCACCACACAACTAGCAGGTTAATTTGCCTTAAATCGGTAAATGAAAGTCTCTTTGAAATAAAACATTAAAAAATATTTAGCAAATTTCTTTTTACAAATAAACTTTTGCGGTTATGGCATCTCTTAATTCACTTTTAAAAGCACAGGCGTAACAATAAAACGCAATCATGAAGCCCCTAAAGATATTTTTAGTTTTGGAGACCTCATGATAAGTGAGTTTTTTTTTTATAGAATAAGAGTGACAAACGAGCACACAGTCCACATGATGGTAAGTGGTTGCTGTGGCCCATAGACATCTACATCTATCCTCGATTACGAATTAAATGCAGATTCATTGTCACCCTTGAGGACTAAGATGGAATGCCTCGTTTCCAGTAAAACGGATCTCCTACACTCACCAGACAAACCACAGCAGCGTTAAGCTAGATATATAATAATTTTTGTCTTGCCTGCCTTTTTGTCAAAAATTTTCACGAACGCGCGCAAAGCATCTCGATACAGTTTCATCGTAATTGTATGAATGGTGGAGTAACGTATAGAAAAGGAAACTAAGTGCTAAGACTCCTTTTCTGCCTAGGATTCCGTCTATATAGGACCTTCCTCTTGCCTATTTCTGCCACCAAATAGCAATGGTATAGAGAGCTGGTATGATTACAGACTGAGGCATTCCATCTTAGTCTTCTAAGGTGACATAGCATCTGTAGCCTCCTGTATTTGAAGTTGTCTGCCATTTGCAGCCTCCGTGAACTGTAGTAATAACTTACTGTCGAGTGAGCTGTTAGATCGTTTCTTACTTTAGACAAAAAAAACAAATTGACTTTATTTGTCAGACACCCTAACAACTAGTCAAAGCTTCATCGAAATCGGATAAATTGTTAAGGAATGCATACGGGACTAACAAAGCAACATTTACTTCTACATATCACTAGCGATCCGCCCCCGCTTCGCACGGGTAAATTCTGATTCTCGAAAACAGCGTAACCTACCGGGTCTAATTGAAACTAAACGATCCAGAAACCTACTCAAACAAACACATAAATTCATCGAAATCGATCCAACCGTTTAGGAGTTCAATGACAAGCACGTGTACTGAAGAATTTAAATTATATATAGATATAGAATAAATAGCTTTTGAAAAATATTTAATAATTATCACTATCTAATAACTATTGCAGAGGACGTAGTGAGCATACTCGAAGATCGGTATTTATGCTCGGGCTCTTACCGTGAGTAGCGGCGGATGAAACCAATTACTAATCTAGAATGATGGATATAGATTTCCCGTTAAGTCGGCAAAACTGCACCGCGGACACGATGTTGCAATATTGTGTGAAAATATGCGGCTGTCGCGTAGTTCGCGACTTTGTAAGGGTAGTGATCCATATAACACTAGAGTCAATTCAAGAAATTGAATTAATATAAAAAAAAATAACAGAGTCACCCATTTCTTGATATTCATTTCATACCTAAAGTAGCTTGTTTTTCATCAACAACCTTTTTAAGTCTACCGCTTAAATTTCCGATAATGTACCTGGGCAGGCATTACTAGGAAAATGTGCCCATAATCTAGGTGCAAGCACCTCTTTATTATCTAGGAGTGCCTGGAGTTGGTAGGTACTATCCTTTAACATATTTCTGCCACAGCAATGCTGCTTGCTGTGTGGCAGAAGGGTATAAAACGCCAATATAATTACAAGTTGTGATACAGATACAGAAAAATAAAAAATTGCGGTTGCAACCTGCTTCCCAAGCGTGGCAATACTATGGCAAATATCCCCCCTATGAGGCAATTTATGAGGGAGGCTATGTTCAGCAGTGGACTTTAATAGGCTGTAACGGTACCTATGCTACAGATGTGTAATCACACAGATGTGACAATCCACCTGTGGCATTTTTTGTTTGAAGCTGGTTGTTAGGGTGACCTTCGATAGACAGTGGAGCTGGTCCTTGCACACTGGGAATAAGCTCACAAGGATCGCCGCAATTAACTTACAAAAATTAAATAGTGAAATATTCGGGAAATAGTACATGCACAGAGTAATTATGCACCGCCGCCTATCAAATGATGAAGATCAAGGTGGGGCGAATGACATTGTGCGAACGAGAACGTATGATTATCGGTCAATTCAAGTATCCGAATGAGGCCTTCATCCACAAGACCACAAAACCTACCGAAGGTGTTAAATGAAACTAATTTTTACGGATTATATCGCGTTTAATTTTACTTTTTAATTCCCGACGTTTCGGGTGCTTTCCAGCACCCATGGTCACGGGGGTACTGAGGTGTTTGACGTCTCAATGTCATAGTTAGCCCGGCTACCTTCAGTTTTTTAATATAAATTTTTGGTTCGATCTACGCATAATCCGTAAAAATTAGTTTCATTTAATGTGTAGTCTTCGCGTAAATATAAGAAAACACTACCGAAGGTGTTTCAGGTGTCCTTGGGTTGCAGTAACCACTTTCCATTAGGTGGACAGTAAGTTTGTTTGCCATTTAAATATAATTAAAAAAATATCACGCCGGATAATCGGTTATGTGAGCGCAAAACCAATGCCTATTGGTAATGTTGCTCCCCTTTTTTAATTATAATATCCTCTTCACCTGTTTGTAAATTTCAGTTTCAGCGTTCTTGGTTGGGTGCCGTGATGGAAAACTTAAAAAAAAGGTTTTCACAAATGTGACATCTGCTGGGTTTGACCTCAGGATTCGCATCTCAATAAAAATAGTAAATCAATAGTATAAATAAGACGCACAGAAGTTCAATGTTGCTCTCATTTTGGTGAAAGATTTTAGGTTAGTAACCGATGTTCTGTCCCGATGTTCAAAATTAAGACTTTCATCAGATCTACATTCAGATGTAGCGAGCGATAACCCCTCACATATAATACACAACCCTCGTAATTGACACCATATAGTATTAGGTTTGAATTGATGAACCAGAAATTAAAAGGTCCGAGATCTGGATGTGTTTTTTAATTAACAGAAGTTCGCTTATGTATTTTTTTCTATTATATTTGCTAATCCTTAAGTAGGGAGGAAATGAAATGTAAACACAATGTTGAAATTTTCGAAGGGCTTACATTTGAATTCTTATTTTTTTATCCAATTATAAAAGGCAAACTGTAAAAAAAAAACGGGATACATAATATAACAATATTATACACATTTTGTATCCAAACATACAAACTGGCAGCTCCGCTGGCTGGAGCGGGCGCGAGCGCTTGAACTGTTTTTTTTTTTGATAAGATAAAATAAATACGAAATTATAAAAATAATCTCAATATGATCTAAAAATAATAATGTCTTTTCATTTGATATAGCCTTTACACGGTTTCATTAAGGAATCACTATAACGTACACGTTTGAATAGCGATTTAGTGTCATCTTTATGAAATTTTCTACCAAACAATATTATGATTCACGTTTCTGTCTTCACGCAGCCTATGTCTGTATGTTCAATTTTTATAACGTGATTTTGTTTTTGAGCGTTACAGTTGATTTACAGATGTTCAAAAAAATAAACAAGCTTAATGGTTAAAACAGTTATTAAAACAAAACCCGACTCCGTTAAAAAGTTTACTGAAAAAAGAACTTCCCGTCCCTTTTTTAGGGTTCCGTACACGAAGGGTAACCAACGGGACCCTATTACTAAGCCTCAGCTGTCTTTCCGTCCGTCCGTCCGTCTGTCTGTCTGTCAGCGGGCTGTATCTCATGATCCGTAATAGGTTGGCAGTTGAAATTTTCACAGAATGTGTATTTCTTTTGCCGCTATTACAATAAATAAATTAAAAATTAAAGGGGACTCCCCTACTATAAACGTGTATTACGATGGTACGGAACCCTTTATGCGCGAGTCCGATTCGTACTTAGCCTGTTATTTGGAATTGCAGATGCAAAATATTAATATTATATAGCCTATGTCACTCCCACAATTAAGACTAAACTAACGACACCTCATATGTTAAAATCCATCAGGCCGTTAACTTTACATAGTTCTACAATGCGTGTCAAATATATATATATATATATATAATTACTTTTCGATTATTATTTGAATAATTAATTAAAGACGTTTAATTATATCTTATTATTATCTATTAGAGGTAGTCGATTATCTTACGCCGTGTAGTCGCTAAGTAAGAGAAGAGGCGACAGAGAGAAACTGAAACAGTATTAGCATCTTAGTGATAAAAGCTCAAAAGTTATACAAAACTGCGCTTTCTGACTTGACTGCCATGTGTAGCAACTATGGCAAATATCCCTGCTATGAGGACTTCTGATAGGTTTTAATAAATAAAAATTGAGTGAATTTATTAATTATTATAATAGTAATTTATATAGAATAAGGGTGACAAACGAACACACAGTACACCTGCTGATAAGTAGAGGCTGTGGTCTATCGACATGTACATTTATCCTCAATTAAGAATCAAAATGCAGATGTTCCGTCACCCCTGAGGGCTAAGATAGAATGCCTCGTTAAAAGAATCTCCGGTTATCTACACTCACCATACGAAACACAGCAGCATTAAGCTATTTCACGATAGTATTCTGTGAGAGCTTAGTCTTACCCCGGTCGAGCCGACCCTCTCGTGCTACAACCATAATATAGCTGCAGCATGGCTCTACCATGTACATAAATTACGTACGTAAATGAAAACCGTACCGTAATATCGCTTACTTGGTCGTCACTCAAACTAGTGGGATCCAACCTACACTTCTCTGTATCAAATAGTAGACCGGCAACACAAACAACATTGCCCACTACCACAAAGGTGCTGATCTTTGTGGAAAAACAAAAACAACTACACTTCGCTTACCTGTACGAGGCTGTCATTCAAAAATTTCCTTCACATCGGTTGTCGGTTCTCCGAGCTATGTGGAAAGCCCATTGTCACTTTAGCTTAACAGATCAGCTGTTAGGCCTTGTCGGTTACTTTAGTTCTACTGCGGATATCTCCATTACGAAATCTATCACGCAAAAGAACTCCAAGCTCGCTGAGCGACATTAAACAATAAAGTTGCAAGAAGTCGATGGATGCAGGTGGCTCAGGACCGTGCTTTGTGGCATTCCTTGGGGGAGGTCTATGTTCAGCAGAGGACATTTGTTGGGTTTATATTATCATGATGATGATGATAAGACTGAAAGTATATTTCAATCACGCTTAAGTAGTTGAACAGATTCTAATTAAATTTGGAATAAAATTCGATTTTGTCGTGTAATAGAATTTAAAGAATGCTTCTATAATAGTTAATTTTCGCTCATCAAAGCGGGGGCGTAGAAGCTAGTATAGAAAAAACGGGTTTATTCAAAAAATATTTCAAATTTTATTTTAAAATAATACCTCAAAAACTCATTAACTCAAAAAATTTACTCTCATCCCGATGAAATATAATTTGTTATACACATTTATTTAGTAATGCCATCAACGTACAATGCAAACCGTTATTGTTCTCTTGTTGTTCGTTTCGCAACGAATACCCCTCGTCAATCATTTTCGGACGAATGGCACGCAAAAATGGCGTTACAAAAGCGACCTACAAACTCCGTAATGATATCCTATCGGTCGATTACTACTACAGCGAAATTCTGAATACTGATGACAGTTATTAACGATATACATATTGTAGTCCAAAAATAATTTGTATAATTTGTCTGTCCGTCTGATTACAATGTATTTAAGCCAAGAGTAAATAGGTTTATGTGACGTTAAAGAATAATTATATAAAAAAAAACAGACTTTAAAGAATTAAAAATAATAATTAAATAAAAATATAAATGTATTCAATAAAATCGGACAGTCTTCTGAAAAATGTGTTGAGATGATTAATTCTGACTAGTGGTCGTCCAGTGGTCGAAATTCGACCGTAATTATTAGTATTATAGTAATTATAGCATTATCGCTGGAGTTAATGCTGGTAGTAAGAAAGCATAGGTTGCTGCCGCCTCTCTCATTTTTTACAACAATCTCAATCAGTAAAAAGTATTGTTTAAAAATAAATAAAGCAATAATGTAATGCATTTTAATACTAAGCCCTACTATTTGAATCAAAAGTATTTAGTAAGAACTATGATTTTACTGCCATCATTTAAAAAGTTAAAGGCGGGATGCTGATTTTTCTTTCCCGAAATGCCGTCCAAAAATAAATAATCTGCCACCCGGGGCTATGGTTCATCTTATACACCCTTGTTACGTCACTAAACGGTTGACCAAACAATTCGACAGGAGCATTTGTTCTCAAATACATACCAAGGTTGTGTCCTTGAGTCGAAGTAGGTACACCATTAGTAACAACAACTATTAATCATTTCTGTTCAATGGCGACGTTGCTTAAGTGTGGAAGCCAGTTACCTTGACTTATCGTTTATTTTGGATACACCAAATGGATTTTCATTGAACAGTTGACGCGTATGACCCAATTTATATTGCTCGAATGAAGTACATACATACTTCCATTCAAATCAGGTATTCTTTTTTTAAAACACTAGCGACCACATTAAAAGATAAGATTTACCGTGTATTTCATAATTTAGATTTAATATAATCATCAAAGACCTTTTAATATATCAATTTTTCGATTTCCCTTAACAATCCCCTTTTTGTTCGGAAAAAATATATCCTATATGACTCCTGGCATTGCTCTCTATCTGTTCGTGAAGTTTCGTCACAACCGTTTCGGTCATTTAAAAAATTAGCCCGTACACGTAGATAAGACAGCCGGTAAGACAGATAGACAACAAAAATTTTAAAAATAATAATTAATTTATTAATAATGTAGTTCATTTATTAAATAACGTAATTCATTTAATAAATAAGGTAATTCATTAATTTATTTATTCTTTATTGAATCTTATACAATGTATAGAAACAAAAGGCGAGCTTAATGCTATAAGCAATCTCTAACAGTCAACCTTGGGCAGTTAGATATTGAGAATACTGTGTTGAGAATACTGTTATTAAGGCGTTAATAGATTTATAGATATTGATACGTTCATATTTAAAATCACATAAATGATGATGTAGTCTAGTCAACAATTCAAAAACGTGTTAATTCTTGTTCTCGCTCTTAAAAATATGTGCGATAGCTCATTCGATTGGGAATGACGACTAGAAAAATTTGTCTCGAGAATTTATTAGCACATAAAAACTTGCAATTGTTATTAACAAAATAAGATGAAAAACAAAGCTATTTAGTTTTTCTTCAATAATTCAAAAAATATTAATATTTAAAAACTTTTAAATAAAGATTTTTAAAGAAGAGGAAATTTCCAATAAAAAAGTCTGGACTCCCGGAATTCTGTCTCCATTATTTATTATTTTTATTTAACGCTGAAAATAGGACTCCCCGCGACCGTTACGGCTAGAGCGCATCGCCGCTGAAGACAGTATATCACACAAAATTATTTTTCTATAGTATTAAATATTAATTTAAAATTTTGAAAAAATTATGGTATTATCAGAACACTTGAATAAATAAAGCCCAGTTGGAAAAAAAAAATGTGTGTATAAAAAAGTTATACGATTGTTAATTAACAATTTTCTTTCCAATCTCTGTTTTTACAAGAGTCGACATAAAAGTTTAAATAATTGACCTATAATTTTTTTACCTCTTGGAGTCCTTATTATATACTAAATAACATGATCACGTGATAAAATTTTATTAAAGTTTTATATTTTGTTTGTTATAATTTTTTTAAATAAACAAAATTAATAAGTGAAATATTAAAAAAACTTGTTAATTTTTTTAACATAATTATGTAATTATATTACTATTTTTTGCATCTAACAATGATATTAATAAACGTAGGGAAAAAATTTGGTCATTTTTTTAAGAAATTGTTTATAAACAAATAGACAAGTTTAATATTTTTAAAAAAATTACCATTTTATTGTCATGGCAAAATGATGATTAAAAAAAATTCCTGATATATATTTTTTAATTGTTTATAATCGTCTTTTTATATTTCGGTTGTTTAAATGAAATGACTAGACTAATGAAATTTACAGCGAGCTTAGCCCCTGAGCTACTACGGCGAGCAATCAGGGTTCGGAATCCTCTCGCACCAATGAAATTGTTATTTCCAATTTTAAGTGCTGACTTACCACGTGTTCGGTGGTGAAGGAAAACATCATAATGAAATCTGCATGTCTGAGAAATAAAAATAAAAATAATTTATAAGAAGTCCTTCATGCGTTGAGGCAGCGCGGACGACCGACGCCATTCCGACGCCGTCCGCCGAATAAAAAATCCGGAATAAAATTATTATATTCTTATCTTAATACATAATTATAATATTCTAGTTCTGATTGGAATGTGCCTTGTAAATAAGTATAAATGTGATAATTATTCAATTAAAATGTATACTGATAGTCCAGAATAAACGCTTAGAATTTAAGCTTTAAGCCCTAGGGCAATAAATCACGACGTCATGGAGTTAATAGTGACATATGGTTCAGTGTTGCTAGCTAACAGTTCATTTATCACGCGTTAAAAGGACATGCGGTACTTTGTCATCTCCAAAATATGGAACTAAAGGTTAAATTACCGCTTGTCAGTCAACTGAATTAGGATTCATCTTCTTGGTGAATGAAAATAATAAGAATAATGGGGGTTTTGGTAGGAACTTGATCGCCAGCGGATTTATAATTCCGTGATTTCGTTCATTTTGTTTCGTTTGAAGAGGTGGCTTGAAGTGGATTTTGGCTCTAGCACGAATTGGTCATCTAGATCGGATGGAACCACGCTTTCACGGAATACCAGCTTGAAATAGCAGCGCAACAGCAGCATTGTTTCGTAGGGTTAGTGTGGAGATGAAGAGGATCTTCTTTGCCGTTGGCGTGGCTCCGTGTCTCCAAGCACTGTAAATTAAATAATAAAGATAATATAAAATATTTGAATAAATTGTCATAGTAAAAAAAATTCTAGTTTTTGAATTTATAAAAATCAGCCAGTAATATTTTAAATTGCACTGTGGTTGCGTTATTGTAAAAGTTTTAATAACAATAATTATTGTATATTGTGAATGGTTTTTGATTTTTTCTAGAACCAAAAATGCGTCCCGCAATTGCGCACAAAATCGGTAACAGTCTTCTATAGTCTATGTACATTATTTGAAAATTAATAAAACAATATAATATTTTTTATACCTTTTTTTGGCGTGTATATTAGGTATTGAGAATTTTAATGGCATCATTTAAAAAGTTTTGACGTTGGAGCTGACTTTTCTTTTTCAAAACGCCACTCTCGGCGCCATGTCCCTGCCTCCTCTCCCTTGCTACCGCATCTGCTACTGTGCTACTTATTGTTGTACAAAATCGAGCTTACAACTGGACACCAAATAGGAAGTTGGTAGTGAGGGAAGTTAGTGGAAGAAATGTCGAGTGGCGGAGGCGTAAGAGCATCACTCCATTTTTTAATTTTTTATAGGCTGGGTTGACAAACGAGCACACAGTCCACCTGATAGTAAGTGGTTGCTGAGACCCATAGACATCTACATCTATCCTCAATAAAGAATCAAAATGCAGATGCGTTGTCACCCGTGAGGACTAACATGGAATGCCTCTATTCCAGTAAAAAGGGTCTCTGGTTGTCTACAATCACAATACGAAACACAGCAGGGTTAAGCTGCTATTTTAAGCTGGTATTCTCTGAGAGCGTGGTCCTTCCCCGGTCGAGCCGACTCATTCGTTCTACTACTATACTACTAATATAGCTGCAGCATGGCTCTACTACGTATAGCATATACTCAGGCTTCTCATAACCTTCATAATGGAATACAGCAGTAGGTTCCCTGCTTCTTGGTGGTAAAAATAGGTAAGAGGATGGTATCGATTCAGCTGGGTTCGTAGAAATACGGAGCCCTATCAAATGGTAGGTATATTAATTTTAATGGGAATTGTACAAGTGGCAAAATTAAAAATGTTGTACAACCGACTTCAATATAAATAAAATGAGAACATCATCAATGTAGTCGAAGTCAATTAAATACGCATTATTAAGGATAACTCAAAAGTCCAAAAGACTATAAATGTGTTGTGTATTTTTTTTTATGGAATAGGGTGACAAACGAGCACACAGTCCACCTGATGGTAAGTGGTTGCTGTGGCCCATAGACATCTACACCTATTCTCGTTTGCGAATCAAAATGCAGATGCGTTGTCACCCGTGAGGACTAAGATGGAATGCCTCTATTCCAGTAAAAAGGGCCTCTGGTTCTCTACAATCACCATACGAAACATAGCAGTGTTAAGCTGCTATTTTACGCTGGTATTATGTGAGAGCGTGGTCCTTTCCCGGTCGAGCCGACCCATTCGTTCTACAACTATACCACTAATATAGCTGCAGCATGGCTCTACCACGTATAAAATTTCGTCTTGTTGGTGTCATAAGAGGCGAATATGGTAAATGCCATCGTGTAGTGGCGATTTAAGAATATCTACTACTCCATATCGTCTCGTGGGTGTCCTAAGAAACTACGAAGGGAAAAAACCAGGAGATGGGCAGCAGCGTCTCATAAAAAACTAAATAATATATAAAACTGCGGTTACAATGGCAAAAATGACCATGTGTCAGCGTAACGATTAAGGCAAATCCTGCTTAAAATGGGAGAGGCCCATCTCCAGTCCTTTCTTACGGGCTGATGAAAAAGAAGAAGTGAGGGAAAACCGTATCGCACTCGCACCAATTTTATTACTCTATGACTTTACGATATTACCAAAGGTGATAGACTTAAAAACCAGAGTAGTAGAACCAGAGTAACCGACATAGCCCAACGGATTAGTAAGCTGAAGTGGCAATGGGCCGCCCATATAGCTCGAAGAACCGACATCCGATGGGGAAGAAAGGTTCGAGTGGCAGCCTCGTACCGGCAGGTGAAGTGTAGGGCGTCCCCCCACTAGATGGAGTGACGACCTGGTAAGAAATGCAGGAAGTCTATGGGTGCAGATGGTTCAGGACCGTGCTTTGTGGCATTCATTGGAGGAGGCCTATGTTCAGTAGTGGACTTGTGATCTTACCATTACTATTACAGCCTATCAAAAGTCTGCTCTTGAACATAGGTCTTATGATATTATGTCTTATATAGTCAGTCTTATGATGTCTTAGGATATTAATCAAAGGGTAGGTGATGTGGGTTGGCAGCCACAGTTGTTTATTCAGCTGTCATCACCAAAATGCTGCTGCCAACCTTTTTGGTTACGTTTCAGCCTCTTACGTCACCCAGTAGTCAATATTCTTACACCACCTCTACACGGTAAACTCTATGGTAACTCTATGGCCTTACATAGTACTTTAGATCTAATTAATGAATTTTGTATATGCCTCCTTAAGTATCATGACAGAAGCGAAACAACCTTAGAATAGGTAGTATTCAGGTCCATGATTAATGATAACCTGTAAATAATTAACCTTTGGCCTTGCTCCATTTGCTTAGTGAACTTCGGTCAATTTACTTTTTGATATTTATTGCTTAAAATTTGGACTTTATTAATAGTTATTTAAGTGTTTTAAATTTTTCTCCCGACAATGAAGAAGAAGAAGTGAGGAAAAATCGTATCGCAGTCGCACCCATTTTATTAATCAATAGTTTTACATAGCTATATTTATATTTATCACGGGCTTGGCACGGGTGATTTCTGGATCTCGACAACAGCGCCACCTTCGGGTTCAAATATGAATCTAAATCACCTAGGGACCCATTCAAACACATACAAAAAATTTCATTAAAATCGGTCGAGCCGTTTATGTGTTCTATCGAGACTAACGGACAGCAATTGATTTTTATACATAAAGATATAGAGATTAATGCTTTAATATCTGCCTCCTTTAAGTGTAAAACTGGAACAGAACAACCTTAGAATAGTATTCAGGTCCATGATTAATGATAACCTGTTGATAATAAACCTTTAGCCTTGCTCCATTTGCTTAATGAGCTCCAGTAAATTTACTTTTTGAATATTTATTACTTAAAATTTGGACTTTATTTTTTTAATAATTACTATAATTACTAAAATAACTATTGTTATTTTAATGTTTTCAGTTTTTCTTTCGTCTATAAGGGTGACCAAAGACCACACAATTTAGATGCGTTGTCACCACTGAGGATTAAGATGAAATGCCTTATTACCAGTAAAAGGGGTCTCCGGTTCTCTAACGCGTTCTATTTAACGCTTGTATTTCCCCGGTCGAGCCGATCCAACCGTGCTAACATCATATAGCTGCAGCGTGGCCCTACCACGTATAAAATCTTCTTATATAACAAAACTTATTTGAAGAGGTTGGGTGATGGTTTATATTTAACTACTATCACACGGCGCAGGTGCTTTATCAAATTACTTAGTTGAACTCCACCATTTCTACTGACTTTTCAAAGTAGTATTCCAATACATTTACAACGTATTCGGTAATAAATTCTCAATAGAATGAAGTCGTAAAAGGGACAACAATAAAGCGATATAAAAGACTTTAGAATCAGTTTAATTTGTTGTAAAAGCTTCTATAAATTATTTAAACGTTTAAAGTCAGTGGTCCGAAGGCTTTGCGATGCACTTACGAAGTTTAACCTGGTATTATTTTATTAAAGAACACGATGTCAGTCGTCGGTGGGCTTAATTTTTTTTTTGCAAACTGTCTATGATATCATTCGCTAAAAATAGTAAAAAGAGGATGCTTGCGGAATTTCTTACGCCTTTTTTCAGAACAGAACGTTATTTTGAAAATACTGCTCGTAGTTGATTAAATAAAAACGTTTAGCAAATAAAAATTTGCTAAACGTTTTTAAACTTTAAAACGAAAATTTAAAGAGATTACATTTCATGTCGCTTGAGTTGAACAGATGAAAGGAAATAATATTATGTTCGTTTGGACCAATAACTTATAGTAATGGGTACGTAATAATATTTTACAAAAACTACCACGTGAAATATTTTATATTGTTTTGAATGCGTGCTGTGATTTAAAGCGTTCATAATAAATCGTCATCTGTCAATTGATTTCACCTGTGAAAAATTAAATTTCAATGAAAGGATTTTTTTTAAATGTTCATATAAAATAAAGGCGTTAAAGAAATATTTCCGGTATGCGTGGGAAGTTGAATTTTCTTTCCGAACACAATCAAGCCAGTCTTTAGTCACGTAAGTTAGTGGCAATGATCATTCGTTTTTGGTTGAAATCCTTTCTATGTGCCCGATCACGAAAAATATTTATGAGCTGAAATTTACAAAGTTACGTTTATATATCATGTGTGTTTAATTTTGTAAACGATGGCGACGATGGAAAATCCACTATCGCATATTAGGTGTCGTAAGAGGCGACAGTGGGAAATGAAACAGGAGATGGGCAGCAGCATCTTCGTGATACTAACATAAAATAACAAAAAACTGCGTTAGTCAACCCGCATGCCAAGCGTGGCATTTATGGCAAATATGAGGCAATCTATGGGGGAGGCCAATGTTGAGCAGTGGACTTTCGATAGGCTGAAATGAATTACTGAAAGATGATCGTTTAAATTTATTCTTTGGAACCCTAGGAAAACTAGCCAAAACTTAGATATTTTATTTGTTAGTCCGTAACACGCCATAAGTGCGTAAGTCCGCACACGTCTGGACATGATTCTCTTCAATTAATGTAATGTAAAAGAATGTAATTGCTTAGTAGGTGGATTGACGATCACAGTACCGGATGAACGCACCTTTGATGATTCTAGCACCTGAAATGTACGAGACGATATACCATTATATTTGATTCCGTGAGGTTTTTCTGACCTTTCCCATAGTCCCATAGACCTTCAAGAAAAGAGCCTACTCTTTTTTAAAAGTAAATGCATCTGCGAATCCCCTGTTATTGCAGTTGTTCATGGGCGGCGGTAGTCACTTACCATCAGGTGAGCCGCATGCTCGTTTGCCCTCTCCTATGAAAAAAAAGTAGTATC
This sequence comes from Parnassius orleans, assembly GCA_029286625.1. NCBI lineage: Eukaryota > Metazoa > Arthropoda > Insecta > Lepidoptera > Papilionidae > Parnassius > Parnassius orleans. The sequence goes on from JAGSMP010000028.1 coordinate 2,105,801, forward strand.
TAATAACACGCGCGTTGCGAAATAGGATGATGAATTCTTTCTCCGCTACTACAATAAAACTCTCTCGTAATAAAACTATTTTAAACGCAGACTTTTATGTATATTACTAGCAATTCGGAACAAAAATTATGTCATAACGAGTATCGCGCGGACTGGTAGCTGGCACAGTAAATATGCCACGCAGTTATATTATCATCTACGACATTTACTATTTATGTTATGACTATTAGGTTAATACAAAATAAAGTTACATATTTTATTTATCTGAAATAAATCTGCATTTTGATTTTTAATTTAATATGCGAAAATGGTTAAGTTTTAAATTTTGTTGTAATAATTTAGTAATATATCACTGATTGCTTCGTTGTTCTAGTAGTCGTAAACGCGGTTACTGATCATGCGGTCTCAGGTTCTAGTTCCGGGTCGGGACAAAAAATCAGATATTGGGTTTTTCTGTCACGAAACTCTCAGTAGCAACACGGGGTTAGGAAGTTAACGGTGTGTCATCTCCGTGCCTCGGAAAGCACGTAAAGCCGTTGGTGCTGCGCCTGAACTCTCTCCGCTTGTGTTGGATAACCAGTGATTGCACATGCACAATAATCCTGTGCAGATGACTTCTCTCCGTTCAGACTGGCCACCGTGATCGAAATTCGGCCTGGAGGATATTATAGCAATGTTTGTTATGCGTATAAAATAAAATATATAATTAAAATTAGTCGAGATAAGATGTACGAGTAGATGTCTATGGGCTACAACGTCCACTTACCATCAAGTGGACTGTGTGCTCGTTTGTCACCCGTATTCTATACAAAATATTTTTGTATTCGTAGAATGTGACCCACAATTCAATTGCTGGCGACGTATCGATTAGATCTATTCCAGTGAAGCGACTACCATTGCTTGATTTCACATTCACTTTAACTTTAAAATTAGTTCGTGGTTTGAAACCCATTTAACTTTAAACTTTAAATAGCCTTAACTCTTATATTCAGGCTTATGTATGAAGAAGAAATACCAAAGGGTATTGGTCCTACTTTCCTTTTTAAGTCCACGGCTGGATATTGGACCTGGGATTATTTGTAATACACCACGCTGGGCGGTCATGATTGTGGCCGATAGGTTTGTGAGCGCAAATTTGATGCCCCCATTAAAGTAATTAGTATTTGAGAAGTGTAAGATTCTCGTGTATATTTATGTGCACTCTTTTAAAGTACTGGGCCGTATAATTTATATTTATTTTTTACCACTTTTTTATATAAACTTACTTTCGTGTATGTTTGTTCGGGTGGAATTTGGTTATTGATTTAAAACTAACTTCCGATGAGCTAGACATTTGAAATTATGCACAAAGCTCAGAATCGGATGACAATGTAAGAATATGAAACAATTTAAAACGGAAGACAATGTAAAAAATATATAAAATATATATTTTTTTTAATCACAAGAACAATTATTTTATCATTAGTTTCCTTTTTTCCCGACTGCCCCAGAAAGAGGGTAATGTTTTTTAGTGTATGTAAGAATGTCTATTTTTTGGCAATTTCTGTAACCTAAACGGCTTAATGGTATTTTAATTTCTTTTTTTATAACTATTTGGCTTGTTTCTTACATTTACTTAGTTCTATCACCGCATCACCACAAGGTAGACTGGCAGATAGCGTCTCAACAATTAACTCCGCTTAAGTACATAAGTTTATTTTTTATTAATTAATTACAGCCATTCTTAAGTTCACTGCTGAACATACATTGACGGCTCCGTGGCACAGTGGCTTAGCAATGAGTTGCTGCGCTAAGGGCCGCGGGTTCGAATCCACGGAACAAGTATTTGTATGGACTACAAATAATTGTTCCGGGTCTGATGTTTGTCCTTGTAAAATTTATGTGTAAACTGCCCCACGATACAGGAGAAAATCCTAATGTGGAGTAACGTTTTTACAACAAAGAAAACAAAGAAAAGAAAAACAAATATAGGGATCCCTAGGAATTGCCACATAGTACGGTTTCGAGCCACCTGCATCCATCGACTTCCTGCATCTCTTACCAGGTCATTACATCATCAGGTGTAGTAAAGTGGGAGGTCATCCTACACTTCGCTTACGTTACGAGGCTGCCACACAAGAAACTTTCTTCGCTATTGGTTATAAAGCCATAGCTCGAAGAACCAACATAGCTATATATAGTTTAATATTTAGAATGTTATTTAGAATCTTTTTAATTGCTGTATAGTGGTATAATAACCACTGCGCCGTTTCCTCCCTTAGGTTTGTCAGTGGTGACAGAGGGAAACCGAAACTAGAAATGGGCGACGGCGCCGCGTCTTCCTGATAAAAACGGAAAATAATTCAAAACTGCGGTTGCCAACTAGCCTGCCATGCGTGACAAATATAGCAAAATCTCCCCTACGAGACAATGAACATTTTATAGGCAGGCAGAATGAATGATGTACGTTTTCACGGCTATACCACTAAAACGATTTTGATGAATTTTGGTACAGAAAAAACTTGAACTTAATACAATATTTCGAGAATATTCGAAGTCCGCCAACATGCACTGGAGTAGCGCAGCACTAATTGCTCCATAGCCATCTGAGAAATAAGCCTGCGCTAAGCCTGTGCTAGGCAGTGAAAGGTTCATAATATGTAGATATATATTTAGGCACTTTTACTTTTTTAATCAAAATTTTAATTAAAACAAATTTGTCGCTCTCTGAGTCGTCGCAAAAATAATAATTGAAGAAAATAAATATAAACGGTTGTTTTACTTTCTACGCTTTAAAGACCCGTAAGGACTTAAAGCGTTTAACCTGCGCCTGATCTCTCTTCGGTCGTGTCGAATTGCCGTCACATCGAAATAAGAGGGAGGAATAGAGAGTGCACCTGTGCTTACACCACACTCCAAATTAGCCAGAATGCCCTCCAGACTGGATGCGGTCTGGAGGGCATTCTGGCTAAAATGCTTATAGCATTCGAATCAATTTCTGGCTAAAGCTTATTTAAAGAACTTTAATCCCGAAGTTTACTGGAAAATCGATCCCACACGAAACTCGTACATAAAAGTAAGTAAAACTTACATTAATATCCACATCTCTGGATGCTTGTTGGTTCACTACTGTTCGATTTATTAGGAGTTTTTTTCTTCAAACACCATACTTGTAGAATTGTTTATCACCAGCGATTTTTCCGTATCAATACGATTTAGGGATCTTCGAGAAAGCTTACTTCTTTTTAAAAGGCCGACAGCGCATCTGCAATTCCCCTAGCGTTGCGGTTGTTCATGGGCGGCGGCCAACACTTGCCATCAGGTGAGCCGCAAGCTCGTTCGCCCCTCTTCTATAAAAAAAGATGTAAATTACCCAGATCGGCGACGGGGAGCAGCATTAGAAGTGCAAGACGTCTGGTACTGCGATTGTCAATCCATCTGTCATATGTTGTAATTATTGTGTATTTGTCGTTGACTGCCTCGTTGATCTAGTGGTTGTAGTAGTGCGACTGCTGATCATGTGGTCCCGGGTTCGAATCCCGAGTTGGGCCAAAAATTATTATTGAGTTTTCCGTCAAGAAATTCTCAGTAGCTGCCCGGAGTCAGCAAGTTGGCGGTGTCCCACCCCCGTGCCTCGGAAACCACATAAAGCCGTTGCTCTTGCGCCTCATCTCTCTACAGTCGTGTCGGTTTACCGTTCCATCGGATTATCAGAGTGAGGGAATAGAGAGTGCACGTGTACTTGTGCATACACTTGGGCACTGTAATACTGTCCTGTGCCGATGGCTAGTCTTCGTTGAGGCTGGTCGCCGTGACCGGAATTAGGTGTGGAGAACATTATTATTAGGTCCTTACATATGAAATTGGCGTTTTGTACGGGAGGAATATAAAGTCATTTTTTGTAAAATATATTTAATTAATCAAAGTATGCACCGTTCTTATCTATGCACTTTTGCCGTCTCATAGGTAGTTCATTGATCCTTTACTAAAAACCATGGAGGCGAGAATCAATAAACTCTTAAAAGGCGGTTTAGACTGTCGCATCGGAGTTGAATTTTTTCCTTGTAAAAGTTGTCCAAATTGCGGAAAAATGGTAATCTGTTGGAGCAAGGAACACGTCGGGAGTACGGTGGATGTCGCAGACATTCCAATTGTAGCTCATCTAACTTAGTGGTTGTTTGTTGTGCAGTGTGTGGTCTGCGATGTCGTGAAGCAGCTGTGGCCTAGAGCGATTGACCGATCTCGGTTGTTTAGCAGCTAGTTCTTCCTTTATGGTTTGCAGTTGCTGACAATAGATATCTGCCGTAATCGTTTGGCCAGATTTTAAAGCTGTAGTGAACGACACCGGCGCTAGTCCACCAAATACTCACAAGTAACTTTTCTGAATCAATTTTCGTTTAGGGCAGGATTTGGCTGGGTCTCAGGGTTCAGCCATTGCGACGAGCGCTTCCGATTATCGTACAGTATCCACTTTTATCACAAGTAATGATTCGATTTAAAATCCTTCATTATTGTGTCAGTTGAGCAAAGTAACACAGCAGTCGACGCGTGTTTGCAAGTTCGATGTACTCAATTCATGAGGTACCCATCGTTCAAGTTTTTTACTTTCCGATTTGCTTCAAGTGGATTAATACAGTTTTATCACTGAACCTGAAGCCTGCAGCTATCTCTGAAGTGCTTTGTGATGAATCCGCTTCCACAATAGCCTTTAATTCTTCATTTTCCAATTTGGTCTCCGGCCGTCCACGGGTTGGTTCTGAAGGTCGAAATTTCCAGAAAGAAAACGTTGAAACCAAAACGTACCGTGCTTCCTTTTGCGACACCAGCGCCGTACACATTATTAATCCTTCGAGCTGTTTCTGCAGCACTGGTACCACGGTAGAACTCGTACTCGTAAATATACCGATATTTCATGTTTTCCATTGTGCGGTAATAAGCGACGCCAAAGAATAAAATAATGAGGAAAAACAAATGAATTACTGTTTTCAAAACTCAAATGTACCAGCTAAATGAATTTATAAATTTGAATTTGGAATTCTTAACCAAAGAGGAGATATTTCAGATCAAAGTGGTCAGTACGACAAAACGCTAATTTCATAAGTAAGGACTAATAATATTATATTTGCCGTGGCCTTTAAGCCGCTAGTCCGGAGTTCGATGAAGCTGTAAAAGCCAACTGGCTTACAGCACCAAATAGAGAGGTAATTATTGCAAATGGTCCTTTTTGTTAAGAGAAACCTTTTTCCAGCTGTGGTCTATAAAGAAGAAATTACTTTTTATTTGAGCTCCTACGACTTTTGCTATAGTTAATCCCACGCTTGGCTGAAAATAACTGCAGTAGAGTTGATATAGTTTTAATTTTCTTTTCTGACTTTAATCAAACTATTCAAATGACTTTATATGACACGATGCGAGATACTTTTAATTAGTTAATGAAATGCTTAACGCAGTGAACGCAACATATGTTTTTAACGAGTTAAAAAGCTGTAGAAATGCGGTCATTAAGGAGTATGCTAGGGCTGAATCTGAATGACAGGGTGAGAAATAGTGTGATAAGAGAAAAGTGTGGTTTACAAGATGACGTTGTGACCAGGATTAAGAAAGGAATGCTTCGGTGGTTTGGTCATATAGAAAGAATGGACGAAGAAAGAGTGACAAAGCAAATTTATGCTGCAGAAGTGAACGGCAGAGTCGGAAAGGACGCCCTAGACGAAGGTTTATCGACCAAATTGGCGATATATTGAAAATGGGCCAGATTAGGAGTACCCTTAACCGACGAACGTGTATGCGCAGATATATGGATGTAAAGGAGGCGAGAGAGGTGTGCCAGGATCGTGCCAAATGGAAGTCCGTAGTCTCTGCCTACCCTCTGGGTGACAGGCGTGAGTGTTTATTTTTTTAAAACGAGGGGATATAAAATTCTTTCCACGTAATAAATTTGCTGTGATAGTCACTGATGAAGTAGGGGACAGAATAAGTGTGAAAAAGGTCGCAAATATCATAAAACTATGTCCAGGGGTAAGTCTCCAGGTCATGATTGTCTCAGTATCGAGCATCTACAGTATGCTGGCCCACATATACACCGGGTACTGGCTATGTTCTACACTACACGTATAAGAAATGCATATCTGCCCCCTGATCTAATGAAGACTAGTAGAACCGGTGGTAAAAAATAAAACGGGTGACTTGTCGAACAAATGTAAATATAGACCTATATCCTTGGCAACCATCATAGCAAAGATATTGGACAGTGTGCTTAATACGCAAATTAATAAATATCTAAAACTGCATGACAATCAGTTCGGATTTCGTTCCGGACTGTCCACAGAAAGTGCAATACTTTGCCTTAAGCACACTGTCAAATATTATGTTGATAGGAAAACACCTTTCTACGCGTGTTTCCTTGACCTGTCGAGGGCATTTGATCTGGTCTCCTACAATATACTGTAGAAAAAATTAGAGGGCATTAAATTACCAGGTCAACTGACACAGATTTTAAAATATTGGTATGGGGGACAGGTCAATTACTTTAAATGGGCAAACGCTTATCTGAACCATGCCGGTTAGAGTGCGGGGTGAGACAGGGTGGGCTAAGCTCACCTAGTCTCTTTAATCTCTATATAAATGGACTTATTGAGGCGCTTAGCAGCATGCATGTCGGATGTCATATAGATGGAACATGTGTAAACAACTTGAGTTATGCAGACGACATGGTGCTGCTGAGTGCATCAGTATGTGAAAAAGTCAGTATATGATCTTTGAGTCCGAATTGGGCAGTACGAGTAATGTGCCTCCCATTAAATTAAATGGTACACCATTAACTAGGGTAGACTCTTTTAAATATTTAGGTTACGTCCGACCTTAAGGATATTACTGACATGGAAAGGGAACGGGTATGATTACTCGCAGGTTCGCGCGATGCTCAAGGGTGGTTAAACTCACTCTATTTAGAGCGTTTTGGATATCTCTTTACACGTGCAGCCTATGGAGGGACTACACGCAACGGGCCTATGGAGTCCTTCGGATCCAATATAACAACTGGTTCCGGGTGCTGATGGGGCTGTCCCGTCGCTGCAGCTCATCAGCAATGTTTGCTCAAGCTCATGTAGATTGTTTTTACGCAACTATGCGTAAAAGAGCAGCATCTCTGGTGCGCAGGGTCAGCCCCAACGGCATTCTAAAAATGATAGGTGACAGAGTGTACCTACTGTCCCTATCTGCAACACTGTTGACTGCTGACATATGCATTATATAGCATTAAGTAAAAAAATTAAAAATAAATAATTTCAATCTTAAAATATAATAGAGTATTTAATAAAAATTTTAGTAGTCCATCAAAAGACAACTGCTGAACATAGGCCTCCCCATAGATTGCCTCATTATGCTATGAGGCAAAGAAAGGCATTATGTTATTCAAATTGGCAACCAGATTTTGGAACGTAGTTCCTTATCGCAAGGTACGAATTTACCGGATGGGAGCTAGGCGAGAAAAAGTGTAAGATTTTTCCGTCGCGACCCCCTTTCTATTGCGTGAGCGAGATGAAACAATATCCATCTCCCTCGCACTTTTTCTTATCTTGCCATTAAAAAAATATTATTTTTAAATGACGCTTCATTTTAATAGTTGCTAGTAATTCATTTATTTGTATTTGTTAATCAATAATATAATACGTTTATCAATAATTATATACTGCGAAAGGAACTTCGTTCTAACCGAGTGTTCCACGACACTCACGCATGTTTTTTTTAAATTATTATTGCGTTCTTATTAAGAAATTTCTGCTGCCATCTGCTGTATCAGTTTCCCTCTGTCGCCTCTTACAGCCACTAAATGATATGTCGTAGTCGATTCATTTAAACCGCTACACGGTGATTACAGAATTAATTAGTTAAACGAATGAATTCTGTATTCGCATATCAGATATTTAAATGGCCCACCTCATTATAAACTTGAGAATTTATAATGAAACTTCAGCGCTAATGAAGATAATAATTATAGAGTGTCGACGGGAATCGGACCCGGGATGTTCGCGCATTGTGAACTTTACGGCCAGCGCTTAAACTCTAAGCTACTATGTCTAGAAGAAGAAGATAGCTAGACCTTAATTTTTTTAAAGCGGAACTAGATGGTTAATCTCTCATAGTACCACTACGTGAATATTGTCATTTCATTTTTATATAGTACTAATAGGCTTCGCACGGGTGATTTCTGGATCTCGACAACAGCTTCACCTACCGGGTCCAAATATAAACCTAAATTATCTAGGGTCCCATTCAAACACACACATACACACAAATAAATTCATCGATATCGGTCGTTTTTGTGTTTTAGCGAGACTAACTGACAGGAATTGATTTTTATATATAGAGATAAGAATATTCTCTACTTAAGAGCCGTAGTAGCTTAGAAGCTAAACGTGCGCTATAAAATATATAGTACGCGAGCTATCCGGGTTCACTTCTTATTGGTACCGATTAAATTGGTAATTGCAATTTTAAGTGCTGACCTACCTCGTGCTCGGCGGTGAAAGAAAACTTTGTTAGGAAACCTGCATGTCTCAGAAATTAAAAAAAAAATTCAAGTCATGTGACGTCACCACGCAACGGGGAAGCGCACTAAGCCCTAAAACCCTCACAGTAATGAGAGGACGCCTGTGCCCAGGCGTGGGACGTATAAAAGCTGTAACTATACTTTTACAGTATAATAAATATTTGTTCATTTTATTGCCTCTACTTTGTTTTTTATTATAAGGGTAATCATTTTTATTACATAGGGCAATTTTCGTGTCGTATAAATACGTTTCGTGGAATCAAAGCGTGTTGCACATGCAAACAAGCAATTTGAACTTTTGTTTCTTGGCCTCGAAAATATTGTGTGGAAAAGGATATTTATACAACAATGTCGATTACGGGAAACTAAATTTCGCTATTACTATTTTTAGACTATTTGTATAGTATAGTATATTCATGAAATATTTACAATAATGAAAATATAAAAACTAAAGCTGAGGAGAGTGTGCTTAATTGTTTAATTCCTCCATCTCCCTTCCACCACGCTCGGCTAGTCTTTTCGGTTTTCTAGTCGTGTTTCCAGTCTAACAGTTTGCTTCAGCATTTGTTATGCGTACAGCAAAGGAGTGGAATAAGTTGCTAGCATCTGTCTTTCCATCCGGTTAAAATGTGGGTGTCCACAAGGCAAGAGTGAATCTTCAATAGCTTTGCGAATCATCCTTGGTAGTAATCAGTGTTCTTTTGCAAGGATTTGTGGCCTATCAAATTAATCCGATGTAATGGTTGAGACGATTCTGAGCATGTTGACAAACTGATGCAGACTTCCCGATAAACACTTCAGTCCTCCCCGTGACCCGTGGCCATAAAGCGTCCGAAACGACGGGAATTAAAAAAGTTAAAATTGAAACGCGATAAAATCCACAAAATTTGTTTTATTAAAAAAAAACACAGTCATTAAGAAATACGTAATAATAAAGAGTATTGTAGTATTAGTAGTCACCCCTAACGTACAGAAGTACGTTTAGTGTTTGTACGTAGTTACGTACGTGCGGCCATTAAGAATAATGGCCACACTTCGCTGCATTTTTTACAATCATATAATAAAGTAGAGGAATAACACGATGCAATACTGAATTAACTATCAAGCACGAATACCGAATAGGTCTGCTTGTCCAGGGATGGACTACGCTCATACAAAACACCAGGGTAACATAGCAGCTTAATGCTGCGGTGTTTAGTATGGGAGTAATTACGCATTAGCATTTTGATTCGAAGATAGATGTAGGTATTTATGGGCCACAGAATCCACTTATTTACTTCAGGTGGACTGTGAGCTCATTTGTCACCTTTACTTTTAAAAGGACACAATTCATCGCACGAACAATTGCCATACATAACTTTATCTTTTTTTTTTTTTAAAACGTTACCTCCACACTAGGATTTTCTCCTTTATCGTGGGGGCAGTTTACATACATAAATTTCACAAGGACAAACTTCCAGACCCGGAACAATTATTTGTAGACCGTACAAATACTTGTTCCGTGCGGGATTCGAACCCGCGGCCCTTAGCGCAGCAACTCATTGCCAAGCCACTGCGCCACGGAGCCGTCATATGAATGTAACATGAAATGGCTGTAAGATAAATTGTATCAATTTCTCGTAGACAAAGAATATCCATTCAGCGAATCGTTTGCATGTGCAAAGTGCTTTGTCACGAAACTGCGAGGTTATTTATACGTACTGTGAAAATTTGTTGCGAGTCTACACGAATTATCTTTGTTGTCTGTGACTTTTAAATCACCTTTAAAAAATATAAAGTATTAAAATATTTTTAATATTTACTAATAAACGTTCGCGTTGAAGCATTATAGTAAAGCGCAGATTACTGACTTTAAACCCGCGCGCAATGCGTTTCCCCTCCCGTTCCCCCGCGCCGCCGCCGCTCACGCCATAGTCACCACAATACGGACTCTCAACTGATATCATCCGAGCCAGGTCACAGGTCTCAACTTAATTTCTGCGCGTAGTTGTACTGGAGTATACCTAGGTTGATCTCCGCCATGTGCTCGGACGCAAAGGAAAAATTCGTAAGGAAAAGTTTGAAAAAATTACTTCCTCTTAACTTTTTTATTTAAAAAAAATCGTTAGACAAACAGATAGTATCTCTATATGTATAAAAGATCTGTCAAAAAGTTCTGTCTGTACTTCTAATATTTTTTCCTTTCAGTGTACCTATTTACAATTTACGCAAAAACTACTAGATGGGTTTTCATGGAATTTAAAGCGTTTGCCTTAAAATTTCATAGCTTTAAAGACTAAACCGTTTGGTAGGTGCAATTTTAAGTGCTGATTTTTGTTTCTGTACTTCAGACCGGAAATCGCAGTCTCAACGGAATTTCTGGTCAACTGCACAGGACAGGTCTATAGTGCACGAGTGTGTGCACGCACTTGTGCACACTCAGTTGCCTCGCCCTCATAGTCTGATAGGAATACAATCAGTCACGATCGGAGAGAGATCGACGAATTTACGTGCATTCCGAGGGACAGGGATTAAACAGCGCCAACTTCCGAACTGGTTTCCGGCTGTTACTGATTTACCCTGTTTGGTTCGACTCAGGATTTGAACCTGGGGCAACATGATCAGCAGTACACTTACGAGCTCTAGACCAACGAAGCAGTCAAATTAACCAAGTGTTGGCGGTATAGGACAACATTGCGAGGAAACAAAAACAGCAAGTCGAGTCTTTGTTGAACAAAGTCTCGGAAAGGGCGACTAAATCTAGTCCAGTTCAATCCCCAGAAGACACAAGTTTGCGCGTTTACCGTTAAAAAGAACCCCTTTTTCAGTTACCGTTAGAGCCTATTAAAGTCCTCTGCTGAACATAGGCCTCTCCCACAGATTGCCTCATAGGTGAGATATTTGCCATAGTTGCCAATATGGCAAACGGGTTGGCAAGAGCAGTTTTTTATTTTAGTCGTTATTAGGAAGACGCTGCTGTCCATCCCCTGATTTGTATCCCTCTGCCGCCTCTTACGACACCCACGGGATGATATGGGGTAGTGTATATTCTTACAATGCCACTACACGGTATTAACCTCATTGTTCCCCTCGTTGCCTCAGCTAGCATCAGAATCCTCGAGAAAAGAGCCTACCCTTTTTTAAAGGGCCGGCAACGCATCTGCAATTCCCTTGGTGTTGCAATTTTTCATGGGCGGTGGTAATCGCTTACCATCAGATGAGCCGCATGCTCGTTTGCCCTCTCTTATATTTATAAAAGAACTTGCAGGTTTGAGAATTAAATCATTGTGGTGACATGTAAAGACAGCTTGAAACCCTTTCATAAATGAGAAAAAGTTAGATATAGAGTGTAACTTTGGCACATTTTTTTTAATTTTTATAGGATAGGGTGACAAACGAGCACACAGTCCACCTGATGGTAAGTGGTTGCTGTGACCCATAGACATCTACATCTATCCTCAATAAAGAATCAAAATGCAGATGCGTTGTCACCCGTGAAGACTAAGATGGAATGCCTCTTTTCCAGTAAAAATAAACCACGTATTACCAGTGAATGTGAGCTACACTAGTATACTCTTAAATCATAACATTCACAGTATGTTTACCTAAAAATGTACACACACCAAACAAAAATATAAAGGAAAATAACAAGTCTAATAAAACATTATATCTTATCAGTCAAGAACAAATAGCAGGTCAGCAAACATAAACGGCAACGTATGCTAGCTGTACTACTGTATGATGTCTGACTTAATTTATTACATTAAGTAATAACGGCTATTTTTATTGTGACTTTAACAGAAAAAATCACATTCTTTGATGAGGAACGTTTATGACAAACTATCAATCCATGTCCATCCTCCACTACAGCCTATAAAGTTCACTGCTGAACATAGGCCTCCCCCATAGACTGCCTCATATGCGGGATTTGTCATAGTTGCCATCGCTTGGCAGGCGGGTTGACAACTGCAGCTTTTTTTAAATTATGAGTTGTTATCAGGAAGATGCTGCTGCCCATCTTCTGTTATAGTTTCCCTCTGTCGCTTCTTACGACACCTACGGGATGATATGGAGTAGTGGATATTATTAACTTCCGCACGCACTGCCGGAAGCTCGCCACTTGCGTCATAGGCTAAGGTAAAGCCTTGTTAAACAATGACGTCCTTAAGTAAAAACTTATTCAATAAAATAATTTTCACATATTTTAATAGCTTCTCACGTCGAGCCTTTAATTGATCGATACATTTATCTATGTCTTAGCAACATATTATAATTAATCAAATAATTATACTTTTTTTTAAAGTAACAGCTGAATTGAAAAAAATAAGTAAATAGGACACATCATCATCATCATCATCATCATCATCATTACAGCCCTTCATAAGTCCGCTGCTGAACATAGGCTTCGCCCAAGGAATGCCACGAAGCACGGTTCTGAGCCACCTGAAAAAAACTGCAACAAAACTGCGGTTGCTAACCCGCTCGCCAAGCGTGGCAACCATGGCGGGAGTTACAAAAGATCAGATACTTATAATAATTTATACATAATTTACACTTTTTATTTATGAAGTCAGGTTTTTACTTTATTTTTTTTACTAGAAATAGGTAGTGGTTGCTGTGGCCCATAGACATCTCTACGTTCTTTTCTTTGCGAATCAAAATGCAGATGCGTTGTCAGCCTTGAGGACTAAGATGGTATGACTCTTTTCCAGTAAAAAGGGTTTCCAGTTCTCTACACTCACCATACGAAACACAGCAGCATTAAGCTGCTATTTTACGCTGGTATTCTGTGAGAGCGTGGTCCTTCCCTGGGTGAGCCGACCCATTCGTTCTACAACTATACTATAAATATAGTTGCAGCATGGCCCTACCAAGTATAAGTGTAATTATTTGACTCTTGAATTAGCCAGGCAATGCTACAACGTAAATGTAACAATTAGAATGTCGTATAAACAGTTACATTAAAACTATTCCCTTTTTCTGCCTTAAGTGTAGAATTTTTTCTTAAAATAAAAAAAAAATATTTAAATCTGTTAACATTGGCGAATATATCGTAAACACATAAAACACATAGTCGAATTTAGAATCTCCTCTTTTTTTTGAAGTCTTAGAAATACTTTTTCGAAGAAGAAGAATCCTTTTCGAAAGAGTGTCTTATAATAGAATAAGAAATTTTGAAGCTATTGAATAATAAAACCAGGAAATAATAATAAAGAAATTAATAATAAGGGTAAAACGCTGAAATGAGAACAAGGTAACATTAAAAATTATGTAGGTAATTTTAATATTTAGAGAAACATTATGTATGTTAGTCATATAATATAATTGCTTATCTTTATTGTCAACATTGAATTCTAAACAAAGTAGGTAGTTCTTTCTTCGGTTCCAGTTATCTTGATTTTTTATGATGATAGATAATAAAACAAGATATGGTCTTATTAAGATATTTTTGTCTTATTTTACAAAGCTTGTCTTAGGTTACGCACACATGGAGCCTCCATAAAAACCTGGAAAAAAGTGATCGGCTAAATTATCAGCCAGCTTCAACATAGGTTAGGTTAGGTATTAAGTATTGGCGGCGGAGCCATAGACCTGCCGCTGGGGTCAGGAAGGCTAGTGATTCTGAGTGCTTGTTTTTCCCGGCCTCATGGATTGTGCGCATCGGACACGGGGGATTCTTTGCGTAGGTGAAGTTGGAGGCCACGGAGGAAGGCGCGTTTTGTGTTCCGGTGCGCTTTACCTGAGAGGGAGAAGTGGGAAGAGTAGTACTTTTCGGGAAGCGTTGGTGGGATCGCGGATATGTGTAAAAGCGTTACCGTGGCCCTGCCAATATGCGGATACGGTTTTAGTCGCTGCGAGTCCGATATAACCCGTCCTTGCCCCCGTAAGACGGGTATGCGTAGGCATTTCCCCGTGCAAAAAAAGATATTAAGTATATGTGCACATTGACGCCAATCAAATCGGTCAGTTTTAAAATCTGTGACGAGACACAGAATTCCGAACTGATCGTAATCAGCTCATGGCGTTACAATACCTACAGTTTTCTACAAGAGGCTGCGCATGAGTCCCGTTGTTAATCGGCCAATCGCCTTCAAATAATCCACACGCTTTTAATTTTACGCCAGTATAGATGAAAAGAAAACGTTTCGAAAAAATGTCTTTGTTTGAAGAACACTTTTGAGGATGTGATCTTAAAATTTATAGGCCCGAACAAATTGCTGATTCACAGCTCTTGCACGTAATAATGGGTACACATAATATTTTTTGGGCGTGTCTTTTGACAAAGTTAACAAGCATATGTTATTTCTACGAATTTCATGTTTTACTGATCCAACCGATCGATAAGAAGTCGTTCAATGCACGCTGAAGTTGATCGCCCGACAAATCATAAGTTGCATCTTCGAAAAATTTCTCTACCTTACAATTATCACTGGACTTTATCATAGCTGCAGCACGAATAGTCTCACAGAATACCATCGCAAAATAGCAACATAACGCTGCCTTGATAGAGCGACATGAACCAGGGATCCTTTTTACTAGTAACGAGGTATTGCCTCTTAGTTCTCAAGGATGTTCTCAAGGAGGAAGGAAATGACAACACGTCTTTATTATTATTCATAATTGACTGTACTCGTATTTATATTTTTTATTTACTGGGGAATTATTAGAATTTAGCTATAATTAATTAATAGCTCAAAGAACCGACAACCGATGGGGAAAAGTGGTTCTCGAATGGCGGCCTCGTACCGGCCGACGAAGTGTACGGCGTCCCCCCACTAGATGGAGTGACGACCTGGTAAGACATACAGGAAGTCGATGGATGCAGGTGGCTCAGGACCGTGCTATGTGGCATTCCTTGGAGGAGGCCTATGTTCAGCAGTGGACTTGAGAAGGGCTGTAATGATGATGATGATGATATTAGAATTACAATATTGTTAAGTAGTCGTATTTATACGTATGTATTAAGTTTGTATATATACATATGTGTATATACTATGTATGTACATATACGAGTATATGCATATAAATATATGTATCTACTTACAATATTATATCATAATCTATTTTGTTACATATAATGTGTATTTATTTTAGTTTCTCTCCTTTTTCTTCTTTTTTCTTTCAATTGCTACACCTACGACAAACTCTCACCACTCCATGGGTTGACTGGTAGAAAATGCCTTTAGGCATTAAGTTGGCCCTTTTTGTCCTTTTTTTTTTCTAAGGGAATACAATGAAGATTTTAAAACAAAATGAAATAAATATTTACGGAACGAATATACTTTAGCAAAACCAAATATTTTTATTTCTTTTTATCGGCTCCTAAATGTTCACTTCTAGACATGGGCTTCTCATGTTGTAAGATTTGCCTTAATCGTCACGCTTGGCATACGAATTAAAGATCGTAATTTGACCAGACGTCACGCGTGCACCTTGACGCTGCTGTCAGTCGCCGGTCTGGGTATTTTACCACGTTATAGTTCTTGCAATTCACGAGTGCGCTCGAACTTTGGATGTGGTTCGACATGTACATGCACAGTGTGACAGTGTGCGTTCCTGGCACTGGGCTGTCCGCTCGCCACTGACCGCTCCGCCAGGCACGCACACTGTCACACTGTGCATGTACACGTCGAACCACATCCAAAGGTCGACCGTACTCGTAAATTGCAAGAACAATACCACGGTACTAAGTTTTTGCCACGTTTTTATTCACTTGCTTTCGTGTACATGTGTGTTCGGGTCGAATTATTAATTGATTTTAAACTAACTTCCCGATGAGCTAGAGACTTGAAACTTTGAACATAACAAAAAAAAAACAATTTCATACTTTTTAGTCCGTTTTGAAAACGTGGTATTAAACTATCATCATGATACATCTAAGGTAAATAAAATGGTTATACTGCCATCTATTGGAAGCCATATGATACTTTGTCATTTCTCATAGTCACCTCTTGCGACACCCACGCAACGCAACGGGGTAATGGATTCTGTTGCGTCGCCACCATCCACCACTAATAATACGTTAGCACGAAAATGTCACGTATCGATTCATTTGTTTTTAATGCAACTACCAAGTACACTGATGTTAATGGTAAGATTGCATGTACACGAGGCACCTTACAAAGCTTTATAAATTTTGAAACAAATATGAAACGATATTTCATTTTAAAGACGCTTTTATTAGCTTCGCGTGTATTGTCATTTTTGTATTGTCTTATTGTCATTTTTAAGACGCTTTTATTAGCTTCGCGTGTATTTATCTATATATGTAACGGAATCTTTTAATGTAATTTTCACCAACTTGTAGACGGCCGATTGACTTGAAAATTTAAACTCGTATCAAGGACCGATGACAATACAATAATTAAATAACTTTATCCTAGTATCCTGATCAGATTACCAGGATAATTCTCTCTAGAATCATCATACTCGTGCTCGTGGTCAATGCGTGTTTTTTAAGTTTTCTTAAATATTAATATTATGTAATATCATATTATCGTAGTTTAAGTGAGGAATCCTTGTACAGATGTATACACAATTAGATTCTCGGAAAAGACTCTAGCGATGTGAATGATTTTTTTTATTTCGATGAAGGTTTACTTTCCAAGTCTATCTAAATAGGTTTCATTCCTGAGGTAATATTTTATTAACGCCGAGCACCGCTGAGTGAGAAGCGGACTAAAATCAGTTTTAATGGCTGAACCATTTTTCTTTATTTTAAATTAATTACGCTGCAATACAAAATATGGTATCCCATATTTCCATATCGTCACGTGGGTGTCGTAAGATGTGTCCGAGGGAAACTGAACCAGGAGATGGGCAGCAGAATCTTCAAAAAAATAAAAAAACTTCGGTTGCGAACTCGCCTGCGAAGCGTAGCAATTATGACAAAATGCCATGAAGCAATCCAGGGGGAGGCTTATGTTTAGCAGTGTATTTTTATAGGTTGGAATGCATGGGGATGGACAGAATATGATTATATTTTGAACTTTTTTTCAACAAAATTAGGTATTTGACACAGCATTTACTTATTGCAACGAAAATTCTATATTTTATTATATGAAATCATACACCACAAAATCGATGGTCAAGGAAAATGGTTAGGAAACCTGCATGACTACGAAATGAAAACATTTCTAGGATGTGTAAATTTTCCGAGGAGCCTGTTAAAACGTAGCTTAACGGACCCTTCCTTGCTTCACAAACTCCCTCAGAAATAAAAGGAAGACTGTGCCTAGTTTTTTTTTTTTTTTATAGAATAATAGTGACAAACGAGCACTCAGACCATCTGCTGGCAAGTGGATGCTGTGGCACATAGACATCTACAATTGTCTTGGATTAGGAATCAAAATGCAGATGCGTTGTCATCCCTGAGGTGAGGACTACGATGGAATACGAGGGTGGATTGAAAAGTACTCGGCCTAACCAAGAAAATAAACACATACTAAATCAGTAATATTTTTATTTTCTACATAATCACCATCAAGTTCAATACACTTTTGCCACCTCCCTTCCAAGCATTTAGACCGTTGAAAAAATGATTCTTCCTTAGAGTCAAAATATGCGTCTACAGCTGCTTTGACCTCGTCGTTTGTCGAAAATCTTTGACCTCCCAAGTGCTTTTTAGGTTAGGAATAGAAAGAAGTCTGATGGTACCAGATCAGGTGAATACGGCGGATGCGGTAACAGTTCAAAGCCACAGTTGTGAATTTCAGCCATTGACTGTACTGACGTGTGAACACGGGCGTTATCTTGATGAAACAGGACTTTTCTTCTGAGCATTCCTCGACGTTTTCTTTATTTCTCGTAAATGACGTAGTAAGTGCAGTAGTAATCAGAGTTTATAGTCTGACCCTTTCAAGATAATCAATCATAATCACACCTTTCGAGTCCCAGAATACAAGCCATCACCTTATTTGCCGACAAAATCGACTTAGCCTTTTTAGGGTGGTGAACCAGGTCTTCCACTGTTTTGATTGTTGTTTTGTTTCCGGTGTACAGTAATGAACCCATGTTTCGTCCATAGTAACAAAACGATTCAAAAATCATCTGCATCGGCTTCAAATAACTCCAAACAGTCGCGTGAAATAGTCAATCGCGTCCTTGTTCAACTGAAAGCAGTCGCGGAACCCACCTGCAGACACCTTGTGGAAACCCAACTCGTTGACAATGATGTTTTGAGTTCGTTCATAAGAGATGCCTATAATCTCGGCCATCTCTCTAATTTTTAATCTGCGGTCTCCCATTATTAAATCAAGTACTTTTTAATATTTTCGTCAGTAGTTGACGTCGAAGGCCTTCAGAGCGGGGTTCATCTTTCACACTCTCTACCACGCTTAAATTCTGCTATCCATTTTTGACGGATGAATATGACAGAGCACAATCGCCTAATGTACTGACCATGTCATCATGGATGGCTTTTGATGATAGCCTTCTTATGGAGGTACTTAATGACGGCACGCTGCTCGATTTGCTCCATTCGCTGAAATTATGTCCGATTACTTTGTTAATAAATTTATAAAATCACAACTAATTATCGCACGTTTCGAACTTCACACAATGAACTAGTCTGAACTGAACTAAATAATGGGTAGATTTGATTTTAGAATTGAATGGATCTGTGTTAGGCCGAGTACTTTTCAATCCACCTCGTACTTATGTTGGTCTCTGATACGTAAATTATTTAAGCTAGTGCTTGACAACAATTTCACCTAGTGGTAAGCGGTGATGAAGCCCTGGATGTTAAATCGCACATACATTAGCCTATTTATTCCTCACTTGAAGACACCCAGATTTTAATCAGATGAAAAGACAGACAGCCCCACCGTGTAGAGCGCTGTAAGAATATCCACGAACCCATAAGAGGCAACGGAGGGAAACAATTCAGGAGATAGGTAGCAGCGTCTTCCTAATAACGACTAAAAATAAAAAACCGCTTGCTAAGCGTGGCAACTATGGCAAACTATGAGGCAATCTATGGAGGAGCCTTTGTTCAGCAGTGGACTTTAATAGGCTATAACGGTAACGAAAAGACAGAACCCGACGAATTATTCACTTTGCTGTTCGCTTTACGTAAGACGAAAGAAACTAGTTGGTTAGAATGCATGAAATGTCTACAACAGAGAGGCTGCAGACTGGTTGACCGATTGGTTGTCCGATGGTGTAAAGGGGTGCATGCTGCACATATTGTGTAACGTATATTACGCCGACTCATTTTTATCCATAATGATTTCTTATATTTACGCGAACACTACACATTTAAATAAAACTAGTTTTACGGATTTTATCGCGTATATTAACTATAGTTCCATCACCACGTGATTTGAACGTGGTAAAGCCACGCTACACAGCTGTATTATGGTTGTAGCACCAATGGGTCGGTTCAACCAGGGTAGCACAATCCACGCTCTCACAGAATACCAGTGTGAAATAACAGCTTAATGCTGTTGTGTTTCGTATGGTGAGTGTAGAGAACCGGAGACCCTTTTTACTGGAAACCAGGCATTCCATCTTGGTGCTCAGGGGTGACAACGCACCTGCATTTTGATTCTTAATTGGGGATAGACGTAGGTGTGGGTCACAGCATCCACTTACCATCAGGTGGACTGTGTGCTCGTCTGTCACCCTTCTTTTATAAAAAAACCTACCATTAGGTGGGATATAAAATGTAAATTAATCACTAAAACCAGTGCCTAAAAACCAGTTACTGTTACTGGAATATCGATTTTAGGTAGGTCAATGTTTATGTAGGGTGACATTTCGCTTTTATTTGCCGACTCGGCAAGCAGATATAACTCACTGAGCCATTTGCAAGGGACGTAATTCGGTCTACATAACCTTGAAATGTCGGTCGATCGGTAACCGAACACCTGCCCGCACGTGAAGGCAAGGCATAGTAAAACTCTGAAAATGACAGGTTGAAAATCAAAACGGTTTTTAATGGCCTAAATGTCACTTTTATAATAAAATATAATACTATGCATGTTACTACTCTAAGATCTACATTCATCCGTATGACCGTGTCATCGTTATAGGCGGGACCCAATTGCAAATTATAAACCGAAATAAAATTAATGGGTTCCGCTTGCTACTAAACTTAATGTGGGTATTTTACTTAGGCTTTCAGCCCATATTATAGTCTGTTTATAGTTTATTTTAATTTTGTTTTCTATTCTCAATCTTGTTTCGGTCTTTTTAGTGCATTACTTTTAAATTGTCTTTTTTGCAGTCGGATTTTTGATTTTTTAAATTATTCATTTTATTAATTTTCTTTGTTATATTGTTTATTAGATTTAGTCATATTCGTTTTTTCTATAGAATAAGGGTAACAAACGAGCACACGGTCCACCTAATGATAAGTGGATGCTGTGGCTCGTAGATATTCTTGATTAAGAATTGAAATACTGATGCGTTATCACCGCTTAGGTCTTATATGGAATGTTATAGAATATGCAATGCTAGAGGCGACAGAGGAAAATGAAACAGGAAATGGGCAGCAGAATCTTCCTGATAATAACACAAAAAAAAAACAGCACGCCCGCCAAGCGTGGCAACTACGGAAAATATCCCTCTATGGGGGAGAGCTATGTTGAACAGTGGACTTTAATAGGCTGTAATGATGATGATGACAAAAGTTTAACCATGACTACTAATTTCATTGTTCATAATACTACTTTGTAATTAACTCTGTTGTGTTGTACTGATAGAATCTTCAAGGTTACAGTTAGCTTAAGGTGTTATAGCATTTGAACTATATAACGTTTCAAGGGAACGTTTTCATTGTTCTTAACCGACAAAAGAAGGAGGAGTTACTCAATTCGACTGTATTGTTTTAGTGTGTTACCTCAGAACTTTCTTCTAGGTGGACCGATTTTGATGATTCTTTTTTTATTTGAACGCTGGTGCTTCTCATGTGGTTCAATTTGATCAAGATCTGACCAGTAGTTTTTGAGTTATCCTTAATAATGCGTATTTAATTGAATTCGACTACATTGATGATGTTCTCATTTTATTTATATTGAAGTCGGTTGTACAACATTTTTAATTTTTCCACTTGTACAATTCCCTTTTAAATTAATATACCTACCATTTGATAGGGCTCCTATTTCTACGAACCCATCTGAATCGATACCATCCTCTTACCTATTTCTACCATCGAGCAGCAGGGAACCTACTGCTGTATTCCATTATGAAGGTTATGATAAGCCTGAGTATATGCTATACGTGGTAGAGCCATGCTGCAGCTATATTAGTAGTATAGTTGTAGCACGAATGAGTCGGCTCGACCGGGAAGGACCACGCTCTCACAGAATACCAGCGTAAAATAGCAGCTTAACACTGCTGTGTTTCGTATGGTGAGTGTAGAGAACCGGAGACCCGTTTTACTGGAAAAGAGGCATTCCATCTTAGTCCTCACAGGTGACAACGCATCTGCATTTTGATTTGTAATCGAGGATAGATGTAGATGTCTATGGGCCACAGCAACCACTTACCATCAGGTGGACTGTGTGCTCGTTTGTCACCCTATCCTATAAAAAAAATACACAACACATTTATAGTCTTTTGGACAGACACATACATAATATACATAGGAGGTATGCACATAATGAGTCACTAAAGGAAATAAATCAAGTATAATTCTCACTAAATGATGAGTCCACTCATTTAGTTAAATATTTCATTAAGGCCAGTAGATCGGATCGATTTAACGATTGTAAGGCGTATAGAATTGGGGATATTTAATAGGGCGCATTATTACGAGTAGTTATGAGGTAAATAAAACAGAACTAAACATTTTTAATTTTTGTCTTGATTTTTCTATACAGTTTTCAGGCTTAGGACTGCAAACCGGAAATGTCAGTGTATCTGACAGCTCAGACGATTTGGATTTCTGTTTAGCCGACTCAAAAAAGGAGGTTCTCATTTCGACTGTATGCACTTGTTTTGTATGTACCTATGTTATGCAATATCTTCATTAATTGTGAACCGATTTTAATAACAACTTCAGGGGGCTATAATTCTTCTAATCACTTTCTTGTTTCACCGACTTCTGAAGCAACGGCTTTGAATATACACATAACGATGCGGAAATTATTTCATTCTTTTTAGCTTTTAGAAATCGGCTTTTACTTTTTATTAAAAGTTAATTTGTTGGCCCCTTTGAGCTGACTATAGAATATTACAAGCTCAAATATACAACTAGAATATCTACTAAATAGTAACATTAAAAATTTCATCCCCAATTTTTCACCCTTAGGGGTTATTTTTTTAAAATATTAAATGTGAGCACCATTAAAATATTAGCTATTTAATTAAGAATCATTATTTACATAGCAGAGCCATGCTGCAGGTATATTATGGTTGTAGCACTCATAGGTCGGCTCGACCGGGATAGGATCACGCTCTCGCAGAACACCAGCGTAAAATAGCAGCTTAACGCTGCTGGGTGTACAGAACTGGAGACCGTTTTTACTAGAAACGAGGCATTCCATCTTAGTCCACAGGAGTGACAACGCACCTGCATTTTGATTCTTAATCGAGGATAGATGTAAATGTCTATGGGCTACAGTATCCACTTACCATCAGGTGGACTGTGTGATCGTTTTTTACCCTTATTCTATAAAAATAATCGGTTAAGCTGTTTTCGAGTAATCGTTTTAAATAAATTGATCGAGAAGTTAGAAAAAATGGAAATTAGAAAAATTACTCACAATATCACGATCACGAGTTAGGCAATAACAAAAAACATAAAATACATACGTATCGATTATGCAACCAAAAAAAAACTGACACTATTTACTTTGCTTTTTACAGTAAAAACACAAAGCAATGTTGTTTTTCCCACTATGGCGTCGTTTATCAATGGAAATGTCGGCTATAAATTAAGATTAGTGTTATTTGCATATTACTTCCTTTATCGTTTGTTTACTACGATGACATATAATAAAACAAAGTTAATTATCTTAATTACTTTTGATATGTATATAATCTTATATTTTATAGCCGGTACATTTCCTGAATCACTTTAAACCTTAGTATTTCTATCTTATATATGAATTAAGGGCGTTATTGTACGAGATTGATTGAGATACAAACGATAATTGTTTATTAAAAGAAGTAAGCTCAAATTTTTCGACAATGTTTTATGTATGCATGAAATTTATGTGAACTATGATAGTCTGTTATGATAGTAGTTTACACGTGGGAGAGCCATGCTGCAGCTATATTAATTGTATAGTTGTAGCACGAATGGTTTGGCTCGACTGGGGATGGACCACGCTCTTACAGAATACCAGCGTAAAATAGCAGCTTAATGCTGCTGTGCTTCGTATGGTGAGTGTAGAGAATCGGAGACCCTTTTTACTGGAAAAGAGGCATTCCATCTTGGTCCTCACGGCTGACGACACATCTGAATTTTGATTCGCAAACGAGGATAGATCCTTAAAATTGTTGATAGAGGATGCAAATGTAGAGTCTGTTTCTACATTGAGTTAAAGAAAGAGCTACTCTTATTCTTCTCTTTTCTTTTTGATGAAAATCAAGTGAAAAGCAAACTATTAGTCCGTGGCTACTGCAGCCTGTAATCAACTTTAAACCATCACATGCGTTGTCACCACTGAGGACTAAGATGCAATGCCTCTCAGTCTGCAATGTAACTCTAATGCACGTAGTGTTTTTGATTTTTACACTACTGCGATTGCATATCGGAGGCCATGTTAAATGAAGCGTAATATATCCGCGGTTTCCTCTAAATCTGGGTCCACAGCGGCCAGTTCCAAATCATGAAATCAACGGTCACCAATTTCAAAAAGGAGGTTTCCCGCCAAGCAAGAACTTCAGGCCGGAAGGCGACTGGGGAAGGTCCAAGCTCTCACAGAATACCAGAGTAAAATAGCAACTTAATGCTGCCGTGAACCCATCTGAATCGATACCATCCTTTACCTATTTCTACCACCGAGCAGCAGGAATCTACTGCTGTATTCCATTATGAAGGGTATGAGAAGGCTGAGTATATGCTATACGTGGTAGAGCCATGCTGCAGATATATTAGTAGTATATTTGTAGCACGAATGAGTCGGCTCGACTGGAAGGACCACACTCTCACAGAATACCAGCGTAAAATAGCAGCTTAACACTGCTGTGTTTCGTATTGTGAGTGTAGAGAACCGGAGACCCGTTTTACTGAAAAGAGGCATTCAATATTAGTCCTCACGGGTGACAATACATCTGCATTTTGATACTTAATTGAGGATAGATGTAGATGTCTATGAGCCACAACAACCACTTAACATCAGGTGCATTATGCGTTTGTTTGTCATTCTTATTCTATAAAAATAAAACTCGATTCTGTACCATGTTTCGGAGGCTTTTAGATAATTCTTAAAAATGTTGACTAAATATTGGTTATCTTCCAAGATTCAAATTTAGAAACATATGCAAGATTTAGATAGACTGTCCTAATTTCTCTTACCTTGTTGTGTTCGTTTAATCGTTCATTACATAGCCGATATTGTTATTAAATTCCAAAAATTGCAGCATAAGAAGGCTTTTGACATAGATCTAGCACCTCGAAGAATGCAGAGCAAGTAAAGCGATTTGCCAAAGGTGAACATAACTTAGAACTATTGTAATTGCGTAAATGTTTGGCTGAAATTAATGAAAAAAAAATTGGCATAATAACTAGAATATTGAATATTAATGATTTTTTCCTCAACATTGTTTGATTAAGTATCTTGCGCACTGCGTGTTCCTTACAATAATTTATCATTTCTATTATGAATGGTTCCACCATTGACAGCCGTAGGAGCTTCCGCGGACCGCAGTTTTTCATTATGAAATAATTAATTCTAATGATTAATTGTTTTCATTATCGTATTTGAAAATTTAAACACATAAAAGTGGATAATTTTTTTACATTATAACTTACTTTTTTAAACAAGTAAGGATGCTAACCAGCATACATACCACCTGATCGTTAGTAGGTGCTGTGGTCCATTGACACTTACAGAATTGTTAAAGTAGATTCAACCTTGAATGTTAGAATTTACGCTATCCAAATTTTTCCATGAGTGTCGTAAAAAGGCTTCAGAGAGAAACAAACCATGGCATGAGCAGCGGTCATCCTAATAACAACTAAAAAACGGAAGAAACTTTGGTTGCCAACCCACCTGCCACGTGAGATAGGACAAAATTATAAGAGTCAATGTAATTGTATTTAAATAGATGTGAACACTTTGCGTTGTATTCAGAATTCTAATAATATTTTATATTATACAATATTTGCATTTGCTATCGCTTTAACCTTAAAGATAGCGCTCTCCTTGTAGACCTTTCGATCTTGACGGAACTATTTGTATTTTGAATGCCATTGCGTTTTTATGAAAACAACGGAGTTGTAGTTAATGAGGGCTAATAATCTTACGCTCACCAGATGTCGCTAGTTGGGACTGAGGTGAACTTATTTGTCACGCATATAGTCATACAGAGTCATCATCAAAAGTTGCGTTTTTAAATAAAAGGTTTTCGGTTTCTAGTGCACAAAACAATGACTCAGTGTTGTGTTCTTTAACATTTTACAAATTTTTAACTTTTTTAAATTCATAATATACTTTAAAGAATATCCGCAGTTTAGGCAATTCACTCAATCAAGTTAATATAAAATATAGTTAATATTTTAGAAAGACATATTAATCTACATACACTTTTCCACAAAAACTTCCCTCGCCATGAAATCTGTCAAATATTTCACCTCATTCCCATTTGGCGCCGCCCAGGTGGCAAAAAGTCGATGTAAAATGTTTTCACAATAAAATTTGAGATCTATATCTATCTTTTGCATTTTAAATATTACGTGATCAAACACATTGTCTTATCTAGAGAATTTATGGTCGTAATTCAGATCGTATAATTTGTGCTCTTCTTTCGTAATTCATTTGCAATAACGACTACGAATGGTATAAATAAATCATTCTTTACAGCCTTCGATATCTAATCTTTAGCTTTATTGTATTTTGAACAAACGTAAGCGTGCTTATGTTTAATTACAAGTTTATTGTCTATGATTTTTTCGAATAATTTGCGTCTTCACTATTAAGACATTATAAAAAATATTAAAAACACATTACAAAAAAAAAAATAATAATATTGAATTGGTCTATTAAAAGTTACATATTTTATTTGTTATAAGCCGAGTAAAGGCCTCTTTCAAGGAATGCTACAATAAACGGTCCTGGACCATCTGCATCCATCGATTTTCTGTATGTATCGACATTCCATCAAGTGGAGGACCAACCTACATTCCACTTACCGTGTAACGGTTGTCGATTCTTAGAGCTCCCTTCAGATGTCGATTTTTTGAACATTATGGGCGGCCATTGCCACTTAAGCTTTCTTATCCGTGGAGGCATATGCTCAGCAGGGGTCTTGTGAAGGGCTATATTTACAAATAGTGATGATATAATTTCTAACATGCAAAATTTGACCTGCTCAAAGTTCAAAAACTTTGTATAAAAAGGGTTATTATAATATTAAGGAATTTATGGATGATAATAACCCCTGGGAATGAGGTGATCGCTACCAAGCTATTTCTAATTTGTTGTGTTTGTTAATTGTGTTGTAGTAAGATGTTATTTAAGGAAAAAAGTCCCGCTAGGTTTCTTGCTGGTTCTTCCCAGGACATAGGTTTTTATTCGAACCAGTGGTAATTAAACAAAAGACTGACTTTCAATAAGTATTATTTATAATCTATATTGAATAAAAAAGTTTCTGTTTCTGTTTCTGTTAACTAAAAAATACACTACGTGATTTGAAAGAACGACCTTACAGTAGTCGCATGTGATGTCTAACATCTGACATCTCACTTTGGTAATAAGCAACATTAACATTATATCCTGAAAAATGCAACTTTTTAAATCAAAATTAAAAATATCAATTGTGCAGCGACAGAAATTAATCTCAAAATTTATAAAAGCTAAATACTGAAATATTTATTCGAATAATTATTCATTATTACACACTTTCATTTTTTATCAATGATCTGCACTATTTTCAGACACTTATTTATTATCAACAGTAAACACATTTATTAATATACGAGTATATAGTTCACACATATAAATTAGTTTATATAACAGCACACTTTACTACCACCGCGCACGCTTCCCTGGCTTCCTGTTACACACTTCCGTCCCTTTTCACGAAATCACTCCCACAGATTGCGGGAAAGCGAGAGGAAAGATATTCACATCAAAAAACTAAATAAATGTCTAAACACAGTAGATGTGTGTGAAGACGGACAGTGTGATGGTAAGTGGAAGATGTGGTCCATAGACACCTACATCGAACCCCTAATAAGAATGAAAATGGAGATGCGTTCTCGACGCTGAGGACTAATGGCACATACGCACTAGTGCGGCTACCCGCACCGGTCGGTTGTACTTGCGGTTAGCCGCAGAAAATTCTGTTGAGAAAACGTTGAAATGTTGCGGTTACGTCAAGCTATTTAGAAGATTGAAGTGGAAGCAGCTACTTCAGCTTTAACGTGTAGTGGCGGTGTAAGAATATTCACTACCCCATATCGTCTCATGGGTGTCGTAAGAGGCGACAGAGGGAAACTGAAACAGTGGATTTCAGTTGCCTTCAGTAAAAGGGGTATGTAAAGATCGTTGTAACACTTTTTGGTTTTGTTTTGGTTCACGGTTTGGATTTAATTTTATTAACTATAGGATCCGATGATAAAATTAAATCCAAACCCAAGCATACCACTGCAAGACTTCAAAATACTGTAAGCTCATTCTGCGTAGATCGGACCAAAAATTAATATTCAAAAACTGAAGGTAGCCGGGCTAACTATGACATCGGGACGTCAAACACCTCAGTCCCCTCCCCGTGACCATGGGTGCTGTAAAGCACCCGAAACGTCGGGAATCAAAATGTTTAATTAAACGCGATAGAATCCGTTAAAATTAGTTTCATTTAATGTGAAAGAAATCATTAATTACTTTATTACATGTTTGAGTAGCGCAGTGTCCGGGTGTTTGGCTGCGGTGCTGCAGGTGCAGGACGGCACGGAATATATATTTGTACGATCTACAAATAATTGTTGCGGGTACAATATAGGCTGTATACCCATGTACATGTTACACTGTAGTGTATTAGTGCGGCAAAATGACTGGGTTACCCTCGATCGGGGATGCTGCTTGCACTATATAGTGCGAGTTCACACCAATAAGGAAACCGTGATCAATATCTTGACATGCTCTCACGCACACATGTTTTTTCTTTCTTTCTTTACTAGCCCGTAAAAGTTTACGGCTGGATGCACACAAAAACACTTAAAACTATGATGTTGGTATGAAATGATTTTAGATGCATATGTACTCGTATATGTGAGTGCTTGTTCTTGTAATAAGTTGAGCTTGGTTTTTGAGTCACTAGAAATATACGCAGCGACCTGTCTTTCTTTGTTTGTTGTTTTGAGGGCTTAAGGTGATAATGATTTGATTCCGTTTGTTGTAAGCTCTGTGTTAGATTATTATGCCCCCAAACTCCTACACGCCATAGCCGGTCGATAGTTATAAGGATTTTAAGTTACTTCAAATATACGCAGCGCTCCATCTTTGTTTCTTTTTACAATCCCACCTAGTGGCAAGTGGTGACGAAACTCTACATGGTAAATATTGGTTTAAGAATGCGAGTTAGATCCTTTCTCGGTTGGTATTCACTAACGTAACACGCCTCGAAAGTTGCCGCGTTTCTCTGTCTGATCGTCGTAAATCACCATGTGAGTTATGATGATGAGGCACTTTCTACCAGAATAGAGGCATTCCATACTAGCCCGCAGAATGTAAAACAAGTCATTTTGATTCTTCATCGATTATAGAAAGTGTCTATGGGCCACAGTTACTACTTACAATCAGATAGACTGCGTGTTCGTTTGTCACCCTTAATTCTAAAACAAAACCTAGCGAGGTAAGTATAGGCAAACCGTGCACATGGTAGAGCCACGTTGCAGCTATATTATGAATGTAGCACGAATGGTTCGGCTCGACCGGGTTAGGACACAGAATACCAGCGTAAAATATCAGCTTAATACTGCTGTGTTTCGTATGCTGAGTGTAGAGAACCGGAGACCCTTTTTACTGGAAAGGAGGCATTCCATCTCAGTCCCAGAGTTGACAACGCATCTGCATTTTGATTCTTAATTGACTGTAAATGTAGATGTCTATGGGCCACAGCATCCACTTACCATCAGGTGGACTATGTGCCCGTTTGTCACCGTTATTCTATAAAAAAAACTTTCTTAATTACCTATATTATATTATATTAACTCTCCTTATTATGTACCTTCTTAGTTATGTATGATTAATGAAAAAGTACAGTGACTTAAAAATGCTGGAATATAAAAAGTCATAACCATTCAGTCCATTCACGTTTTAATGATATAAGCAACTTATTTTAAGAGTAAAAGGGTCTTATAAATCAAATTAAAAGTTTTTTAGTAATTCAATCATTCTCATTTAGATACTTGGAATTCAATACGGGATGAGTGGGTTAGGTAGAGGCCGGCGAGCCAACTCTCACAATAGTGTAGAGATTTTTCCGACCGTATATTTTTTTCAAGGGGACCTTCAAAAGATTGTTGTGAAAACAATTCAATCGATGTTATTGTTAGCCGAAGATGAAAACGGGGCTGAATCCAGTTGAATAAGTGATTATTTTTCTAATATCTCCATTGAGTATACTACTGTATGGATGGTTCAATATCAATGCAGATCTTAGAAAATAAAAATTTATTCAGCTGAATTCAGCCTCATTTTCAAAACATTCTTTAAGTATTTATAATATTTGTCATTGTTGACGCTGTCCTCTTCAAGTATAGATATATATTTGTTTATACTTTGAGATTCTAATTTCGCCGCCTGTCGTAGGTCATAAGAATTGCTTACTGAATTGTTTGGTATATAAAACTGATGTTAGTTTAGTACCTATTGATAATACTATCATAGACGTATACACCATAATATGAAAAGTAAAGTTACAATCTATAATGTCCAATAGATAGAATTTATTACGGCGGCCAGTCTTGTCAGAGACTAGTTTTTTTAATAGAATTAGGGTCACAAACGAGCGCAAAGTCCACCTGATGGTAAGTGGGTGCTGTGGACCATAGACATCTATATTTATCCTGAATTACGAATCAAAATACACGTGCGTTGTCACCCTGAGGACTAAGACGGGATGCCTCGTTTCCAGTAAAAAGGGTCTCCGGTTCACTACACTCACCGTACGAAACACAGCAGTATTAACTGCTATTTTACGCTGGTATTCTGTGAGAGCGTGGTTATACCCCGGTCGAGCCGACCCATTCGTGCTACAAACCGTAACTACAGCGTGTAATATAAATAAAACCGTAATATAACTAAGCTCTACCGTGTATAAAAACATAAGAATATATTCACAATCTGCTAAAACGATTTATTCATAATTCTGAGAAACAAATTTTGTCTTATTTCGGTGTCTAGCTCGTTCTTTGATATTTTCTTTTCATTTCGCTTTCCGATTCTGACAATCCAGCGAGTTATTTCTACTTAAAAGGACTTACTTATAATCTTTGATTACCGTTTACTAAAATTAGGTATTAATTATTTCTACACCCGCCTCTTTCTATCAAATTTAATTCAAAGAGAGAACTTTAAGCATTTCTTAAATTGATTCCGAATTTTAGGAGTAGAATATTAATACGTGGTAGAGCCATGCTGCAGCTATGTCAGTAGTATAATTGTAGCACGAATGAGTCGGCTCAACTGCTAAAGGACCACGCTCTCACAGAATACCAGCGTAAAATAGCAGCTTAACGCTGCTGTGTTTCGTATGGTGAGTGTAGAGAACCGGAGACCCCTTTTACTGGAAACGAGGCATTCTATCTTAGTCCTCACGGGTGAGAACGCGTCTGCATTTTGATTCGTAGTTGAGGATGGATGTAGATGTCTATGGGCCACTGCAACTACTTACCATCAGGTGGACTGTGTGCTCATTTATCACCCTTATCATATAAAAATTCACAGAATCAGTTACGTCATCTACTAGTGTAGACATATAAATAATTACTTTCTTTGATATTATATACGACGGTGCGAACAAATGTGACAAAGTTGTACAACTACATAGTTTGTATTGTAAAATTTATTACACATACCCAAATAGTTTACGTGTTTAGCTCAACATTATGATTCCTTAGAGATTTTACTCGGAACGTGAAAATCCTCTTAAAATATAACATGGCGATGGTATGCATTATAACAGAATGTTATACGATATTAATAGGATAACTAAAGAAAAGCCGTGACGGTGCTTTTTTGTATCGTGATATGATTCTGTTCATGTAATCATCCTGTTCAGAGAGTAAGTAAAAAAATCCATGCAATAAATGAAATATAATTCAATTAAATGGGAAAACTCACATAGCAATGCATGTGGCGCGGTCGGCCGTTGGGTAACAATATCAGAGAGGTCACGACTATGACCTCCGTTGAACCCAGGCTTCACTTAACAGTGATTAAGAAAGTCAAAGACAAACGTTGCATAATTGCAGCGAATTCGGATACTGTCGCCGACGACATAG
This sequence comes from Parnassius orleans, assembly GCA_029286625.1. Classification (NCBI taxonomy): domain Eukaryota; kingdom Metazoa; phylum Arthropoda; class Insecta; order Lepidoptera; family Papilionidae; genus Parnassius; species Parnassius orleans. The sequence continues at coordinate 2,137,933 of JAGSMP010000028.1, forward strand.
TTTTCAGATTTTAAAAATTTGCTAAGTAGATGTATTATATATGAAACATGTATTTTAAATAACATAACATTTTATATTTTTAATATATAAAAATTAAAGTTTGTTTGTTCGTATTTTATGCGCTGCCATACCGTTCATCAGCTTGCGATAAAACTTTGTCAGCTTAGTGCTTGCATTTGCGCCAAGGTCATAGGCATAGTACAATAAACTTACAGTAGGTAGCGTGCGTATCGTACCGACAAATTTATTTGAAAGTCATTTATCATTCAAATTTAAAACGATATTTCCACAATTGTTTCTTCTGCGGCAGCAATGCGCCGGGTGCAAGCTAGTTCGTACTTTTATTCGTAATTTTATTGCGATACCTTCGTACGAGCACCGTTTGGATCGAAATGGGTGTTTTTAAATATTGTATAGTGTTATTAAAGTTTGTAAAAGGTAGACAAGGAGGATTCTCTCCCATCTCTTCTATAAAAGGAGTAGTACTACCTCTACTATTACTAGTTTCTCTATTTCTAGCGCCAAATAGTAATGCTTGCACTCTGTGTTCCGGTCTGTAGAGTAAAGAGAGATAGACGTACCTTTAATTATAGACTGCGATTTCACCTCATTCCGCAAAGGTGATAACGCATCTGCAACCTTCTTTATTTGAAGTTAGTTATAAGTATCCATAGACTATAATGGCCATTGACCAGTTAGTTTTATAAAAAAACTCATTCCATTACTTCTGTTGGGTGGCGTAAGGGGCGACTACGGGAACGTTAATGCTGAATATCAAATTAAGGCAAGATATTTTTTAGTTTTTATAGTATAAGGGTAACAAACGAGCACACAGTCCACCTGATGGTAAGTGGTTGCTGTGGCCCATAGACATCTACATCTATCCTCGACCATTAATCAAAATGCAGATGCGTTATCACCCGTGAGGACTAAGATGGAATGCCTCGTTTCCAGTGAAATGGGTCTCCGGTTTTCTAAACTCACCATACGAAATACAGCAGCGTCAGGCTGCTATTTTACGCTGGTATTCTGTGAAAGCGTGGTCCTTGCCCGGTTGAGCCGACCCATTCGTGCTACAACTATACTACTAATATAGCTGCAGCATGACTCTACCACGTATAAACATATGTTAGAGATCATCTAATTTAAATGGTCGCGCCTCCCCTGTATTTTTGGTAGATTATGACATATTCACGGTTTAGGTCTCAAAAACTAAATTTACACGTCCTCTCTATTGTGTTTAGTAGATATTATCATTTTTGCTGTATTTGATATAATAAAATATACCAAAATACACGGGAGGATTAACTTTCCAAGTGAGATAACGTCAGATCTTTCAAAAAACTATTTGCCCAGCTGTGGACGGTGCATGGAGATTGCTTGTTAAACTTAATTCAAGGTCTTATTTTCTACCAAGATTTCACCTTTTACCTATATTTATAGCTATTTTTTACCCGGTAGAGCACGTAGCGACGGTATAATGACTGCTGCACAAATAAGTTAGCTCAATTGGAGGAGAACTCACAGAATTATAACGTGTTGTGTTTCGCATAGTTAATGACGAGAGCGGGATTATTAATTTTAAAATGGAATAGAATAGAATAATTTTTTATTCAATATAGATTACATGTGTAATTCTTATTGAAAGTCATAGGGAGACAATACGGTGGTAACAATGCGTTTTTATCCTTAATCGATGATTGTAGGTTATAGTGAGGTGGCCGTTTGATTTAATTTCTCGGCATTCCCTTTAGATATGGTAAAACTAATATTACTATAGTAATAAGGAATATATCTGCATACATTTCATTAAGTTTCGTCACAATTTTTGGTGGGCCCATTCTCCATACAAAAAGAAACTGTCTCTTTAGTCGTCTGTAAACCACAGCATCCTTTCCATTAATTTGGGTATACTATTCCGTTTAAGTAGGTAAAACCCTCTTCCTTATTTCTGCCGCTAAATAGCTGTGCTTGCGTGAGAGCCAGTATAATTACAGGCTATGAGGCATTCCGTCTTAGTTCTCAGAGGTGACAACGCATCTGTAGCCTTCTTTATTTGTAGATGGCTATAGGTGTCCATGGACTGCAGGACCACTTTCTGTCCGGTGGACTGGACTGTAAGTTCGTTAGTCACATCATTTTTATAATTATATAACTCAGAGACAAACTATCATTGATATATTAAATATCGATACATTTAACTATCTCCTCACCTGTTACTTTTGTATACGTATTAAACTTTCCCAATCCCAATAAGCGGCGAAAGTGGAAGACAAATTGATTTCAGTCGCTGCAAGTCCGACATAACTCTTACTTTGCCCCGCAAGGTGGATAAATGTAGGCATTTTTTGACCCTGATACCGTAGTCGTTATACATACGTATGATATACGCATATGTACAAGACCTTCCAAAAATCTCCTATAATGCCTTTTTCGACACCCTCCTGGGAATGAATTGTTTTACGCCGTCACAATATGTCAGGATAGACAATTGTTTTTTTAGGGTTCCGTATCCGAAGGGTAACCAACGGGACCCTATTACTAAGCCTCCGCTGTCCGTCCATCCGTCCGTCCGCCCGTCCTTCTGTCTGTCAGCGGGCTGTATGAGTATCTCATGATCCGTAATAGGTAGACTGTTGAAATTTTCACAGAATGTGTATTTCTGTTGCCGCTATAACCACAAATAATAAAAATACAAATAAATTAAAAATGAAAGGGGGCTCCCCTTTAATTTTTAATTTTTAAATTAAATTAGAAACGTGTTTTACGATGGTACGGAACCCTTCATGCGCGAGTCCGACTGGCACTTGGCCGGTTATTTGTTCTTGTTGTTTTATTGATAAGACAAATAATTAAAATGTCTCCAATTTAAATGCTAAGTCTAGACACTTGAGTTACTATCATTATTTTCCTAAGAACCGCCGCAAATTAAATGCATTATTTGCATAGTAATATGCTTTGATCAAAGGTATGCAATGGAAATCGGTGAGTGAGCACGAAAGCAAGCCAAGCATTAATCTTGGTCGATTTCTCCACACAAATATTTTTGGGAAAGCTCTTTGAAAACATGTTTGTGAACACAACGTGATCGCTGTTACCGTTAGTCTAACGCTCATAGAATATAATGAATCCAAGCTGAGAGGTATTCTGTTATTAACCAATGTTTCCTTTGTCCATCTACGGGAAAATTAAATCCAAAAGCAAATCGTTTTTGAATTGTGTTTTGTGCATATTCTTTGGCTGTATGGCGGCGTAAGAGAAGCGACAACATTTTATATTTAATATCATGCCGTGGGTTTTTTGTGAATAAGGGTGACTAACGAGTACACAGTCTCAATAGACACGTATCATTCATTCATTTCTAGTGACCCTTTCATTCAAGTATATTCGTAAAGATCCGTCTTACGAACCGAGTCATTCGGTTTGATCATTCAAATGGATCATTTCGAGTTTCAGTACTCTGTGATCTGTGAGACATGCTCGATAATGTCGGTCGTCGGACAATTCTATACTCTCTGGTCAAGGGTCCTATCAATCGTTTAAACCATAACATTCAGAAAATGAAATTGCAATAATCAATACTTTGATGCGACCCGAGTCAAAGGAACGAATCACGTGGTAGATCCATGCTGCAGCTATATTAATAGTATAGTTGTAGCACGAATGGGTCGGCTCGACCGGGGAAGGACCACGCTCTCACAGAATACCAGCGTAAAATAGCAGCTTAATGCTGCTGTGTTTCGCATGGTGAGTGTAGAGAACCGGAGACCCTTTTTACTGGAAAAGAGACATTCTATCTTAGTCCTCACGGCTGACAACGCATCTGCATTTAAATTCGCAAACGAAGATAGATGTAGATGTCTATGGGCCACAGCAACCACTTACCATCAGGTGGACTGTGTGCTCGTTTGTCACCCTTATTCTATAAAAAAAGAAAACGATTGAAATAGTCCTCAATTAAAAATCAAAATGCAAATATGCGTTTTTTGATAGGCTGTAATGAATGAATAAGTGGTCTTTAAATAGTCCGAACTGAATTCGGGGTGAAACTGGTATGAACTTATACGTGGTAGAGTCACTGTAGTTATAGTGTGGTTATTGCACGAATGGGTCGGCTCGACCGGGGAGGACCACGCTCTCACAGAATACCAGCGTAAAATTAATAAGCTTAATGCTGCTGTGTTCCGTATGGTGAGTGTAGAGAACCAGAACCCTTTTCATCGCATTCCATCATAGTCCTCAGGGATGACAACGGATCTACATTAGGTAAACTGTATGCTCGTTTGTCACCCTTATTTTATTTAAAAAACACTTTGCACGCCATCTACCAGAAAGGCGAGAACAACGTCTGTCGGGCCAGCTAGTATGTGTATATAAATAAAAAGATATAGACATAAAAGGTAAAAGCTGGGTCAAACGGAATTGCTATATCTATGCAAATAAAGATTACAAATCTGTTGTCGACGCATTGAACAAAAAAATGGTAACATGAATATTTCAAACGAATAAATCTTTTTTTATAGGCGTTTATATCTTATCTAGAATGGTTTATTGTCTTTGTCTTTTGCGTGCCAATTTTCAGTAACAATAATAAATTTAACATTTTTATTTTCATTTAATCATTTTCCAAAATGAATAGAGATTTTATATATTTGTATATATAAAAGGTTCATGTTTCACCAATGCCAGTAGTTGGGAAACTTAAGCTCGAAGTTGTTGAGATATGTTTATTTACCTACAATAAATTTTATGACTAAGTTATTCTAACTTCAACCTAAAGGTCGATTGACGGATCGGACTCGGCTAGGAAGCGTTAGAGAAATTATTACATATTTTTGTCACACATTCCTCAAAATTTTAAACCAAAATTTATCCAGTGTTTGTAGTGACATGACCTAAGGAACCAAGACGTGGTCCTTTACAAATGGCCAAAGCTAGTTTAAGTAACGATCAGTAAGCTGAAATTGCAATGATCCGGCTGTATAATAATAATAATGTCCTCCAGACCGAATTTCGGTCACGGCGGCGAGCCTCAACGGAGAGACAATCAGCGCAGGACAAGGTTATTGTGTAGAAGTGTATGCACAAGCACAGGATTCTCTATTCTCTCACTCTCATAGTCCTTTGAGACGGTAAACTGACACAACCGGAGAGAGATCAAGCGCAGGACCAACGGCTTTACGTGCTTTCCGAGGCACGAGGGTGAGACACCGCCAACTTCCTGACTCCAGGCAGCTACTTACTTTTTCTTTATTGTTCATGGAACCAACAGCACGTTATAAATATAAATAAAAGTTCTCAGATAATCCTTGATCTCAGATAATCGTACTATCGCTTGTTAGTGGACAAATTAATGAACTAGTGATAGCTACTGAGAATTTTTGACGGAAAAACTCAACAACTGATTTTTTTTGGCCCGACCCGGGATTCGAACGCGAGTCCTGATAATCAACAGTCACACTTACAACCACTAAAACGACGAGGCAGTCCGGCTAGTGTACAGTGGTTTGGCTATATTATAGCACTAAGAACCGATAACAGATAAACAAGGCTTTCGCGTGACAGCTTTGTAGCCGTAAATGTAGTATAGGGTAAAAATATGCAGGAACTCAAAGGATGCAGATGGCTTAGGACCGTTTTTTGTGGCGTTCTTTGGTAGAGGCATGCATTCAGCGATGAACTTGTGAGGAGTTGTCATGATAATGAAGATTATGCAACATTATATAATATGACTCCAATTAATTTCAATGCTCATAACATACTGACTTTGATGTCAAGTAAAACATGACAGATCTTCCAGGCCATTCCCTACGTCGCCTCTTACGACTCAACGGGATTAAGTGTGGTGGTGTATTTTATTACGTGACTTCGAGGTGTTATTTGATTCAATTATTTTAATAATTATTTCCTACGAATGATTAATTTTCGAACAATGTCACAAATATTAGCTCTTTTCTATGTATGCTATTCAGCTTTGATTATTTGTCAATTTTTTTATAAATAATTATTCTGTTAAATTAAATAACCATCATTGCTCGTAGATAGTTTTATTTATTAGACGTACTAGAACAACATTAAAGTACATCTGTGTTTTTTAAATATTCTAAGTCAGTGCTTGAATAATATCCCACCTAACGGTAAGCTTGCCTGCCTGGTGTTAAAGCGCAAATGTTATAATAATGATAAAGACAAACTAACCCCTTTCATTGTAAAATTTAAATTTTCTCAAATATTAATGTTTTTTCTTCCACAGATTCAATATTCATCATGGGTGGGACTTAACTCTTAATTGGATGGCAGCGAATCAGTCATGTTATCAAGCGTTTTTGTAACGTACAAAGATCACAAACCGAAACAGCAATGCGAAAAATTAATAAAAAGCCACAAGAACGCAATCAAAATGAATCGGTGTGTGGTAAATTTGATGGCAGCTATCATGATTCTTGCTTCACTGCCTTATAGCTCAGCACTTAGTCTACCAAGTGGAGATCCCGCCCCGGGTAGATCCCCTGGTCCTCCTGTTCTTGATGGTAATGGTTTTCAAGACAAATCAATAAATTTCAAATACATTGATGAAAAATTAGAAACTAGATTAGGCATACCGGTGGAAGAAGCGGAACGCTACGATGATACAACAACGAACGATATTGAAACAACGACAGTAAGTGAAGTAGTGAGTGTTAGTGAGAAGACAATTGGTGATGCTTGTGCCTTCGCAAGGATTCCAAGTGACAGTGCAGATATTGTAACTTTGAGTGAAAGAGATAGTGATATCAATTTGACCGTAAGTCATCCAGTGTTCGATGCTGACGAGCTGGTTAGAGGAGTTGTTTATGACGGTAAGTCTGCATGGTTTTATATATAAATTTAACTGAGACTATATCAAAGTGAACTTCATATAAATACACAATCATTTAGAATATAATAATGAAACGAAGAATGTGTTGTGCCACATGGTGGGGCATAAGATAATTGAGTGAAATTCCAGATAGGTCTTCTGATAGAGAGATAAATGACCATTTATTTAATGCATGAGCATCGCATGTGCGGAACATCCGTTACTACAATTGTCAATCCACCTGTTAATCGTGACGATTAAGGTAAATCATACCTATAATCTAAAAAGTCTAAGTAATCCAGTTATCTAAGTAATCCACTTGTGGACTACTACTGGTTGATGATGATGAAGAAGAAAAAATGTTACTTATTATACATAATATGTGATAGTTTTGTTTCGATAGGTTCAGAAGTCTTTGAGTCAAATCTGATCCTACATATAAATAGAAATAAAATTTATATATTAAACATGCTAAAATTAATTACCAAACATCCGCGTGAAAATGATGTGCCTTACACAGTTTGAAGAGCATCTCCCACGCTTCATTCTTCTGAGAGTACTTTTTGCGGTTAGCTATCGCATTGTTCATTTCTCCTGATGATGCCTCGTTTATAGGCAAAACACTTGTCGTATTGATGGTGGTGAGACTTTTATTAGTGTAGTGGTGTTGGGGTAAGTAGTGACGGTGATAGTGCGCAATAGAGGGAGGAAGGGACTTACTCTAAAAAAGTAGGTAAATCATATCATTTTATTTTTCACTTTGATTTTAGTTAATTAATTTTAACTAATGGTGTAATGGAGTTAAAAAAATCTGTAACGCCTGATTCTATTAATAATGTTAAAATATATACAGACATGCATATAGACATAGTTAAATCTTTATATATATAAAAATTCAAGTTAGTCAATTCAATTACGAATACACGCACGTGTGTTCGTAATTCATCTCCTCCTAAACCTACTTGACCGATTATGATGTAATTTTTATGGGGTACTCATGGGGTCATCTAGAATATCTGGATGGTTCTTAACTACGAGTATAGTTCAACCCAGTAGGGAGCGTTGTTGTCGCGATCCAAAAATCACCCGTGCGAGCCGGGGCGGGTCGCTAGTCCAGTTCTTCGCCTTATAAAATTATGTGTAAGAAAATATCGTAATCCGTTAATATTTATTTTTAATAAAATATTCTTACGATTGTAAAAATAATAAGACAAAATACCTTGTCAAAAACTTGTTGTTATAGTTAATTAAAATTTATTTACGAAAAGCGTTTTCAGTCTGAAGTTGTAATTTGGTCATTAGTTAAAAATATGGAACATTTTTATAGTAACAGATACGGAACGTTTAATTAAAAAATAACAACTTTTAAGTGCTTAAGGATTGCGTGTTTGTTGCTACCCACGCTTTTTAAAAGAAAATTAAGTCATTGTAAATTAACATTGCTTTAATGTTTGTGACATGTTTTGTTTTATACCATACGCGAAAATTTTATTTAATTTAAACTTAAAATTAGTTAGGGTATTTATTGACATTTTCACGAAAAGTTCAATAAATACCCTAACTAATTTATATTAATCTAACCTTATCAATAAATCTAAAAAATGTGCTTTTATTGATTTCTGCTACGCGTAATTTAGTAGATCCTATTTGTACAATTTGGCAATTGTTCTACATCTTGTAGGGAACAATCACGCTATAGTATTATTTGCTGATGATACCTCTTTAATTTTCGAACTCAAACGGCAGTCAATTAATTATGACGATGTAAATAATGGTTGATTTACACATGGACAGTATCTGGCTCCAAATTCGAGGCAAGTCAGTGCTGACCCGCTACTGGCATAATGTAAATTGATTTGAAGTCAGTACAGCACTGTCTGCGCGACTACTGAATGAGTGTAAACGGTGCAAGTCAGTCGTCGGCGCCAGCACTGGCGCCTGTTACTGACCCTGTGTAGATCAGCTTTAATGCTGTATCGAAATTAGTACATTGGTTTAACGCCAACAATTTACTCTTAAACGACAATAAGACAAAATGTATTAAATTTACAATACCTAATGTTAAACATTCGAATACCAATGTGCTCTTAAATAATAGCTCTAATAGCTCGTAGTGTCTTATGGAATTTTGCTATGGGGTAATGCGACTGATATTGAAGCCATATAACTAAAATTGTAAAGACTCCCTCAGAGAAAAATTTAAAGAAATAAACATATTAACTTTAGCATCGCAATATATTTATGAAAATGTAATGTATGTACATAAAAACATAAATAGCTTTAATAAGAATAAGGATGTTCATACTTTAAACACTAGGAACAAACATAAGCTTGTAATGCCAGTTACTAAACTCCACAGAATCAGTAATTAATTTATGGGGCAATGTCTACGTTTTTACAATAAAATCCCAGAACATGTTCAAAGTTTTTCAATAAACAAGTTTAAAGTTTTATTAAAGAAAAACTGTACAAAAAGGGTTATTATAATATCAAGGAATACATAAATGAAAATAACCCCTGGAAACGAGGTGATCGCCATCATGCTGGTTCTATGAAAAGTCATTTAATAATTGTACAAGCAAAATTATTGTAAAGTGAAATATGCTTAAAAAATATTCCCGCTGGGTTTCTTGCTGGTTCTTCCCAGGACAGAGGTATTTTACGAACCAGTGGTAAAAAAATGACTTTCAATAAGTATTATGTAATAATCAATATTGAATAAAAAATCATTCTATTCATTCTATTCTATTCCATTGAATTATTATGACGAAGGTTTTCAGTCACCCCGTGACTATGGGCTTTAAAGCACACGGAACGTCGGAGTTTAAAAATAACTTAAAAATAAAAGCGATAGAATCCGTAAATGTTTTATTAAATGTTTAGTATCCGTGTAATAATTTTTTATAGGATAAGGATGACATGCGAGCACATAATGCACCTGATGGTAAGTGGTTGCTGTGGCCCATAAACATCTATATCTATCCTTGTTTACGAATCAAAATGCAGATGCGTTGTCAGCCGTGAGGACTAAGATGGAATGCCTCTTTTCCAGTAAAAAGGGTCTCCGGTTTTCTACACTCACCATACGAAACACAGCAGCATTAAGCAGCTATTTTACGTTGGTTTTCTGTGAGAGCGTGGTCCTTCCTCAGTCGAGCCGACCCATTCGTGCTACAACTATATAATTGATAAAGCTGCAGCATGACTCTACCACGAAATATTCTTACGATTGTAAAAATAATAAGAATATAATGAAAGTAAGAATGTAAAAATAATAAGAATGATATAATTATTTAAAAATCTATATTGCTAAAAAATTTACTGGAAAAATTCGCGTTAACGCTACCTACCATAACAGCTAACCGCAAGTTCAATACTCATATTCTTATAGTTGTAACTATTACAAAGCTTTAGTTCACGTCAATAGTGTTTAAAGCCACTATTTAATTTATATTTAATTGGTATTTACCAAGTGTCCAAGTGTCTGTGAAATTTGGGTTTAATGATTTTGAACGAATTTAATATTATTTGATTATTAGCGACACGCCGTTTTCATCTGGGTAGGATCTATTAATATTGCGTAATTTAGATTTAAGAAAATCAACAATGACCATTTATTTTATCAATTTTTCCTTTCTCAAAAAAGTATTTTAAGTTTTTCGGATAAAATATAGCCATCTAGGCTATGTTTCTATATTTTACTCCTGACATCTGTTCGTCAGGTTTCATTATAATCATTTCATTTCATCAGTTCATTTAGAAAATTAATCTGACCAGACAGACAGACAAAAACTTTAAAAATGATTATTCCCGTCTTAGTAGCATACAAATAACGCTCAATAAAAGGCAGTTATTTCAGTATTACAGACAGCCACTTCAATATTATTTACATATATGTATAGATTATTCTGTCAATCGCCGTGTATTAAAATTTCAGTTCCTACTAAAATTTGTAATTAAATCGCCCTTTAAAATTCGTTACCTTTAATACCAGATAGATATGAGAGACGAAAATTTTGCCTATATAATGTTTTTTTTTGGTTCTTCTTTCTTTAGCTTTTCTTTCTTCATACTTAAGAGGTCGTACATACTTCGATCATAGCTTCCTTCTAAGCGTGTTGAACAAAGAAGCAAAGTTGGAGCTAGAAATAGGTATAGAAACAGAGCTTAGAACCGCAACGGTCTACTGATGACAGATTGAGAACTGAGGGAATTGCTAATAAGCAATCAGCGTCAGTATTCAGTGTGAGTGTGCAGTATATTTGATTGCATCCAAATATTCATTAAACACGAACTTGCTGATGATTGATGTTATTAATTACAAGACTGCCAGCTTCAGTCTAATTTGTTTGAGATTAATGAAAATAAGGCGAAACTCAAGTAAGTATTTCTGCCGCCGAATACCAGCACCTGCACTGCTGTGTTACGTTCTTAAGTTTGAGATCCAGTATAATTACCGTCGATGAGGCGTTTCGTTTGTCACTTCAATTTTATCAAAAAAGTTATTCTTTTTGGTACGGTACTATCACCGTGTCAAAATAAAGCTTACGGATCGATCTAAATCGTGCAGTCGAAGTTTAGGAACAATTTAAATGTATAGAAAAAGCTTTAACACTTGCCCGGTAAGTCATTACCATCTACGGCAAAATTCTGTAGCGTAAATAAAATGAACAATGTAAAATAAACTGGTGCGTTATTCGAGCAAGTGAAATCCTTCTGGAATCGTTAAGTAAGTGCATTGTGGAGCAACATATTAAACTCAGAAGCATCTATTGGGGGTCGCAATAGATGCTTCTGTTTCACATGTTGAGTGTAGTTGTGAGTTTATTTAGTTACACGACAACCCCTTTAACTGATAACAAGACATTCTATCTTAGTCGCCAGTCGTGAAAAACGCTTGTACATTTATATTTTGGTATCTATGAGCCACAGCATCCACTAACCATCAGTTGGACTCTGTGCTCGTTTTTCTCTCTTATTCTATATTAAAAAAAAACTTTTGACGTTTTAAGGCGTTTTGGCTGTGTAAAAAAAGGGAGAACTCCCACCGGGCATGGGTTCAGCCCGGCGAGTGCCAACGTTCCATGTACCATACGGAGCTATTTTGTATATACTGGAGTACTTCGGAAACTTCGATAGCGTGATTTAGAATTCGGTTCGTCTGGCTCAGCGCTGCAACGTCATTTAAGTCTTACTGCGACATAAGTGTTAGATACGCCTATTGCTAACGATCAAGCGTCCTCATTAATTTTACGTTTGCGAAGTTTCAAGCCTTCAAACGTGACTAGATACTCTTACGTAATCCACTTGCGGCATCCGTGTACATACTGAAAATGGGTCAAGCATTGGATAACTCTTGCGTTATTTCAATAATTTATAATGAAGTTTCTCCAGAATTACTTTTTTACACTTCATCCATTCATTACAGCTTATAAAAGTAGTGGACCTATTGAATATATTCAATATTACATAGGACACCCCTATAGATTGCCTTGTGGGGGGATTTTGCCATAGTTGCCACTCTTGGAAGGTGTCAACCGCAGTTTTTATTATTTTGAGTTGTTGTTTATGGAGATGCTGCTGCCATCTCCTGTTTTAGTTTCCCTCTGTCGTCTCTTACGACACCTACTTTGAAAACGCGTATCATTAAATACTAAAGTTGAGGAAATTATTAGGTATAATCAACAATATAATGCCGTGAAGTGATGGCGTAATAGAATCTATTACCGCATATTTTCCCGAAAGTTTTTTTTATAAAACTAGTGTCATAGATTAAATTATAGTTAACCTATTGGTAAGTAGTTATTGCAGCCTTTTGCAGTCAACTTCAAACAAAGATGCCTAGAGATTTGTTGTCAACTCTGAGGATTAAGATGGAATGCTTCACAGTCTGTAATTACTAGCTGTTACGACTAAGGAATCTAGTCACTGGTTACACGCATTACCATCATGTAATCTCGGTACATTACTTGATGGGGAAAGCTTGCGCATCGCCGTAGGAATCCGACTAGGAGCGGCGATTTGTCAACCTCATCAGTGCCCCTGTGGTAGCAGCGTCGACAAGTTTGGGCTCCTTGCGTAGACACTTTAGCGGCCTCTCATTTCAGGGGTACCTCGTTTAGAGCCGGGGCGGCATCAGAGGCAGCTGAACTGAGTAAGTGGCGCAAATATGAGTCTCTGAGAGATGACTACATATTTGTGCCGTTTGCTGTAGAGACTATCGGTCCGTGGGGTCCACGCGCGGTGGAGTTCCTAAAGGAACTCCATCCGCGACTGGTCGTTGCTGCTGGTGATAAGAGAGCTGGTTCTTTTTTCGCTCAAAGGCTAAGTATAGCCATTCAGCGGGGAAACGCGGCCAGCGTTCTTGGCACGATACTGCGGGGAGTAGGACATTATGATAATCAATTTACTAGTTTTAGTTTTTTTTTAATAGTTTTTAATATTGTATATAATAAAATATTGTATATTATGTTATGTAAATAAATTAAAGAAATAAGAGAAGTAATGTTGATGTTATATTTGATATTTAAATGTCTAATATAGTAAAGAAAAAGTGATTGCTGAATTGTAAATATTAATTATTTTTGATTTCAAAAATTATTAAAAGGTGAGATTTGCAAAGTTTGCTCTCGAAGATGAGTGTTCTTATTTCAAATTATTTTATATAAAGTTTACTCAGTGTTCAAATAGTAATAAGCGTTGTTGATTTAAGACGAAATATCTGGATTCATTCAAATCAAGATTTGTTAAACGTTAAATTTAAAGCAAACGTCAAGGTATATTTATGCAATAAGGGAATTTCTAATGACCAATTTGACTACACCTAAGTCTTACGTTTGAATGCATGCAGGTATCCATTCCGAATAAGCCCCAACCTCATTAATTATGCGATTGTGGACTTTACAAGCCGTCAAACGTAAATAGATCTATTTACATAATCCAGTCAACGCATCTGTATGCACGTGGGAAACTTGTCAAGCACCGGGGATACATATGTATGCGATAACGTTCATGCTATTCAACGAATCGCGTAGGTAGGTAGGTACAGTACATGAAATGACTTGTTCTCTATTTTTTCATAGAAAGTAATTGGAAGTTGTTGGAAATTGGATTATGAGGAAGGTATTGGATAAAATCCTGTGACAAACAGTGATTCTAATTTTGGCACGGATCAATATTAATGATGTTCCTAAATTAAAGCCCCTGCAAACGAAGCCGCGGGTAAAATACTAGTGTTCAAATATATCCTAAAAATTATAAGATTTAAATTTATAGGATAACCACAATTATAGTAATCGTTAAAGAATTGTTAAAGCAAAAGACTCTAGGTAAAGTTACTGGACAGTAAGGTTCAATTTTCTAGGTTGCTTGGAATGGCGTTTGCCTTCTTATCAGTTTCTGCCGCTGGATAAGGAACTGTACCCCCATTGCAATGTTCCAATTCGAATGGTCAAGCCAGTATAATTACAGCTTCTTAAGCATTTCCCTTATGCATTTGAATATCGTAAACGTGGCCTTTATTGAGGTTGGTTGAAGATGTGCAGTAGCCACTCACAATCAAGTGGTCAGTCAGATAGTATTTCACTCTACGTTATTGATAAAATTGCATCAAATATGTTGCCAAGTTCTTAGTTGCTACAATATATTTTACTAAGACAGTCGTGTATGCCACTACAGAATATAAACTATAATATCGTGCTAAGATATAGTGTATAGAAGATTTAAAGTCCCAATTTCAGAACGTGATTATTACTCTTTTTGGTTCTTTGAAGTCTAAATCTCTAATCTATAATATATAATCTATTCTCTAATCAATTTAATCACAGACACAAATTTTCATCAAAATCAGTCCAACCGTTTAGGAGGAGTTAAGTCACATACACACGCACAGAATAATTATATAATATATAATATACATGTATTGTACATATAAACGAAAAAAGAGGAAGCTCTTGAATCATTCTGTTTAATGATGAAAACCGCATCAAAATCCATTACGTAGTTTAAAAGATCTAAGCGTACAAACGGCGGGAAGCGATTTTGTTTTATACTATGCACAGAAGATATATTTTTAAATGTTCAACAGCTTAGATTACTTAAAATATTGAAATTCAGACCACGTTTTATGTATTTAGTTGGATATTTGATTAGTCCAAATTTGTTTATGGAGTCCCGAAATTGTTAAAAGACGCCCTGACAAATATTTTAAACTTGTGCTGTTTATGTATTTTTTTTATATCTTTATATATGAAACTCTTCTGTCGGTGTGTATGTGACTGAACTCCTCCTAAACGGCTGGACCGATTTTGATGAAATTTTGAGTGTGTGATTAAGTTGATTCGAGAATAGTTTAAATTCACAATTGGATCCGGTAGGTGGTGCTGTTGTCGATATCCAGAAATCACCCATGCAAAACCGGGCGGATCGATAGTTATGTATGTAATCTTTACGTTTTATTTAAAAAAAATCGTATTATAATCTTTATTAATTTTTGATATTTTTTTTTTGCTTTTTATGAAAACGTTAACCGCTAGGATTTTCTCCTGTATCGTGGAGGTAGTTTACAAACATAAATTGCACAAGGACAAACACCCAGACCCGGAACAATTATTTGCAGGCCATACAAATACTTGTTCCGTGCGGGATTCGAACCCGCGGCCCCAGCACAGCAACTCATTGCTAAGCCACTGCGCCACGGAGCCGTCAACATACAGCATTATTCAAAAACATTTTGTTTGTAATAATGCTGTTAGTCCTTTAACATTAAAAGAAATCTTTATTTGCATCATTGCATATAACTTTATCCCTTTTATACTAAGTTTTATTAATCTTGAGATTTAATATTCAAACTTAAGTGAACTTATGAGAGGTAGGTGTTGGTACCCAGAAGAAATCCTAGCAAGAGAAATAGTCGACAAACCTCCAAATGTATGCTGTGAATTTGTTTATAAATAAAAGCCGTGTAGTGGTTTGCTTATGAGTGTCGTGGTGGCTTTAGAGAATGTATAGAAAGTCATAGAGGTAAATGAAAAAAGAGATGGGCAGCATCATGTTCCTGACAACAAATAAAAATAATAATAACATACTGCGTTTGCCAACTAGCCTGCCATGCGTGGCAATTATGAAAAGTATGACCTATGAAAATAAAGTAAATGAATAGAAAGTTACAAAATAAACAAAATCAAAATTGTTGAATTTAAACTTACGAAAGCATCAGTAAGTTATTTGTGACAGTACATAAACACGGTATCATGATACAAAGCACAAAGTTCACACGAATTTGCATAATTCATCTGCACCCATGAATTTCTCGTGACTGGTATTTGCCCGACCGCTCGCAGACTATAAATTCGCGGTAGTAGCATAGTTCTGGCATTGTATAAAAGGAGACAGTTCTAAGTTTAGAAATACCATTATTATGATTCATAAAGTGTTGACTGCTTCTTCTTCTCGTTCATCATCCCGTAAATTTCAACTGTTAGTCCACTGGACATGGGCCTCTCCTATCGTAGGAAGCTTGGCACTCAGTAAACGAGATAGTTATACCGCCATCTATCGGAAGCCAGAAGTTTTTTTGGTATTTTCAAAGCTGCCTCTTATGATACTCAGTAAACGATATAGTTATACCGCCGTCAATCGGAAGCCACAAGATTTTTTGCATTTTCCAAAGTTGCCTCATATGATACTCAGTAAACGAGATAGTCATACCGCCATCAATCGGAAGCCAGAATATTTTTTTTGACATTTCCAAAGTTGCCTCATATGATACTCAGTAAACGAGATAGTTATACCGCCATCAATCGGAAGCCAGAAGATTTTTTGGCATTTTCCAAAGTTTCCTCATATGATACTCAGTAAACGAGATAGTTATACCGCCATCAATCGGAAGCCAGAAGATTTTTAGGCATTTTCCAAAGTTGCCTCATATGATACTCAGTAAACGAGATAGTTATACCGCCATCAATCGGAAGCCAGAAGATTTTTTGGCATTTTCCCAAGTTGCCTCATATGATACTCAGTAAACGAGATAGTTATACCGCCATCTATAGGAAACCATAAGACCTTTTGGCATTTTCCAAAGTTGCCTCTTATGACACTCACGGGACGAAATGCGATGATGAGTTTTCTTACGCCATCACGCCACACGACCGGTCGTATGTAGCCTGTTTGTGTTTCTTGTTTGTGTTTATTGTAGAGAGGTGTTCCATTACCAGCACATTTCACGACAATTTGGGGATCGCAGTACCGGTGTTTGCTCGTCGACTATAGCCCTGTCCTGCGCAGATGGCTAGTGACAAAAAGTTAGAAAAAATATGTAACCGACTTCTCTTCTCTTCTTCGACCGAATCTGTTACGTGATTTAGAAGAGGAGTAAGCTGATAAACGGATAGATAGACGCGGAAATCGACTTTGTTATATACTATTTTATAACCACGTAAATTATTAGAATTATTAATAGCTAGGAATTTGTAAATGCTGTGGAAAATTACAAGTATTGATATATGCTAGAACCATGCTGCAGCTATATAAGTAGTATAGTTGTAGCACGAATGGGTCGACTCGACCGGGAAAGGACCACACTCTCACAGAATACCAGCGTATAATAGCAGCTCAACGCTGCTGTGTTTCGTATGGTGAGTGTAGAGAACCGGATACCCTTTTACTGGAAACGAGGCAATCCATCTTAGTCGTCACGGGTGACAACGCATCTGCATTTTAATTTGTAATCGAGGATAGATGCAGATCTCTATGGGCCACAATAACCATTTACCATCAGGTGGACTGTGTGCTCGTTTGTCACCCTTATCCTATAAAAAAGGTATGTTCCGTAAAATCTATCAGTTCATATAATTTTGATGTGTGATAAACTTGGGTATGTCATGCTCGTTTATACGTTACTGCTTGTGGCGGCGTGTTGTGACGTCATCCCTTAAAAACTGCTACATACGTTATATTACTTGTGAACACTGTGTCTCGTTTGTTTAGTGGTCGTATTTTTTTTAATATAAAATAAGCGTGAAAGAAAATCACACAGCCCACCTGATAGTAAGTGGATGCGTGGCCCATAGATATCTACATTTATCCTCAATTAAGAATCAAAATGCAGATGCGTTGTCACCCCTGAGGACTAAGATGGAATGCCTCGTTTCCAGT
This sequence comes from Parnassius orleans, assembly GCA_029286625.1. NCBI lineage: Eukaryota > Metazoa > Arthropoda > Insecta > Lepidoptera > Papilionidae > Parnassius > Parnassius orleans. The sequence continues at coordinate 2,155,925 of JAGSMP010000028.1, forward strand.
AAAACGGGTCTCCGGTTCTCTACACTCATCATATGAAACACGGCAGCATTAAGCTGTTATTTCACACTGGAATTCTGTGAGAGCGTGGTCCTTCCCTGGTCGAGACGACCTATTCGTGCTACTACCATAATACAGCTGCAGGCTATAAATCTATAGCAAAAAACATACCTGTGCAGTTTCTTTCGCCGTTTCTACATAACAGTAGTAGTATTATGTACTGTGTTATATTTAAATAAAGAAATACGTTTGACAAACAATTCATAATTTATAATAATTCGTTTAATATAATGACTTACAGCTGATTTTAGAAACAGCAAACGATGAAACAAGTGCTAAAAATTTCTCAATGTGACTGTGTGAATCAACATATTATTATTGTGAAAATATTAATTAATAAAATACACGTTAGATTAGACTGTACAGGCACAAATACCTTTACCTTTAAATAATAAAAAAAATCATACGTCGAAAAATAAAGAAATTTCATTTCATTTCTCTAATTGTGAGGGTATTTCGTAATCGCTATACTTGACAGGCGGATTAGCGAGCGTAGTACCGGAAGCGTAGCAGCTTTTCTAACGACAAGGGTATGCGTATTTTAGGTATTTTGTACTTAGGGACTATTACGTCATTATGTCATTTGACCACAGGATTTAAATATGTATTATAAATTATACATACATTTTGCGCTACATAGAGAGGACTCGGAGGACCTAGGAAATGAACTTCGAGATGGAACTTTGCAGTCTTGTATTCCTTCTAAAGGTTTATCAACTGTCGAAATAAAAAGACCAACTGACGATAGCCAATTCCAAGATAATAAAGGAGATAAATTCTTTTATTATCTTTGAAAGAAATTTAATAACGGGTTAATCGAGGTATTCATAGGTTTATAAGAAAATACTTGACTATTATCTCACCTCTATTATCATCCTCTCCGAAGATCGTAAATCCGCTGACTTATAGCGTAACCTAAGCTGAATAGATTTTTTTATTTATGCTCGGCTTGAAAACACCTATTAAACACACCTATTATTAAAGTCTATCAAAAACCCATTACTAAACACAGGTTTCTCTCAAATATCGCCTTATACATTTATGTACATTTGCCATAATTGCCATGCTTGGCTAGCGAGTTTGTTAAATGACGTTTTTTTATTAATTTGAGCTGCTATCAGGAAGATCTGCTACCGATCTCCTGTTTCGTTTTCAACTGACTTCAAAAATAGGAGGAGTTTCTCAATTCGACTGTATTTTTTTATGTGTGTTACCTCAGAACTTTTTTCTAGGAAAACCTATTTATATGATTATTATTTTTTATCTGAAAGCTTGTGCTTTTCATGTTGTCCCATATAAATTTGATCAAGATCTGACTAGTTGTTTTTGAGTTAACCTTAATTATGCGTATTTAATTGACTTCGACTACATTGATGACGTTCTCATTTTATTTATATTGAAGTCGATTGTACAACATTTTAAATTTTACCACTTGCACTCTGTAACCTCTTAGGTGTCATCCACGGGATGATATTATAAGGTAGTGTTGTACAGCGCCACTACATTGAAAACCGATGTTTTTCGGTTATTCAACTTTTTTTTATTATGTACGAGCAGCTATGCAGGTCTAGAAAGGCCAGTATTACTGCGACCTAAAATATCTATTATGATCGCTGCTATGTCTACAGTTCACTGCTAAGACCTACGTCCTCGATGAATAGAATGAGTTGCTTAGCTGTGAGTAAATTCACTTCTTCTGGGCGATACATAGTTTACATAGTTTCCCAGAAGAGTGCTACGTTTGCGCATTAAGGGTCCGCAATTCGTCAGGATGTGTAAAGGCGTTTCCTCCTCTAGGGAGCAAAACCGGCACATCTTTGAGTTGCTTAGTCCCAGGATGGACATGTGCATTTTTCCAGGGTCAATCAGGCGAGTCTATTTGAGATTCCACAAAATGGCTCGGGGCCAAAATGTGTACTCTTTGAGCCCTCCCGTGCGAGCTTGTCGGCAGTTTCATTGCCTATAATACCCGCGTGACTCGGAACCCATCTTAAAACGACCTTGTTGTTACCTCCCAGGACGTTTAGACGGTTCACGCAGTCTCCAACTAGCTTCGAGTTCACCAAGTTTGATCTCAGCACTAGCAGTGCTGCTTGACTATCAGAGTTAATATAGATTATATGGTGAACGTAGTGTTTTTGCAGATTGATTTCCGCACATTGAAGTATGGCGAAAATTTCTGCCTGGAAGATAGAGGTGAATCTACCCAAATTCACACTAAGTAATTGAATTTGGGACGTTCCCCATAAATTCCAAAGCCTACGTTGAGGCCCATTTTTGAGCCATCGGTATACCATATAAGGCTACCGACCTCACAGATGACCTGTCCATTCAGTCAGTCTTCTCTGGAGGGTAGTTCCACTGTATACAAATAGAACTTTGACAATTGTTCATCGTTCTGGAATATATCCCCATGCAAAACTTGCTCTTAAAATTTTCACCAGATAAGGAAGAAGGATATCGATACCCCTCTGTAGATGGATGGGCATTTTTCCACCCTCCACACTTGTCTTATATGGTTCAAAGGAGTCAACAGTCCACTGCACGAGGTTTGGCCTTATTATCTTTGCAGCCCTACACCAGTCCTCATTACAAGGCCTTCGTAGGGCTCTGAAACAGTTCAAAGCTAGAGTCTTATGTGACCCTGGGAAATGCGTTGACGCTAGTAGCTCCAGTGTTTCCGTTTCACTATTAGTGAAGTTACCATCAGGCTTTTTAAGAAGCCCGATCTGATTAGGTTTAGCTTTCGATAGCATTTTGTATAGTCTTGCACTGCGAGGCAAATACTCAACTTCCTCGCATAGCTTCCTCCACGATGCTCTCTTAGCTTTCCTAATTTCTTTATTATAATCGGTTAGGGCTGCACTATAAATATCCCATTCTTTGGTTGTATTGAATAGTTTCCTGGTCTTTTCCCTAAGCTCCTTTAGCTTAGTGTTCCACAAAGGAACTTTTCGTGTTGAGGTCTTGGTTTTGACGGCACAACTGTTCTCGAAGGCTTCACGGATACCTACGGTTACTGTCTCCGCCGCCAACTCTAGATCTTCAATCGTTTTTATGCTTTTAGGAAACGTTTTCAAATTCCCCCTTAGGCTATCTCTGTAGACATCCCAGGAGTCCCTAAAAGCAACAGTTTCATAAGTTGGTGATGCTCTAATCACAAACTTAATGTGTCTGTGATCAGACATTGAGTTTTCACTACTAACATACCAGTCAGTAATCCGTCTGGATATGTTATTTGTAGCAAAAGTTATATCTAAAACTTCCTGCCTAGCACACGTTACAAAGGTTGGTGTACACCCTATGTTACCAGGCTTACTTATTATACAGGCAGCTTACCAGGCGATTGGATATGAGAAAGTCAAAAAGTATCTCACCTCTTTCTTCGATGTTAGTGCTTCCCCATGCTGTGTGGTCAGCATTAGCATCACATCCCACCACAAGTTCGGCATTGTAACTCGATGGCAGGATCTGGGTTCTCTCCGAAAAGATAGGCTGAGCAAATGATTACTCTGGCCTGTGCATCCCTTAACATTTATAAAGGCTGTAACCAGGTCGTCATTGCAATACTGTGGAACAGCTAAAAGTACAATATTTTTATTGTAGATTATACAAGCTCTGGGTCTACTGCCTTTAGTGTTGACTAAGGTCTTACCGGAAGCCGATAATCCCAGAACTTGACCGTTGGCCACCCAAGGCTCTTGTATGAGGGCGAGGTCGATGTTGTCCTCTGCGAAGCAAACCTCCACCACGGCAGAAGTAGCTGCTGCATGGTGAAAATTTGCATGGAGGACCCTCGTCGTACCCTTGGGGTTAGCTATTTATAGACGTGGGGTCGTTTTCGACTGCTTAGGACGAAGACGTCCTTTACTGGCGCTCTTGACCCCCGCCGTACCTTTTGATTTACCTCTCTCACCTCCCTTCCCCTTACCCCTGGCCGACACCAGCGGAGGCCCTCGGACCGAGGCGAGATCAGCGCCTTGGGTCACAGTAACTCTCGCTGATGACGTTCCAGTCTCACCCCTCGAGGTGGAGGGCTGGGGGGATTGGAGTTGCTGCGGTTCAGGCTCCATTGCCGCGTCAGGACCTCCTCTGACCTTAAAAGTTAACATTTTAAAGCCAAGGACGACTCTGCCGCCTACCGCCCGGAGAGCCTCCACCGATGGGTCGTCCAGAGAAAAGGTTACTAGGAACACATTCTCCTCGTCCCTACGGTGGAGGATTTTCGGTATGGAGCCCTTAATTTTGTGCCCTCAACAGCAAGGCTACCTCCTCTGGAGAGTCAGCTTCGCTGTGGGGCAGAAAAGTGATGCCCAGTTGAGGCTTAGGCAGTTCGCTCTCGGGTATTATCGAGAGCTCTGCCTCCGGCCAGGGTTTCAGTTTTCCGATCTCACCCACAATCCAGTCTTGGCTTGCCTTATTCAGCCACGTTACCAGAAACCAATCTGGCTAATGGGTGAAACCCGAAAATGTTGATCCCATTCCCGGCTGTGCTCCACAGGCCGTCTTAGCAATAGCCTGCATTAGTGCCCGGTGGACCAGCCACATCTGCTCCACGCTCATAGGATTCGAATTGTGAATTCCTACACGCGCGGAGCCAGCTACGGCACTGAAGCTGAGCTTCTTCTCTCCCATTGCCAGCTTCACAGATTTCCTGGGCTGGTCTTTGGGGGACTCCTCCTCAGACCGACTGCGTTTTTTCGCCTTCAGAACTGGGGGATGTTAGGGCAGAGGAATTTCTTCCCTGGGCTTCTGGTAGAGAGAGAGAAGGCCTCTTTGGCTCCTATCTCAGCTGCTATCAGCCTTCGGTACCTCTTCCGTGCTGCCCCACTAAGCTTATAAGGCCTAGTGAACTTTTTCTTTTCCCCTCCCTGGTTCGTTTCCGACTGTGGTTCGGCTGCAGACGTGCCCTCCACTTCTCGGCTCGTCGCAGGTTGGGGCGTAGGGTTGCAGGGTGTTGGTGAGGCCAAAAGAGCCTCTTCCAGACCTACAGACAGTTCCATTAAAGGAAAGTTTATTATTTCCTTCGTCCATTTTGGTCCCACGATTAACTAGGGAAAAATTCGGTCACCCCTGACAGAGCCCCGCATGCCGGGGGAAGGGCTAAAATACTACCCGAATCGCCCTGGCCTCGAGTAGGTACCGTTTGCGACTGGACTCCCCCCCAGCCAACGCATCCATGGGCACGGTACGCTTAACACCTTGGATTGGGTTAAGAAAAGAAAATGAGAATCGTCTGAGTGTTTCTGTTCTGTCTGTTTCCTATTGAACTAGACCAAACAACAGGCGGTAACCACGTGAAGGAAAAACTCCTCAGACTTGCCCTGGGGATCAATATGACCTGCGCTCTCCCCCAGAGCCATTCGCCAAACTGCTCACTGAACAGGAGAGCAGAATAGGTGTTAATCTAGTCCTACTGATTATTTAAAAATGTGAGAATTAGGAGTAGACTAACCCCCCTCCCCCCGTTTATTCAACTTTATAAACGTGTATCAATTAAGCCATGCTAGAAAATTATTTGAAGAGTCAGCAAATATATTAATATAATTATTCGCAAAGGGGCTGGTAAAAGCTTAAATAGACGGCCCCTGAAATGCTTTTGTCGTATCAAACCGAATTAAAGAGATTATGATAATAAAGGTCCAAGTGCCCCAAGGAATAAGAGAAACGCTTAAGCTACTTTAATTTCAAAGGAAAGTCAAATAGATAATTGCGAAATGTATGTCTATGAATTAGAAAATTTGTTTATTATTTGTATTCAAGGCCAGATTTAAAGATGTTAAAGGACAACGAAAATTTCTAGGACCCGAATTTTTTTTCTAATCCTAGGACTAACACCAATAATGAAAGATAGACCATGTTCGACATCTTGACACGAACTCACGCATGCATCTTTCATCTGCCTAAAGCACACATGTGCATCTAAAACAACGTTGTTGTTCCCAAATTATTTTAGATTCTTATGTGTGCTTGAGTGCGTGTTCTTACGACAAAGTGGGGCTACAGTAAGGTTAGGTTTGACTTTGTTTTTGCGTCACTTGAAATGTACGCAGTCTTACTTTCTTTGTTGGTCTGATTACGAGGGTTGTTAGAAAACGTATGCACCTAGAAATCCTAATATATAATTTTTCTACTCTACATTTACACTTACTCATGGAGAAAAAAGTCATTTATATAAAAAGTGGCTACTATGTTAAATATTTGTCCGTGGAAAGAAAAGTGTAGATTTCCCGCCGGGCCCGCTCCGCCCGGAGAACGGCCAATGCTCCGTGAGGTACGGAGTTTGTTTTGTATACATAGAATCGTTCGCAAAGTTTTATTAGAATAGAATAGTGATTTAGGTTTCGATCCGTCCACGCTTATGTAGCCACAATGACAATATAGCCACAAATATATAAACAAGCAAAATGGTTAAAAGAGTAATTTAAAAAACCCGGCTATGTAAAAAAACGTTACCCTCCTTGTTTTTTTTCTTTGTATTTGAAGATGCAATATGTTAATATTATAATATAGCTTATATCACTCCCACAACTAAGACGAATTTACGACACGTCATATGTTAAAATCCATCCAAGATGCTATAAAGCGTGCCAAAGAAATAGACATACATACATACATTCTCGAAAAACATTACCATTTCCAAGGCAGTCGGGTAAAAAAGATTCAATTAAAAATAAATACAATTATATAGCATGGCATTTATCAATGTTGTTGGATTAAAGGCCAGTTCACATTGATGCATCTATGCGAAGATTAGTTAAACTCTAAAATTTACGTACCATATTGAACTCTCTTTTTTATTTTGTAAAAAATTGAAGTGCCAAGCAAACTTACAGTCCACCTAATGGTAAGGGGCTACTGTAGCCCATGGAAACCTGCACCAACTTCAAACAAAAAGTTTACAAAAGCGTTGTCGCTTCTGTAGACTAAGATGTAGGTAATGCCTCACGGCTTGTAATAATACTGTCTCTCTTTACTTTTAAGACTGAAACGCAGCAATGCACGCACTGCTGCTTGGCAGCAGAAAAAAGGTGATCTACCTAGATGGATCCTAAGTAGAAAAGAAGTCTTATTTTATACTTTTTCTTTGACAGTCTTTCTAATCGACCACCCAATGACCTTTCCAAGAATAAAACACCTGGCATGCATGATATGATAAAATTGCTCTCTCCACCCATGATAGGGAGATGAGGTAGTGAACGCAGAGCCGATACCATGCTGCTCTCTATTACCAATCTGTAAGAATTAGGTTTAGCTTTTTAAATTTATATGCCGCGTATATATTTATCAGGTGACAGAACCCCGTTCGTTAGTTAGCCCATGCTTCTTCCTTCTTAATGTTACTCTCTTCACTTTTTTACTAACCAGTAAGAGTCAACTACTGGACTGGACATGAGTCTCCTTCCTCCTTCGTTACGAGAGTGATTTTTTTATTTCATTAGTAAATTTCTATGAAACGGGTAAACAGATGCGCGTTTCAGCGGCCGAAACCGAAAACAAAATTGCGCGCAGTCGTGCTGCCTAATTTTTAAAAGTAAAGTAATAGTTAAGTCTGGCGACTTTAAAAACTTTTCCGAAATTGTTGCTGGATCGCTCTCCGCTATGTTAAACACTTTTTGGCTACCTCAATTTGTTGTTTTTTAAAGAATAGGGGAAAATGAGTATCCAGTTCACCTGACAATAAGTAATAACCACATGAACATTGCAACACCGCTGGAATATTCAGAACCTAACCTTAACCGAATAAGACCTTAAAGAAATTAGATCTTAAAGGATTAATAGGTGATTCTAAAGCTGCTTAATCAAAAGACTTTCACAAGGAGCTCGGAAAATTGGGCGCCTTTGATCCCTTACAATCAAAAATCAATGTAACATTCGTAGACAAATCATACAAAAGGTTTGGCCAGTAAGGTACGGAAATAACAAGATTAGGATTTTTATGTATGTGAGGGCGTCACTAATATTTAGGATGATGTACTGGGAGACTAAGGTTATGAGATCAAACTCCCCACTGGACTGTTATTACGTATTAATAACAGAAATTAAAGGTTACTAAAATGTGACCTAGAAGTTACATAGAATGCTTACTCGTAGGTTCTCTGCTTCAGTTCCAGGGTTCGAATCGCAGTTAGAAACTTTGTATGCAGATGGCTCAGTACCGTGCTTTATAGCATTCTATGAGGAGTCCAAAGGTTTCAGTATTGTGACGGTATGTGTGTTAGTCGGGACGGGAATGGAAACCATGAGTCCCAGTTCATTAAATCGATACATTGTATTATTCGTGGTAGAACCACGCTGCAGCTATATTATAGTTGTATCACAAATGGGTCGGGTCAACCGGGGTAGGGCCACGCTCTCACAGAATACCAGCGTAAAATAACAGCTTAATGCCACTGTGTTACGTATGGTGAGTTTAGAGAACCGGAGACCCTTTTTATTGGTAACGAGACATTCCAATTTAGTCCTCAGGGGTGACAACGCATCTCTATTTTGATTCTTAATCGAAGATTGATGTGGATTGAGATATATCGTTTGTTACCCTTATTTTTTTCTTTATTTTTTTCTTCATTGTTGATAGAACCAACAGCACGTTATAAATATAGACAGAAGTTCTCAGATAATCCACACACACACACGGCCGGACGTCCAGCCTCGCATTCTCAAAATCGGACTAAAATCTATAACTTCCTACTTTTGAAAATTATTAATTTTCAAAGCGGGAAGTTAAAAAATTGAAGCCAAAACATCAACTTACTGGTAATAAGCCTAAGAGTCCCTCTGGGTAGGATCCACCCTCTTACATAACTCTGTCGTCAAATAACAGTGCTTGCACTGCTGAGTTCCGGTCTGAGAGTCATTATAATTACAGGCTGTGAGGCATGTGAGGCAGTCCTCAGAGGTGACAATGCATCTGTAGCTTTTTTTTAAGTTGAGGATCCATAGACTACGGTAGCCACTAACAGGTGAGCTGTAAGTTCGTTAGTAAAAGTGACTAACGAACGTTTTATAAAAAAATATAAATGAAAAATATATAATTAAAAATATATTGAGCAAGAGAAAGTTCTGGGCGGAAGGAAAGCGGAAAAAATTACGCTAGAAGTCGTAAAATTAGGGTGGGATTTTATGTAGAAAGTTCGTCATTACAGTTAACTTACTTTGCAAGTCAACTGGAATTGAATGGAATGAATGTTCATTGCCTACATTATAAGAACAATTCCAGTGTCAACAGGACAAGGCCAAACTGAATAGATATTGATCTTTATATTTACATGAATACTAAGCATTGAATAAAACCAATTTTATTACATGTTTTTATTAACTTGCTTTCGTCTATATCCGTTCGTGTGGAATTCAGTAATTGATTTTAAACAACTTCCCGATGAGCTAGAGACTTGAAATTTTGAACATAGCTCAGAATCGAATAACAATGCAATAATATGAAAAAATAACGTGGTAAAAAAGAAAAAGATTTTTTTTTGTAAATCGAATTATTATTTAGAATTTCATTCATTTTAGTTTATTTTTAATTTATGTCGTTTCGAGTGCTTCGCAGTCCATGATAATGGGGTGACCGAGGTGTGTAATCATGCGATCAAACAGTGACACAATCGATTAGGTTTTTATTCGTTACACGAATGGGGTATTACGGCCAATCATTCATATAGCACACGCAAGCACCGTTACAGGCTCGACAACCACTAGCACCACCAATTACTTCAAAACGCAAATTATCGATATCGATAAGTAGTAGTCTATATTACGTGGTAGAGCCACGCTGCGGCTATATTATGGTTGTAGCACGAATAGCTCGCCTCGACCGGGGAAAGACAACGCTCTCATAGAATACCAGCTTAAAATAGTAACTTAATGTTAATGTGTTTCGTATGGTGAGTGTAGAGACCTTTTTACTGAAAATGAGGCATTTAATCTTTGTCCTCAGGGGTGACAATGCATCTGCTTTACGATTCTTGATCGAAGATAGATATAGATGTCTATGGACCACAGCATTCACCTACCATCAGGCGGATTGTGTGCTCGTTTGTCACCCTTATTCTATAAAAACGTAAATGTCGTGATAGAGGTAGTGATGTACCCAAGATTTTCCCAAAGTGCAAGATTAACACTTTAGGTTTTTAGTACTTCTATCCTATAAGTCCATAAAAATCAACTGCTGGGTAAGAGCCTCTCTCATATCAGGGAGGATTTTCTTTAATCGTCACGCTGAGCAGGCAGAATGGTAACTGTAGTACTAGTCATCTCAGTGTGCAAGTGGACGTGTACATTCGCTAGCGGGGTGTAGAGACTCGTCATACTAGCGCTAGAGTGAATGCCATCTGAAACTTGAATAACGCGGGAAATTGGTATAGGTACATTGGATACCATTAATGGATAATTTTTTTATACCGTACCGTATAGTGGCGGTTTAAGAATATACCTTCCATATCATCCCGTAGGTATCGTAAGAGGCAACAGAGGGAAACAAATCAGGAGATGGGCAGCAGCCGCTTGCCAAGCCTGGCAATTATGGTAAATATCATCCTATCCTGGCAGAGGCAATCTATAGGGGAGGCCTATGTTCAGCAGTGGACTTTAATAAGATATTTTCTTTATAGTCAACAAATTCTCTTTGTCAATCTTTGAACAATATCATTAAATTATAATAGTAAGTGGAATTGCGTTTGGTATAAAAAAAAACTTTCTTTTTTATGGGATAAGGATGACAAGCGAGCACACAGTCCCCTGATGGTAAGTGGTTGCTGTTGCCCATAGACATCTACATCTATCCTCGTTTGCGAATCAAAATGCAGATGCGTTGTCAGCCGTGAGGACTAAGATGGAATGCCTCTTTTCCAGTAAAAAGGGTCTCCGGTTCCCATTCGTGCTATAACTATACAATTAATATAGCTGCAGCATGGTTCTACCACGTATAAACTTTACAAAAAGTCTTTGATTTTAAAATGCAAGAAATTATTAAAATAAAACATGTTTTTAAATATTTCTTTTCTGTTATATAAAACAACACAAAAGCGTCAGTATCGCACAAAATGAGTTTCAAAACAAAATAAAGCGTTAGTATCGGACTGAAGTTTCTACCTCGTGATTGTTAATTCACAATACAAAAAGTGTCAAATCTACAGTGATGAGTCTCAATTTCGTAATATTAGAAACAATAAAACTCTACTAACTTAACAAAAACAAAATTTTATTTAAAAAGTGTTGTTATAACATTAAGGAATACATTAATGAAAATGACCCCTGGGAATGAGGTGATCGGTACCATGCTGGTTCTATTAATATAATTCATATAAATAATTATAGGAAGTCGATGGATGCAGGTGGCTCAGGACCATATTTTGTGGCATTCCTAGGGGGAGACCTATGTTTAGCAGTGGACTTGTGAGGGGCTGTAATGATGATGATGAAATAATTGTACAAAATAATTGTTAAAATTGGTTGGGTCTAAAAAATTATCCTCCTAAGTTTCTTGATGGTTCTTCTTAGAACAGAAGTATTGTCCAAACTACTGGTAAATTAAAAAACAATTAGTACTTATTATATTTTAAGCTATATTGAATAAAAATATATTATATTCTTTATAATTTATTCTTTGCGAAAAACCATTGTATTAAAGTTGTAAGAACTTAAGTAGCTTATTGCCGCGTAATTAAATAAAAGGATGTATCTTCCCAAGTTTGAAAATCACCTCCCGTCCTCCCTCAATTGTGGAAAGACACACCACCCTAAATAATACGTCAAGTGTTTCGCCTCTACACGAGGCACCCTCATGTGAAATAGACTCTGCGGCGACTGACCGCTAAGAAAATAAACTAATTACAAGCAATAAATTCCGCACAAAATAATTTCACTTACTCCAAATAAACCTAAAATGATTGTTTTTTGAAAAAATACGAATTTCCGAGTTTGCCCGCCGCACCCTTAACCTTAAGGTTACTGTCGCTTCTAATTCAAATTAACGTTGCCCTTGTGTCAAGGAGCACGGTCTGTTCAAACGGTCTCGAGGGCTCACTGTTATTATTAATATTCTGTTTAATACGAATAAAACATTTCAAGCATCAATTATTTAAGCTCTAGAGCGTTCCATAGCGCATCATTACATCGTTTATATTCACTGACCCATAAAATTACTCGACCATTTTGCGTAGTACACTTTCTAGATAATTGTATCTTAGCGGTGATTTTATACGACTAATCTGTTTTTTTTTTATAAAAAAAGAAGTGAAATCTACAGTCCACTTGATGGTAAGTGGCTACTGCAGTGCAAGGAAACCTGCAAGCGACTTCATACAAAGAAGGCTACAGATGCGTTTTCACCCCTGTGGAATAAGATGGAATGTTTTAAAGCCTGTAATTTTACGGGTTCTCTTTACTCTTCGGGGTTTTAGACACAGCAGGTGGATTTTGCTATAAAAAAATCTCAAAAACATATTCCAAGGACATGTAAAGGCTCCAAAAATTAATTGAGGCCGCGCAGCGGAAACATCTTCGCAATAAAACCCTCTTAAAATGAGACGAGGCCTGTGCCCAGCTGTTGGACGTATAGAGACTTTAGCGTTAACTTTCAACTTGTAAGTTATTATGGAAGGAATCAGAGAATCGACTTTAAGATGAAACATATTTTCATCACTGAGCTTATTTGCATTTTATTCTAAGCTTTTAGTACTTCAAAAATTTACCACGATAATATAGACAATGACTTGAACCCCAAAAAGGCAGTCCCTATTAACATAATTGTTTTAGTACGGCCATGTATTACAAGGGTCGCTTAACTTCACATCTTAAAAGCCCCGAGAGTGTTATCCAGATTTTGAATTTACTGGCCAAAATGAATAAGAGACAAAATAATTTCTGATATAGAGGAAAACAATATTATTCATCATGCGCGACAATAAATGGTTGAATAAATGAACACCAAAATTAACCTTTGCCTTACAAGGAAAATCTCCGTAGGCAACTTTAATATGTTGATCATTAATAAAACGCAGTCGTTCCAATAATTAAATTCAATTATCAATTTATTGCCTTATGAGAATTTCGTCTTATGGGTGTCGTAAGAGGCGACAGAGGGCAATAGAAACAGAAGATGGGTAGCAGTATACGTGGTAGAGCCACGCTGCAGCTATATTATGGTTGTAGCAGGAATGGGTCGGTTCGACCAGGGTAGGTCCACGCTCTCACAGAATACCAGCGTTTCATATGTGTGTGTAGGTGTGTGTATGATGCTGCGTTTCATATGTGTATGTAGGTGTGTGTAGAAAATCGGAGACCCCATTTTACTGAAAACGAGGCATTCCATCTCAGTCCTCAGGGGTGACACCGCCTACTTCCTGACTCCGGACTGCTACTGAGAATTTCTTGACAGAAAATCCCAATAAGTGATTTTAGCGCGACCAGAGGTTCAGGACTCAGGACCATATGATCAGCAGTCGTACTTGAATAAAACAAAGCAAAGTACTTGAAAAAGTATTTCGTATTGTGAGTGGTGAGATTCGGACACCCCTTTTACTAGTAGCGAGCCATTTTAGTCTTCACGATTATCGAAACGTCAATGCATCTGTATTTTGAGACATCTATAGGGCAATGCATCTACTTATCATCAGGGCTGTGTGCTCGCATGTCGAACTTACTTTTGTGCAGGAGGAAGACCGAGACCAACACCCGCATATTTATAACTCGAGCCCTGTGTATGTGTAACTATGGAAAATATGTAATGGAGTGCAATGCAAGATTAAATGATATATGAGTACCACTCAACTAGGTACTGATATTGTAGGGTGCAAAATAAAACACTGTATATCGTAACGCCTTGCTAATGGTACTGAATTTATTACAAATAATAATAATAATTATTATTATTTGACGACGCTGAACTCGAACGGCTACGACGTGAGGCCGTTCCCTCGTCGGATGAAAATACTACGACAGGAGATGCGGGCTCTACGAGTTGCAGAGCAACCCGCACATGTAGATGCCGCCGTAGATCTTCTTGTGGTTGATTCAGACGATGATGGAATAGTCGCCCAGGAACATGAGCAAATGAGGAGCATATTGGAAGAGGCGATTAGGGTAACGCGTAGTACTCCTCTCGAGAATCGACCGCGACTTCCCCGCATACCCCTTAGCAAGCGCAATCGGGCTGTCGTAAGGGCTCTAAACCCAATGCTGGTAACCTATTTGGAAGCCAGCCGGGACCTTTGCGAGACGGACTCAATTCTTTTTGCGCCGCACTGGCAGTATGCCGTATTATTGGCGCCAAGCTCCCCATGGCTGGACGTGCTACTACACAAAGTAGCGCCATCCCAGCCTGGAGAAAAATAATTGAGGATCATATCGCAAAGGCAAGAGCCCTCATCGGCAGACTGATAAGCTTCAGGTCGGGCTATAACAGGTCAAGAATTGTGCGCACCGTCAGGATGGCGTTTGCTGGGACAAATATCAGTTTGTCCCAGCCGGATATAATGCAAAAACTGACGGAGCGCATAGACGACCTGAAGCAGAGAATCGCTGCTTGGGGGAAGCGGATTCGGCGATATACCGAGAGGTCGACACTGTTCAACCAGAATCGGCTCTTCCAGAGTGATCAGAAGTACGTGGAACGTGTCCAGCACCGAATCAGACCGACACTGTCGCATTCTGGCGCGGCCTGTGGTCAGAGCCCGTAAACCACAGCGAGGACCCTTGGACGGATGTTGTGGCGAGTCAGTGTGCGAATATTACGCCCATGGACTCCGTCATCATAACGCCGGACGATGTAGCTGAGTAGGGCTCCGAACTGGAAAAGTCCGGGGCACGACGGGCTGCATCACTACTGGCTGAAGGGGTTTGTGGTATGTCACGCTGTGCTCGCCGGACAGTTCCAAGAGGCTCTCGACCAGAAGTCGCTCCCGAGCGACTTTTGGTCCAAAAGACCAGGATACCACAGACCCAAGCAAATACCATCACGTGTCTACCCACCATATACAAAACACTAACATCCATTTTGAGTGCGAGAATCACTCGTCACCTGAACTCAAATCAGGTGATGTCGCGCGCTCAAAATGGATATCGTGGCGGTGGTCGTGGAACCAAGGAACCACTCCTCATTGACGCGGTCATTGGCAACGTGGTTAAACGCAACCGGCGGAACTTCTCCGCCGCCTGGATAGACTACAAAAAGGCATTCGACTCGATGCCTCATACATGACTGAAGAGGGTCCTCAAGCTGTACAAAGTTGACTGTACAGTTAGAGAATTCCTCGGGCAGTGTATGGGCAGTGAAGTACGATCCTTTGTCATCTAGGCGAGCGGATGACAGCTGCGGAGAACCACATAAGGATAAGAAGGGGTATCTTCCAGGGAGATTGTTTGAGTCCAATCTGTTTCTGCCTCTCTCTGAACCCTCTCAGTACCTTACTGGAGGGTTCCAGGAGGGGATTTCAGCTTCGGAAAGGAGGTACAAAAGTGACCCACCTTTTCTATATGGATGATCTCAAGTTATTCGCCTCCAGTCGCTCCTATCTTATGGAATTGCTTAACATCGCTCGTGAATTTAGCAATTCTATTAGAATGGAGCTGGGGATAGATAAATGTACGGTCCTTCATGTCGAAAGGGGTAGGGTTGCTAACTCTGAGAGCATAGACTTACCTATGTCCATCAACATAAGGACCCTTTCCGAGGCTGAAACATACCAATACCTGGGTATGTCACAGAACATAGGTATCGATGAGGCGGACATGAAACAATCAGTTTGCGATCTGTTTGACCAAAGAGCTTAACAGCCTTTTGTCGGGCGTGAATAAGACACAGGCATATAACGGTTGGTTCATGCCTGTCCTCATGTATACCTTCGGCATACTCAGGTGGACTCAGACCGAACTGAATGATCTGGATAGAAAAGTCCGCACTGTTATGACGTCCCACAGGATGCGTCATCCAAGATCGTCAGTAATGAGGCTGTACTTGCCGCGGAAACATGGTGGGTGCGGCTTTTTAAGCGCTCTCACCATGCATAATCGCGAAGTGTGCAGCCTTCGTAATTACTTCCTGACGAAATCAGATGATCCATTCTACAGGGACGTTATTTCGTGTGATAAAGGGCTAACTTTATCACACGAAATGACTCTATCCTTAGCCAACGAGCAAAGGCAAGATCCGGCAGTGCAGAGCATTTCCGACCGTGAGAACGTATGGAAGTAGAAGGAACTCCATGGGAGGTTCTACAAGGTTCTACATGAGCCTTTCGTAGACACAGTCGCCTCCCTGCACTGGCTACGTTTCGGTGACCTCTTTGGGGAAACCGAGGGTTTTGTCTGTGCGATACAAGATCAGGTTATTAAGACCAACAACTATCGGAGATACATCCTAAATGATGCCGCCGTCGACATCTGTCGAGCTTGTCGCCATCCCATTTTTTGGTCTACATTATCATTCCGTATGAAGAGAACCTCGTGAAAGCCGAAACAGATAAGAAAACAAAATATCTGGACCTGGCTCACGAGGTGACCGACATGTGGGGTGGTCTGCCGACCGAAATTATTCCTGTAGTCGTCTCTGCGAACGGGTTAATCCCGGTCAGCCTCTCGGGTGACTGGGGCTCCGTGACGGACCGCTCGAGGCTCAAATGCAGAAGGCGGTTCTCCTCGATACCGCCCGCATCGTCCGCCGGTTTCTTTCCCTTTCCCCCTAACCCTCAGCCGAGGGCTCGTCTCCCCCGCCGAGGGCTTCCATCTGGTTGGGCTTTTATCTATTTATGTATTATTTATTTATGTTAGTATATTTAATATATATTTATGTATATTTATCATTTCCTCTTATATATTTATTCAGCTCAACCCGATGAGAATACTTTATAAATACCCCAATAATAATAATAATGTCCTCCAGACCGAATTTCGGTCACGGCGGCCAGTCCCAACCAACGGAGACCAGCCATCGGCGCAGTAGAGGATTATAGTGCTCAAGTGTATGCGCAAGCACAGGTACACTCTCTCTTCTCTCACTCTCATAGTCCGATGGGACGGTAAACCGACACGATCGGAGAGAGATCAGGCGAGCTTTCCGAGGCACGGGGGTGAGACACCTCCAGCTTCCTGACTCCGGGCAACTACTGAGAATTTCTTAATGGAAAAACTCAACAAATGATTTTTTTTGTCCCAAACATGATCAGTAGTTGCACTACTACAACCACTAGACAAACGAGGCAGTCAATTTATAAAACACAATATGTGCACAATGCATTAAAATGATGTCAAACACGAGCACGTGCTCCAATTACTCTAACATATAAAAATTATTAACGGATTTACTCGTACACCCTGAGTCCGATGAAGCTGTATAAGCCAATCCGCTAACAGCACTAACAACACAGAAACTGATATATATTCACAAATACCAAGGTCGTGGAAGACTATAACAATAGTCAGAATTTTCCAAAACGAAAAAATGTTTTTACGTAAGATCTTGTGTTACAAAATATACTCGTAGTTCTATTAATATAAGAAATCCAAGCTATAGAAATAGACGACATATTGTTATATGAATCCTTTCTTTTTAATGTTGAAAAGAGCGTATTGTTGTTTACCAAATAATAAATAAACTTCTGAATTGTCTGAATAGATATTGACTTGAACTTTTAACGAGACATAAGTTTTCCAAGTTGTTTGTTAACAACAAGTGGGCGTAACCAGGTTTAATGAATATTCTGTATAAGCTAATATAATGGGAAACCTTTTTTTTTTCTTAAGGATGACAAACAAGCACACGGTCCACCTGATAGTAAGTGGATGCTGTAACCCATAGACATCTGCATTTATCTTCCATTAAGAATCAAAATGCAAATGCGTTGTTACCCCTGAGGAGTGCCTTGTGTCAAGTAAAAAGGGTCTCTACACTCACCATACGAAATAAAGCAGTATTGAGCTGCTATTTTACGCTGTTGTTAAATATTGAGTGCAAGGCGCCTCGTAGTATTATCCACCTGCCAAGCGTCTCAATGGGAAAAGCCCATGCCCATCAGTGAACTTTTGCTGCATGATTGAGAAAAAGAATAATAATTAATATAATGCCTCTTTTCCTTTCATTTCTAAAAGGAACTAAGAGCAAGGAATATTTAGCCACGCAATCACATTTTGTGTTGATATATTTTACATACCTTCGAATATTTATTTAACCTTTAACACTAATCGCGGGAGAGTATTACATTTGGGTGGATGTTTTTATTATTTTAACCGTCACCGCCGTTTCACCAGGTGGAATGAATGAATGTTTTATTAATTGAATGCTGTGGCCCATAAATTTACATCTATCCTCGATTAAGAATCAAAATGCCTCGAGTATTGATGGAATGCCTCGTTTCTAGTAAAAAGGGTCTCCAGTTCTCCACTCACCATAAGAAACGCAGCAGCATTAAGCTGCTATTATACGCTGGTATTCTGTGCAGCCCAACCGCTCGTGCTACAACTATATTATAGCTGCAGCGTGGTTCTATCACTTCAGATTTGTAAAAATATAATCACATTGTCAAGTCAAAGTCGAAACAGCAGTTCGATCAATATATATATATATATATATATATATATGATAGATGTAATGTAAACGCCCCATTAGATACATCTATCAGCGTAAAATTGACGCATTTTCCCTCGCGATTTTCAATTTATCGGACGTATTGTAGAGCCGTCGTTTTGAGACGCGTCATTGTTCTGCCGTTGATGGATTACCGCGTGCCATTCGATTTGTTTTACCAGTATTGCAAAAATGGAAATCCAATTCGTAAACCGCTTTTCTTTATGAATATATAAGTTTCAGTATAACGATCCGCTTTTTTCGATTATAACCAAATATACTCGTGGACAAATTTAGAGGAACACAAAAAAAAGTGTGTAATACAAAACATCATTTGTGACATTTATGTTTATTAATTTGGATTTTCTTTATTATTCGTTAATTTAAAATTGCAAACGTAAAAAAATAAACGATCATATGACAAAAATTAACCAAGCTAAGAAAACAATATTACAGGAAAAAAATATTTTTGTACTTAACATTTTATTCATTTTTTTTTCATAAATGCTTAAGAAAGACTATAACGTGGGCTATAATCAGTACTAAGGGTTGCAGCCTTTAGGTCTTTGAACTGCTTCCAGTCTCCTTGGCATACTCTTAATTAAGTTCATCAATAAAATCTTGAGGGATTGCATTTCATTCTTACTGCTATGCGTTTTTAAGATCTCTCAAATTAGCGCGGGCAGGATTTATTTTCTTAATTTGTCTTACAACATTTTTAATCCAAGGTTTAAGTACGGCGAACGCGTTCGCCATTCCTGACTGGCTGGCATTAATTTCAACGTCTCGAAGGTAATCGACAACTACAGCTGAAATATGGGGGCGTGCATTGCCTCTGGCAGGCAAGTGTGGATTTACTCCGGCTGATTTCAGTGTTTTTCTCACAGTTTTTGTGCTTACTGTAACCCCTCGAACTTCTTCGAGCTTAGTTTTTACCTCAGAAGGAGTTAAAATCCGGTTTCTAAGCTTACACTGGTAACCATGTCTTCACAGTTTTCCGTTTGCGGCCCTGTACAGCGAGTCTCGCATACTGTCCGGTCTGCCGATCCATCCATCCATTCCATTGCAGCCTAAAAAGTCCACTATTGAACATAGGCTCCTCCCATAGATTGACTCAGGGAGGATTTCGCCATAGTATAGATGATATGGCATACCGCCGCTACACGATCTGGTCTGCCGATACCTCTTGACAACTCGGTGTACCAAAGATTTTGATACTCGTAATGTTAAGGCCACATGTTTGTCGGTGTGTCCAGTTTCAATTAAAGTAACAGCCTAGCAACTTGAGTGGCGTTTAGATCTGGCATTCTCAGTTTATTTGCAGAACAATTCACACTTAAAACGATCAACAAGGCAGTCGAAGAAAAAAAATTAACAAAACCTAAATTATATTGTAAATTTCACAGTACACGAGCAACCTGGGTTCGTTATCCGATGGAAACAATGAAATTGTTAATTATAAGTTGGAACATTCCATTCATAATTAATTTGGTTAGGTTGGTTCATAAACTTATTTACTAATGATTTAGTAGCCGTGGTAGGTCATGGGCTAAGCGCTGTCTATCGGGATATTTTTTTTTAAGAACTGCAATAGATTGTGTTAAAGAAAATACACTTATGTCAGTCAGCACTCACAAAACTTAACCTTTCAGAAGTCTCGACTTCAATGTAGATTTGGCTTTTCTATTATTACCACATATTTCGCCAATAATACCACAAGGTATTTCTTTAAAAGTGGAAAATGTATTCCCAAATACGTTTGCCACAACAATTATTGTAGGACGTAACTGCGACTCTTGGAAATTGTTGTGAACAAGTTCCAAGTAATAGAAATGGAAAACTATTATTCAATATACATCTATACATATTATAAAAAAATCAAGAAGAGTCTGTCTGTAATATTGAAATAACTGTCTTCGGTTAAGCTCAGGGGTTATTTGAATGCTATTAAGACATTAAAAACAATTTTAAAAGTTTTGCCTGTCTGCCAGAGCACGAAACCTATCCAACTGCAGAGAGATGTAAAAAGGGTGACTTTATATTCCCGAAACTATTCACCACTGCATTGGAAGACGTTTTCAAGCCATTAAACTGGAAAGGATACGGTATCAACATCAATGGCGAGTACATCACTCACCTTCGATTTTCTGACGATATACTTATGGCAGAATCGCTTTAGGACCTAGGCACTGTGCTCAATGACCTTAATAGTGCCTCCCAGTGGATAGGTCTTCAAATGAACATGGACAAAAAAAGATCATAACGTCCATGTCACATCTATGCCGGTAGTTGTTGGGAGCTCAAAATTGTTGACGAGTATGTTTGCCTGTGACAAATAGTCCGACTAGATAAGTCCAACTTAGACCGAGAGGTCAATCGACGGATTCAACTCAGCTGGGCAGCGTTCGGGAGATTACGACACATCTTCTCGTCAGGTATTCCTCAAAACTTGAAAACAAGATTATACAACCAGTGCGTGTTGCCAGTGATGACAGATGGAACTGAGACGTGGTCCTTCACTACTGGCCGTATGAGGAAGCTCAAGGTCGCTCAGCGAGCTATGGAGAGGGCTATGCTCGGGGTTTCTCTGCGTGATAAAATTTGAAAAGAGAATATCCGCAGTAGAACCAGAGTAACCGACATAGCCCAACGGATCAGTGAGCTGAAGTGGCAATGAGCCGGCCATATAGCTTGAAGAACTGACAATCGATGGGAAAGCAAGGTTCTCGAGTAGCAGTCTCGTACCGGTAGGCGAAGTGTAGGGCGGCCCCCCACTAGATGGAGTGAAGACCAGGTAAGACATGCAGGAAGTCGATGGATGCAAGTAGCTAAGGACCGTGCTTTGTGCACTCTTTGGGTGAGGCCTATGTTCAGTAGTGGACTTGTGTAGGGCTGTAATGATGATGGTGATGATGATAATGACCATTTAGGCTATTTTACGTTGGTATTCAAAAGTAAACTAACTACTGTTATCATTTCGCAATACAAGAAACATATTTACAGATTCAAACAGTTGCTATAAACAAAATGGCTGACAGATCGTACACATTTAAGATATAGTAATTTTTAATTAAGTATACAGCTTACTAATACCTTTTTAATCATTATTGCAGACTTTATTAATTATAAATTCTTGACACTCACTTGAGAGAAGGTATAAATGAATAAATGTAGCGACTATATAATAATAGTTTTTAAATAATATATCTATACATCTATACATACATATATCTAAAATTGAATTAGCTGTCTGTTATATAAAAATAACTGTCTTATATTGAGCTAACAGGTTTATTTGCATGCCATTAACACATGAATAACAATTTTTATTTTTTTGCCTGTTTGCCTTTCTACCTGTCTGTCTTTCAGTCTGTTCGGTCTAATCTTCGGAATGGCCGAACCGATTTCAATGAAAATTCACGAACAGATAGAGGGCAGTGTTATTTTTTATTAAGGCTATGTCTTATCGGTTAAACTTTTGAGTTAATTCTTTTTTTTTATAAATTTGAGTTCCATTTCATAAAAAAAAAGAAAATTCCGCTCAAAACAATAACTGCTCGGGGCAAACGGAGCAACAAGACCAAGGCAACCCCTGCCACGCTATCCGTGAATTTCTGCATCATTAGAGGACTTCACTCGAACCTAAACGCCGTACACTACCATCTCGAGATGGCGAAGCCGGCCTTGCTCTTTCTGACTGAGATGCAGGTGTCCTCTCCTGCTGATACTTCGTATCTCTCCTACCCGGGGTACAAATTGGAATACTCCTTTGTGCCTCGGGCTGGAGTTTGCGTATACGTCAGAGAGGCCATCTGTTCTCGACGCCTCGGCAGTCTTGAAGGCTCGGACCTGTCCATCCTTAGGCTACGCGTAGACAGCAACGATCATCCGCGCGTCTACGGGTGCATCTATAGGCCCCATAGCGGTAATGCCGAAGCAGACCGACTCATCGACTACGTCCAAATGGCTACAGATTCCTTGCTACAACAGGTCCCATCCACAGAGATCGTGATCTTTGGCGATTTTAACGCCCACCACGCCGAATGGCTCGGTCCACGTTTAACCGATCATGCGGGGAGATCTGTTTATGACTTTGCCTTGGCATATGGTCTCACACAACTGGTTACTTTGCCTAAGCAGATTCCAGATGTGGAGGATCATACACCTTCCCTGTTGGACCTTCTGCTGACCTCTTATCCGGATGGATATCAGGTTTCCGTCGATGCCCCTCTCGACTCTTCGGACCATTGTCTGTTCCGGAGTGTGGTGCCACTCACGCTCCCCTCGCGGTTGCGTTCTGCAGGTTGCCGCCGTGTTTGGCATTACAGGTCGGCGGATTGGGACGGAATGTGGTCTTTCTTTGCATCCTACCCATGGGGCGGGTTTGCTTCTCGCCGGATGATCCCAGCGCTGTTGCTGACTCTGTTACTGATGTGGTGCTACAGGGAATGGTACTATTTATTCCATCATCTGTGGTACCCATCGGAGGCAGATCTCAGCCGAAGGAAGCAGGAGTGTTATCAGGCCTCGGCTGATGGTTCGGCGGCTTGGGATGTTAACACCAGCATGCTTAAAAAGAAGTATAACTTCGCCTCCAGGTCCTTCAAAAGAGTTATTGCCAAGGCCATCTTCACGTGGTAGAGCCATGCTGCAGCTATATTAGTAGTATAGTTGAAGTACGAATGGATCGGCTCGACTGGGGAAGGACCACGCTCTCACAGAATACCAGCGTAAAATAGCAGCTCAACACTGCTGTGTTTCGTATGGTGAGTGTAGAGAACCGGAGACCCTTTTTACTGGAAAAGAGGCATTCCATCTTAGTCCTCACGGGTGACAACGCATCTGCATTTTGATTCTTTATTGAAGATAGATGTAGATGTCTATGGGTCACAGCAACCACTTACCATCAGGTGGACTGTGTGCTCGTTTGTCACCCTATCCTATAAAAAAAAAAAGGCAAAGTCAGAGCACATAGGCAGAATTGGCGAGAAACTAGTTCGCCTTCCTTCGGGAACCCGTGCATTCTGGTCTCACTGGCCCACGCCGCAAAAGAGAAAGCCAACCTTTTAGGCTCCTTTTGCGTCCAACTCGACTCGTGATGACGGGGAGAACACACCGCCGACCATCCCGCGGTGTGAGTGCTCCATGCCGGATGTGCGATTCTCACAGCACTCGGTTCGCAAAGCACTCCTCTCCCTGGACATCCACAAGTCGAGTGGGCCTGACGGAATCCCCCCAATTGTGCTGAGGACGTGTGCTCCGGAGTTAGTACTTGTTCTAACGCGTCTTTTCCGGTACTCCTACTCCCTAGGCGTAGTCCCGAAATCATGGAAGACAGCTTTTGTCCACCCGATCCCTAAAAAAGGCGACCGCTCAAACCCGTCCAACTACAGGCCTATCGCCATCACCCCCTTGTTCTCCAAAATAATGGAAGCCATTATAAACTGCCGGCTCATGAGGTACCTTGAGGATTACCAGCTGATTAGTGACCGCCAATACTGTTTTCGTCGGGGTCGAACAGCTGGTGATCTTCTGGTCTACCTGACTCATAGATGGGCGGAGGCAGTAGAGTCCAAGGAAAAGGCATTGGCCGTTAGTTTGGAAATTGCGAAGGCCTTCAATCGGGTTTGGCACAAAGCGCTTCTTCCGAAGCTCCCTTCCTATGGGCTTCACGAGAAATTGTGCAATTGGATCACCAGCTTTCTTGCAGATTGGAGCATCAAGGTCGTTGTAGACGGTGCATGCTCCGACTACAAGCCTATTAACGCTGGTGTTCCACAAGGCTGCGTGCTATCACCAACGGCGTTTCTTCTGCATATCAATGATATGTTGCAAACCGGTAACATTCATTGCTATGCGGATGACAGCACTGGTGATGCCCTATACACCGGCCGTGCCAAAATATCTCGGGAAAACGTCACCGAGTACTGGAACAAACTTGTGTTTGAAGTCGAGTCTTTGCTGAACAAAGTCTCGGATTGGGAGCGACTAATTCTAGTCCAGTTTAATCCACAGAAGACACAAGTTTGTGCATTTACCGCTAAAAAGAACCCTTTTGTCATATCTCCTAAGTTTCAAGGCACTCCCCTTGTTGCCTCAGCCAGTATCGGAATCCTCGGCGTCGACATATCGAGTGACGTGCAGTTTCGTGGTCACTTGGAAGAGAAGGCCAAATTGGCCTCTAAAAATCTTGGCGTGCTCAGCAGAGCGGGACAGTATTTCATGCCGGCACAACGCCTGCAACTTTACAAGGCGCAGGTTCAGCCTCACATGGAATACTGTTCCCATCTCTGGGCTGGGGCTCCCAAGTGCCAGCTCCTTCCGCATCCAGCTTGACCGCATCCAGCGCAGAGCGGCTCGAATCGTCGACGACCGAGTCCTTTCCGATCGGCTCGATTCATTGGAGCTGTGAAGAGATGTTGCATCCCTTTGCATTTTCTTTTTCATTTACCACGGGGAGTGCTCTGAGGAATTGTTCGGATTAATCCCAGCCGCCAAATTTCACGAACGCACATCGCGGCAGAACTCCCGATACCGTCCACACCATCTGGATGAATGGCGGTCCATCACTGTGCGATTTAGAAGATGTTTTCTTGCTCGCACAACTCCCTTGTGGAATCGATTACCACCAGCGATTTTTCCTGACCGATACTACTTAGGGACCTTCAAGAAAAGAGCCTACTCCTATTTAAAAGGCCGGCAATGCATTTGCGATTCCCCTGGTGTTGCAGTTGTTCATGGGCGGCGGTAGTCACTTACCATCAGGTAAGCCGCATGCTCGTTTGCATCCTCTCCTATAAAAAAAAAACCTCACATCTGACTGCTAGTTTTCCAATAAAATTGCGCTGAAAACAAAACTCAACTAAGTAAAAATTCAAAGTGCGAGTCGCGCATAAAATAGATTCATCCAGGGAAATAATTCCATTTTCAAATTTCGTTCAGCCCTCATCCGTTGCGCAATGTTCAAATCACCCGCGTTTCTGTCACTTACAATTTCCATTTTTCCTATTGTTTCTCGGTCTGCCCTCGCTGAGTGGGTAGGAATATTTAAATTAACTTACTTATCGCACTTAAACAAAATAAATTGCTGATTCCTTGATTTAAGCGTTCACTTTAACCTTTTAAATAATTGAATTTCTTTCAGCTTGTGATAGATAATGTGGCGATAGTGGTGATAGTGTAAGAAAACCAGCATGAAATAGCAGCTTAATGCTGCTGTGTTTCGTATGGTGAGTGTAGAGAACCGGAGACCCTTTTTACTGGATATGAGGCGTTCCATATTATTCGTTAGAGGTAACAACGCATCTGCATTTCAACTCTTAATCGAGAATAAATCGATTCCCATCTCCCCATTTCATCCCGTGGGTGATGTAAGGGGAGGCTATGGTAAATACCAGAAAAATCGTTTCCACTAGATAATAATATAGATAATAATACGCTAGACAATCTAACCGTCCGTACAAACATCTAAGTTACCCTCAAGTCGGGCCTAAAGAAGTTTCACTTAAAAATATTGCTTTTATCTTGTAAACATCAGAATGTAAGAAGTGGTCTCTGTTTGCTAGCTTAATGATTTTTTAAGACTGTTTACCACTACGGTAGCAATTTTTGAGTACTGTTGGATATCAAATGCGTAGCACATACGTAGTTCCGAAAGTGTAGGCATAAGTAGAGACATGCTATTGCCGTAATATATAATATGTAAACAAGGATTGGCTTTATATAGTTAACTCAGTGATTACGTACATGACAAAGGCAATATCTTTGTATCTATAATTAAAACAAACAAATAAAACGTAAGACTCACAAAGCTAATATTAGTACGCATGACTTTTACAATTTTGTGCACTTTAACTAAGGATGTATTCACATTAACATTTTTATTTTGTAAATCATATCTAGCTGAATATTAGGATAAAGAAATTAAGAATTTCATTTGAAACACAGATTTAAATCTCTTGCCTATTGTATTATTTAACAGAAGCACAGACCCTACAAAAGTAAAGGACTCTTGGATAGGCTACCCGTTGTGTCGCAAGGTTATCGTGTTGAAAGTGCCAAGTACTCAGACGTGATTGGTCATAATTCGTTTAGTTCGTTTGTTATTTGAGGCAAATAAATTTTGTCGTGTATCAAGCCGAAGCCTTACTAATGGTTTCGACTCTTATTCTGCCTACGAGTCAGTCTGCGTAGGTAACACCCTCTTTCCTATTTATGTCGCCAATAGCAATGCTTACATTGCTGTGCTTCGGTTTAAATAATATAGAGAGTCAGTATAGTTAGAGTGAGGCATATCGTCTTAGCCCTCAACGGTGACAACGCATCTGTAGCTTTCTTTGCATGAAGTAGGTTGCAGGTATCCATAGACTACAGAAACCACTTACTATTAGGTAGACTGTAAGTTCATTTGTCACTTCAGTTTTATGAAAAAATAGAGATGAGTAGAGGTCTCCTATGAATCCAAGACTACTATTTATATGAGACCTCTTTTAGCGAGGAAATCTGCGATCATTCTGTTCTTAATTGACGTTAGTTGTGTAACCACAATTGGTGATAGCTCATCTTCAATGATCCATAGTTTTGATTTAGTTTTATTGGGAACATCGAAGAGATATAACCACGTTTCGTCCCTTCTAACGATTGAACTAACATCTTTTGAACGCACTGAGTCATAAATATTTAACATTTTTAGACTAATGCACCCGCGCAGTTCACGAGAGTGAAGGATCTACAGAGTATTTTTTTTTACTTATAAATCTTCATGCAAAATTGAATTTAATCTTGATGCAGCAATACTCAAAACCTCTTAAATTTGTCTGCGTAATTTTCCGTGGCATTCTTAATATGAAAATCTTCTTTAAATTTGTAATAATATATCATACAGTAAGATTACGGTGACTGAGATAATATATTTTTGACAATTTATTCTATATTGCAACGAAAATACGAGTGCAGAAATAAATGGAGTACATATATTACGTCTGGGCAGCTATTTACGCACTCAATCGAACACGCATAAACTACTAGGTTCAATGTATTGCTAGACTTATGGAGCAGCCCTCGTATCGTAATTTACACTACTTTTTTATATCGTAATATGTTGGCTCTTTGTATATAAAAATGTAATGACAGAAGGTAAAAAGTTGGGCATTTTTTACCCATTTATGATCAAAATAATATTAAAAAGAAGTGTTCCTGACATACGTACATTTGTGAAAATATTTTTGTAATATTCTAAGATTTTTTTTATTTTAAAACGTCGGAATATTAAGAGTTTTTTCGTTTCATTTGATTTCAGTTCCCAATTGTCAAATGTTTTCAAATTATGACTTAAATTTTGTGAAATGGTCTTGTTCGAAATTTTTATCTTTATCATTATATTTTTATATTTTAACGGCCCGGGAATTTATAATGAAAATATCGGTCGACTTTGTGGTGTTTATTATTTTTATAAAAATATTCTTCTATTATCGCGTTGTTAAATAAAAGGTAAAGGGGTGAGTGTGGAATAAACCTAATAGTGTAGGCATCTATATAATTTATCGCGCTCTAGGCATAGTTTCATATTTGAACACTTAACTATTTCCAATAGCGTTGTTAGTTTTAGTTCAAGAACAACACTTTTTGCTTCCAAAATGCATCATGAAGACAAATGTTGCGAATTCAATATACAAAAAATAGTGTGTTCGAACAGAGAAAAATTACCAGCTAACTTACAAAAAGCTTTAAATAAAATTGCGCAAAAAGAAGGTTACTTATCCCATGAAATATTCAATAGAACTATTTCTACAGAGGGGGGAAACTATATGGCCGTACTCTACGAAGTTGATATTAAAGGAAGAACATGTAAAGGAGAAAAAGAAACGAATATTTTCATTAAATATATTTTATCGGACGAACATATGAAGATAGTTGATATTTCTGAACTATATTTTAAGGAATTATTTTTCTATAGAGAACTTAGTGAAATTTTTACAGAGCTTCAAATCGAGGCAGGGGTGCCTTTACATGAAAGGTACAAAGTTGTCAAGTCTTATAGTGAAAGTAGCACGGAAGCCATAATACTGAAAAATGTTGCAAAAGAAGGTTTTGCTACCTTTTATAGAATGGATGTAATGCCTTTGAAGTTTGCTGAAATGGCTGTGCAACAACTGGCCAGGTTCCATGGTTTGAGTTTTGTCATACAACAAAAAAGACCTGAGTATTTTGAAAGAAAAATCAAAACACTCAAACAATCCTTCCAACTTAACGACAATTTTAAAGCTTTTTGCAGAAGAATGTTCAATTACTCTGTTGAAGGATTGGATGTTGAAGTACGGAATAAGTTAGAACAAGCACTACCCGAATTATTGGAAAATTACATAAAGTACTTAAATGGTGATAAAATGAAAGTAAAATGTTTATGTCATGGTGATTACAGAATGAACAACATATTAATGAAAGTAAAGGTAATTATATTCATCGTCGCCCATTTATTATATTTATACATATGCCACGTATTATAAATCCGTCTCTAAGTCAAGGCCGTGTGTGAAATTCATTCATTGACTTGATATAACCTGTATTCAGTTCACGTTGTAACTTGTAGGGGTAATTTTACAATCTAGGTATTTAGAATTAGGAAGTTGCCATTTATTCACTTTCCTCCACTATAGTCATTCTATACATCGAACAGTAGATTGTTGTCGTTAGCCAGCTTACTTTTAGTTCGAGTATAATTTATAAGCTCTTTGTATTTGTTCACAATTTTCTTAATTGCACACCTCATAACGCAAAGCATTATAGGTGTATTCTACTCTCGACATGTCAAGGTCAAGCAATTTTGTGTTCTTAAAATGTCTCTATCATAACCATATTGCAAGTATATGATAATACGAGTAGCCGTATATCAAGAAAACACTGTAATTAATCAATCTTATATTTTCTAAAACATCATTTTATATTGTTACTTTGAAAAAAAAAAGCGGTTTGAAAAAAATTTTATGTGGCCGTCCGGATGTTGATTTTGTATGTGGTCACAATAACTCCCAAAAAAATTGACGTCCGGGTTTTTTATTAGCTTCAGAATTACATCAACTGGTTTCTTATTTCATATAAATAGCCTAGTATGCGTAGGTTCTCGAGTAGCAGCCTCGTACCGGTAGGCGAAGTGTAGGGCGACCCCCCACTAGATGGAGTGACGACCTGGTAAGACATGCAGGAAGTCGATGGATGCAGGTCGCTCAGGACCGTGCTTTGTGGCATTCCTTGGGGGAGGCCTATGTTCAGCAGTGGACTTGTGAAGGGCTCTAATAATTGATTGATGCGTAGTTTGTTAATAAAACATTTAAAGGCGCTGTCATATATTTTTTTTAGCATTTGATAGACATAGGACAAATGTACCATAGAGCCTATATCAATTTTATACTTTGTGTAATCGATTTATTTTGGTAAACATTATTATTTTTCCCTGTAGGTTAAAATTACATGTTAAAATTATAGAGCGCTAAATTTAATACACGTAAATAATATATATTAAAGGCCAGGAATACAATTTAGTTCTTTTCATCAAAATTAAATGAAACGCTCATGACGCGTGCACTTTTGGATTTTCCAAACCATTATTTTTATTTATTTAATAAGTATATTTACAATATATATATATATATATATATGACATTATCACGAAATGATATATATATTATGACATTATCACGAAATGATACATATTTTATACTGTCTGATATGCATATCAATTATAAGTGAACATAACATTCTCAGCGTGAGTAATAGAAGTTTGAATTAATTTGGATGTAGGAGTACATATTACGTAGGAATAAATTAATTTTTAATTAGTTTTTCATATTCGGAATTAGAGGATAAATCTCATTGCGCCTATTGTGCTTTCCAATTTAAAAAATAATTATATTTTGTACTAATTATCTGATTACGTAAATAAGAACTCTATTTCAGAACGACACAACCTTTCTGTATACGAGTCTAAAAAAAGTGATTTCCTAAAAAAAAAAGCCTATTTCTATATATTTATTTTACAGGAAGGTGAAGTAACTGAAGTAATACCTGTAGACTATCAACTCTTAAACTACGGAACTCCAATAACCGATTTTATATATTTTATTTTTGGAGCCACTGATAAAGAATTTCGAAGGAATCATTTAAAACACTTGAAGGATATGTACTTCGAGACAATAGACAATTTCCTTAAATATTTTGAAATCGACATAAATTCAGTGTATCCAAGAAAAGAGTTTGAAAGAGACTACGATGAATGCTTGGATTATGGCCTGCAAGTTGTGCTATTTATAATACCTTTTGTCTTCACGCTCGAGAGTGATGTACCTGATCTTAGTAAAAATGAAATCACTGACGTAAAAGTAAATCTTGATCACAGATATTATGACAGATTACAAGGAGTTGTAGATGACATGATTCAATATGGCAAATTATAATCCTATACATAAAGTATATTTTATGTAAATTTTTGTACATTAAATAAATTAAACATCTTATGTCTATAAAGCTGTCCTTTATTCCTTGCCCTTAATAAAATGTGAGTTGAAATTTGATGCTTATGTAGATTATAATAATGTTCCCTTTTTCCACACTCATTCACGCTATCACTTCCACAATAAACACACATACACTCACACATACACTAAATGTCTGTGTAGCTACGTTCTTCTGCACCTATAAAACCTATTATAATGAATAGCACCTTACAGACTTTGAATGACATAGACAATTACGAAATAGCCCAAGTGTTCGACTGTGATAGCCCATATCTTCCCGTGGGTGTCGTAAGAGGCGACAGAGGGAAACTGAGGCAGAAGATGGGCAGCAGCATCTTTCTGATAACAGCAAATAACAATAAAAAAACTGCGGTTGCCAACCCGCTCGCCAAGCGTGGCAACTACGGCAATATCCCCCCAATGAAGAAAGTTACGAAGAGACGGCCCCCAGTCCCCGGCGGCCCCGCTATTCCTGGCTACGGTGGCGACCATGGTAACGGCGGGGCAGGGGGTGCTAAGAATCTCCGGTGGAGGTTCGGTTGCCACCTACGACGACTCGACCTGGCAACTTATAACGCACGCACTCTGAGGACTGACGAGAAGATCCTGAGTTGAAGAAGAGATAGACAAGTTGCGCTGGAATATTATAGGATTATCCGAGGTCCGAAGAGGGGAGGACACGGTAATCCTCGAATCCGGCAACTTGTTCTATCACCGGAGGGCGACCATCTGTCCCAAGGAGGTGTCGGATTTATCGTCCACAAGTCTCTCGTTAACAACGTTGTAAAATTGGGAGTGTGTCGACGAGGGTTGCGTACCTTATACTCAGAATCACCAAACGGTATTCGCTGAAGGTCATACAGGTTTACGCACCAACTTCGGCACACCCCGATGAGGAGGTAGAGAAAATGTATGAGGATATCTCTAGAGCCATGCATTCTCTAAAACCCACTATACGGTGTTAATGGAGACTTCAACGCAAAGCTAGGCACAAGAGAGAACGGTGAGCTGAAAGTAGGGAAATTCGGATTAGGGCAACGGAACCCAAGGGCCAGCAGCTGGCCGACTTCATGGAGAAAGAGGACTCTTTATGATGAACTCTTTCTTCCAGAAGCGGCCCCACAGGAAGTGGACCTGGTCGAGCCCCGACGGTTCGAAAAAATGAGATTGACTTCATTATGACGACTAGACGCCAACTGTTCAGTGATGTCTCAGTGATCGCGAGGGTGAAAACTGGTAGCGACCACCGAATGGTTAGAGGCACACTGAACCTAAACGTTAAGTTGGAGAGGTGTCGTCTAATGAAGTCAACGCTCCGTCCCCCTCGTGCTCTAATCCAAAGTCCCGAAACCTTTCAGCTCGAGTTACAAAACCGTTTTCAGTGCCTGGAAGATTGCAATGCAGTGGACGATATGAATGACAAGCTCGTGGAAACTGTCCATGCGGTCGGAGCTAAGTTTTGTAAGACCCGCTGCAGAAGAACACAAAAACTCTCCGATCACACTCTTAATCTCATGGCTGTTAGACGGGAAATGAAGCTGCAATCTTCAGTAGATTTGATAGCATACAGGCAACTGAACAGACAGATCTCCAAATGCATGCGGCGGGACTTGCGCAACTTCAATACAGCTCGTATTGAAGAAGCGATCGAGCGGAACCAGGGCTCCAAAGTTTTTGCCAGAGATCTGTCTGCCAGAAAGAGCCAACTGTCGAAGCTGAAGACCGAGTGTGGCAGCGTCGTTTCCGGGACACCTGAGATTTTGAGTGAGATTGAGAGGTTCTATGGGCAGCTGTACAAATCATCGTTGGAGCCACACGCAAGTGTGAGTAACGATCCAAGAGCGAGTCTTATCCGACACTATTCCGATGATATCCCGGACGTCAGTCTGAGCGAGATTAGAATGGCTCTCCAGCACCTTAAAAACGGCAAGGCCCCAGGCGAGGATGGAATTACAGCGGAGCTTCTGAAAGCGGGTGGAAAACCGGTACTTGAAGTCCTTCAGAAGCTCTTTAATTCCGTCCTACATGGTGGCACCACACCGGAGGCGTGGAGCAGAGTGCAGTGGTCTTGTTCTTCAAGAAAGGCGACAACGCTCTCTTGAAGAACTACAGACCGATTTCCTTCTGAGCCGCGTCACGTGCTGTTTTCGAGTCATTACGAATCGTCTCGCACGCAGACTCGACGACTTCCAGCCTCCCGAACAAGCCGGTTTCCGAAAAGGCTTTAGCACCATAGACCACATACATACCCTTCGGCAAATTGTACAGAAGTCCGAGGAGTACAATTTGCCACAATGTATGGCGTATGTGGACTATGAGAAAGCCTTGATTCCGTCGAAATTTGGGCGGTGCTGCAGTCCTTCAGCGGTGCCAAGTTGACTGTCGGTATATCGAAGTGCTGAAGTGCTTGTACAGTAGGGCTACGATGGCTATCCAGTACAGAACCAGAGTACAAAACCTATCCAACTGCAGAGAGGTGTAAGACAGGGTGACGTTATATCCCGAAACTCTTCACCGCTGCATTGGAAGACGTTTTCAAGCTTCTGGACTGGAAAGGATACGGCATTAACATCAATGGCGAGTACATCACTCACCTTCGATTTGCCGATGATATAGTCCTTATGGCAGAATCGCTGGAGGACCTAAGCACTATGCTCAATGACCTCAATAGTGCCTCCCAACGGATAGGTCTTAAGATGAACATGGACAAAACAAAGATCATGTTTAATGTCCATGTCACACCTATGCCGGTAGTTGTTGGAAGCACTAAGCTCGAAGTTGTTGACGAATATGTTTACCTGGGACAAATAGTCCGACTAGGTAAGTCCAACTTCGACCGAGAGGTCAATAGACGGATTCAACTCGGCTGGGCAGCGTTCGGGAAATTACGGCACATCTTCTCGTCAGGTATACCTCAAAACTTGAAAACGAGGCTGTACAACCAGTGCGTGTTGCCAGTGATGACCTACGGAACTGAGACGTGGTCCTTCACTGCTGGCCGGATGAGGAAGCTCAAGGTCGCTCAGCGAGCTATGGAGAGGCTATGCTCAGGTCTCACTGCGTGATAAACTTAGAAATGAGGATATCCGCAGTAGAACCAGAGTGACCGACATAGCCCAACAGATTAGTAAGCTAGTGGCAATGGGCCGGCCATATAGCTCGAAGAACCGACAACCGATGGGGAAAAAGGTTCTCGGTGGCGGCCTCATGCCGGCGGACGAAGTGTGGGCGTCCCCACTAGATGGAGTGACGACCTGGTAAGACATGCAGGAAGTCGATGGATGCGGGTGGCTCAGGACCGTGCTTTGTGGCATTCCTTGGGGAGGCCTATGTTCAGCAGTGGACTTGTGAAGGGTAATAATGATGATGATGATGATGATGTTCGACTGTGAACTCAACGACTTCACTAAACATATTAAGTCTAACTCCCTGGCTTTACTATTGTTTCACAACTAAATATAATATATCTTAAAATAGATATCGACCTGATAATCTTAACTGAATGTAGATTAAATCCAAATAAACAAATACCTCATATAGCCAACTATAATCCACACCAATCTACTAATCATCTTAATAAAGCATCAGCTTTATTCGTGATCATATATATTAAAAACACATGTCAATATAAAATAAGAGAAATAAAGCTTACTCATGCATCTTGTTTGGAGGTCCATATCTCACCTGACCTTATAGTCATAGCGATTTATCGGTCCCCTCAACCACAAACGCTGACGAATTTATCCATTCCTTAAATCATCACCTTACTACCATTAAATCAACTAAAAATGTAATTGTCACAGGTGACATTAATATTAATCTGATACTAAATCAAGGCGAGCAATCACATGAACGCACAAATAGGCTTAATTATCTCAATATGCTGGCAATGCATGGGCTCCTCCCTGGTCACTTGCTACCCACGAGAGGCAAAAATTGTCTAGACCATATCAATATAAAACTCGAACCTGCCAATAAAACTGCGGTCATTGCAATTATTCACACAACTATCACAGATCACTTCATGACTTTCCTAAAAATTACAAACCATACAAACGTAATAAAACCTACTAAAATAAAATCAGTTTTTAACTTTGAGAAAGGACTCGACCACTTAAAAGATAGCAACCTGACCAACCTGCTGCAACTAACAAACCCTAACACACTAACTAATAAATTAATCGAAATTCTTCAAAACTGTATCGCTCTTAGTACTATCACTATTGTGATCCCGTCAAAAAATAGAACCCTGAAACCGTGGATGACTATTGGTTTATTGCGCTGTATTCACAACCGAAACAACATGCAACGGAGATTGAGACTTGACCCTTTCAATGAGGTACTAAAAGTTACCTACAAAAGGTACCGCAATTACTGCAACTGCATCATCAAAAAACAAAAACGAAAATATGACAGAGACGAACTTGCAAAGCGCATAAAAATCCTAAAAACGTGGGACATCATTAACATCATTACAGCGAAAACCTAAAAAAACAAATAACTTGGAACTCCTAGAACTATCCAACACTCCCAGAACTTTACTAACAAAGTGAATAGCTTTTCTCTAACATTGGAAAGATTCTTGCGGACAATATCTCACCACCTCCGTCTTCTACAGTAACTAATAACGGTCCTAGCTCATCCTTATCTGCCTATACATCGGCCTCATCTTTTGCTCTACTCGACACAGACTCTTGCGAAGTTCATGCTACACTAATGGGCTTAAAACCAGACTGTGCCCTAGTTGGGACCACATTCCAGTTAAATTTATTAAAGCTGCACACCAACAAATTGTACCAATCTTAAGTTATTTGACAAACCTTTGCTTTGAGCAGGGACTTTTCCCGGATGCTTTGAAAGTAGCCCTAATAACGCCTGTGTACAAGTGTGGAGACAGGTCAGACCCGTCAAACTATAGGCCAATTTCAGTTCTGCCATCTATCGCAAAATCCTAGAAAGACTCTTAAATTCACGCCTAATTAAATACTTTTCTTAGTATAACATTTTGTCACCTTCTCAGTTTGGGTTTAGGCAGGAAGGTCTACTGAGGATGCGGTCTTGTCTCTAACATCTACTATAGTTGACAAAATGGATAAGGGTAGTAAATATCTGGCAGTTTTCCTCGACCTCAAAAAGGCCTTTGACACAGTATCTTTCCCCATACTTCTAGACAGGCTCGAAAACATAGGCATAAGTGGAACCCCTCTCGATTTGTTCAAATCCTACCTAAGCAATCGCAAACAAACAGTCAAAATAGGGAGTTTACTAGTTCAGAAGAAACAATTTCATACAGTGACGGGCAGGAAGTGTCCTTGGTCCGACATTGTTCCTTATATATATATATATATATATATATATATATATTAATAACCTATGCAATATGACTATTGACAGCGGTCGCATTTTCTCATACGCGGATGATACTGCCATAGCCTTTGCTGATAAGATTTGGGCAAAAGTTAAAAGGTCAGCCGAAATCGGCCTGTCTAAGAGTGCAGTTTGGCTCAAGTGTAACCTCCTCACACTAAATGCCTCCAAGTCCAATTGCATATGCTTCACCAAGTATACACACACGACCACCACTCGAATTCCAAATAAAGATCCACTCCTATGCTAACCCTCCAATTCCTCATTGCTCTTGTACAAAAATTGACAGGTTACAGTATACTAAATACCTGGGTATCATGATTGACCAACGCCTGTCCTGGCACATGCATACTTAAATGATCATGAAAAGGGTTAGGAAATTAATATGGACTTTTAAAACATTGCGACACGTTGCCTCAAAGAACCTTTTGCAGAAAGTCTACGTATTATTAGCAATCTATCCTTACCTACTCTCTGCCATGCTGGTGGAACAACAAAAACAAATTTTTAGAACTTGAGAGGGCGCAGCGATCTCTGCTTAAGGTTATGCTCTTTAAACCCTATAGGTTTTCAACCCAAAGCCTTTACCTAACCTCTAACCTACTGTCTGTAAGAAAACTTTACCTACTCCACCTTATTCTGTGTAAACATAAATCCCTCCCGTATGACCCCAAAAAACCGATTATGAGTAGCAGAAGAAGCTACTTGGTCGCTCCAACTGTCCCAGTTAGATCTGTTTTTGCCAAGAGGCAGTATGCAAACAATCTTCCACTTATACAACCTATTGAATAAACAGCTAAACATCTATCCTCTCAAACTCCGTGACTGTAAACTAGCTGTGGCTAATTGGCTTAAGACTAAAAGCTACGATGACATTGAGGCTATGGTATCATCGTTACCATAGTCTGTCTAGTAACCAACAGGACCGCAGTAACGAAATCGTTAGTGGAGGAAGCTTTGCCTGGCTTCTTCCGATCCCAAGACATTGTCTAAACCTAACTAAACCCAAACCTAAACTTAAACCTAAAACATATATCTACACGCAGGTCAACAAACAATATTAACCCATAAACACAATGCACATACACAAACACACAACACACACACACGCACACACACACTCACACACACCACACACACACACAAACACACACACACACACGCGCGCGCGCACTGTTCACTCAAAACCCACTCACATACATCAACACACAAGTACGCTCCTTATCCTTTTAGTATTTTGTACTTTCTTTCTTTTATTTTGTTGCCAACTGCACACACTGTATAATGTTATGTGGAAGAGCAGGTCATCTAACATAAGCATCTCTTTGCTTAAGGTGATCTCCAAACCCTGTATCTTAAAGCTTTATTTAATTGAAATAAACTTTTTCTTTTTAATTGCAATTGTTACAACTTCCTAAAATTTCGTATTATTGTTCTTCTTCGGCCCGTAAAAGTGCACTGGCTCTCCCATTGTTAGGAAGATTTTCCTAAGTAGCCTTGCTTGGCAGGTGGGTGGATATCCCAATACCAGACGTCTCGCATATCGGTGCTGCCATCCGTCTTCGGTCAGGCTATTTTACGTCAAGCGTAAACGAGATAAGTATATACAAGATGGTTGGATTCTTTTCCTGCCTGGGAGTCCGTTTGGGAAGGTATTTTCTTACTTAAAACTGCCACGAAATAGCAGTGCTTACACTGTTGTGGCCTGTTCTGATGAGCAAAAGCGCCAGTATAATAACAGGCTGTGAGGTCCAACTAAGTCCTCAGAGGTAATCAACCCATCAGTAGTCTTATTTGTTTGAAGTTGGTTTCAGGTATATCTATGTGCCATAGTTCCCTCACCATCAAGTGGACTGTAAGTTCGTTCGTTACTCCAGTTTTATAACAAGTAGTAAAATTAAAATTTTGTGCAACCGACTTCAATATAAATTATTAAGGATAACTCAAAAACTTCGCAGGTAGAACTGTGGGGTGACCCCCATTAAATGGAGTGACGACCTGGTAAGACATGCAGGAAGTCGATGGATGCAGGTGGCTCAGGACCGTGCTGTGGCATTCCTTTGGCCTATGTTCAGCAGTGGACTTGTGAAAGGCTGTAATGATGATGATTATGATGAACTCAAAACTACTGATCAGACCTTGATCAAAATATGGGACTACATGAAGCACCAGCTTTCAAATAAAAAATAATCATCGAAATCGGTTCACCGAGGAAAAAGTTATGAGGTAACACACAAAAAACATACAGTCGAACTGAGTACCTCCTTATTGAAGTCTGTTGAAAAAAAAAAATAGTTATCCTGTTATCTACTAGAAGTCATAAGTTCTTTCTAAGGTTACTCATAGTTACCTCTTACTACACCATTGAAACGAAATGAAGTGATAATTCTCCTAAGCCAACTTCACAAGTACAAGTTCTCAAATGCGCAATACATATTACTGTGTTAAAGTTAACGAGCATGTAAATATTTCATTCATTAATTCATTATAGTCCATCACAAGTTCACAGTTTAACATTACTGATCATAAGGGATATTTGCCATAGTTTTCACGGAAGGTGGTGGGTTGGCAACTGAAGTTTTACACCCTTGAGCGCGAAACGACTATCTATCTACTGAGAAGCTGTCGAGCTCACGTGACTCGCTTGCATTAAATCAGATTTATTATAATTTATTATTTTATACATTCATAACAGCCTATAAACGTCCAAGATGGGTCTCCTCAAAGATCGGCAGGCGGGTTGGCAACCGCAGTTTATATTGTTTTAACTTGTTATCAGGATGATGATGCTGCTCATCACCTGTTCTAGTTTCCTCTGTCGTCTCTTACCAATCCCACGGGACGATTTGTGGTAGTAGATATTCGTTATTTTTATTATACTTCGTGCGTCGTCCTCTAGATTAGTAACTGGAACTTATCAAACACAGGTAGTATCACATTTAGGATTCACCACTAGCACTATAGTTGAAAATCTAAAATTAAAACCCTCCTTTCCCTCCTTCCTCCGGTCACAGGAGTGGGAGAACCCACTACCGTGGACTATCCATAGATTCTGCTCGATATGTCATTCACAGTTTAGTGTTTCACCACTAAACACCTCTCGCTATTTTTAAATTGTGTTCTATTTTGTTTAATAAACTGTTTTGCTATCAGTGAAACGTAGTGATTTGCTGATATTATGCCGAAAAGTAAGTGATACTTAAATCAAGAAATAAAGAAACTAAAGTACAAATTACAGCGTGCTTAAAGCGGAAAGATAAAATATCATGCATGCCTGAGTGATTCGCCGCTGGACTTGGATCAACTGGAAGGTAGGAAATAAATTTTTAATAAAATGGGTTTGTTATTTTCAAGGTAAATGTAACATAATCTCAAAAAGTTGGCCACGTTCTTTTCATAGGAACTGTAACACATAGTGTCTTTCGTAAAGTAAGGTTCATTCATTTCGAATGAACTGAACACACTCCTTTCAAATAATATCCGACAGTGAAGAATAAAGTAAGTTTCGTTAATTTTGAAGAAACTGAACACACACCTTTCAAATAATATCCAATAATGAAGAATAAAGTAAGCTTCGTTCATTTATAAGAAACTAAACACACACCTATTAAATAATAACCGATAATGAAGAATAAAGTAAGTTTCGTTAATTTTCAAGAAACTGAACACACACCTTTCAAATAATATCCGATAATGAAAATAAAGTAAGGTTCATTCATTTCGAAGGAACTGAACACACACCTTTCAAATAATATCCGATAATGAAGAATGAATTCATAATTATTTCTTCGTTTGCTGTAATAAGATTTTAAATTACCACCCTGTTTGTAAAAAAACCTTTAGATTAGCCCAGGAACCGCTAACATGAAAGATCTTAAAGGCAATCTTAAGGAACCCATTGAGCTAGACGGTCCGATTGGATCTGTACTTGCAAAGAAATTATCGCAGAAACGCCGATTACCCTGCGTCAAATTCAGATATAGATGCTGACATATTAAAAATCCTGGGCAAGAACCTGTCCTCTGTGACAGAATTTGGTCCAGACATACACTGAGCATTAGGTATTCGTCTGTAACATATAGCATCAGGCTCAGACAAAGAGACCGTAAAGAACTCTGTGCTTAATACTTTATCCCAGCCAACTGCACCAAAATTGCGCTACAACAATGAATGACAAAATAAAGGTGTGGCGCGACATGGTCGACTGGCCGTGAAAGGATGAAAGAGGAGATCTCCTTTTCCTTCCACAGCCAAAGTGGTGACAAACCGACGTGATATGAACACGCAACCAACAACTTTCGAAACTACAACTTCAAACCTTCGTCATCGTCCTCAAGTACCCCATTCATTCGCTCCCGGCAGATATTGTCTACAGTCTTAACATTCTGCAAGCCATCTAGCTTTAAAAAGGTTCATCGTAGCACTGGAATAATAATGCTTCCTGTCCTTCAAGCTACTCTCCGCGCTACAGTGTTCGGCACGGCTTTGAGCCTTACTGCTCGCCTCTGCTTCACGGCACTTTCGCAAATTACTTGCCTTCTGCTCGACTCACCGCAGACTACAAGGCAATTCATCGCGCCACAAGCGAAAATACATCGAAGCCTAAATCGCGCTATCAAAATTCTGAAGTAAAAGCAGTATATATAGAATAGCTCCGAACTACCACTTGGAGCGTTGGCCGCTCCCCGGGCTGAACAACTTACCATGCGGGAAATCTTCCCTTTTCCTATCAAGGCCGGCCACAAAGGTACCCGAGACTGCTAAAACCAGAAGCCTAAGACTGGAAGCATGCCTCTACTAGCCATCGGTATCTGTCGGAGCCTCAGAGGGGGCGCCAAGCCGCACCCACCAACGAAGGTGGGGCCACATTCTCCTCGAGATCATCGCGATATCTATCTATAGATAAAGTAAAGTACGCAGGACAACTGGCGTTGCTTATAAAACAATGGTCGCTTATTACAAATGACCGCATCATACTGTCGTGGAATAAGAGGCTATATCCCTAAACTCTTCAGTACTCAACATCAGGAACAAATGCTAAGTCGTTGGATTAGAGATACACTAAAATATTTTGGGTTTTGATATGTCCGTATTTGCGGCACATAGTACGCGACACGCTAACACATCGCGCACCTGTATCTCCAGGGTGAACGCTGATTAGTAAGACGGCCGGATGGAGTAGTACTTTCACAACAGTATTACACACATTTAGAATAGGAATATCTTAAACAACGATGATTAATTATTAACGTTCTAAAGTGTCGTCCGTAACTAATGAAATCACTTATAAAATAGTACAATGTTGAGTACGTTGTATTATTTAATCAATACGTAATATTTATCCTCTTATATGGCTACTTGTAATGGTATTTTTACCTAACATTAAAACGTAATTTTTTGTGGCGAAAATATATCATTTCAGTTTTATATTGTGGGTTTCATACAAAATTAAAAAAATGTAATATTTAAAGAAAAGTCCTCTAGACATGTCAAATATCCAAAATGGCCACCCCCTGTGTATGGAGTTTATATTCATTTCTTTAATATTAAAAGACTGCGTGCTATCACCAACGCATTTCTTCTGCATATCAATGATATGTTGCAAACCGGTAGCATTCATTGTTATGCGGATGACAACACTGGTGATGCTCTATACACCGGCCGTGCCGATATTTCTCAGGAAAACGTCACAAGTACTGGAACAAACTTGTGTCTGAAGTTGAGTCTTTGCTGAACAAAGTCTCGGATTGGTGGCGACTAAATCTAGTCCAGTTTGATCCTCAGAAGACACAAGTTTGCGTGTTTATCGCTAAAGAACCCTTTGTCATATCTCCTCAGTTTCAAGGCACTCCTTGTTGCCTCAGCCAGTATCGGAATCCTCGGCGTCGACATATCGAGTGACGTGCGTTTCGTGGTCACTTGGAAGAAGGCCAAATTGGCCTCTAAAAGCAGCGTGCTCAGCAGAGCGGGACAGTATTTCATGCCGGCACAACGCCTGCAACTTTATAAGGCGCAGGTTCGGCCTCCATGGAATACTGTTCCCATCTCTGGGCTGAAATCCCAGCTCCTTCCCTTGACCGCATCCAGCGCAGAGCGGCTCGATCGTCGACGACCGAGTCCTTTCAATCAGCTCGATTCATTGACGCTGCGAAGATGTTGCATCTCTTCCATTTTCTTTCGCATTTATCTCGAGGACTTGTTTTTACTAAAACCCCTGAGCTTAATAGTAGCTATTTATTTTAATATTACAGACAGACACTTCAGTTTTATTTATATGTAAAGATTATTTTATTTTTCAATAAAACAAAACATTTTTTAAAGTCAATGATGTGTTCCATTTTATAATTCCCAATACTTTTATTAGTCTAGTCAACAAGTGCCTTTTTGTTTAACTTTTTCCAGCAGTCTAGGAAAAATATGCACCAGGTTTCATTCGATTCCGAATAGCATGTAGATGATTTTTGAAAAAAAAAAGCTCCGCTAATAAAAATTGTGAAAGATATTAACAATTAACAAAAAAAGTTTAGTTTTTGTAAATATCTCAAAAACTAATGGAGATTTTTCAAATCTAAAAAAGGATTCAAAAAGAAGAGGAAATTTCCTAAAAAATAGTC
This sequence comes from Parnassius orleans, assembly GCA_029286625.1. NCBI lineage: Eukaryota > Metazoa > Arthropoda > Insecta > Lepidoptera > Papilionidae > Parnassius > Parnassius orleans. The sequence continues at coordinate 2,199,034 of JAGSMP010000028.1, forward strand.
TCGACTCTCGGAACTGTAGGACCAATATTTATAATTTTTCCAGAGAGATGAAAATACGGCCGAAAACGGGTGCTCTGGCTTGCGCAAGCCGCGCCCACTTCGAACAGTAAAAATTATTTTAACATATTAAATTTAAAATTTAAGAAATGAAAAAAATCAGGGGCTTACTGGATAGATATATGAACAATAATCCGCCGGAAAAAAAATTATCGCAATTTTTCAATTGGTTATGCAATAGTTAATTAATATTTTTTTGCTGCTTGAACATGAACATTGTAAGTGTGATAATTGTTAAACTACAAGTTTGAGATTTTTTCCTTCCTTGGAGTTATTCTTGAAGGCTTCAGAATAGATCCCCGTTGGAAAAATTAAAAAGAAATTGTTATTCAGTTTTTTATTAACAATGTACGTACATAGTTGCAAAATTAAAAACTTAAATTAATCATCGAAATTTTTTTTTCAAACATTAATGACCCATTATAATGATATATAATGAAAAAAAAAAAAGTGTCTGACAAAGTAGGAAAGCAGCATACAGCCATAAAAATGTTTCACATTTGTCATCGTTATGTCACAGTGTCAGTCTTAACCGTTTGATGTACAACTATAAACGGCTATAAAGAAAATAGTAAGTACCTAAAAGTGAAAAGAATATACTAGTCAAATTATATCTCAATAAGAATGGCATCCAAGACTTTTTCTGCCAACAGGACGACGCCACTTAAAAATGAGGTGTATATTTGACAGATTTCACAGTGGGGAAGTTCATTTGTTTGAACAATTTAAAGGTTAATGTTTCTTTCTGTATTATTAGTTATATTTTATATTAATTATATAAAAATAAATAAACTAAACCACAGATATTCATAGAGTATAAGATATATTCATAATAGTAATACCAAACCACTGAAGTATAGTTTTGTGTATTTATATAATACTCTAGAAACTGATAAACTTTTATTTGAAACTAACTTCTCAATAATCATTATGTAACAAAAAAATTATGTCAAATAGCGACATCTGGTGAGCGGAAGTTTATTAGCCCTCATTGTTTTAAAATCTAGAATTTGGAATGAAATAGGAATGGCTTGTATGACAATGGAATCAATCATACATACATACTTCGAAATATAAAATTCGATTTCAGAACGTCGCGTCACAAGCTCCGCTTTCGTTCATTAAAAATACATACAGATTTTGTTTCATTTCTACTACGAGACCAAATAATTTAAACAAAGGTGTATCAGTTTAAAAATTTCATATACATTTATTTAATTAAGGGATTTAATGAAAAGAATATATAACAACGTGGGACAGTTACCAACGTTGTCCTGGGATTTATAGTTCCCATGTTTATGTGGGATTAATAAAAAAAAGAACGTGCCAACTGTTTTACTTGCCTATCGTGTCGTAAAAGGCGATAAAGGACATATAAAGTTTGTGATTGAGTTGGCGATGGGCTAGTCACCTATCACATCTTTCTCAATTTTCCAGCTTAACCCATATTTTTTGGCTATAGCTGGTCCGAGTAGCTCATTACGCTTTGAACTCTGCCTCCGCCGTCAGGGTTGAAAGGCGTGAAGCTATATAAAATATTAAAGATATAATAGTGATTACCAAATCTTTTAGTACTTTTCCACTGATGTGGATTCAAGATTGTACGGGCAGGAATAGACTAACTTCACAATTTTTTACGTGGTGCAACCACTCTACACTTGCTTTAGAGCTGCATTACAAATATGACAACAGTACCAGAGAAAGATCACGTATTTTTTTTTACAATAATGGTAACAAACGAGCACACAGTCCACCTGATTTTAAATAGATGCTGTGGTCCATAAACATCTTCATCTATTTTCGATTAAATATCAAAATGCAAATACGTTGTCACCCCTGACGACTAAGATGGAATACCTCATTTCCAGTAAAACGGGTATCCGGTTCTCTACACTCGCCATACGAAACACAGCAATATTAAGCTGCTATTTTACTATGGTATTATATGAGAGCGTGGTCCTTCTCTGTTCCGACCCATTCGTCATACTACTATATTATAGCAGCAGCGTGGTTCTACCACGTTCTAACATAATACAGCGGAAAATAATATTTTACCGACATTCCGATCTTGACTACAAAGTCACTCAATTCCTCCCCTGCTGTCGTCGAGTCATTACTCAAAGAAAATGTAAATGTCTGTAAAAAAAAAAATTGCATTTCATAGAATATTATCAGGTGATATTGTAAAATATTTCAAAACTATTGATATTAAGAAAACAGCACATCTATGGGGGATTTCTGTTAAAGTTATTGCGCCTATAATAGATGCGATCGCACCCCAACTTGCTATTATTTTCAATGCTAGTATCGAATCTGGTGTGTTTTCTGATTTAATGAAAAAAAATAGTAAAGTTATACCTTTATATAAATCTGGCAGTACATTGGACCCCACTGATTTTAGACCTATTTCTGGCACTACAGAATATATTAACTTTCAATATATTTACGAGAATTTAATGTATGTACACAAAAACAAAAATAGTTTTATTAAAAATTGTGATATACATTCTGTAAATACTAGGAACAAGCATAAGTTAGTTATACCAGTTACTCGACTCCAAAGAGTCAGTAATTCCTTCATGGGGCAATGTATACGCTTTTACAACAAAGTACCAGAAAATGTGCAGACCTTTTCTATAAAAAGGTTTAAATTATTTATTAAGCAAAAAATGTCTATTAAGGGTTATTATACTACTAAAGAGTACATGACTGATAATAACCCCTGGGAATGAGGTGATCGCTACCATGCTGTTTCTAAATGTTTACATAACAATTGTATAAAATATTATATTGTAGATTGTGCTTTTTTAAAAAAAAAGTCCCGCTGGGTTTCTTGCTGGTTCTTCCCAGGACCAAGGTTTTTTTGCGAACAAGTGATAAAAGTAAAAAATGACTTTCAATAAGTATTATGTACTGTAATCTATATCTATATATAATAATTGAAAATTTGTTTCATCAACATTATTTACATTCAAACAACGAACTATTAATATTGTTCATACTTTAAAGATTTATAATTTAAATTTATTATAATCTTGCTGCCTCGTTGGTCTAGTGATTTTAAGTACGACTTTTGATCATGTGATATCAAGTTTGCAACCCGGGTCGGGCCAAAAACCAGTTTTTGAGTTTTTTTCTCAGTAGCAGGCCCGAGTCAGAAAGTCGGCGGTGTCTCACAATCACGTGAACCCTCACACAGCAAACGTGCCTTCCGAGGCATCGTAAGGCGCGTTTGCTGATCTCTCCCTGCTTGTGTCGGAATGCATAGAGAGGGCTCCTGTGTTTTACACACATACTCGTGCACTATAATTGTATCCTGCGTAGATGGCTAGTCGCCGTTGTGGCTAGTTGCCGTTGTGGCTAGTCGCCGTTGTGGCTGGCCGCCGTGACTGAAATTCGGTCTGGGGGACATTATATGAAAATGATTATTTACATGTTAATTTCTTATGTTTACGCGAACACTAGACATTTAAATAAATTTATAATTTTTCTGATTTTATCGTAGCACCCTGCTGCTGTAAAGTACTCGAAACGTCGGGAATATAAAATAAGTTAATATACACGATAAAATCCGTAAAAACTAGTTGTATTTAAATGGTTTATAAATAAAAAGAGACAATCGTTTTTAGAACCACTAGAAACTTTAACGTAACTTAATTTTATTACACATAAAAAAGATACCATTTTATTATAGCAAACGGCCTAAAGATATTATGAAAATATAACTGAAAAAGTAATTTGAAATAAAAAATCTTTTGATATTCGTGAATTGGCTAATGTAATATGAAAAAAAGCGTATAAAGGAGAACGAACGACTAAAAAATGTTTCCATCAACCTTAAAGTACCTATAAATGCTCAATGTACCTACAACTTTCTTTTATACTATTATTTATTGACCAGTGCACTATTTTAACTACTAGACAATCGCTTTTAGTTTCTTTTTAGGTAATTGTGATATTCATATTTTTTAATTGTTAATTTCTCAGTATTCCCATTACATACGGTAAAACTAATATTACTATTGTAATCTATAAATTATAAGGAATAAATCGACATGTATTTCATTAAGTTACTAATGAAATACATGTCGACTATCTGAATCGATAAATGCTGAATGTACCTACATTCAGCATTTATAGAATACTAAGATTGATGGAAAATTCTTTTAGTATTTCGTTCTTCGTTACACGCATTTTTTCACGAACACAACGCCAGAACACGAATATTAAAACACCTTTTTTCAGATTTCATGATTCGGTTAGATTTTCATAAAATCTTTCGGCCGTTTATTATAATAAATTGGTATCTTTTTATGTGTACTAAAATTATTTTCGCCATGGCAACCGCTGAGGATGAGACGGCGCGTTGTCATGGTGAAACAGGATTTTCTTTTTCTGCAAATGTGGCCGCTTTCCGCAATTTCTGCCTTCAGTTTGTCTAGTAATGTTGCGTAGTATGCTCCTGTAATGGTTTTCCCTTTTTGAAGATAATCTATTAAGATAACTCCATGACTGTCCCAAAAAACAGTCACCATCACTTTCCAAGCCGAAAAAACAGTTTTTGCTTGTTTTGGAGCCGGTTTCCCCTTTGCAGTTCACTGTTTTGACGGTATTTTTGTTTCGGGCGTATAATAGTGTATCAAAATTTCATCTACAGTAATTAATCAGCGCTAAAACTCATATTTGTTTCGCCTAAATTGCGCCAACAGAGCGTTGCAAATGATAATTCGAACACGTTTTTGGTCTAACGTGAGCAAACGCGGCACCCAAGGCGCTGACAGCTTTCTCATGCCTAAATCTTGATTTAATATGTCACAAACACGTTTTTTAGACATTTTTATAGCCTCTCCTATCTCTCTCACTTTATTTCGATGGTTCTCTAGCACCATTTGGTGAGCTTTAGCGATGTCATCGTCAGTAGTTGCAGTTTTTGAACGTCCCGAACGTTCATTGTCTTTCAAAATAAAAATTTAATTACAGCTCGGTACTCAATTTTTCCATTTTCACAAAAACACTCACATCGACTCACTCAAACGGCTGTTAAATAACAACTACCCGTCCAAAATGGCTGAAATTTTGGTGCGTAACTGTCAAATGATGCAAAACTACATTCACTAGCTTTTATTGACGAGTACCGCCATCTTCACTTTGAGGTCGGAAACTTTTCAGACCACCCTGGTATATCTTAAATATCTATACAACTATACATATGTATATCTAAAATTGAATTGTCTGTCTATAATATCAAAATAGTTGCCTTATATTGAGCTATAGGGTTTATTTGCATGCCATTAACACATGAACCTGTCTGTCTTTCTGCCTGTTCGGGCTAATCTTCGGAATGGCTGAACGGATTGAGGACAGTGTTATTTTTTATCTACGCTATATTTTATCCGTTAATCTTTAAAAAAAAGGGTCACATCATCTTAAATCACACATAATCTTAAATCAAAAACCATCTAAGTTACCCTCAAGTTGTCACTAAAGAAGTTTCACTTTTAAATATTAATTTTATCTTGTAAGCGTCAGAATGTAAGAAGTGGTCTCTGTTTGCTAGATTAATGATAATTTTAAAGATTGTTTACCGTCACGGTGTCAATTTTTAAGTACTCTTGGATATCAACTGCGTAGTACATACGTAGTTCCGAAAGTGTAGGTATGAGTAGAGACATGATATTGTCGTAATATATAATATTTAAACAAGGAGTGGCATTATAATGTTAACTCAGTGATTACGTAAATGACAAAGGCAATATCTTTGTATCTATAATTAAAACAAACAAATAAAACGTAAGACTTAAAAAGTTAATATTAGTATGCATGAATTTTACATTTTTGTGCACTTTACTAAGGATGTATTCACCTTAACATTTTTATTTTGTAAATCATATCTAGCTGAACATTAGGATAAAGAAATTAAGAATTTCATTTGAAACACAGATTTAAATCTCTTGCCTATTGTATTTTTAACAGAAGCACAGACCCTACAAAAGTAAAGGACTCTTGGATAGGCTAGCCGTTGTGCCGCAGGGTTATCGTGTTGAAAGTGCCAAGTACTCGGACGTGATTGGTCATAATTCGTTTAGTTCGTTTGTTACTTGAGGCAAGCAAATTTTGTTGTGTACCACGCAGAAGCCTAATAATGGTTTCGACCTTTATTCTGCCTACGAGTCAGTCTGCGTAGGTAACACCCTCTTTCCTATTTATGTCGCCAATAGCAATGCTTACATTGCTGTTGAAGTAGGTTGCAGGTATCCATAGACTACAGAAGCCACTGACCATCAGGTAGACTGTAAGTTCATTTGTCACTTCAGTTTTATGAAAAAAATAGAGATGAGTATAGGTCTCCTATAAATCCAATACTACTATTTATATGAGACTTCTTTAAGCGAGGAAATCTGCGACCATTCTATTCTTAATTGATGTCAGTTGTTTAAGCACAATTGGTGCTGTCTCATCTTTAATCATCTATAATTTTTATTTAGTTTTTTGGGAACATCGAAGAGATATAACCAAGTTTGGACTCTTGTGACGATTGAACTTACATCTTTTGAACGCCCTGAGTCATAAATATTTAATTTTTTTCAGTCTTATTTACCCGCGCAGTCCATGAAAAGAGAATGAAGGAGGCACAGAGTACTTTTTAACTTATAAATCTTCATGCAAAATTGAATTTAATCTTGATGCAGCAATACTCAAAATCTCTTAAATTTGTCTGCGTAATTTTCCATGGCATTTTTAATATGAAAATCTTGTTTAAAGTTGTAATAAAATATCACACAGTAAAATTACGGTGACTAAGACAATACATTTTTGACAATTTCTTCTATATTACAACGAACATACTGAGTGCATAAATAAATTGTGTACATATATTATGTCTGGGCAACTATTTACGCACTCAATTCAACACGCATAAACTTACTAGGTTCAATGTATTGCAAGACTTATGGAGCAGCCTATCGTAATTTATAACTTTTTTCTTCTCATACTATATTGGCTCTATATAAAATTCTAATGACATAAGGTAAAAATTAAGCATTTTTGACCCATTTATGATCAAAATAATATTAAAAAGGTGTGCCCTGACATACGTACATAATTGTGAAAATATTTTTGTAATATTCTAAGATTTTTTTTATTTTCAAACGTCGGAATATTAAGAGTTTTCGTTTCATTTGATTTCAGTTCCCAATTGTCAAATGTTTTCAAATTTTCACTGAAATTTGTGAAATAGTCTTGTTTGAAATTTTTATCTTTATCATTATATTTTTATCTTTTAACGGCCCGAGAATATATAATGAGAATATCGGTCGGCTTTGTGATGTTTATTATATTTATAAAAATGTTCTTCTATTATCGCGTTGTTAAATAAAATGTAAAAGCGGTGAGTGTGGAATAGATCTAATAATGTAGGCGTCTATATAATTCATCGCGCACAAGGCATAGTTTTATATTTGAACACTTAACTTTTTCCCATAGCGTTGTTAATTTTAGTTCAAGAACAACACTTTTTGCTTCCAAAATGCATCCGGAAGACAAATGTTGCGAATTCAATATACAAAAAATAGTGTGTTCGAAAAGAGAAAAATTACCAGCTAACTTACAAAAAGCTTTAAATAATATTGCGCAAAAAGAAGGTTACTTATCCTATGAAATATTCAATAGAACTATTTCTACAGAGGGTGGAAACTATATGGCCGTACTCTACGAAGTTGATATTAAAGGAAGAACATTTGAAGGAGAAAAAGAAACGAATATTTTCATTAAATATATTTTATCGGATGAATGCATGAAGATAGTTGATATTTCTGAAATATATTTTAAGGAATTATTTTTCTATAGAGAACTTAGTGAAATTTTTACAGAGCTTCAAATCGAGGCAGGGGTGCCTTTACATGAAAGGTACAAAGTTGTCAAATCTTATAGTGAAAGTAGCACGGAAGCCATAATACTGAAAAATGTTGCAAAAGAAGGTTTTGCTACCTTTTATAGAATGGATGTAATGCCTTTGAAGTTTGCTGAAATGGCTGTGCAACAACTGGCCAGGTTCCATGGTTTGAGTTTTGTCATACAACAAAAGAGGCCTGAGTATTTTGAAAGAAAAATCAAAACTCTTAAACAATCTATACAACTTGACGACAATTTTAGAGCCTTTGGCAGAAGATTATTCAACTATTCTGTTGAAGGATTGGATACAGAAGTAAGGAAAAAATTAGAACAAGCTCTACCGGAATTATTGGAAAATTACATAATGTACTTAAATGGCGATAAAATGAAAGTAAAGTGTTTATGTCATGGTGATTACAGAATGAACAACATATTAATGAAATTAACGGTAATTATTCATCATCATATTTACATACATACTTTTATCATATTTAACATTTTATTATAAATCGGTTGTAATTTTTTTTAAACCAAGGCCATGTGCGACATTCATTTATTGATTTGATATAAACTGTATTCGGCTCACGACAACTAACACATTTAGTTATGGATAATTTTACAATATTTTTACCAGTAGAAAGTTGCCATTTATTTCCTTTCCTCCGCTTTAGTCATTTTATAGATCGAACAGTAGATTGTTGTTGTTAGCCAGCTTAATTATAGTCATAGTATAATTTATAAGCTTTCTTTCCTTTGCTTTTTTTTATAGAATAAGGGTGACAAACAAGCACACAGTCCACCTGATGATAAGTTAATACTGGCCCATAGACATCTACATTTATCCTCGATTAAGATTCAAAATGCAGATGCGTTGTCACTCCCGAGGGCTAAGGTGGAATGTCTCGTATCCGATAAATGGGGTCTCTTGTTTCTAACACTCACCATAAACACACGGCAGCATTAAGCTGCTTTTTTACGCTGATATTCTGCGAGAGCGTGACCCTTTCCCGGTCGAGCTGACCCATTCGTACTACAACCAAAATATAGCTGAAGCATGGCTCTACCATGTATAAAAATATACACTTACAATAAACATATTATATGACATAATTACTAAAGCCGAAATTTACGCACCCTGATTTTCATATAATTTTCAAGTGTACATAACATTCTCGGAGTGAGTAATGCAAAATTAGTTTTGAATAAATTTCAATGTTTTCTACATTGAAATTTATTCATATTAGTTATTTATAATATCTATGCATATTGTGAAGACTACATTTATTCTATATTTGTCTTTTGAACACTGCTGGATTTTTTTAAATATTAAAAATTTCTCATTACGCTTGCGTTTTTATAATTTGGCAAATAATTATTTTAAGTACTAATTAAGTAAACAAGACTTCTAATTCAGCAAGATACATTCTTTCTGGATGTAAGTCTAAAAAAAGTAATGAAATGATTTAAGGTAAAAGCTGCCCTATATTTATTTTACAGGAAGGTGAGGTAACTGAAGTAATACCTGTGGATTATCAACTCTTAAACTACGGAACTCTATTAACTGATTTTATATATTTTATTTTTGGAGCCACTGATAAAGAATTTCGAAGGAATCACTTAAAACACTTGAAGGATATGTACTTCGAAACAATGGATAATTTCCTTAAATATTTTGAAATCGACATAGATTCAGTGTACCCAAGAAAAGAGTTTGAAAGAGACTACGTAGAATGCTTGGATTATGGCCTGCAGCTTGTGCTATTTTTAATGCCTTTTGCCTTTACACTCGAGAGTGATGTACCTGATTTTAGTAAAAATGAAATTGCTGATATAAAAGTAAAACTTGATCATAGATACTATGACAGATTACAAGGAGTTGTCGATGATATGATTCAATATGGTAAATTATAATCCAACACTTCAAATAAAATTTATGTGAATTTTTGTACATTATATTGAAGTACTTAAATTTAAAAAGCTGTCCTTTATTCTCCTTCTCCCCTACAGAGTCTGAGTTGAAATTTGATGCTGATATTGATTATAATAATGCTTTTCTGACTTCCTAAGAATTTCTACTTCTTCATCGGCCCGTAAAAGTGCACTGGGTCTCTCCCATTGTTAGGAAGATTTTTCTAAGTAGCCATGCTTGGCAGGCTGATTGGATATCCCAATACCAAACGTCTCGCATCGTTGATGCTGCTATACGTCTCCGGTGGTTGGTTTGAGTGCTAAGCCAAACAAACAAACCGAGTTGGATTTCAAACTGAAAATCCAACTCGTTTTGTTCGTGAAATAACAGTCTCTATGAATGTGATATGACCTTTAGTTTATTTACGAGGTGGTAGGAATCTTTTTCTACCTAGGAGTCCGTCTGGTAAGGTAACCACTCTCTTACTTAAAATTGCCACTGAGTAACCGTGCTTATACTATTGGGGTCTGATCTGAATGATATAGAAAGCCAGTTTAATTGCAGACTGCATTCCAACTAAGTAGTCAGAGGTGACAGCACAGCAGCAGTCTTCTTTGTTTATTGTTGGTTTCAAGTATCTATGGGCTCTAGTAGCCACTTACGATCTGGTGGACTGTAAGTTCGCTTGTCACTTCACACTTGTTACTTGTCTACCACAAGCCATGAGTCCTTTCTGAGATTTCCCATAGTTACCTCTTACCACACCAATGAAACGAAATGAAGTGATGGATTCTCTTAAGCCGCTTTCACACGTACAAGTTCTCGAATGCGCAATACATATTACTGTGTTACAAGTAAAAGAGCACGTTAATATTTCATTAATTAATTCACTATAATTCTTCCGTTACCGTTTCAGCCTATTAAAGTCCACTGCTGAACATAGGGATATTTGTCACAGTTGCCACGCTTGGGAAGCGGGTTTACAACCACAGTTTATTTTTATTTTTAGTCGTTATTAGGAAGACGCTGCTGCCCATCTCCTGATTTGTATCCTTCTGCCGCCTCTTACGACACCCACGGGATGATATGGGGTAGTGGATAGTCTTGTAGCGCCACTACACGGTAAGTTCTTCACAAGTCCACAAATCAACATAATTGATCATAAGGGGGATATCTGCCATAGTTTTCACGCAAGGCAGCCGGGTTGGCAACTGGAGTTTTACACACCTTGACCGCGAAACAAATATTTATCTACTGAGGACCTGCCAAGGTCACGCGACTCACTTGCATTAAATCCGGTTTATTACATATTTTTTATTATTTCATTCATTCTAATTCGTAACGGCCTATATAAGTCCACTGTTTAACATAGGACGCCCCAAAGATTGCCTCCTTGGGGGGATTTTGCCATTGTTGCCACGCTTGCTATGCGGATTGACAACAATATTAATTTGAGTTGTTTTTAGGAAGATGATGCTGCCCATCTCCTGTTCTAGTTACCCTCTGTTACCTATTACGACATCCACGGGACGATTTGGGGTAGTGGATATTCTATCACCACCACCACACGTTTATTTTTTATTATTATTGAGTAGTTATCAAGAAGATGCTGCTGTTTCTTTTAAACATTGTCTTTTCATGTTCTCTCGAAAATTTTGAAGATATGGGATAGTGGATTCTTTTACGCCAGTACGCGGTAAGTATATATTTTAGGAAGCACTCAATTTTTCTAATTAATCCTTGTACGATGATGTACACTTATGTGATAGCTCTTATCACGAAGTAGGTTACATAGAGGTAGATGTATGTATAGAAAAATTATTAGAGACATTGTTATTTGAATGTAACTTGTAATTCATCAATTTATGTTTGGAATAAATTTTGGCCCCGGGTGTAATTATCATGTTTTCCACTATTCTAATTTTAAAAACTTGCTGCCCGCGGTGCAATAAAATGGGGAAACAGGACAACGCCTATTGCGCTCTCTGTCGCACTAGCGGGCCTTACGGGAGGCATATTGTTGTGTCGATGTGTTTATAAACTATCGCGTGCTAGCGCACACTACTCTTCACCCTTCTAGGAATCAAAAAGTGGTTATCGATAAGTGACACACCGCACGCGTCTGTCCCTAGCGCACCGATGATTTATGGTACCGCGGGTAGCGAGTGTTTAACATTAGTGTAATACAAGTAATTAATTCGAACCTAATAAAAGGGGGGATGATCGGTTGCCGTAAGTTTATTATGCACAAGCAACCTTATTGCGATCCCCGTCAGCAACAAACGTTGTTTATTGTTATTCGTGTTGTTTTACGAAGTGCTCGTGGTGAAACTTTGATGTCTTAGAAATTATAATATATTTCAAGAATATGCGAATTTACCGTGCATTAGGAATTTCAGAAATAAATAGGGGCCAAAAGTAGATATATAGGCTATTCATGCCTAATTAATATTTATTTTAAATGGGTTCAAATACAAGGACTCTTTTTCTGCCTATATTCGATGCATATATTTTTATGTTTGTTTACTGCTTTGTCAGAAGCAGCTAAATAAATTATTCTTTTAGTAATAAATAGGTAATACTTCAGGTGTGGTCCCATAAAAAGTTTAAAGATAAAATTTTATACCTAAGGGAAGAAAAATAAAGGGTAAATTTTAATTTAAATTGTAACTATTTTGACGACATTCACATATGTGGAAATTATTTTTTATTAGTTCTATGAAGTCGGTTTTTACTTTTTATTAAAATATTATTTTAAATAATACAAAACTTATAATAAATGGTGTGTTGTATTTTATAATTCCCCATAATTTTTTATCTGGCAAAGTGGGAAAGCAGCATACATCCGTACAAATGTTACACATTTGTCATCGTTATGTTACAATGTCAGTCTTAACTGTTTGATGTCCAACTATAAACAGCTATAAATAAAAAGTATATAAAAGCCAAAAGAATGTACTTTGAATAAAACTACTTTTACGGATTATATCGCGTTTAATAACTTATTTTTATTAATTCCCAACGTTTCGGGTGCTTTACAGCACCCATGGTCACGGGGGACTGTATCACCTCAGTCCTCATAAAAATAAGTTATTAAACGCGATATAATCCGTAAAAGTAGTTTTATTCAATGTGCAGTGTTCGCGTAAATATAAGAAATCATTAAGAATATACTTGTAAAATTTTATCTCAATGAGGGCTAATAATCTTCCGCTTACAGATGTCGCTAGTTGACACTGAGGTGAAGTTTTTTGTTATGCAATATCATTTAATTGAGAAGTTAGTTATAAATAAAAGCTTATCAGTTTCTATAGTATTATATTAATACAATGCCTCTATGGTTTGCTCTTTAAATTTATTGCACATTTTTATTTTATTTTCTACTTTTAGGAATATCTGTGGTTTGGTTTATTTATTTTTAATCTAATTAATATAAAATATAACTAATGGTATACAGAAAGAAACATTAACCTTTACATTTTTCGAACAAATTAACTTCCTCGCTATGAAATCTGTCAAATATTACACACCTTATTTTTACGTGGCGCCCGCGCCACCCTGGTGGCAAAAAATGTCGGCGATGCCCTCACTGCTTAAAAATCTTTATAAGAGAACAGACATGTAGAGCGAAATAGGGATGGATTGTATGACAGCGGAATACTAAAGAGCAAACGCTACATATACATGCATACATATTCCGAAATATCAAATGAATTACGTGCTCCTTTCGAATTTTGAACGTCGCGTCACAAGCTCCGCTTTTGTTCATTAAAAATGCATACAGCTTTTGTTTCATTTCTACTACGAGACCAAATATGTACAACAAAGCTGTGCTAAGTGGATTTATGTCATATGAAAATGCAGATGCGTTGTCACCCATGAGGACTAAGATGGAATGCTTCGTTTCTCTCTAAACTCACCATACGAAATACAGCAGGTATTCTGTGAGAGCGTGGATCTACCCCGATTGAGCCGACCCATTCGTGCTCTTTCCTTGAAGATCAAAAACAACCTAGGTGTGATCGGATGGAAAGACAGATGCCGGTAATCATTGAACTACTTTACTATACGTAATACAAAACACAAACTGTTTGGTTAGAAGTTGATTTATAAAATAGTAAAAAGTAAAGTATCATTCTACATAATATGTTGCACTGCAGGTCTCTTCATTCTTAGCAAGGGTTTTTTGAAACAGGGGGCAGCCCGCCGTGCGTCACCAATGTAATTTGTTACACTTCACATGTTATCTAAATAATTTGTCACATTTGCAGGATCTACACGGTGTTTTCCTTAACAGTCGAGCAATCAACAATTTTATAAATCGCCGTGTTTTGGCGGTGAAAGAGAATCCACTACAACGAATCATCCCGTGGGTATCAACAGGCGACAGAAGGAAATGAAACAAAAGACCGGCAGCAGTATCTTCTTGCTAAGAGCTGAAAACAAAAAAAGAACAACGGCGTGTGCGGTTGGCTCCCATCACGACGTAATCTATGGAAAGTTCTATGTTTATTAGTAAACTTAGATAGGATGTAGTGAATGATGAATGAATAAGTTCATTGGTGCCAGCGGAAATCCATTGTTGATGTACTAATAGTCTAGATGGTATGCGATATGACCTATAGTTTATCTACTAGGTGCTAAGATTTTTTTTCTGCTTACGCATTCGTCTAAATAGGTACTACCCACTTACCTTTTTCTGCCGCCAAAAAACACTGCTGTGTTATGGTCAGAAGGGTATAGAGAGCCAGTATTGATACAAACTGTAAAGAATTCCATCTTAGTCCTCAAAACCGACAACGCATTTGCATCTTTCTTTGTTTGAGGTTGGCTGTAGGTGTGCATGGTCTGCTGTAGCCACTTATTATCAGGTGGACTGTAAGATCGTTTGTGACTCCGTTACCGTTACCATTACAGCCTATTAAAATCCACTGCTGAACATAGACCTCCTCCATAGATTGCTTCCTAGGAATATTTGCTATAGTTGCCACGCTTGGCAAGCTGGTTGGCAACCGCAGTTTTTTTGTTTTAGAAAAACGTTGCTGCCCATCTCCTCATTGGTTTCCCTCTGTCGCCTCTTATGACACCCACGGGATGATATGGGATAGTGGATATTCTTACTTGATACTGCCACTACACGGTAACTCAGTTTGGGATTCAGTTTTATAAAAAAAAAAAACTGTAAGCAGAAATCGAAAAGCAAATACAGCTTGGCTCTACCACGAAAGGAAATAAAGCGACATATAGCTGTCAGTTTATAACGCGATGTGAACTATAGTGTAAACCGCAAATCCTATTACTTCGAATATAACCAAATACCACACAGAGTGCAGCTGTCAAAGTGAATCGGTCCGTGTGGTGAAAGTTTCATTCGATGAGCACACACCTATTACGATCTTGTTGACCGAGTTTACAACGCATTGATATCTAATATTTAGCTTGATTTAATATAGAACTATTGGTTTTAGTTTTTATTATTTACCAGCGACTTTCCCTGGCTTCGCCTGGATAGGATCTATTAATGTGGCGTTATTTAGATTAGTCATAGACCGAAATAATATTTTATATTTTTTTTTAATTTTCAAACTTCCAGATAAAATATAGCCTAGATCGAATGGCAATGCTCTCTACCTGTTCGTAAAGTTTCATCACAATCTGTTTAGTAATTTAGAAGATTAGCCTGTGTGTAACATGTTTCCAAGTAACCTCCTGAGCTTAATGGAAGCCAGTTATTTCAATAAGACAGACAGACACTTCAATTTCATTTATATGGGTAGATTATAATGCATATGTCGCCCGTGTCGCTATCCCCTCTCATTAAATCTGGTTTATTATTCTTATATCGCACTAAAACGTGCATAAAAGCACATTAATATTAAGAGTAGACATTAATGGGTAAGGCTAATGCTATTATAAAGTTTTGAAATACGTAATGTTTTTTTTTTTTAAATCCATTGAAAAATATTAATCCTGTAACCTACCTTAAACCTGTAAGGTTACAGGTTACCCAAATATTTCAAGAATAACTTGACGAAATGACTTTTTTTTTTGCTATTTTTAAACAGCGATCCTCAATCCACCTGCCAATTATAACTATATAGACGAATCCTTCCTAAAACGAAAGAGGCTCATGTTCATCAGACTCAGGAGTCCTAAGGGCTGATGATAAAGATAAAGATAAAAATACGTTTATTGCATAACTGTGTACAATATGATTTTAATACAAAAACATATAGTTTTAGGCTCAACAGTCTACCCATGTCGGATATGCAACAAGAAGAAATAAATTTAAAATTAACTACTTACTAACATTACTTTTACTAAAAAAACTCAATTAACAATTTCTTTAATTTTTTTTTTGAACATATTATAGCTAGTGGTAACTGGCTGTATACACGGGTAGCAGTAATATAGATACTTTTATAATAAATCATATTTCTAATAATAGGTAAGTTTATGTCATATTTATATTGTTTGCGAATGATTTTCTTTGAATCAGATTTCAAATTAAAATATTGCATGTTGTTTTTTACAAATAAGCATAATTCCAAGATAAAGATTCCAGTCAGTGTTAGTAAACCCTTCGTTCTGACTAAGATGTTATGCCTCGTTTCCAGTAAAAAGAGTCTACGGTTCTCTACACTCAACATACGAAACACAGCAGTATCAACTTCTAATATACACTGATTTTCTGTGAGACATAATATCCACAGTCTATACTTTGATCGTAGGGCGTCAATAACCTTGCAAGTGGGAGCTTATTCAACAATTCACAGAAAATACAAGGCAAAGAACCTCGAAAACAATCATATCTCTAACAAAACCAGGCAACAGTTTTCATATGTTATTGGATAGAGATGTGAAATCATTCAAAGATACATACACAGATTTACTAATATTTTGCTTTGTTTTTAACACACTACTTGACTGTCTCGTTGGTCTAGTTGTCGTAAACGCATGGGCTTGAAGCCCGGTCGGGCTAAAAGATTCGTTATTGAGTTTTTCTGTCAAGAAATTTTCAGTGCTACTGAGTCCGGCACAGAGTAAGGAAGTTGGCGATGTTTTGCCCCTCGGAAAGCACGTAAAGCTTTTGGTCCTATGCCGGACCTCTTTTCGGATGCCATTTTATCGGGCTATGAGAGAGAGGAAATAGAGAGTGCACCTGTGCTTGTGCACAGACTCGTGCACTAAACTCTTGTCCGGCGCAGATGGCTAGTCTCCGTAGGCCGCCGTAACTGAAATTCAGGCTAGAGGACTTTATTATTATTATTTAAACACGCTTTCATATATAAATTATAGTTCACACACTTCTGGACCCCTAAAATTGTAACAGACGTATTAATAATATCATGACTATGACCTGGCATTTTCACTATGATCATCACATCTCAAGCGTGCCAATGCGTGTTGTTATTAGTTAGTTATTTAAACTTTAATATTGTTTCAAAGTAACGAACTTTAAAACTTATAAGTATTTCGGTTTGTCAAAAAACATTATCCAAGTCTCATGACATTGCTCTCTATCTGTTCGTGAACTTTCGTTACAATCGGTTCAGCCATTTCGAAGATTAGCCCAGACAGCCAGACAGACTGACTTATGTCTTATTGGCATGCAAATAACCCCTCAGCTTCAATTTTATTTATATATACATTCAACTGACGTATTATATAGTGAAGATAGAACTCAAAACAAGTTGAACGCTTTTCCAAAGCTCGCTAATTGGAAATAGAGCTAGCCTGATTTGCACTTTATTAATGTCTGGCTATTACCCGCCCGCTTCGTTGGGCGCAAATTAAACTTTGATAATAATTATTTTTAAAAGACTCCCATCATGCCCTTAACTATTTACACGTATATTTATTTTAAATACCTGTACATGTGTTTAATATATATGTATGTACAAAATATGATCGCGACGGCAAAAGGTGTTTTAAGACGTGGTGATTAGAAACAATATTAAAAGTGTAATTGGGAAGGGTATTTGTGACAAGCCTAAGTGGAGGGTGTGATAGTATAATTTTGCAACATGTTTACGACCCTAGTATTGTACTGTAGAGCATCGTTTGGTAATGGCTAGGAAAGTGACTCTTGCTTGTGCAAACGGAGGGTCGACCGGTCAGAGCACGACACGTTGTGGAACTTTCTAGAAATTATTAATTGACTGCGTGATGTTTGGTCCCGAGAATGATGGAAATAATTTTTATGCTCTGGAAGAATTGTAAACATGGTGTTGAGTTGGATTAGGATTTGTGGATTGAGGAAGTAAAATAATGTTTAGCGTGATGAAACTTATTTCCTACTTATAGTGCAATTAAAGAGTTAATGTGCCCAAGTATTGTGAGGGTTTGGGATGTTTTGGTTAATAACTTTTACATTGTTAATATATTAAGAAACCTTTACGGTGCGCTGGTGGAGAACTGAATTACCGATTTAGCTATGTATAGTGCTTTGGCATAGGAAGCAATTGTGTATGGAAAGAATTGTAGTTTGGAACAATTGTATGGAGAAGGTGTTGTGCAGTAGGGAGGCAAGGCGGACAGTGGCGAGCGGCTCACTTTGGAGTGACGCTCGAGTCTGCCTTGTGGCTTCGTGGCCCAGTGGCATTGTAGTAGCTGAAGTGACTAGTAGCAGAACCAAGAAGTAGCTGAATATAGAACATAGTGAATAGTAGCTAGCAACATAGTAGCTGATAATAGCAGCTAGTAAACAGTGATAATAAAAGCAGATAGCACTAGTAGTAGTAAGTTACTACCGAACAACTTAAAGAAATAGTCAACTTAGGAAATCATCTGAAAAATATAGTGACCAACCGATAGTGTACAACCGTAGTTGAACAACCACATTCAACAACCGTGGTCAATAACCAATAGCCAGAAGATTTCCGCCGAACAGTTGAGCAGTCGAACCGCTGGCCACTGCCTTGACATTTGTATTCTACAGTTCGTGCATTTTGATTGGACGTCAGTCCACAGTACCCCAGCTGCACCCACAAAGACGGCAATAGAAGTATCCACCGGAACCTATAGGTGTAGGACGTGAGCAACTCGTGGAGTATCTTCGTCGACATTTACTCACGAGTTTCGCCTGTCCGGCACAAAATATTGGAAGCAATGATAGGACTGGCTTAACCATGTTAGTTTCAAGTCTTTAAATAAATATAATTTTAAAAAGTCTCCAATGTTATTCCACGAAGTCATGTAACACGCCATAATCCATTCTACAGCAAGTTTATTAGAATCTGTCGCGCCGTTCATGTGTAATGAACAAACATCCATATAAACATACTTTCACATGATTAATAAGTAATATGATTTCTATGTTCGCTAGTCTATTTCGAAAGTTTTTGACAGTTTATTTCAGTATACTATTTTATACTGTCTTCCAATTGACGCAATATACTCGTAGCTGTTTATATTTTGTATGTTCAATAATAACAAACCGATTGATGTTTTGTTTGTCGGAGTCCGTCGACTTGGATGCCACATACATAAATACATACCGGCCAACAATATTTACCCTCCATTTGGGTACATTTGGCTTTATTATGCTAGCAACTATAGATAGCTACAACTACAATATAGCGAGTTTTTGGCGGGAACTTGATCGGCGGCGGTTTGCTGCTCCTGTATTATTGTTTGAATAATGGTTTGAAGTGGATTTTGATATGTAAAAGTGGTGCGATTTTGTGTATTAAGTATCTGCGCATGTGAACTATTAGTGGAAACGGTGAAACAAGTGCTCTGATGGTGATGTGATTCTCAAGATAAGGTGTCTATCTGCTTAGGCGCCTTGAGATACCATCGCCAACTGTCAGCTGTCTGCTGACTCAAGTTGCCGTCAAAATCTCCCAAGGGCTGCACAATGTGACGCATCAACATATTGTGAAGCATTGTAGGATAGAAGCTATGAAGGATAAATAAACATTTGGGAAATTATAATAAACCGAATAAAAAACTCCAAAAAAAAAAGAAAAACTATAATATAGCTGCAGCGTAGCTCTGCCACGTAAAAAATATATTTAAAAGCTAAGAATGCGCGGACATAATGAACTTCCTTACACTATTTTGCTAACTTAAGTATATATTTTATTTTATAAGGTTACATTGTAACTGTTAGGAGAAAAGAATAGCCTACTTAAGAGTTCCTTGCCACTTCTCGCAAGGTCTACTAAGTGGCTGGGACTTGTTAAAGCGATGTTGTTAATTTTATCACTTAAAAAATTGGTTTTTAATCGACTGCTCCAGAAGGAGGTAATGTTTTTTGAGAGTATGTACGCATGTACGTATGTCTTTTTCTTTGGCACGCTCTGTAGCCTAAACGGCTTGATGGATTGTAATATAATGAGGTGTCGTTAGATTAGTCTTATTTTTGGTAGTGGAATAAGGTATAAAATTTTTCTCTTTTCAGTAAAGATTATTTTTTACGCAGTCGGGTTTTTTTATTGCTTTTTGAACCTTTAAGCGTGTTTAAAGGCCAGTTTTTAATGAAAATATTTTCATTTTGACTTTGTCTTTGAGCACTTCTAGTCGGATAAAATAAAAAAAATCCTAAGTTCATGTTATTTTCCCCATTTTTGATTAAACAAGTGGCGAACAAAAATAAAACTTTTAAGGTTAAAGGAAACCGTTTTCGGTGTCAACAACTATTAAAATTTGCAGTAACATAACAGTCTAAGTGCGGTGTTACAGTTAGGAACTGTAATAGGTACCTAAAGTTAAGTAGCTGCGTTACTTCATGAATACGAAATTTTATAGCGAAGCCGTTCGGAGTAAACTGAACTTTTGTGAGCCTTTTTACATTTCATAAAAGAAAGTTATATCTGTTACAGTATCCCGGGGTTCTGAAATGTTTAACATGTACTCACATGTAGAATCTTATCATTATTTAGAGGACATTTGAAGTCCACTAATAAACACTGGAGCAACGTGGACTCATTGCTCTGTAACCCTTTCAGAAATGAGAGAGAGAGAGGGGGAGGGCGAGAGAGGGGGGGGGGGAGAAAGAGAGAGAGAGAAGTTGGTTGAGAACAAGATATTGTGCAGTATGTTTCTAAAATAATTTATTAATGTAATTTCTAATGTAAAATTAATTTCTAATGAATAAAAAATTCTAAACCTCAAATAAGAGTAGGTATGTGTCCAGTGGTGGGACGTATTTAGGCTATAATTTCTTAATGAATAAGGGCAACGAACGAGCACACAGTCCACCTGATGGTAAGTGGATGCTATGGCCCATAGACATCTACATCTGTCCTCGATTTAGAATCCAAATGCAGATGCGTTGTCATACCCTGAGGAATAAAATTTAATGCATCGTTTCCAGTAAAAAGGGTCTTTGGTTCTTCACACTCACCGTACGAAACACAGCAGCATTCAACTGGTATTTTATGAGGGCGTAGTGCTTTCCCGGTCGGGCCGACGCATTCGTGCTACCACCATAATGTAGCTACAGCGTGGCTCTAAAGCTCTAACTTTAAAGAATGAAAAATTTATTCAAATAAATGACAAGCAAAAGAATTATGACAAATTACTTAGTTAAACTTGACTTCCTGACTTGAAAAGTAAAGTTAACTTACAGCCTATAAACGTCCCATTGCTGGGCATAGGCCTTCTCTTACTTCTAAGAGGTTTAAGGACTAGGAAGTGTCCGCCGCGCTGCCCCAATGCGTGTTCGCGGACTTCACATTTCTTCGAATTTTTTTATTTCTCAGACATGCAGCTTTCCTCACTATGTTTTCTTTCACCACCGAGCACGTGATAAATAAAAAAGCCGTGGTACCACATGGGCTTAGCGCTCGCTGTAAATTTCATAGTACGCCAGCAACCCAGGTTCGATCCCCGCCGACGCCAATGAAACTGCCAGGAGTGGTCAAAGGGAATATTTAATATTCCCTTGTGGCAATGTTATTAACATTACTAATTTAGTAATATTAATAACATTGCTTTTTTTTCTTAAATTGTCACACTTAAATAGGCTTTATTAGTGATAGCAATCACCGTTTTAAGCTGGAACTGCGATTGCAAATCTACTAGCAAAGCGATACATCCTTCCATGTTGGAATAACATGACCCATAAAGCATATATGTATATGACCACGAATGTATTGCTTCGACCAGGAAGGACCAGGCTCTCATAGCGTACCAGTCAAAAATAGCAACGTACTCGTAATGCCACTGTGTTTCGTAGTCTTTAATTTATTACAGTCCATTAAATGTCCATTATGAACATAGGCCTCCCCCATAGATTGCCTTATATATTAGGTATATCTGCTATACAATAGCTAGGCAGGCTAGCAAGATCTTTTTTTTAATATTATTGAGTTATTTTCAGAAATATGTAATAGGTCGGGAAAAAGTTTCTTCGTGTTTTATATACAAATTCAAAACATTTTTTTTTCAAAGTTTAATTACATTTAATTATAATATATATGTGTCATTTTGTTCGATAACTTGTTGCCATTTTGTAGGTAGTGACATAATCCCGTTGCAGTAGAAATCTTGGGATTTTTGATTAAAAAAATGCGACAAGTAGTTTTCACAGTCCTCTCTTGATGTTAACCTAACACTACCCAAATAATTCTGAAGAGACCGAAACAGGTGAAAATCTGAGGGTGCAAAGTAAGGACTATATGGTGGATATATTAACACTTCCCACCAAGCTCTCTCAATTTTTGCTGAGTGGCCAAAGATGTCTGTTGTCTAGCGTTATCGTAATGAAAGACCACTCCTTTTCTGTTGATCAAATCCGGCCGTTTTTCTCAATCTCTTGCTTCAGTCTCATTAGTTGTTGGCAGTAGAGATCCGAATCGAAGGTTTTCCCGGCGGTCAAAGCTCATAGTAAACGATGCCTTCCAATCCCACCATAAACACAGCATCATCTTATTGCGTGTTAATCCTGGTTTCGCTACAGTCTGTGGAGCTTGACAACCTTTGACCATGATATTTTCGCACGTTCTGTCTTAGGTGATCCACTGTCATCATCAGTGATCAATCTTTTCAAAATGGTTCCATTTCATTACGTTTCAATAGAGAATCGCAAATGAGTACACGATTCATTAGGTTTCTTTCAGTGAGCTCGTGTAGTACCCAAATATCGAGCTTTTTTGTAAAGTCAGACTTTTTTAAATGGGTCAAAACTATTTTGTGATCAATCCTCAATTCCTTGGCTATGTCGTTACTACTAATATGCTGGTCTTGCTCCACTTTTTCAAAAATGGCATCGACTTTATCCGTATGAGGGCGACCAGAGCGATCTGCATCTTTGACATCAAAATTCCTGGACTGAAAACGCTTGAACCAACTTTGTGCTACTCTTACTGACAATGCTAGGTCCATAAATGTTACAAAATTTTTTTCGCGGCTTGAATCGCATTTTTCACTTTTTTGTAATAAAAAATTGAAAAATGCGATGAAATTCTTCGTTAGATCCACTCATTTTGGCGGACAGAAAAACAATTGAAAAATTGCGGGAAAGTGCTTTTTAGTTCTTCAATTTTATACAAATAAAATACGAAGAAACTTTTTCTCCGACCTATTATAATCATATCTTCTTCATCATCAGCTCCCAAAAGTCCACTGCTGGAACTAGTGTCTCTTACGCTACCTCCACATGGTTTTTCTTAGCATAAGAAAGTTTAATTATAATATTAGTCCTTAATTCAAATTTAAATTATAATCTGTACATATTAAAAATATTTAAGTGTCTGACTGTAATATTGAAATAACCGTCTTTTATTTGCGTGCGTGTTTGCGTTTAACATATCTTTATAGATATAAATAACCATTTTTAAAAATTTTGTCTCATGTGGATCTGTCCGGGCTAATCTTCGGAATGGCTGAACAGATTGTGACGAAACTTTATGAACACATAGAAAGAAATGCCAGGAGGGATCTAGGCTATATTTTATCAGAAAAACTTAAAGAATTTGTTTGAAAAAATTCTTAAATCTAAAAGACGCCACTATAATAGATCCTACAGATCGCTAGCTCATGATAAAATTTTAAACTTGAAATTGAAGTTGATGTAACTTGAAATTCAAAGTGAATTCAAACAGGATTGCGTTATTATGAAGAACAAAATGGTTGAACTTTTTATGCAGTTTCTTTTTTGTTCTACATCCTTTGTATAAAACTTTCTAGTTTTACAGCAGTTGCGGTTCTTGAAGCAATTTTCAGACGGTATTCTTACTCAATTTTCTGAAGTGTAAATGAAAAATGTAGAAATAATTCCTTTGGAGTATTTTAAAAATTAAAGCTTCGACAGCTCTGTTAGTATAGTCGACAAGCATATAGCTGCAGCGTTACAGATTCCAATTCCACGCGGATCAAGTGTTTGTAGGGCCTACAAAAAATTGCTTCGGGTCTGTTTGTCTTTGAGAATTTATGTATGTAAAACACCTCTTCCGCTAGGGGAAATTCTATTGTTATTTTTTTTTTAAATAAAGAAAACCTTCTTTATGACAGGAGGAATAGCTCGGAGTTTCTTTGCGTGATAGAATCCGTAACTAGATGTCCGCAGTAGTATCAACATTAATGAAGAATAAGGAATAGTACACACACAATCGAGCACAATAATCCTATCCTGCACAGATTGCTAGTCTCCGTAGAGACTGGCCACTGTAACCAATATTCTAGTTTCGGCTGCCAATAAGATGGCAGTGACAACTTGTTAAGACATGTGGAAAGTTAGTTGGCTCGTGAACGTGTTCTGTGACGGTCTTGTCTTTGTACGCATATGACTTATGATAAACTCCAGTAATAATGATTATTGTGAATAATTTTCAATTTAAATTGGAATAAAAAATCCACTGTTGAACATAGACCTCTCCATAAATAAGTCCATAATCCTGCCCTTCTCCTGGTTTGTTTCCCTTTGTCGCCTCTTACCACACCCACGGGACGATATTGGGTAGTCGATATTCTTACATCACCACTTGAATGTACTTCGATCATACAAATCTGAATAGGTAACATATTATTTCAATAAACTCAATAATATATTTCAATAAAAGTAATAATAATGTGGAGCATAGTCAAAGGCGCGAGGTGTATGATACTGCGGTCATCAATTCGCCTGCGAAGTGAGACAATTAAGGCAAATCCTTGGTGAAATTTTACAGCCTGATGAGGGAAAAGATGAATAAAGTTTTGAATTAGACTTTAAGTAAAGCCGCGTATCGATTATGCACTCCAAGAGGTCGAACATTGGCGCGCGTTCCAGCCGCGCGAAATGGATACCGCCTTGGAACGCGCGCCAAATTGTTCGTTGGAACTCTCAAACGTGGAGCGGGCCGTTCCATCTGGTGTCGGTTTTTAACTGCGTATAAAAGTAGTTAAGTTTTATCGCGCATGCCAGTTGGGACGGTTGTTTTCATCATTCGTGTGTTCCTTGCGTTCCGAGATATAGAAACCAGAGTTGCCGTAAATTGATAAAATTATATGGTTCAAAATAACTGCTGTGGAATAGCAAAAGTCGTTTTCATCATAATAAAGCGCTCAGAGAAAATGCATGGAACTATGAAAGCGGCAGCTCGTTCGTACACGACCGACATTCATGTTGAACAGTCAAACACTGGAACGGATGCCGCGCGCGCCAGGCGCGCTTAGTTGACATATTTCGAACATTTGGAACGCGTTCCGCGGAACGCACTGGTCGGCGCTGTCATTCATGGCGCGCGCTCCAGGAGCGCGTAATTGATACTGCCTTAGAATGCGCGCCAAATTGTTCGCTGGAACGCTCAAACGTGGAGCGAGCCGCTCCATCTGGTGTCGGTTTTTTACCGCATATCAAAGTAGTTTAAGTTTAGGCGCGCGCGCCAGTTGGGACGATTGTTTTCATTATTCGTGTGTTCGTTGCGTTCCAAGCTATGGATAAAAAAGTTGCCGTAAATTAATACCACTATATAGTTTTAAAGATCTGCTGTAGAATAGCAAAAGTAGTTTTTACCATAATAAAGCGCTCAGAGAAGATGCATAGAACTATGAAAGTAGCAGCTGCTCGTACACGACCGACATCCATGTTGAACGGTCAATCACTGGAACGGTTGCCACGCGCGCCAGGCGCGCTTAGTTGATACACTTGGAACATTTGGAATGCGTTCTGCGGAAGGCACAGGTCGGCGCGGTCATTCATGGCGCGCGCGACAGGAGTGCGTAATCGATACGCGGCTTAAACCTCTTAGTATTAAGGTGAGTTACGATTTGAACAGCGATTAGGATTTACAGTATAAGCCGGCGTTGCTTCATGAATACGAAACTCTCTTAAAGCCGGTTGTATTAAAACCGAACTTGCTCTTCATATTTCTCGACGAGACTTGTTTATTCTGCACAATATTTTTCTATCAGCGTTTAATGAACTAACTAATCTCATAAAATATGCATTTCAAGCTTTAAACTGTAATTACCGTTATAAAAAAGTTATGATTCATATTACATTACCAATTAAATATATCTTTTTTAAATTACAATTCATAAAGTTCAGTTTTTTTTATTAAAAAATTGAAGTGACAAATGACACTTTTAATCAACTTCAAATAAAAATGGAGACCACGGATGCGTTGTCAGCTTTGAGTATAAAGGTGGAATGCTTCACAGTCTGTAATTATTCTGGCTCTCTATACCCTTCAGAACGAAACAGAGCAGTGAATGCATTGCTGTTTGGTGGCATAAATAACTAAGATGTGGTACCTATACAGACGGACTCCTAGTAGAAAACAGCCCTCTCACCAGAAATCAGTGCTGGACATGAACCTCTTCCGTTGTAGGGAGGATTCACCATAATCGCCAAGCTTGGTATATGGATAGGCGATCGAAGTACCAAACGTTTTGCACCTTTGACGTTAACACAAGTCGAAGTTATTCTACGTCTGGCACAAACTAGTAGATAGTTTACACCGCCATCTATCGGAAGCCATAAGATCTTTCTGGTATTCTTTAGTCACTTCTTAGTTCTTACTACACACAGAAGACGCAATGGGGGATTGGTTCTCTTACGCTGCGTCCACAAAATTTTCAAAAAATTGCGTATTTTCATATTTTCACGAGTACGCGAATACTACACATTAAATAAACTTAATTTTAGATATTTTTTCGCGTTTAATTCTATACGTGGTAGAGCCATGCTGCAGCTATATTAATTGTGTAGTTGTAGCACGAATGGGTCGGCTCGACCGGGGAAGGACCACGCTTTCGCAGAATACCAGCGTAAAATAACAGCTTAATGCTGCTGTGTTTCGTATGGTGAGTGTAGAGAACCGGAGACCCTTTTTACTGGAAAAAAGGCATTCCATCTTAGTCCTCACGGCTAACAACGCATCTGCATTTTGTTTCGCAAACGAGGATAGATGTAGGTGTCTATGGGCCACAGCAACCACTTACCATCAGGTGGACTGTGTGCTCGCTTGTCACCCTTATCCCATAAAAAAACTGAATTTTAGTTTCCGACATTTCAGGTGCTTTACAGTACCCATTGTCACGAATGGATTAAGTTGTTTGGTGTCCTAATGCCATAATTAACCCGAGCCACCTGCAGCTGTTAAATACTTAGTTCTACGTATTATACTACGTATTATAATACTACGATCAACAATTAAACGACCTTTCGGGTCATTCTTTATCGAGGTTAGATTTAGGTTTCCATGGGCCACAGCATGCACTTACCATCAAGTAGACTGTGTGCTCGTAATTTTAGTTCAGACGTTTCAGATGCTTTACAGTACCCATGATCACGAGCGGAATAAGGTGTTAGACGTTCTGATGCCATAGTTAACTCGAGCTACCTTCAGGTTTTAAATATTTAGTTCTACTTAGACGGTTACGACTTGTTTCGGTTATCATTTTGATTATTTACTGAGGATACATGTAGGTTTACTTACCTGCTGGATTGTACGCTCGTTGGTCTTGATTTCGATGACAGTAAAAAAATGCGTTTTTGAAGTTTTTTTTCTTAAATCTTTATTTCAAGGTCATTGAACAGTTTTGGGTATGATCCCGTATTGTTATTCAAATTCCGGTGATAAAAACGGTCCCGATATAAAGTCGATTATCCCTGATTTGGCTGACGAAAATATCCCGCTGGAGCGTAATGGAATTATTTATGAGGGCGATCCATATCATTTCGTCTATCGGAATTTATATAGGTAGCTATTGATATTTTATTCTGGTCCGAAATTAATATATCTTGGTCTAATTTATATGGGACAACATGAGAAGGACCTATTCTTCTTGCCGCCCAGAAATTATCTAAATAGTTATTCAGAACTTACTAGTTCTACTTTCTATGTTTTTGTGAATCTAGGAACAATTTTCAGTTACATATTCCATAAATGTACTCAGTTACATGCTCCGGTTTGTTGAATTTTGCATGGATCACTAAAAAGAAAATTAAATCGAATTAATATAACCTTTTTTGAAGTCAATTAAAATGCCGATATAACTAAATCTCAAGGCTGCGCACGAAGCAAGGTCACGCTTTGTGTAATGCGTGACCTTACTTTGGGTGTAATGAATATATAGTAAACAAAGACAAAAATGAAAACAAAGACATCTAAAGATAGGTAATACATTATTATTTTAAGCATTGTAGTATTTCAACTATTAGTATTGCAACTGATTGCGTGCTATCATAAAGTATTTTTTTAAATTTGCTATTTTTTCGAGCTAATCAATTAAAATAATTTTAACGCATACATCAATTCGATTCCGCGAAATATACTGTCGTCCATATTAATTCGTCTCGAACTACATGCATGCATTTGTTTCGCACTGTTTTGCAAATCACTGAATACTAATTGGCAATCAGTCACAATTATTGAGACGGTGGTGGGATGGATTTGTACGTGCTCTTAATACAGACTTGTTCTCCGATTACTGGTTTTGATTTAACAGATAATATTACCAGGGTCGAAATGTCCAAAGAGATCCTCATCGAAGTAAAAATCTAAATTAACAATATATGATGAATATGAGCTGAAACAAAACTATATACTCGTATATAGAATAGAGTTCAACAAATAACCGTTCGCCGTAAACTGATTTCTGATGATGTTAGTGCTGTTAGCCTTTTGGCTGTTACAGCTTCGTCGGACTCAGGGCTCGCGGCCTGAAACGCCGCGAGCATGAAAGGCTACGAGCAGTTCGCCGTAAATTTCACAGGACTACTGCCGGCGTTATTGAAATTGTTAAGAGCGTATATTCAAATATGCGCAAGTCAAAATCTACGCGATCGCTCTGGAACGACGTATTATTGACGCACACTACAATGTTCTTTCTGTGTGCGTGACTGTTCGAACGCAAGACTACAGACTAGTTGCCCTTAGTTGCACAAATCATTTTGATACTATTGGAATTAAAAGAATAAAATAATTTCCACATAATAGCTTGTGAGGTCGGTGCTAAGACATAGTGTATAGAAGAATTAATATCGGATCTAGCCCCGATATCGGAAGCTAATATGTGGAAATTATTTTATTATTTTAGTAAATTGAAGTCGGCTTTACTTTTTTACCCTACTGAGTAGACTAAGGAATGCTACAAGGTCAAGGTAACAACTAGAAAGGTGTAATATATGTTCGAATTGAAAAATATTTATTATATAAAATAGATATCGTTTGATATACTTTTATTCTGTTTCATAATGTAAACATAATTCATCAAACTAACAATTTCATTGGTGTCGGCGGGTATCGAATCCGGGTTGCTTGCGTTTACGGCGAGCACTTTGCCCTTGAGCTACCACGGCTCTTATATCTTTTTTTGTTTTTGTTTTATAATAACGTTATTTCCACACTAGGAATTTTTCTTAAGTATATCATGGGGGCAGTTAACACAAGTACATACATTTTACAAGGACAAACATCCAGACACGGAATAATTATTTCCGAATTTTGTTCCGTACGAAATACGAACCCGTGGCCCTCAGCGCGACAACTCATTGCTAAGCCACTCCGCCACGGAGCCGTCAAATATATCTTTCATAGTGATAAATATTATTATTATAAATTGCTTACTATAAAATAAACGTTTAAAATTATTAATAAAGTATCATTCACTGGGTTGGGCTTTCGATTCGTTTACGCTAGTGTGGCCAGGTCCAGTGGGTCAAATTTCGGGACAGAAGGTACAAATCACCCGGAATTTGGTTTTAAAATCAGGATAGTTATAATGGCTGCAAAAAGCATATTTTTTGTAGCCATTGTGGTCGCCATTAGTTATACTGATCTTTTTGACATAATGCGCAATGTGTTTTGTAGTTATTATCTGATTCTTATTCTTATATTACTGATCAAATGAACGAATAATTGTGCGTCCAAATATCTGAAAAACTGCACATTCGTCTGTGTGCATTTTTCTTTTTCGGTAAATTGTTGAACAATAAGTTTTCGATGCAGACTCTGAATTTTCTGAATCACTCATCTTAATTTAATTCTGAAAATAGTAATAAATCTTAGGAACTCACAACGCACAAACCTACAAAAGCCCTCAAAAACGGCATCATACAATATAAAAAGCACACGTTCATGTATAATCAAACAGTTATAATACCTCAAACCTTGATATGTCGCTTTATTTATTGAAAACAACAGTACCTACAACCGATTGAAGAATTGACTAGTGGAAAAACTTACTCACAAGACTTTTGCATTTTAGTAAATGTGCTTATCAAACAGCAACATTTAAGTTAGGTACTGTACTGATTACTAGTAATATAATGAAATAATAAATGATCGTCGAATTGACGACATCGATATATATATATTCAATTTTGCTGTCAAAATGATCGACCGAAATACAGACTAAGGAGCTTAGTGAAAATTGAACATTTGGCGTCCCGATCAAGGGTGAATCGGGACGTGTTACCAAACCCCTGAAAATCGGGATGTCTCGCACAAAGCAGGACATTTGGCAACACTAGTTTACGCTATCGGAGAGAATGAACGCGAATGCGAGCGGTGGCGGGAAAAAGTGATACATCCCATCGCTGGGAGGACCCGTAGCGTACTGAATCGGATGGCGTCTGCGCGCGCGTATTTATTAATCATATAAAATAATTGACTAAATAAAACAAGCTGAAATTTTTTGGATGTTCAACATTACTTGATTTTATAGTATTTTTTTTTATATGATATCAAAATATTTTCGTAATTTAGGCATTGTCTTCAAGACTATATATTCCGTAATAATAACGCTTAAAATAAAGTATTTTTAACGATTTGGTTGTATTCGACCTGAAAGGTAACTCTGACGCATATTTTCGTAAAACGCTATGGAGGGATTGATTATGATATTGCTACATAGTGCACTAAATAAAGACTTCATCTTTCTAAAACCGTAATTTTCTGCAAATAATCTGCTCACATCGTTACGATATCGCCCTTGAAAAAACCCTAAATCATGAAGTTTTCGACGCGAAACGCTTAATATGCCCTCTTCATTGCAATTTTAAGCGCTCATTTACCTTATGCTCTGTTTTGAGGTAAAACATCATAAGGAAATCTAAATGTCTGATGTATGTTCCTTGCCCTAAAACTCTCACAGTAATGAGAGGCGACCTGTGCCAGCAGTGGGACGTGTGTGCTTGTGTGCTTTACTTAACTTTAATTTGAATCCATCCATCCATCCATTACAGCCTATAAAAGTCCACTGCTGAACATAGGCCTCCTCTATAGATTGTCTCATAGGGGGATTTTGCCATAGTTGCCACGCTTGGCAGGCTGGTTGGCAACCGCAGTTTTTTTACTCTTTTTATTTGTTATCAGGAATATGCTGCTGCCCATCTTCTGTTTTAGTTTCCCTCTGTCACCTCTTACGACATCCACGGGACGATATGGGGTAGTGGATATTCTTAGACCGCCACTACACGGTAATTTCAATATAATCTATTATATAAATCTAATTTCACTACTACATACTATTAATGCGGGGGACGTTGATGAAATAAAATATCATTTCATTTCAACAGGTCGGGGAAAAAGTTTCTCCGTATATTGTGTGTATAAAATTGAAGAAAAATCCTGCGGTTGTAATGGTTTTTATCTGGCTGGTTTTAATATCAATACATAGAGAACATTAAGAAAAAGAAAAATAAAAAGTAATAAACACTTTCCAGCCATTTTTCCATTGTTTTTCTGTTCGCCAAAATGAGTGAATCTAACGAAGAAATTCGATACATTCTGAAGTTTTATTAAAAAGAAGGGAAAAATGCGAAACAAGCCGCGAAAACAAATCCGCGTAAAGGAGTGGTCTTTCATCATGATAAAGCCAGACCACACACATCTTTGGCCACTCAGCAAAAATTGAGAAAGTTTGGTTGGGAAGTGGTAATGTATCCACCATATATAGTCCTGACCTTGCACCCACAGATTTTACCTGTTTCGGTCTCTTCAAAATTCTTTGCGTAGTGTTAAGTTAACATCAAGAGA
This sequence comes from Parnassius orleans, assembly GCA_029286625.1. NCBI lineage: Eukaryota > Metazoa > Arthropoda > Insecta > Lepidoptera > Papilionidae > Parnassius > Parnassius orleans. Next base: position 2,231,308 of record JAGSMP010000028.1, read on the forward strand.
AAACTGTCAAAACTACTTGCCGCATTTTTTTGATCAAAAATCCCAAGATTTCTACAGCAACGGGAATATGTCACTACCTACAAGATGGCAACAAGTTATCGAACAAAATGGCACATATATATTATAATGAAATGTAATAAAACTTTGAAAAAAAAATGTATTAAATTTGTATATAAAATACGAAGAAACTTTTTCCCCGACCTATTACTTGATTTCCAAGTAGAAATTTAAAATTTTATTTAAAAAAACGTAGTTTTTTAAACCTACTAACACATCATAGTGTGGTTTCTTTAATCAGAAAAGGGACAGAGAAAGTCCAAAACAAAAGTAACTATCAGGGATACTCTATTTTTTTTTTCTGAAACTGAAGTACGAGTATGTTGCATATTAAAAATTCATACAATATAAAAGGTTATAAGTGTATTTGCGAGCAGATCAGCCTCCACAAGTACCTGTTAACAAGTGTATTTCACACACCAATCATCATCCTCTTGGATCATTTTCATTCATAATCGTCATTGGACTGTAATGTCAGCTTTCCACAAGCCTACTGCTGAACAAACCTTCCTTGAGGAATGCCACAAAACACGGTCCTGAGCCACCTACATCCAACAACTTCCTGCATGTCTTAGCAGTTCATTACTCCATCAGTGGAAGGCCACTCTACAATAACATAAAATATACATTTTATTACACTAAAGAAATGAATGAATGCAATGAATAATTCATCTAAAAGTTTGGATAACACCATCTGGAAATTGGACGGTCCACAACTGGGTTCCTAAAGTGTTTGCCTTTGTTCTAAATTTCAAATAATTTATAATTTTCTAAAAGTTTTCAATAATTTATTATACATTTTAAGAAATCATCCTCATTGTAGCCACAGCTCACAGTCCACTGCTGAACATGGGCCTCCCCCAAAGGAACGCCACAAATTTTGGGACATACTAATAACTAAATACGAAAGGTGTGTAGAGACTATTCATAATATATGAAGTATATATGAAGATATATAATACAAGCTGGCTTCTTAATATTTTGGGGATATTCTAAAAATACAATTTAAAGAGATACACTCACTTCACCAATTAAGGCTAAAAAATAAAAAGTAACAAAGCAATTTCAAGACAATAAACAATTTCAACAAGCAAAATCGTACAAGAAAGTGTTTGGAACAACCCTAAGAAGCTTTGAGGTCGCGTCTTGAATACAGAGTAACACGGCGACATAGGTCCGCAAAGCTCGATCGTGGAGAACTTGCAAAATTGTAACGTATTCATGACTGACGTACTTTGCACAAAAGCGTCTGTATTGTTGGAAACGTATTGAAATTAAACTAACATAATTTCTTGCTAAAAATCTATTTTGCTTTCTTATTTTTGTATTTAGTAAGGATTTTTGTAGAATGATCGAAACTAACGCTGCGGCCCATAGACATATTCAATTGTATATTTATAGCTAATTTAATAGTTATAGTTTCCAATTCTCTCCGGTTCTCTACAATCACCACACGAAACACAGCGACATTAAACTGCCATTTCACGCTGGTATTCTGTGAGAACGTGGTCCTACTGGTCGATTCTAACCATTCGTGCTGCAACCATAATATATCTGCAGCGTGACTCTACCACGTAAAATATTGTATAAACTATTTTATTTTCGTTGGTATAAAAATTTCAAACAAATCTTGAGAAAGGGAAAATGTCTACTGTAAAGTTTACTTGGTGGTAAGACTCTTTTTCTGCCTAGCAATCCGTCTGGGCAGGCACCACCTTCTAACCGACCTTCTGTTGCCAAATAGCAGTGCGTGCATTGCTGTGTTCCAATCTGAAGGGATATGGAGAACCAGGATAATTATAGTCTGTGAGGCATTCCATTTAGATCTGAGAGGTGACAACGCATCTGTAGCCTTCCTTGTTTGAAGTTGGCTGCAATTGTCCACGGCCTGCAGTAGTCACTTACCATCAGGTGGACTGTAAGATGGTTTTTCACTTCATTTTTATTAAAAAATAAATATAGACGCAATCGCAGAGACATAAACAAGACAGACAAACAGACCCAATTACACTCACATTTGGATCATCGCAATGAATCCTAACTCACAATGTAATTTTGGAATGAAGTTCCTTATCGCACGGTACGAATTTGACGGATGGAGGCTAGGCGAGAAAACGCGTAAGATTTTTGCGTCACGACCCCTTTTCTATAGTGCGAGCAATATGGAATAATATCCATCTCCCCCGCACTTTTTCTTTTTTTGCCATGAAAGAAATATTATTTTAAATGACGCTTCATTTTAATAGACGCTAGCAATTCATTTATTTGTATTTGTTAATCAATAATATAATACGTTTATCAATAATAATAATATATTACGAAAAGAACTTCGTTCCAACCGAGTGTTCCACGACAACCACGCATGTTTTTTTTATTTGTACTAATTTTGACTAATTTTGTGATTAGAAGTACTTAAGTTTTAGTCCCAGCTAACTATGTTAAGTAGTTCCATTTATAATTTTATTAATAAAAGAGTTCATGTCGTTTATATTTTATTAATAGTTTGGAAAATCCAAAAGTGCACGCCTCATGAGCGTTTCATTTAATTTTGATGAAAAAAATAAACTTTTAAACGGTGTTGAGTTCAATAACAAAAATTAATAGGAATCCTCCTTAAAATATATGGAATCTTATTTAATACTATATATCTCAATCTATTGCTTACATTTCTATTAAGCTAGAAGACTCATCGACGCACAGACCAACGGACGGCGGTCCATATATTTTTTCAATTACATTTTTTGTTATGTGCACTCCCTCAAGTTGTGAGGCGTGCAATAAGCATATTTTTAGCTACTTACAGACCACAAATAAAAAAGAATAGTCGTCTTAGTAAATCATCAGTGTTTTCATAATTTTTTAATTATAAATTCATTATTAATGATGTTAAGACAATGTATAAATGCATAAAATTAAAGCAGCCCTTTTCGTGTCTACTTAAAGTAGTTGTTTCTTGTTTTGTACAAATTAACCTAAGAAAGTTCTTCTGGGCGCGTAGCATGTTTGCAACATTAACATTGTATTTCAAAGTTTATGTAATGGCAACACTGTCTATCTAACGTGTGCGAGATTCAACCACGAGAACTTGGGTTGAACGTACTTATTTAGTTGTTCAATTTGTACGATATTTGTTAAATTTTCATATTTTGTCCACTTAAATTAAAGCGCATCATGAACAGTGATTATTATATTATCTTTGGTGTAATCAAGTTGTTTCTTTGATGCACCAAAGTGAGCTATTTCCTTTGACAATCAGGATTTTAAATAAAATTCTATCTGCCTCATCTGGATGTTTGACGATCCACAACTGTGTAAATTTCCTAAAGTGTTCTTCCTGTCTTTTAAAGAAAGATGGTAAAAAGCGTCATTACAATATTAAGGGATCAATGGATGATAACAACTCCTGGAAAATAGGTGATTGCTACTAAGTTATTTATAATTTGTTTTGTGTAGTTAACCGTGTAACATAATATATTATAGTAAAATGTTCTTTTAAAAAAAATATCTCCCGCTGGGTTCTTCCTGGTTCTTCCCACGACAGAGGTATTTTCCGAACTAGTGGTAAATTAAACATAAAAATGACTTTCAATAAGTATTTTTTATGGGCAGCGCTAGTCACTTTTAAGTGAGCTGCATGCTCGTTTGCCCTCTTTTATATATATACAAAAATCGCTAGTTAGATTATCTACAACAAGTGAGTAAGAAAGTTACGCCGTAGAATTGCTTATCGATCGCGAAAATGCATTATGCCGGCCGACAAATGAGTTCAGTAGGATATTAGAATTTGAAATAGATAGTTTCCATATGCCACAGTATACCACAAAGCGGTATTGATTAATAAAATTTGGTAATAAAGATTTTATTAAGGTATCATATTTTTTATATTATTTCAGCAGCTATAATTATGATTATATATAATAGATGGTATACGAGGTCGAGAGCCATGCCGTAGCTATATTGTTCCGGTATTGACTCAGGTCGAGCTGATTCAATAAAAAAAAAGGACAACGCTTACACAGAATACCAATGTAAAATAGCAGCTTAATGCTGCTGTGTTCTATATGGTGAGTGTAGAGAAACGGAGTCCCTTTTAACAGGATACGAGGCATTCCATCTTAGTCACAACGTATCTGCATTTTGATTCTTAATCGAGGAAAGATGTCTATGGGCCACTGCATTACTTGCCATCTGGTGTACTGTGTGCAACTAGCACACCCTGTCCCACTTATTCTACCAAAAATGCTTATCGAGAAAGTATGCATAGGTATATGGATGTAAAAGAAGCGAGAGAGATGTGTCAATATCAGGCCAAATGGAAGTCCGTAGTCTCTGTCCACCCTTCTGGGTGTAATAATTTATGTAGCAAATCAACAGTGCAGCCACTGCTGTGTACAGTACACAGGTAGTGGGTGCCACGGCATAATACTCATCAGAAATCCGAAGAGTAAGAGACTCAGTATAATAAGTGGCATTTCATCCTCAGTGGTTTTATTTTATTTTATTTTTTAAAAACCTTACTTCTAGGATTTTTTCCTGTATCGTGGCAGTTTACATACATGAATTTCACAAGTACAAACATCCAGACGCATAACGATTATTTGCAGGCCATACAAAAATACTTGTTCCGTGCGGGATTCAACCCGCGGCCCTTAGCGCTGCAATTCATTGCTAAGCCATTGCGCCACGGTGCCATCAAACGTGGTTATAATGCAACTGTGGCTTTATTTTTTTATTTTTTATAAAACTGAAGTGAAAAACGTACGTACAGTCTACCTGATGGTAAGTGTTTACTGCAGCCCATGGACCCTTACAACCAACTTTAAATTAAGAACGCTTTAGATGAGTTGTCACGCCTGAGGACTAAGATGAAAAGCGTCCCAGCCTGTAATTATACTGGCTCTCTTTACCCTTCAGACCAGCCAGCAGTGCGCGTACTGCTCCATGGCAATATGGAAGGAAGTAATACCTACCCAATCCGACTCCTTGGCAGAAGAGGAGGTGGTAGGACCACTTAACAAAATTAGCTGCAGGTGCACATATTGTCCTATAGTCCACAACCTTTAGATGGACAGTAAGCTCATGTGTTACTCTAATATGACATTATAAAAAGCCGATTTTCTGCTTGACTATTAGATACGAGAACGATGAAGGTTAAGCAAAACTAACCCTTTTCTTTAACCAGTTATTTTGAAGGTTAAATTGTATTTGTTGATGTTCTTTTCAGAACAAAACTTTTCAATCTATATTAGTTAAGATAATGGAGATCATCTTAAGCATTTAAGTTTTCTTGAGAAACACAGAGACCTTTTAGACCTCATAATTTTGTTTAATAAGAAAAAATTTTAGCTTTATACCTCTTAGCAATAATATTCAATATCCATTATAAATATTCGCAATGTTTTGAAGGTGTAAATAATAACGTATTTGTTAATGTTCTTTTCAGACAAAAACTTTTAAATCTAGATTAAATAAGGTAATGGTGATCGTCTTATGCACTTTAAAGTCTTAAAAAAAACGTAGAGACCTCTTAGACCTTATATTGCATAAAAATACTCTAAAAAATAAATCTTTCAGCAAAAATATTCAAAACTAGTAGCCCAACCTGGCTTTGCCCGGGTTGAACAATAATTATCGATCTTAAATTTAGGTAGGTACAATTTATTTTAAAACTTTATGGTATCATATTTTTTCCGTTTTTGTAAGGTTTTAAAATAAATTGATTCTTTGCATTTCCTGACCTAGAGCAACCAACATGCCGATGAACGTTTTTATATAAAAATGGTTACTGTAAGTTGTCGTTAGAGTATAGACATGTGCTGTCGCGGACATTTTTTTAGAACTTTTCAGGAGGAATAATTAAGACATACATTATTTTCGTGCAACTTTAATTATAGACGAAACGCATGCTGTGGAAGCTCTTAAGACCCACGACTTTTTCAGATTTAGATGATAAATATTATCATACATTTTAGCCATAATATACACATTATATAATCGTATAGCCTATGTCCATCTGGAACAATTTACCTTTGAAATGGTGAAAAAGATGTTTAAAATAGGTGCAGTAGTTCCGAAGATTACCTTCGACATATCTACAAACTTAGAAAATTCGCACTCTCTCTTTGTAATATTATTTTTTTCATTCTTCCATTTATTCTTTATTAACTCCTTTTAATTTTTGTGTATAGATTTGATATTAAAAAGATAAAAAGTTTAGGTATAATATCGTATTTGTTGATTCTTTTCAGACAAGATACTTTTAAATCTAGATTAATAAAGTTATTGAGATCCTCTTAAGCATTTTCAGGTCCCTTGAAAAACACAGAGACCTTTTAGACCACATATTCGGGTACAAACCTGTTTAAAAATATTTAATATCCGATACAAATATTAGAAAATTCTCTAAAAATTTGTGTAAACTTGACCTTTCCTTAACTTCTTACTAATATATCAATAAATATTTTATGTGTCTTTCGAAGAATACAAAAAGTTACTTTAACATAATAAAACTTCTTAAAATTTAAATTACTTGAGTCTGATTTCAGGCAAGTTTTTAATGGCTATTTTATTTGTTTGCTAATAAAAATGTTAGTCATGCGCTTTAATTTTTTTTAAATAAATTAAGTCTACGTTACTTACGACATTTGTACATTAATCGTGTTTGTATAAACATGTTAAGTGTAGCAGCAGCTGACAGATGTAATAAATATATTAAAAACTATAGCCAAAGTATAGCCATTCAACGAAAACGCAGCCAGCGTTCTTGGCACTATACCGCAGGGGACTGTATGATAACTTAAGGTTTTAGTTTTACTTTTTCTATTATGGTAATAAATATTGTGTATTTACACACCATTAAAAAATTGTAGTAAAAGAAACAATATGGATAATACGTGTTCATAACACCGTCTCTACCGGCCTGTAATATATTAGGCTTGGGCTTGTCCAAAGTATACTTCCCACGATTGCTATTAACGCTAAACTTGCAAGTGACAATGCTCTTTCAACTTAAATGTTGTTTCGCAGCGTAAGTTTGTGTATAGTAATATTAGATAATAAGAGCAAATTTCTTACAGATGGATTATAACATGAATATTATCTTGAATTTAATAAAAAAAAGTTTGTAATTAGTAGAATGTAGTGATGTAATTTGTAGAGTAAATCACAATTTGAGTGGTGTATGGAATATTACATGTTCAAGGTTCAACAACTATAATGCTGTCCAATGGTTACATTTAAGTCTTCATTCCCTATTTTTTTCACCCTTAGGGATGAAATATTTTTTTCATACTTATATGGGACCACACATGAAGTATTACCTATTTAATGTAATTCGGTTCAGCTGTTTCTGAGAAATCGGTGAACATGTGTTAAAAAAAATATGCGTCGATTATAGAACCCACTCGTTTTTTTAACTTTAATATATTTTTTTATTCTAGTTATAGGACTAATATTATCCTCTGTCAGTGAATTTTAATAATAAGTTTCAAAATATTGTCTCACAATATAATAAATATTATAAAAAATAACAACTAAGTCACGTCCGTAATGCTATTAGTTAGGTTTTTGGCTGAAAACCAACGCTGAGTGAGGATAATTTCTGGCAAAGTTATTTATTGGTCGTTAGTTAATTGTCTACACCAAACCAAAGGTTTTTTAAAAATAATTTTATTAAATAACTTCATGAATTGAAAAAATCGGAAAAGGCAATGTTGTCATAATTTAACGCACAGGGTTTTTCAGCATGTTGTATATTCACTGTGAAGGAAAATTCGCGCAAGAAATAATTTTTCTATTCAAAGCTTAAATACAATCTACCAAGTACATTGTAGAACATCTGCTTAGTCTGTGCCATGTGTAGACTACCTCACCCAGTCACCTAGTGCCTAGGTCGTTGTACTAAGTATCGATGAACCAGCGCTTCACGGGTCGTTAACCTCACCCCCGTACGTGTGTTGACCAGACTGCTTAAGATCTATAATTTTTACTACTTTTGAAATGCAGTAAAATATTAACGACTCCAGTAGAACTGAAAGATTGTTTCAATTCATTAAACTATGTATAAGATGAAAATTAATAGAATAGAATATTTTTTATATAATTTATACTTGCGATTCTTGAAACTTAGTGAAACTCCAGCTTCATTTTTGTGATTTAGATAAACAATTGTACTCGTTTCACAATATTTATTTTGAATTATTAAATTTCTCATATACCTACCCTAATGATGCCGTGAGGTGAAAGTGAGGCGCTACTAGTTGGTTTTTATAATTAGTAATTTAATAATTTATTATAAACATTGTGAAACAAGTAGTGTTATTCCAAATCACAAAAATGAATATTTTTATTATAAGTAATTTTTACTCAAAGTATTTTTTTTTACTTTTACCATTGATTCGGAAAAAAACCCTCTGTCTGAAGAACCAGCTAGAAACCATGGGGGACTTTTTTCAAAGAAAACTTATACAATGAAAACAAGTTTAACAAACTACTTACAAAACTTATTTAAGAAACGCTTGCAAGCTTGGAAGCATTCACCGTATTCCCGGGGGTTAATATCAACCATGTATTTATTTATATTATAATAATAATCATATTTATACTGTTTTTGTTTAATAAAATATTTAAACTTGGTAATCATCATCGTCGTCATCATCATTACAGCCTTTCACAAATCCACTGCTGAACATAGGCCTCCCCAAGTTATGCCACAAAGCACGGTCCTGAGCCACCTGCATCCATCGACTGCCTGCATGTCTTACCAGGTCGTCACTCCATCTAGTGGGGGTCGCTCTACACTTCGGCTACCGGTACGAGGCTGCCACTCGAGAGCCTTTTTTCCCCATCGGTTGTCGGTTCTTCAAGCTATATGGCCGGCCCATTGCTACCTCAGCTTACTAATCCGTTGGGCTATGTCGGTCACTCTGGTTCTACTGCGGATATCCTCATTCTTAATTTTCCTCATAGCCCTCTCCATAGCTCGCTGAGCGACCTTGAGCGTCCTCATACGGCCAGCAGTGAAGGACCACGTCTCAGATCCATAAGTCATCACTGGCAACACGCACTGGCTGTACAATTTCGTTTTCAGGTTTTGAGGTATACCTGACGAGATGTGCCGTAATTTCCCGAACGCTGCCCAGCCGAGTTGAATCCGTCGATTGACCTCTCGGTCGAAGTCGGACTTACCTTGTCGGACTATTTGTCCCAGGTAAACATACTCGTCTACAACTTCGCGCTTAGTGCTCCCAACAACTACCGGCATAGGTGTGATATGGACATTATACATGATCTTTGTTTTTTCCATGTTCATCTTAAGGCCTATCCGTTGGGAGACACTATTGAGGTAATTGAGGATAGTGCTTAGGTCCTCCAGCGATTCTGCCATAAGTACTATATCGTCCGCAAATCGAAGTTGATATTATTGGTAATAGAGTACCTTATATACTTTCAGGGACTATTATAAAAGCATGTACATTGTCTCATAAATGAATTACAGATGATTTCTATATTTACGCGAACAATAAGTCTTGCAGTTGTATGTTTATTAATTCCATTAAATTAAATTAAATCCCAACCCAAGCATACAACTGCAAGACTTCAAAATACTGTAAGTTCATACTGCATAGATCGGAACAAAAATTAATAATTTTTAATCTGGAGGTAACCGTGGTTAACTATGACATTGGGACGTCAAATATCTCAGTCCCCTCCGTGACCATGGGTGCTGTAAAGTACTCGAAACGTCGGGAATATAAAATAAGTTAATATACGCGATAAAATCCGTAAAACTAGTTTTATTTAAATGAATTACTGACTCTGTGGAATCGATAAAAGGTATGTGTTTTGGTACTGGTAAGTGGTATTGTGTATACTAGTTTGTGTTTGTTCCTAATGTAATAGCACATCTGCGCAGGACAGGATTATAGTGCCCGAATGTATGCGGAAGTACAAGTGCACTCTCTATTCCCTCACTCTCATATTCCGATGGGATGGTAAGCTGACACGACCGGAGAGAGTTCAGGGGCAGAACCAACGGCCTCGAGCTTTCCGAAGGGGTGCAATACAGCCAACTTCCAGACTCTGGGCTGGTACTTAGAAGTTTTTGTAAGGAAAACCTAATAACTGATTCTAAACTAACCCGGGATTCGAACCCAGGACCTGAAGATCATCAAGTAGCGTTTACGACCACGAGGCAGTCAAGTCCTTATGTTTACACAGTGTATAATCACTTTTTTTCAATTAATTTTAAGTTTATAAGTACACATATAAGTTTTTACATCATCCTAGAATAAATAGCTGCCAATAAGTAAATTAGTATATGACAAAACGTCAATAACCAACATTTTATTTAATACATAACGTTACATAAGCTCAAAAATCCCTTCTTGACTTACATAAGAAATCGATAGGAGTTGGACCAGTGCCAGGCTATCAAGGACGGTTGGAATTAGGCCCCGCGGTCTTATTCTGGAAGACGAAATTTTGCGATCTCCTTAAGATAGTCCCTGGCCTGAAATTGGAGTCACTTCACAACAAGCACTGTAAGTGCTTAAAAGTAATGTGTTGCGTACTTTATTTTACTTTGAATAAGACACATATTTAATCAGTGTTTTTTATTAATCGATTTACATGATATAAGTTCGACTATATTTTAATGCATGTAACTTTATCTCTAATTCTAGATCTATATTCGCCGCTACGGCTACATCCAATACATCCCATCAAAAGTCCACTGCTGAACATAAGCCTACCCCATTGATTGCCTCATAAGGGGTATTTGGCATAGTTGCCACGCTTGGCAAGCGGGTTGGCAACAGTTTTCTTAATTTTAGTCGTTATTAGGAAGACGATGCTGCCCATCTCCTGATTTGTTTCCCTCTGTCGCCTCTTACGACACCCACGGGATGATATGGGGTAGTGGATATTTTTACACTGCCACTACACGGTAAACTAGATACTCGTACTCGCATATTTCGATTGTGCATAATGCGACAGTAAAAAATAACATTTAAAGAAAAGTGCAAGCCGATTTCAAATAACCAAAAAAATTATATAGTGTAAAAAAAAGTATTATAGCCCCGACTTCAGAATGTGAAATAATTTTTTTTAGTTCTTTGAAGCCTAAAAGCCGGCTTTTTGTCAAAAGCTTTTTAACCCTTCTTCTTTCTTCTTCTTCTTTTCTTTTTTTGTGGCGGATTGGCAAAATTCGCCAATGACGTACTGAGTGGAAGATGACAGCTTATGAGTTTAATTAAAATAAGAGTCTTTGATAATACAAGGATTTAGTTTTCCTCCTAGAATTTAGATAATCTATCTGTTGAATTACCTAGAACAAATGACAAACACATGTGTTAGAATCTTATTAGTATGTTAAAAGTGACGAGGATTAAAAGTTGCATGTTATTAGTTAAAATTACATAAAATTTACACAAAAGGAGTACTTGTATATGTTAAAAGAGAATTAAAATCTATAGGTCGAGGAATATAAGGAGGAAGGTAATCATGAAGGGAGGAGGATAGTTTGGGACAGTTGAAAAAAATTTGGTTTGTGGAACCTTCATCTAAGCCGCATTCACACAATGAGCTATCCCTAACTCTAATTTTTGCCAGATGTGCATGTGTACAAGAATGTCCAATTCTCAATCTACAGATGATTGAAGTTGCATGTTTATTTGCTTTGTTAAATTTAAAAAACCAAGGCTTGGGAGGAATAACCTCTTGGATGGCAGCATAGTGCTTACCCTTAACATTTTTGGATACTTCCCACAATTTATTCCAATTTTCATTTAGTTTCCTTTTAGCTTTTAGCAAAATTAGGTCATGTGAGTAAATTAAATTTTGTAGAATGCCATTAGCAATTGCATTTTAGCGAGTACATCAACTGTTTCGTTCCCATAGATACCACTGTGGTCAGGGATCCAGGCTACTGAAACATGGATTCCTTTAAGATGGCATCTGAGTAGGGTATTTTTTATTTTGAAAATTAGTGGAAATTTATGTTTGTTATGGAATTGATTGGACAAAATAGCTAACAAGCAACTTTTTGAATCTGTGAATAACTGTTTTATTAAGATTATGTGACTCGACATATAACAAAGCTTCACTGATTGCAGTTGCTTCACCAGTAAAAGTGGAGGATAATGAGGGGCATTTAAAGTTAAGAATGATTTTGAACTTAGGAATCCAAACAGCAGCTCCAGTATAGTCTTCATCAGACTGTTTGGAAGCGTCTGTGTACATGACAAGCCAATCTTTAAAGGTTTTTTCTACAATTTCTTTTAATTTTAAATTTGCCATTGGAGAATCCTTTTCTATACCTAGATCTAGATGGATGTCAGGTTGGTAAACAATTGCCTCGTAAGGAACATCAAAGAGTGGATTTATTTCACATTGAAAGCTTGGGTAAGGAAGCTGAAGAAAAATTACAAAACTTTTGAATAAGCAGGGAGAATCCTTATGGGTCCAGAAACGGCCAGATGAGATATACTCTGAAAGAAGATGCAATTTAGGAATTAGGGGATGATTTGAAAGCTGGCAGATCTTAAATAAGAATCTGTCTGAAAGGTATTGCCTTCTCAATCTTCAAAGAGGATCTACGCACTCAACCTGAAGAACATTTATTGGTGAGGATTTCATTGCCCCCGTAATAATGCGAAGGCATTTCGATTGAATTTTGTCCATTACTCTCAGGGATGATTTATTGCAAGGCTCCAAGAGAAAACATCCATAGTCAAGGTGGCTTCGTATTAGAGCATTGTACAGTAATTTCTGAGAAAAAGGATGGGATCCCCACCAAACACCAGACAAAGACCGAAGAATATTTATATTTTTTTCGCATTTTTGTGATATATATTCAATGTGATGACCGAAGGCCAATTGCGAATCGAGGATAACTCCCAAAAATTTAATATTGCCTCTAAATGGAATAGGTTGATTATCATATACAACAGATATATTGGGAACTCGCCTTTGAGGGGCAAAGATCACCACACTGCTTTTGGCCGCAGGTAAGGAGAGGCCATGATTAGTTAACTATTCATGGATGAGTTTAGACGGGAACATGCCACTGTGAAGTTGTCTAAAGAGATGTATAGAGCTAAATCGTCTGCATATTGAAGGGCATTACAAAAAGAATTTACAGAAAGTTCTAAATTATGTGTAGTTATAGATTAAAGGAGAGGACTAAGCACTAAGCCTTGTGGAAGTCCTTTCCATACAGTTTTTGAAGGAAGCAGGAAATTTTGAACATTTATAGATATGGATCTAGAAGAGAGAAAGTTAGAGACATAATTGACTATCCTCACTGGAATGCTCAGATTAAGCATTTTCTGTCTGAGCACAGAAAGAAGCAAATTATCATATGCAGACGAAATATTCAAGAAAACTCCTATGAGAAATTCAGATTTCTATGAGCTTAAGCCTTTTTGGAAACCGAATTGGTTTTTAGGTAAGACATTATTCCTTTCCAAAAACCATTCCAAGCGATTTTTTATTAGATGTTCCAAGATTTTTGCCAAAGTACATGAAAGGGTAATAGGTCGGTAACTGGAAGGGTCATTGCTAGACTTACCTGGTTTGAGAATGGGCAAAATGATTTGGGATTTCCATTCAGCAGGAAGAGCACCAGTAATATAAATATAATTTAAAATGGATAGTAAGACAGTTTTAGTATTCTCACTACTATTAATTATAAACGAATAAGGAATCCCATCAATACCTGGTGAGGAGTCTTTAAGGCCATTGAGAACAGTAAACAATTCCTGAGAAGAAAATGGGGAATCCAATTTATCATGTTTGTGAAGAATGTGTTTGTAAGAAGCAGAATTAAAAATTAGGCATTCATCATGAGATGGGACTGTTTGTGGTGCAAGTTTATTGGAGAATTCATCTATCCATGGGGAAGGATCATTAGAAATTACATTTTCACTGAAAACTGCACAGCGATATTTTTTAACATTTCTCCAGACCAAAGATGGGAGAGTCCTAGGTGACAGTGAGCACCCCTGAAGTATATCCTATTTAATAAAATAAAATTTTCAAAATCGGTCCGTGATTGACTGTATATGACTAACCGATTGATTATATATGAACATAAATTAAAAATACATACAGTCGAACATAGAACCTCCTGTTTTTTGATATCGGCTAAAAAAACTAAAGAAGTAAATTCACAGCCTATATACGTCGCGATGCTGGGCACGTTGGCTAGCATTCTCATTTCTGAGAGATATGGAGCAATTGGTCCACCTCGCTACTCCTGAGCTTGTAGTCCGACTTCACTTGTCTTCAAAATATTTCCCCGCCAGGTTTCTTCACGATGTTTTCCTTCACCGCCGAGTACGTAGTAAATAAGTACTTAAAATTGCCATTAACAATTTCTCTGGTATCGGCGTAGATCAAACCCGGGTCGGTCATGTACCACAGTATTTTTATAGAATAAAATAAAAACAACGAAAGTACTGTTTAGAGATTAAGTTTAATTTCAATTTATTTTCAAATGAGCAAAAGTGTCCAAATGAATGAAGATCTAAACTCATTACTGAAAGCAATCTATAGCAGTATCATCATATTTATCATATTTCATAATCATATTTTCTCTATTAGGATTTAACTCGCGAAAATTAATAACGTAGGGACTGCTAAAAACTACGGTCAACTTTCCATAGAATCTCCCAGCTGTAATAGGATTAACATTTTACACAATATTAATATATTTAATGGAATCAAGCCTTACTTTGCAGAAATACATTATATTAGAGATGTGAGAATTAATTTTCACGCGGCTCTTAGCTAATTAATTTTCACATCTTTACATAAAAATATATAATATTTGGTGATATGACTTCTTTTCTGCCTAGGAGTCCGTCTGGGTAGATACTGCGCTTTTAGCTATTTCTTTCTTCAAACAGCAGGCTTGCACTGCCGAGTTCCGGTTTGAAGAGTAAAGGGAGCAGTATAATTACAGGCTATGAGGCATTCCTTCTTAGTTCTCAGAAGTGACAACGAATCTGTACCCTCCTTTTATGTTTGAAGTTGATTCCAGATGTCCATGGACTGTTATGCATGGATGTTATGGTGTACTGTTAGCTTGGTTTAAGTAAAAAAATATAATTAAAATATGTTGAAGAAATACATCGGCGCATTATAGTCATCGATATGGATTTTCATATTTGCAAACTAACGTGATAATAAAATACCAGCTCAATGCTGCTGTGTTTCGTATGGTGAGTGTAGAGTTAGTGGAAACGAGGCATTCTATCTTGGTCGTCAGGGGTGGCAATGCATCTACATTTTGATTCTTACCAAGGATAAATGTAGATGTCTATGGGCCCAAGGATAAATGTAGATGTCTATGGGCCACAGCATCAATTTACCAACAGGTGAACTATGTGCTCGTTTGTCACCCTTAGAGCGCTTGAGCGTTGAGCTTGTTTCATACAAGCTCTGTTCTACCACTCGGCGAAAACTTGTAGTTACAATGCTAGTTAGAGAGAGAAATAGGTGTGGTCAAGCACTGGCTTATTATAAGTAAAAAAAGTATAGGTAAGTATGTGGTACCTAATCAGACGTAACCATGATGAACCACGTCGGGGTCGCTTCTTTGGCTTTCAAAAAATAGGTGAGATCTCCCGCCGCGTAAGGTGTCTAGCCTGGGGTGCAGCTGTTGCTCCGAGTGGTACTATAGAGCTTATCCTATACACGCAAAATTGTTCGGAAACTTTGATAGCGTGGTTTAGGTTTCAGTTGTTGCTCGGTTCGTTCACGCTATTGTGTTCCTATTGAAGCGCCGCCAAAAATTCCTAGGCAGAAAAACCTGTAACACCTACGCTGCTACACCATAGCTATTGCAGAAGAGACAAGGATTGAAGTAGACCTATACTATACTACAGAGTTAAAATCGGGCTTAGAATAATATAAGCGTTCCCTAAGGAGAGTGCTAAGTCTAACAGTGGACTGCTGCAAGCCAGATGATGATAATAACTGCCTCGTTGGTCTAGTGGTCGTAACCGTCCCCTCCGGACGGGTTTCCGCCTTCTCGTGGCGGGGGGGTTTAGTAACCGTGGCTTGGTCACCCTCGGTGAACAAAGAGGAACCCCTTGGCTGGCCCATGGTGTAGGGCCGGCCCGAGGTGGCTACTCTGAGTGGGCTTGACGAGCCCACTTCGGATGTGTGTCGGTAGGCTGCGGCGAGAGGTGTGCCCTCTCCCCCTACCACTGCAGTCGAGGTGGAGTTGCGGGGGAAGAGGAGTGTAGGTATGGCGATGCGCCACTTGCCCTATCCTCCGCGACTCTGACGGGGCCCCACCGTTGATGTGGTGGTGGTGGGGCTGCCGGGGGAGAGGAGTGTCGGTATTGCGAGGCGCCGCTCTCCCTACGTATCGGAATCGGGGGACCCGTTACGCAGGTAGGGAGTTGGAGGCCTTGAGGGAAGGCGTGCCTTGTGTTGCTGATGCGCCTTGCCTGAGAAGGAGAATATGGAAGAGAAGTCCTCACCCGAGGAAGGGCTGCCATGGGGTGGCCAGAGCTGATCGGGCCGCGGATGTGGGCGAAAGCGTTCCCGTGGCCCTGCCAATATGGGGTGAAGGTGGAACACCATGGGGTTTTAGTCGGTGCGAGTCCGACATAACCCGTCCTTGCCCCCGCGAGGCGGGTATGCGTAGGCATTTCCCCATGTAAAAAAAATGCAGGTGGCAATAATGAACTGTATAATATTTCACTTGTACACGTTACAAAATCGGGAGAATGAATCAATAGCGTTTTAAACTATCTAGTGTTGCTATAGCTGAAACATTTCCATAATTATTGTTATAATAAAATGTTAACAGAAATAGTCTATTTTGACCATGATAAATACTTATGTTTAAAAGTTTCTTAAAAAGGGTTCGAAATCCAGTTTGGGGCAAATCAGTTTTTACGTCAATAAATTCTCAGTAGCAGCTGGAGTCAGGAAGATGGCAGTGTTTACCCATGTGTCTCGAAAAACACGTAAAGCCGTTTGTCCTGCCTGATCTCTCTATGATCGCGTCTGATTACGAGTAGCATACAATCGGACTATGAGAGTGCACCTGTGCTTTCGCAAACACCCGTGCCTAAAACCCTATCCTGCGGAGATGGCTAGTCTCCGTTAAGTTTTGCCGCCGTGACTGAAATTCGGTGTGGAGGACATAATTATTAATAATAATACGCGGAAGACGTTAACCTCTTTTATTTAGAGAGAACTTTCCAACACGCTTTATATTTAATCCATACTATAACTATCTTTTTTTATTCGTTAGCGTGATTTTCTTAAGGTCTTTTTTAGAAGAGAGGGCAAATGAGTATGGGGCTTACCCAATGGTAAGTGATTAGTGCCGCCCATGAACAATACCAGGAGAATTACAGGGGAGTTACCGGTCTGACATATTTTTAAAACCTGCCGTGTCATTTGATAATTACTTAAATGTCTTTGTTTGATAATTAACACGGTGTTTTTTTTTAATTTTCTTCATTTGTCTTTCTCTATCTCTATGTGGCATAAGAGAATTCATTACCGTGAGTACCGAAAATGAGTGACTTGGGTTATTTAAATTCTAAGTTCAAGTCCTGGGTCAAGTTCAAGTTTTACATATAAGATGATATGAAGTAGATGGTGATATAAACATTTCTTATCAATAACAGATGGATAATAAATATCCAGAAGTAGGCACTTCTAGAGCGCGAGACGTCTGGTACTGTAATCGCTCATCCATCTGCCAATTGTAGCAATTTAAAAAATCTCCCTGCTGGATGTATTCTGTCCCCAGTCCAGTAGTGGACTTAAACATTTAAACGTGGGGGGAGATATCACGATCGAAGTTCTTATTTCGCTAACACAAAATAAGTTAAGGGGTTACGACAAAATACGTAGTCTTCACTACTTTTCAAGAATGATTAGAGTTTTTAATTAAATCTTCCATACAATTTACATTAATATTATAGCTTGACATTGCGAAAGTTTAGCCATTACTAAATTAGAAAATTAGCATATCCGCGTTTAACTAGAGTACTTTAAAGTACTTAGTCTTTTCATAAAATATCACAAAGTTTTCAAATAAAAAAGTTTCGAGCGGGAGTACTGGAGCGATATATTTCTTCTACAATAACTCTTTTGTTTGCATCTAAGCTGTAACATCATTTTATATCTCGGAACAAGTCAGTCAATTTGTAAGAATTATATATGTAAGAGAGATGTCCGTATTCACATGTTGGATTCGGCAAAATTTATCGTCAATGACGTTTTCGAAATAGCTGAACTATTGCCAAGAAAGTGTTGTTTATATTAAACGATGGATGGCGAAAATAAATAAATTGAGACTTTTTTAGTTATCGGCAAATAAAAGTTATTTCGTTATGTCATATCCTTTTTTACAGAATAAGGGCATGTAAATAGATGTTTATAAATAATTCATCTTATTCTCAATTCCCGAAGTTCACTTGTAGTATTTGAGTAATCATAAGAAGTTAATAGAATCAGGCGTTACTTTGCGGAAATTCATTATATTAAAGTTGTAAATATTTACTTTGCCAATATCCGCTTAATAAAATAAAATGATGTGTCTTACCTAGTTTGAAGAGCACCTCCCGCCCTCCCTCAATTGTGTGTACTATCCCCGTGACCACTAATCCCAGCAATACTGCTCCCAACACCACTACACTAGGAAATATCACCACCGTCGATAATACGACACGTGTTTCGCTTTTAAACGAGACATCCTCAGGTGAAATAGACTCTGCGGTGGCTGACCGCTAAGATTTAATAAGATATTCACATCATTTTCTGATAAATCAGATTATAGATAAATTAAACTGATTAATTTTTGACACCTATAATATCGCCATTATTTTAAAAAAATAGTTAAAAATTCATTCGGCTCGCTCAATTATGAATGTTTGTGTCGGCTTTGTCAATTTTAAGTGTAATTAATATATGAATGTATGTTTGACCGGACTGAATAAATTCCTGATTTTTTATAGATTAAGGATGACAAATGAAAACACAGTCCACCTGATGGTAAGAGAATACTGTGGCCCATAGACATCTACATTTATCATCAGTTAAGATTCAGATTGCAGATGTGTTCAGCCACCACTGATGTTGGAATCTGCCCTGCCGTGAAGCATGTGGACTCACGCGAGCCCAAACGTGATCGTTATGCATATTTGAAAGTCCTGACCTCGTGAATGTTGCCTCGTCCGTCCAAAGAACATAGTTTACGTAATTAGGGTTTTCCTCTAACTGCCTGAGGTACCACTCGCAGAATCGCAGTTCAGTGGGGGGTCTACCATCGATAAAGCACACACTACGGTGGCTGGCCGCTCACTTAGCGGTCAGCCACCGTAGAGTCTACTACATCTGAAGATGCCTCGTGTAGAGGCGAAACACGTGTCGTATTGTCATCGGTGGTGTGTCTTTCCTAGCGTAGTGGTGGTGGGAGTGGTGGTGCTGGGATTAGTGGTGACGAGGATAGTGCACGCAATTGAGGGAGGGCGGGAGGTGCTCTTCAAACTAAGACACATCATTTTATTTTATTAAGCGGATATTGGCGAAGTAAATATTTACAACTTTAATCATAAGAAATCATTACAAAAACTAGATCCTCAAATCAAACAAAGTCAAATATTTGCAAATATTCAAAAAAAAAGTGTTATCAAAAAAACTTCAAATATGTATGCTATTTTAAGAGAAAAATTTGTTCAACAAACATTAATGTATATATGAAATGGTTTTTGTTCCCCAGTGGCCACCTTCCGTCGTTAATAATATAGGACGAGCCATCTACGTAGCCATCTACGAAGAGCTACGCAGTTTCGTCTACGAGAAAAGTTTGCAATAGTAAATTCAACAGGCTTTTAGTTTCATTCTACCAATTTAAATAAAATAATGTTTTATGATTTGATGTAAACAAAATTTTACAACTAGTGCGTGCTACCAGTAATGACATATGGATCTTAGTCGTGGTTCTTCACCACTGGCCGTATGAGGAAGCGAGAGGACGCTGAGCGAGCTATGGAAAGGGCTATGCTCGGAATTTCTCTGCGTGATAGACTTACAAATGAGAACATTCACAGTAGAACCAGAGTAACTAAAGTTAGTTCCACTTCGAGGCTAAGTAGCCCAGCGGATGAGTAAGTCGAAGTGGCAATGGGCCGGCCATATAGCTCAAAGAACCGACGACCGATGGGGAACAAAGGTTCTCGAGTGCAGTCTCGTACCGGTAAGCGAATTATAGGGTGGCCCCACACTAGATGGAGTGATGACCTGGTAAGAGATGAGGAAAATCTATGAATGCAGGTGGCTCAGGATCGTGCTTTGTGGCATTCTTTGGTGGAGGCCTATGTTCACCTGTGAATGTATTAATGAATGACTCCGTTACCGTTACTGCCTATTAAAGTCTGTTAACATTGGCCTCTCCCATAGATCGCCTCATAGGGGGGATATTTGCCATAGTTGCCACGCTTGGCAAGCAGTTTGGCAACCGCAGTATCTTTATTTTTAGTCGTTATTAGGAAGAGGCTGCTGCCCCTCTCCTGATTTGTTTCCCTCTATCGCCTCTTACGACACCCAAGGGATGATATTGGGTAATGGATATTTTTACACCGCCACTACACGGTAATGACACAATTTTTCTGCAACATAAGATCGTTTCAATTCATTATACAAGCGAGTTGAATATTACATTATTAGATACTATTCTATATTCTAGAATATATGGCTTGAGGGGTATATACGAGTATAAGTTGTCACCTCGATGTTTATTCGTCTGTCACAGACGTTTTTCTCTGAAAGTGTACCCACGTAGATATTTATAATTTGGCATAGAAGTGAAATGCGATAACTCTACACGAATTGGGGAGCACGACTGCACACGTGTGAATTTTTTATGTATTTATGACTAGTTGGCTAGTCAAATTCCGATTCCAAAAAAGGAGTAGGTTCTCAATTCGACTGTATTTTTGTTATGTGTTTACATCTGAACTTTTTTCCAGGTGAACCGATTTTGATGATTACGATTATTTGAAAGCTGATGCTTCTCATATGGTTTACATATATAAATTTGATCAAGATCTGATCATTAGTGTTTTGAGTTATCCTTAATTAATTTAAAAAATGTGGCAAGTCTAAATGGGGAACTATCCATTATTTGGTATGGTAATAATGCTATTTACTAAATTGATTATACTTCAGGGGTAGTCCGGTATAAATTTAAAGAAAATATTCCATCGCTAATTCCATAAATAGGGGTTGAAAATTTTAATGTAACTATTAGGACAACATTCTAGTTGTTATCTCTTGAAGTCAGTTTGTACTTTTATCAAATGTAAATTATATTTTATTGTATTAAAAAGTATACTATTATAATGGTTTCCACCGGTTTATCGGTTGTTCTAGTACTAGCGAACCGACCCGTCTTTATCTGACTAGAATCTATTAATATAACGTTATTTAGATTGACAATAATCATCAAAGAGCATTCGCTATATTAAGTTTTTGCATTTCTCAAAAAAATTTGCAAGTTTTTCGAATAAAATATAGCCTTTATTATTCCTGACATTGCTCTCTATCTGTTCGTGAAGTTTTATTGCAATCGGTTCAGTCATTCCGAAGAGTAGCCCGGACAGATAGAGACTGATAGATAGATAGACAGACAGACAAAAATTTTAAAAATGGTTTGTCATATCTTAATAATGTGCAAAGAACCCCCTTAGCTTAATTAATAAAACGCAGTTCTCATCACGAGGTTACAGACTGACATTTAATTTTTTGATATGTATAAATTTGAATATAATTTCGATTTTTTTGGACCGATGCCACTTAGGGACTTTCAAGGAAAGAATATCTTTTATAAACGAACTGCAACTGGTGTTGAGCTGATTAAATATATTTTCAATGCATGGGAGAATTCACAGGATGCTTTGGGTATATTCTGTGACCTATCCAAAGCCTTCGATTGTGTTCACCATGAAACATTAATCAGGAAACTACAGCACTACGGTGTAAGAAGTAATGCTCTTAAATTAATTGTTTCATATTTAAGTAACAGAACTCAAAAAGTTGTCATTAATAGTATGAGCTCTTCCGGGTCGATAGTACAAATGGGCGTGCCTCAAGGCTCAATTCTCGGCCCCTTTCTGTTTCTTGTATATATTAATGACTTACCTTACACTTACATACGTGTAGGGCGTCCCCCCACTAGATGGAGTGACGACCTGGTAAGACACGCAGGAAGTCAATGGATGCAGGTGGCTCGGGACCGTGCTTTGTGGCATTCCGTGGGGGAGGCCTATGTTCAGCAGTGGACTTGTGAAGGGCTGTAATGATGAACCTTACATAGTAGGGGATAACCATAATATAGTATTATTTGCTGATGACACTTCATTAATTTTCAAATTAAAACGACAATTATTAAAATATGACGAAGTAAATAATGCTATATCTAAATTAGTAAATTGGTTTAATGTTAATAACTTGCATTTAAATAGCACTAAAACGAAATGTATGAAGTTCATGACTCCAAATGTCAGACAATTAAATACTAATGTAATTTTAAATGGGGAGGAACTGAGTCTTGTCGATACCACCATTTTTCTTGGAATAACACTAGACGCGAAGCTTCAATGGAGCCCCCATATATCAAAGTTAGCAAGCAGACTTAGTTCTGCAGCATATGCTGTAAAAAAGATTAGAAATCTTACCAGTGTGGAAACAGCTAGACTTGTTTACTTTAGCTATTTCCATAGCATAATGTCGTATGGTATTTTGCTATGGGGACACGCAACTGACACTGAAATCATATTTGTTTTACAGAAGAGTGCCATAAGAGCAATCTATGATTTAAAACCTAAAGAGTCGCTCAGACAAAAATTTAAGGAAATTAATATATTAACTTTGGCCTCTCAATACATTTATGAAAATGTAATGTACGTACACAAAAATAAAGTAGTTATACAAAATAAGTGATATTCATTCTGTAAATACTAGGAACAAACACAAGCTAGTAGTACCAGTTACTCGACTTCACCGAGTCAGTAATTCATTCTTGGGGCGATGTATACGATTTTACAACAAAATCCCAGAAAATATACAAAATTCGACCTGCTCAAAATTCAAAAACTTTATTAAACATAGTTTGTATAAAAGGGTTATTATAATGTTAAGGAATTTATGGATGATAATAACCCTGGGAATGAGGTGTTCTGCCAGGCTGTTTCTAATTTGTTTTGTGTGGTTAATTGTGTAATATACATGATTGTAAGCTGTTATTTAAAAAAAAAGTCCCGCTGGGTTTCTTGCTGGTTCTTCCCAGGACAGAGGTTTTTTTTCGAACCAGTGGTAATTAGACATAAGAGTGACTTTCAATAAGTATTATTTATAATCTATATTGAATAAAAAAGTTTCTGTTTCTGTTTCCGTACCTGCCATTCCCCTGGTGTTGCAGATGTTCATGGACGACGGTGATCGCTTACCATTAGGTGAGCCGTATTTTCGTGTTGCATTCTCTTCCAAAAAAAATATACAAGAATATGCTTTAATTACTACGAGTCTATTTTATTTATTACGTTACTGAACTATTTTTGCCTGCAATTAAAAAAGAAGAAGGTTTTTAATTCGACTGCATGTTCTTTTTTATTGCATTTTACGCGATATCTTCGTCAATTTTAAACTGTTTTTTATGTTAATATTTTTATTAAATGGGTGAACTGAAATGAACTACATTTCATTGGCGGTATGACATACATTTCAAGAATAAATTAGACCGCTTAATGTAGATAGGGGCATGCAATTTTAAATGTTGACTTTGGAATATTATGCATGTTTAACTTTTGATATTATATATATATATATATAGACACTACACGCCGCCACTACACGCGAGATATATATATGTGTGTGTAAGATAAGTTCACTAAAAAGAGGCCGACTTCAAACAACTACAAAGAACAATATAAATTCCACATAATAGCTTCTGAAGCCGGGGCTTAAATACTGCTTTACACAATACCTTAGCACTATAACCTATGCCTTTTAAATTTTATTAAGTCTTATTTTTGTCAAGCATATCTCGAGAACCGCTAATATTGTGGTTGTTTTTTATAAGTCCTTTGCCTCTGTTAAATTTAAACGTAGGGCTAACTATTTTGTACTAACTCATATAAATGTATGTACTTTAAGTATTCTTAAATTGAATATTTTCATTTTTTCAATTATTACAGCCTATCGAGTGTGTTTGCCATAGTTGCCACACTTGGCAGGCGAGTTGGTAATCGCAGTTTATAATAATATTGAGTTGAGTGATATCAGAAAGATGCCGCTGCCCATTTTCTGTTTTATCGCCTCTATTGCCTCTTACAACACCGACGAAATTATATTATGGGTAGTGGAGTTTCTTAGCTGCCACTACACGCGAGATATATGTGAATATATTTCAAATATATCTCCAGTTTAATCGTGTGTATCGTAGATATATCCAAATTTAAAAGAATGTCTTTTCAGTCGAATTTAAATTCAAACCATGGCATGCAGATCTGACCGTGACGTCACGTTAATATTTTGTTAGACGTTATCTAAACGGAAAGTATATGAAATAACGTTTTGTCAGTACCTTGCCAACCCTCCTCGAACAGAGATAATGTCCGCTGCAAAGAAATTCTACGTTAAATGACCTTATTTTGCTTATACATTACCTCTTTAAAATTATAACAGTATAGTACGCTCTACGTTCTCAAATTTTTCATCTTATAGGAATATCATATCGTGTAGTGGCTATTCTATATCATCCTGTGGATGTCGTAAGAAGCGACAGAGGGAAACAAATCAGGAGATGAGCAGCAGCGCCTTCCTAATAACGACTAAAATAGAAATAAAACTGAGGTTTGTCAACCAGCTTGCCAAGCGTAGCAATTACGGCATATATCCCCCCTATGAAGCAATCTATGGGGGAGACCTGTATTCAGCAGTGGATTTTAATAGGCTGTAACGGTAACGGTAGTAATATTAGATATAAAGAAGCAGAATACTGCGTTTTGTATGGTGATTGAAAAACCGAAATCCTTTTTTCAATTTTATCGAGGCATTAATTTTTAGTCTTCATGGTTGATAACACATCTGCATTTAGAATATTTAAATACGGAGCGCGTTCTATAGACATTTAAATTAGAGATTAAAGTATTAAATTGCCGTTTTAATGGAATAGCACTTTGAATTCAAATTAAAACCTGCTTGGCCCAAGATTCTTAACTAAGCGGAGCTCATCCATAAAAAAATGATGGTAACTATTTGTTGGTCATTTTGAGATCCGGTATATCGATAACAGCAAATGTCTATTGTAACTTATTGTTGTTTATTTGTCTAATGTAACTTTATTTGTAACTTCGAACAATGATGGCGCAAGTCTCAGAGAAACAACCGCCATTATTGCTCCATGACAACTCACTCACAATGCTCGACATACCGTTTAACATTCTGATCAAACTGAATTTTTTTACGTAGTAGAGCCATGCTGCAGACATATTATGGTTGTAGCACAAATGGGTTGGCTCGACAGGATTAGAGCCACGCTCTCACAGAATAATAGCGTGAAATAGCTGCGTTTGCTGTGTTTCGTATGGTGTGAGTGTAGAGAACCGGACACCCAGTTCAAACCAGTTTCCCAGTTTTAACAGTGGTAGAGTCGCTGCAGCTTCTGCTGTAGCACGGATGGGCCGACTCGAACCGGGGAGGTACAACGACCTCACAGAATACCAGCATAAAGTAGAATATTTGCTTTTGCATTTTGCTTGGTTAGTGCCCAAACCCCCCCTCCCATAACATGGAAGCGGCATTCAATAAGAAAAGACTACCCTAGGAGGGTACCAACACCCCTGGTAATGGAGAATCCCTAACTGAGCGTCCACGGTCAAACTACCCTCTTCTTCCTGAGCGTGGGTGCTCAGGCTGCCCCGCGTATCCTGGGGGTTGTAATCCCACTATAGCGAGCGATAAAACCATGGCGACCCCTACCACGCTATCCGTGGACTTCTGCAACATCAGGGGATTTCACTCGAAACTTAACGCCGTCCACTAGCATTTAGAGACGGCGAAGCCGGCCTTGCTCTTTTTGACCGAGACGCAGGTGTCCTCTCTGGCTGATACTTCGTACCTGTCCTACCCGGGGTACAAAGTAGAAGACTTCTTTGTGCCCCGAGCTGGAGTTTGCGTATACGTCAGAGAGGACATCTGTTCTCGACACTAGACAGCGACGACCATCCCCGCGTCTACGGGTGTCTTTATAGGTCCCATAGCGATAATGCTGACATAGGCCGCCTCATCGACCACGTCCAAATGGCTACAGATTTCTTGCTACAACAGACCCCAACCGTAGAGGTAGTGATACTTGGCAATTTTAACGCCCACCACGCCGAATGGCTCGGTTCACGTTTAACCGATTATGCGGGGAGATCTGTTTATAACTTTGCCTTGGCATATGGTCTGACACAACTGGTTATTTCACCCACGCAGATTCCAGATGTGGAGGATCATACACCTTCCCTGTAGGACCCTCTGCTGATCCCTCATCCGGACGGATATCAGAATTTCCGTCGACGCCCCTCTCGGCTCTTAGGACCATTGTCTTGTCCGGAGTGTGGTGCCACTCACGCTCCCCTTGCAGTTGCGTTCTGCAGGATGCCGCCGTGTTTGGCATTACAGGTCGGCGGATTGGTACGGAATGCGGACTTTCTTTGCATTCTACCCTTGGGTGCAGGTTTGCTTCTTGCCGGATGATCCCAGCACTGTTGCTGACTCTATCACTGATGTGGTGCTACAAGGAATGGAACTATCTATTCCATCGTCTGTAGTAGCCATTGGAGGCAATCTCAGGCTTGGTTTGGTCACTCCTGTAAGACTGCATTACGCAGTAAGCAGGAGTGTTATCAGGCTTGGGCTGACGCTTTGGCGGCTCGGGATCTTAACACCAGCATGCTTAAAAAGAAGTATAACTTCGCCTACAGGTCCTTCAAAAGGGTTATTACCAAGGCTAAGTATGAGCACATTGGCAGAATTGGTCACAAATTAGTTCGACTTCCTTCGGGAACCCGTGCATTCTGGTCTCTCGCCAAGGTTGTCCAAGGAAATTTCTGTAAGTCATTACTACCATCTCTGCACAGGGAGGACGACTCACTGGCCCACGCCGCAAAAGAGAAAGCCGACCTTTTAGGCTCCCTTTTTGCGTCCAACTCGACTCTCGATGACGGGGGAACACACTGCCGACCATCCCGTAATGTGAGTGCTTTATGCCTTATGTGCGATTCACACAGTGTTCAGTACGCAAAGCACAATTATGCTAAGGACGTGCGCTCCAGAGTTGGCACCAGTTCTAACGCGTCTTTTCCGGTACTCCTACGCCTTAGGCGTTGTCCAGAATTCATGGAAGACAGCTTTGTGCTATGCGCCCGATCCCTAAAAAAGGTAATCGCTCTGATCCGTCCAACTACAGGCCTATAGTCATCACCTCCTTGTTCTCGACAATAATGGATTCCATTATTAACATGCAGTACCTTGAGGAGCACCAGCTGATTAGTGACCGCCAGTACAGTTTCCGTCTGGTGATCTTCTTGTTTACCTAACACACAGATGGGCGCAGGCGATCGAGTCCAAGGGGGAGGCTTTGGCCGTTATTTTGGACATAGCGAAGGCCTTCAATAGGGTCTGGCACAAAGCGCTTCTTTCGAAGCTCTCTTCCTATGGGCTTCCCGAGAAAATGTGCAATTGGATCACCAGTTTTCTGGCTGATCGGAGCATCAAGGTCGTAGTAGGCGGTGAATGCTCCGATTACAAGCCTATTAACGCTGGTGCTCGACTAGGCTGCGTGCTATCACCAACGCTGTTTCTTCTGCATATCAATTATATGTTGTAAACATGTAACATTCATTGCTATGTGGATGACGGCACTGGTGATGCTCTATACACCAGCCGTGCCAATATTTCTTGGAAATACTTCGCCGAGTACCGGAACAAACTTGTGTCTGAAGTCGAGTCTTGCTGAACAAAGTCTCGGATTGGGGGCGACTAAATCTAGTCCAGTTTAATCCTCAGAAGACACAAGTTTGCACGTTTACTGCTAATAAGAACCCCTTTGTCGTATCTCCTTACTTTCAAGGCACTCTCCTTGTTGCCTCAGCCAGTATCGAAATCCTCGGCGTTGACATATCGAGTGACGTGCAGTTTCGTGGTCACTTTGGAAGAGAAGGCCAAAGTGGCCTCTAAAAAGCTTGGTGTGCTCAGCAGAGCGGGACAGTATTTCATGCCGGGACATCGCCTGCAAATTTACAAGGTGCAGGTTGTTCCCATCTCTGGCCTGGCGCTCCCCAGTGCCAGCTCCTTCCACTTGACCGCATCCAGCGCAGAGCGGCTCGAATCGTCAACGACCGAGTCCTTTCCGATCGGCTCGATTCACTGGCGCTGCGAAGAGACCTTGCATCCCATTGCATTTTCTTTTTCATTTACCTTGGGGAGTGCTGTGAGGAATTGTTCGAATTAATCCCAGCCACC
Source organism: Parnassius orleans (assembly GCA_029286625.1). Lineage (NCBI taxonomy): Eukaryota > Metazoa > Arthropoda > Insecta > Lepidoptera > Papilionidae > Parnassius > Parnassius orleans. The sequence goes on from JAGSMP010000028.1 coordinate 2,259,910, forward strand.
AAATTTCACAAATTCATCGTTTTTTCATCGCGGCAAAACCTCCGATACCATCCACACCATCTGGATGCTTGGTGTTCCACCACTGTACGTTTCACTAGGAGTTTTCATCCGCGTACGACCTCTCTGTGGAATAGCTTACCACCGGCGATTTTTCCGGACCGATACGACTTAGGGACCTTCAAGAAAAGAGCTTACCCCTTTCTAAAGGGCCGGCAACGCACCTGCGATTCCCCTGGTAAAAAAACCCTTTTTACTGGAAACGAGGCATTCCATCTTAGTACACTTTGATTCTTAATCGAGGATTGATGTAGATGTTTATGTTTATGGTGTGCTCGTTGGTCAACCTTATTCTTAAAAAAACTGATTAGGTACTATTTTTGCCGCAATTTGGACAATGATGTGTTTTACCTAATTTAAAGAGCTCCTCCCGCCCTCCCTTCATTGCGTTCACTATCCCCGTCACCTCCAATCGCAACAACACTACACTAGGAAAGACACGCCACCATCAAAATACGACATGTGTTTCGCCTCTAATCAAGGCATCATCAGGAGAAATAGACTCTGACCGCTAATTTAATCTTAACGGTCAGCCATCGCCAAGTCTACTCCGCCCGATTCTATTCATTATCTTAACTATTATATTTAATTTATATTATTCAACGTTAATATCTTAACTAAATTCAGCAACTAAACTATATTTGCGTTATGTGTGTTGCGTCTTACGTGATTACAATTTGAATATTTCATATCAGCCTCAGTACTCCCGCGAGACAGTGTCAATACAACGTCAAACAATTTTGCGTGTGTAAATAATTTGGATAGTTTTCGAAAGCTGCTTTATAATTAATTTCATTTGTTTGAAATTTAATGTTCAATAACATTTAATCAAAAATTATACGCTAGCAAAAGAATAAACAATAATGTTTGTTTAAGTTCAACATTTTGGCAAAAGCAATTAAATATTTCGTTTTGATGTGTGTTGTGTGATCTTGGACGAGTTAGTAGGTAAAATTACCTATGCGTCTGAGCTACTTATCGACATGGTAGACATGTACAAGAATATGTCACAAATCAAATATCAAACAGTTCTTTTATAGAATAAGGGTGACAAACAAGCACACAGCCCACCTAATTGTAAATGGAAGCTGTGTCCCATAGATATCTACAACTATCCTCGATTAAGAATCAAAATGCAGATGCATTATCGCCCCTTAGAACTAAGAAGGAATGTCTCGTTTATAGTAAAAAGAGTTCGCTCCGTTCACTCACCACACGAAACACAGAAGCATTAAGCTGCTATTTTACGCTGATATTCTTTGGGAGCGTTGCCCTTCCCCGGTCGAGCTTACCCATTTGTGCTGAAATTATGATATGGCTGCAGCGTGACTTTACTACGTTGTAGATAACCTAAACAATTATTGTCTCATAGTTATTACTGTATAACGCCAGCCTATTGTAATTTTTGGTATTTAGGATATATTTTTTTTATTTAAGGTATTTTACTAGACATCGTTTAAATACGCACGTGAATAAGCGGCATAATGTAATAGCATTATGCCGCTTAATCACAGGTACAATAGACATTTGTATGCTCAGTTCCTAATGGAGTCGATAATTTATAGTATTTTATGACCACAAACCGCTGGTCATAAAATGATAAATGGATACTTGTAGTCTATAAACATCTTAATACATCTAAATGCAAAAATGCGTTGTCACCTCTGAAGAGATTATATGGAATGCATCGTTACCAATAAAAAAGTTTCCGGTTCTAATGACCATACGAAACAACAGCATTGATTACATGTTGATGTTTTTTTGACGAATATAAAATAAGTTATTACCGTTACCGTTATCGTTACAGCATATTAAAGTCCACTGCTAAATATAGGCCTCCCCCATATATTGCCTCATAGGGGGGTTATTTGCCATAGTTGTCAAGCTTGGCAAGCCGGTTGGCAACCGCAGTTTTTTATTTATAGTCGTTTTTAGGAAGATGCTGCTGCCCATCTCCTGATTTGTTTCCCTCTGTCGCCTCTTACGCAACCCAAGGGATGATAATATGGGGTAGTGGATATTGTTACACCGCCACTATACAGTCAATAAGTTATTAAACGCGATAAAATTCGTAAACATTAGTTTAATTCAGCATTTTGCTACTATTATAAGCAAATTAATTGCTGACTCACAATGTGCTTGCCCATGAATAAAAGCATCGTGAGGAGTCGAGCAAAAATTAGAGTAGGAGTTGAATAGAAATATAATATAATATAATTTTAGCTGTAAATAACTGGGAATAACAAATTGAAAGCTGCGAGATCTGTCGACAAATAAACACACAGTCCACCCGATGATAAGTGGATGCTGTGGCCTATAGACATCTACATCTATCCTGGATTAAGAATCAATATGCAGAAGCGTTGTCGCCCCTGAGGACTAAGATGGATTGCCTCGTTTCCAGTAAAAAAGGTCTACGTTTCTCTACACTCACCAAACGAGATACTTACACCGCCACTACAAGATTAGGAAGAAGACTATGTAACGAAATCGAAGTAATAAAATGCTGATGTTAATAAAGTATTCTAATATACCTTTATATCATGAAGATTCCTACTTTAAAATTTAATTGTAGAAAATTAAGATGGAGAGACGCGACGTAAACTATTTTTTATCCATTACTGCAAGAAAATTGTGTCACAGCGTCGCTGTGAACCAGACTTGGAAGTTCAGATTTTTATACCAGATAAATTGGGTATATATATTTCAACTACAAAAAGGTGGAGGTTTCCAATTCGACTGTGTGTTGTGTTATTATGTTGTAAGAGTATGTAATAATAATATAATAAATGTATTATTTATTTGTTAGAATATGGTACACTTAAGTTGTAACAAAATAATTCAGATCCTAAATATTCTGCCGTTGCACAAATATTTTCAGACAGATTATGTTAGAATATAATAGAAAACCAAGACATTAATTATTACAGCATATAAATATACTTACAGCTATACTTATGGAAACTAAATAGCATCTATATAAAAACAAAACTGTCAATCAATTAATTGATAATATTTATATTTGTATTTAGTTATTTGTATGTTACGCAATATCCTGGTCAATAATTGTAAACCGTTTTTGTTGATTCTTTTTTTAATTAAAAGGTTAAACTTTAGGGGTAGTCCCATATAAGTTTTTTTTTTTTAATGTAACTATTTAGACGATATTTTAGTAGTTAGAGCTTGTGATATTTCTTAGTGCGATGAACACGAAACACAAAAAAATATTTTATTAATAAAATAATATAAGTTAACTTTAAAAATAACTATGCTTATACATAGAGTAGCTATAGAAGAATTAAAGCCTCGGCTACAGATGCGGTTAGGTGGAAATTATTTTATTATTTTTAGGGTTTTGAAGTAGGCTTTAAATTTTTATTAAGTTTAATTTATAAATTCCCATTAATAATTTACGAATTGGTAATTTTACAGTCACAAAAATAAAATAAAGTAAAGTGTCATACAAAAATTGAGATTTTTTTTACATAGATTATAGACTTAGAACCTTCCCAAAGTTTTCAGACTTAAAATATCCGACGAGAGATAGCTTCTAGAGCTACGACAAAGCGAAGTTGCCCGGGACTACGATAACCCATTCGCCTACGAAGCGATAGCTTATGTTTTTTTGTAAATTATAATGACAATCAAACTTACTGAAGTGACAATTAAACTTAACGTTGGCTGCAGGTGTCCAAGTTCCATCAGGTGGACTGTATTATATACTGTGATTGTCTGATTAGTTTTCTTAAAATGGAAGAGACCCACTAACGTGAGATTTTACAGATTATATAGAATAATTATGAACAAATATATTTATTTAAATCACATAACGATAAAAGACTTTTAAGAAACACACACAGGCTCACGGAAGAGATGTTAAACAATTTCATAAGCCGTGAAAAACGTTTCTACGCTACAAAAATATCATTCGTGTTTTTGTCAACAACATAAGAGGGTTGGTTTTAATTAAAATGTTCGCACGTAATTGAACAAGGATGTTCCCACATTATCAACGCTAATCCAAAAAGACTGTCTGTTTGATATCCTGTTAAGGGCTTTATTTCTATCTTTCTATCTCTTTCTTATTAAGGAAATTAAATACATACGAGTATTTACTTAACTAATATTTGCTCTGGGCGGATTTTGATTTACTAAATTTATTCTTACGTAAGGATATATTTTTTGAGTAAGGGTAATAAATGAGAAAACAGAACTTATGGTAAGTAGATGCTTTTGCTCATAGACACCTACATACGAGGGGCGGCGGCGTCCGCGGCCCGAGGTACTTAGCAATGACTCATTATCTCACTTGTGTTAGCATTAATTAAGTCAGACACCCTTGGCAGTATAAATATAACCTTATTTCAATAATAACGTAGGAAAAACGTCATCATGTCAGCTGATTCGTCAAATTTCAGTATTGAATACCGCTCTGTAAAAAACTACTTTGTAAAGAAAGGAAATACGCCGAAAAAAAATATTGAAGACATGTCATCAGTTTTTCAGGAATCTGCGCCTTCAATAAATGGGCCCGCTTATTTCAACAACGACGAGACCGCCCAGGAGCGGGAAACACGTTAACAGCTATCTCGTCGCTCAAATGAAATTAAAATAAATTACTCATACATATCTTTAATTTAATGCCTTAGACCGCGGACTTATCAACTGCCCCTCGTATATCATCATTAAGAATCAAAATGCAGGTGTCGACTGAAATGTAATGCGTCGTTACCAGTTAAAAGTCTCTTCGGTTCTTGTCGTCCGTAAAGATGGGTGTCCCTCAGGGCTCGATTCTTGGCCCATTCCTATTTTTATTGTATATTAATGACTTACCTTCCCTTTTAGGGGATAATCATGATATAGTATTATTTTCTGATGATACTTCCTTGATTTTTAAACTTAAACGTCTATCATTTAAATTGACGAAGTGAATAATGCTATATCAAAATTGGTGCATTGGTTTAACGTTAATAATCTGCATTTAAACGACAATAAAACTAAATGTATTAAATTTACAACAACGAATGTTAAAAATCTGAATGTGTTTTTAAATGTGGAAGAACTGAGCCCTGTTGAATCCTCTGTTTTTCTTGGCATCACTCTCGACGCAAAGCTTCAGTGGGGCCCCCATATATCCAAACTAGCAAGCAGACTAAGCTCTGCAGCTTATGCTGTAAAAAAGATTAGAGATCTCACTAGTGTCGAGACAGCTAGATTGGTTTATTTCAGTTATTTCCATAGCATAATGTCTTATGGGATTTTGCTATGGGGAAATGCGGCTGATTTAGAAACTATTTTTGTTTTGCAGAAGAGGGCCATAAGAGCTATTTACAACCTTAAACCGAGAGATTCTCTTAGAGAAAAATTTAAAGAAATAAATATATTAAATTTGGCCTCTCAGTATGTTTACTAAAATTTAATGTATGTTCACAAAAACAAAGGTAGTTTTAGTAAAAAAAGTGATATACACTCTGTAAACACTAGGAACAAACACAAGCTGGTGATACCAGTCTCTCGACTCCACAGAGTCAGTAATTCATTCTTGGGGCAATGTATACGCTATTACAACAAAGTCCCAGAAAATATACAAGGTATCTCAATTACCAAGTTTAAATATTTTATTAAACATAAACTTTATAAAAAGGGTAATTATAATATAAATGAATACATGGTTGATAATAACCCCTGGGAATGAGGTGGTCGCTTCCAAGCTGTTTCTAAAATAAATTTTGTAAACAGTTTGTAATCATTTATATTGTAAAATTTATTTAAAAAAAAGTCCCCCTGGGTTTCTTGCTGGTTCTTCCCAGGACAGAGAATTTTTTTCGAACCACTGGTAAAGTAAAAAAGTGACTTTCAATAAGAATTACTTGTAATCAATATTGAATAAAAATTATTCTATTCACTTTACAAAACACAGCAGCATTTGTTCTCAAGTCTGGGTGACCAATTATTTATTTATTTAAACTTCATACAATATGATGTATAGGCGCACTTAATGCCTGAGACATTCTATACCAGTCAACCTTTGGGTGATGCAGAGATAAAAATATGAAGTAGGTGTGTGAAACGCTAAAAGACAAGAATGTAAATTAAAGTATATAAATATAAAACAAAATAATACATACATATACCCATACATAAACTTACAAATCAAAAATTATTTAATACATGCATATATAAATTATGTATTTAAATAAATTATGTATTTAAATAAATTATGTATTACATAAAAATAATAAATTACATACATTTTTTAATTATATATTTATATAAATACATAAATAAATACTACTAATGAGATTATTCTGCCAGATTATTTAAGTAATGTTCGCGAACTTTCTTCTTGAATGCATAACGATTATTAGCCGTTCAAGAGGAGAACAGACTGTACAGTGAAGGAAGAATGCAGGAAGCCAGATTTATGAGAGTGGCACTTTAGTAAAAGGTTGTTTGAAGAACGCAGGTTTCTGTCATGGCTAGAGCAAAGGTACTGAAAATGAGAAGTTAAGTAAAAGGGGGGAGTAGGAGACATCAGAATGGAGTATAGGGTTGTGAGTGCGCGCATACTTCGTCGCTGATGAATGGGAAGCCACTTAAGTTGAGAACGATAAGTAGACACATGGTCATACATACGAAAATTGACAATGAATCGAATGCAGTTATTAAGAAGACGATCATATTAGTCAAGAAGGTCTACATTCAGGTCAAAATAACACACATCACCGTAATCAATCAGGGGAAGAATTAAGGATTGCACAATTAATGCTCTGGTCCCGGATGGAAGAAAGTTTTTCAAGCGGTAAAGAGCCCGCAAGGTATCGGTGACTTTCTGGCTAACATTTGCCACTTGGGCATGCCAGCTCAAAGTGTAATCAATGTTTAAGCCAAGATCCTTAACAGAAGAACATAACTCCAAAACAGAGCCGTTGAAAATGATCGGGGGTAGAGCTGTAGTGTCTACCTTTTTAATTGTGCGATGGCTACCTAGTATTATTGTCTGACACTTGGATGGATTAACAGCTGTTATTCCATCCAAATGTCACAGGTTTGGTTTAACTAAACCGAACCTATCAGACCTGCTCTTAATATTCTCTAGATCCCTGTTGACCATATCCACCGCTTCGGACACAAAATCAACATTCACCTGTGGGTACAACTGTAGGTCATCGGCATATAGATGATACGCATACTGAAGGTTGTGGGTGATAAGATTAATAAATACTGAAAATAAAAATGGAGACAGAATACCGCCTTTATGTCACACCAGCTTGATGCAGACTCATCAATACGGACCGATTGCTGACGTCCCCGAAGATAAGTTGAGAACCAATCCAGTGCTTCGGAAAAAATCATGGCATAGGAAAGGATAGAAAGTAGGATGTCATGACTGATGGTATTGAAGGCGTTCGAAAAGTCAAACAAAGCCAGTACAGTGACTTTGTCCTCCATGCCCACGCTAATATCACCAGTGACCTGGAGCAGAAACAGTGCTGTGACCGGGCCAGAACGGAAGCCAGACTGAAAAGAGCTTAATAAATTGTTCGTATAAATAAACAGAGGTAGTTGCCTACGTACACAGACTTCAAGTACTTTGGAAATGATTGAATTTATCTCAGTACTACATAAAATTAATTTTTCATTATATTTTCTCAAAAGCAGGTACATTTGTGTACTATTATTAAGAAATAACGATAGATATCAAGTTGTAAACTTACTGTTGAAATGAGTAATGCTGGGGATTATTCCTTTTGGAACAATCACATCCTGGTACGGAACAAGAAACCATCGTATTATAGATACAAGATACAGATACAAGACTGAATTATAGTGACAACTAGTAACTTTATACACATAAGAGTTACTAGTTGTCCTATAAATAAATTGCCGAAATGTATTCGCTCACTAATGACTGGGCCGTTATGTACCGGTAGCAAATATGTGGTTAGTCACGCTGACAGGTTCACTCGCTTTCTCTTTCTAACACACGAAAGTCCCGTATGGCGTGGTAGCTCTCTTTTACTCATAAGCCCAATCTATGGAGTTTAATACTATATCTATGGATAGCACCTTATCTAGAAAGCACCAGTATTCACAGTACAAAAATGGCGGCGATTATGACGTCACATATTTCCCTATAGGAAAGAAAGAATGGATATAGGTCTGAAGTGACTGGGTAAAGTCAGATTGGAAATTTCAGCAAGGGAATAACGTAGGCCATGCGCCACAGTGACGGGAAAACTCCGGAATCTAGGGAGAAGTTTATGATATGGGAAATAACTGGAAGAATATGATCATATGGTGGCTGATATTATCGCAGCCCACAGCGTTTGACTTAATGGAAAGGATTATCTTTTTTAATTTCATCCGAAGTAACTGGAGAAAAAAGAAAGGGATCGACATTTAAATAATCAACAGTATGAGACTTGGTTTGGTGATCCACAGGAGTATGAGAAACAAAATGACTGTTAATATCATCCAAACCAAGTGTCCCCTGAAACTCAAAACGAGGCTGTTTACCGATTCCGAGAGTCCTAAGAAACTTCCAAATATCGGCAAAGGAAGAGGAAATTATGTTACCAAGAATATATCGGCGTTTAGCGTTGCGTATCATCTGATTACACCGATTCCTAGCAGCTTTATAGAAGTTCCATCTCTCATCACTCCGCTCTTTTCCAAAGCGTTGAAAAGCCCGGTCCCTACGCCTCATGGCTATGCAAACACCTCTCGTCATCCATGGAGCGGGTGGTCGCTTGACTTTCACCCTCTTGACTAGAGCATGTACATCATAAAGCTTGAGCTCTCTACCCCATTTTAATTTAGCCGCATCTAAACACAACTCTTCTAAATCCTTGCGAACAAAACATCGCATGTGCTAGATTTTAGGCAGAAATTTAGGAAGTTTTAGGACATAAGAAAGGAAAATGGTGTCATGATGGGAGAAGCCAGAAGCAAGGTGTTGAGCATGGGAGGACACGAGGGTAGGAGAAGATGTAAGGATTAAGTCGAGCCAAATTTACACGTGGTAGAGCCATGCTGCAACTATATTAATTGTATAGTTGTAGCACGAATGGGTCGGCTCGGCCGGGGAAGGACCATGCTCTCACAGAATACCAGCGTAAAATAGCACCTTAATGTTGCTGTGTTTCGTATGGTAAGTGTAGAGTACCGGAGACCCTTTTTACTGGAAAAGAGAAATTCCATCTTAGTCCTCACGGCTGACAACGCATCTGCATTTTGATTCGCAAACGGGGATAGATGTAGATGTCTATGGGCCACAGCAACCACTTACCATCAGGTGGACTGTGTGCTCGCTTGTCACCCTTATCCTATAAAAAAAAAGTTATTCCCGTTAATGTTGTGATGAGTGGCTTGTAACGGAAGGATGTGGAGACCAAATGACTCGACAAAATGAAGGAGTTTAGAAGAACGGGGTGAGGTGGGAAACAAGAGGTCAGTATTGAAGTCGCCCATAATGATATGATGCGTGTATTCCGACCCTAAAGATTCCAGAGTCGTTTCGAGACTGGAGAAGTAATCAACAGAAGGGGGACAATAAACAACACCGATAACCAGTTTTGTTCCCTTTACACATACCTCGAGAAACAGAAAGTCGGCAGAGGCGGAATAGGAGGGTGAGGAGGAAGCTAGGATTTTATAAAAAAGTCACAGCGGACATACAAAGCAACATCACTTCCTCTTCTGTCCACACGATCATTGCGTATCAGTGTAAAGCCAGAGAGAGGATAAGTGGTCGAAAGAAGATGAGGTTTGAACGAACTCTCAGAAATCAAAACGGCATGAACGTTAGCATTCGAGAAAGCTTCAATTAGGTCGCTGTAGTGACTGGGTATGCTTTGTGCATTGACATGACACACGTTTAACGAAGAGTGCGCCTGATTAAACGTATGCCGCACGAAATCGCCAAACGTATCAGTTGTAGAACAAAACTATTGTTATTAGGCGATGTGACAGATTCATTGGTAGAAAAAAAAAGAATCTTCGTCAGAAGCCATTAATATAAAAATAATGCAATAAATATAATATAATATAAAATGTTTGCAATAATTAATAAACTATAAAAATATATCCGATTAAAAAAATGTGCAACTCTGCTATCTCTGCACCACCCGCAGCTGGCACACACACACATTGGCGGAATGTTTACTATACAAATAGACATATAATAAAATAAACTTAAGAAAAAGCTCGAAATACCTAATTAATACTCAAAATTAAAAATAATAGATAATGCAAATTACAAAGAAAATTTCTGAGCGAATTATCTTCAAGTGTCAAATTGACAAGCTTAACAACTAATCTATCTTAGTGAGTTCGACAATAAAAATTTTATAGTTAGTTGGCTATTACCTATTATATATTACCTCAAAAAGCTTATATATACATATTACCTCAAAAAGTTAATACTAACAATGACAAACATTGTTCAAGTTATATCTTAAGCAAATAGTTTAAAATACTAGTAGGTCAATGATAATACACATAAAAAAATTAAAACAAAAAGAAAGCAATGTTAATTGAGTCTGACAGTAATTGCAGATTTGTTAATTTAATACCAGATAAAGTTTAATACTACCAAATGAACTATCAAGTGTAGTTACGATAAAAACCACAAGATAAAATATAGAAACAACAATAAGCAGAAAGTAAGAAGAACATACCTAAGACTAAAAATATATAAAATGAAAATAAAATAAGCCTTTAGACTAAAAACATAGGTACTCAAAAATAAGAACATATTATTATGAAAAAAATACAGATATCATTGACTTATGAGGAAAACTTATCATAAAAATTAAAAATCTTTGAATTTTGATCAGCAGCTATTATTTCCGAGACTTAGAATTCAAGCCCGATACTCCCTCATTACTGGTGATGCTTTTACCTCCACCTGAAGATATCGTTGCTGCCTTAGGATATTTCAGTGTAAGAGAGTTCAGCTCATCCATTGTGGTTATCTTGTACCTGGTCCCATTAGCAGCTTTAACTACTATTATGCCAAAAACAGTATGTCGTGCCTTTGTAAGAAACTCTTTCACTGAGACAGAAGATTCTTTAAGCCGGGATTTGGCCCTCCACACAGATAATCTGGATTCAACACTAGCAAACCTTACAAGGGTTGGCCGATGATGGTCTTTATTGGCTACTCCAATCCCATGACAAGCACGAATAAAAGTTTCTGTTATGTCACTCAGTTTCACCTTGTGGATTGTGTTTAGTACAGCAGCCTTGCAATCCTTCTTATCCACTTCGGCAATTCCCAAGAAAATGAGAGCCTTATGTCGTTGTCTGGTCTCAATGACTTCAACCATGCGGAAGCACTCATTAATTTGCTTGCGAAGCAGACCTAGCATGGAGAACATGAGTTCTCGGAAGGTCTGGAACTCCTTTGCCACTTTTGCAACTGTATAATTTGCAAACTTTGCTTCCAGTTCGGACATTCTCTTAGAGAAGCATTCCTCCAGGCTATTTTGTGCTGTTTTGATCTCCTCAATTTGAGACATTGTATAGTGCCCAATAAAGTAACAATGTGTTAATAAAACTCAAATAAGTAATGTTAGTGTGACGTGCTGGCAAGTGGTGTATTTAATAAGAATCAAATCACATATACACTGTTGAATTTAAGTGCTGTATATTTATGCTCTCAAGCACTCAAAAATGATATGATTTACAGTAAATTATTGTTTTAATTAATTTAAAATAAGATCTCAAAACGTAAATATGTGTTAACTTTTTATTCACCTACCGCCGAAAAAAAGTTAATTGCATTACCATTTATTTTCATAAATCATTCCATTACAGTCTATAAAAGTTCACTGTTGAATATAGGCCTCCCACATAGAGTGCCCCATAGGGAGATTTACCCATATTTGCCACGCTTGTGAGGCGGGTTGGCTACCGTAGTTCTTTCGTGTTTTTTTTTTTCAAGAATATGCTGTTGTCCATTCCCTATTTCAGTTTCCCTCTGTCGCCTCTGACGATACCCACGGGACGATATGGGGTTGTGAATATTCTTACACCGCGACTACACCGTTGATGATATATTATTATATAATTGTTATTTATTTATTTATTATTTTATAATACGCTTTTGCAATTATACAAATTATTAAATATAATTTATAGCTACAGTTTTTATGTCAATTTCATAAGTAATATTTGCTTTTGGGGTTTTAGGACTCACAAAACGTCAATAATAAATTTAAAATAGTAGGCCTCTTATACAGGGTTATTTTTCAAAGAGTAGCCAAATTTTATATTTAAGTTCAAATATATAAATAATGATATACCGAAATTACAGTTTTTGAAAATATGAGTAAATAAGGCTTCCACTTTTATTTAAAATTGTCCCAAGCTAAATGTGATATATGGGCAACAACTACGCGTACGCGAGCTATTGTGTGTGTGATTCAATTCGTTTCCGTTTCTCAACTTTTTGCCTACTACTTGCTTTCTTAGTGACACGCTTACTACTAATGTATAAGTTAATAACTGCACGACGCGTATTATGATTCCAATTTTCCCTTCACATTTTTAACGGGCTTAGGATAGTCATAATAAATACAATTAAAAAAATATTTTCGCTTATCAACGACGAAATTACGTGGTGCATATATATAATTTATGCACCACGTAAATATTCATTGCTTAAAATGTAATTCCGCACTATTTCATAGTTGCATAGTATTTGTGGTTTGAATATTTTCGTTCCGTCATTGGTGGTAGCGCAGCGACACTATTACTTCCTAAAATTTTAAAATAGGACACTTGTACATAATGAGGTCACGGTCAACAATGTCAGCTGTCGGCCGGACGGGCGGATGACGGTAGATACCTAACGATGTAACGGTTAACTTAATAGAAGGCCGCGGGAAGACGTACGACAAGGTAGAGGACTACGCTCTTACAGAATACCAGCGTCAAATAGAAGCTCAATGCTGCTGTGGTTCGTATAATGATTGTAGAGAACCGGAGACTCTTTTACCACAAACGTGACATTCAATCTTTGTCCTTAGGAGTGACAACGCATCTGCATTTTGATTCTTAATCGAGGCTAGATGTAGATGTCTATAGGTTACAGCATCCACTTACCATCAGATGGACTGTGTATTCGTTTGTCACCATTATTCTGTAATAAAAAAGTCTCGAGCTTGAGGCGATGCATCAGCAACACGCGTCATGATAACGCTGGACCAGGGTCCAGTCCACCGAAACCACCTCCGCGTCGTCATTGAGCCGTCGATGAAGGTTTCCGACGTGGCGACAAATATACTCTTCATTATCGGCAAGGTCGCTCAAAGTTTAGTAGGCAGCTTTGTTTTTGGTCCATGTATCCTCGATTAAGAATCAAAATGCAGATGCGTTGTCACCCTGAGGACTAAGATGGAATGCCTCGTTTCCAGTAATAACGATCTCCGGTTTTCTACACTCATCATAAAAAAAAACACAGCAGCATTAATCTGCAATTTTACACTTGTATTCTGTGAGAGCCTGGTCCTCTCCTGTCGAGTCGACCCATTCGTGCTACAACCATAACAGAGCTGTAGCATGGCTATACCACGTGTAAAATGCTGCAGCCATAATAAAGCAACAGCCTGGTTTTAAGTCTAACTCTAAGAATTTGGCAAAATCATCAGTAAAACCATTTCGTTGCTGGCTGTATAAAAAAAGTAATGAAACACAATTGTTATGAAAGACTAATGGACTATAAAATATGATATAAAGAAATTAAGGCATTACGAAATAAGATATTATTCTTTTCCTTCATTCCTTTTCACTTTTTATGGTGGCTTCTGCTGCCTAAATCAAGTTTATTGTACTATAACCTAATTACAGACAAATTTCATTTTCTTAACATTAAGATATTAAAGAATGAGGTTATGTGTAACTACTAATATGGTGTCATTTTTAAATTGCCTTTCACTTCGCTTGTCGCAATTTCATTTTGTTTATTTTTACAATGTTTAAAGTACAAATTTATTGAAATTATGATGAAGTCTAATGAAGACAGCTTAAAAACTTATGTTTTATTTTAAAATTACACAACAAAATTCGTGAAGCTGATTTCATGTTTTAACATTTTAAAGTTTAAAGATATTTAATTAGAGCAACATCTCTAATTAGGTAAATACCTTTAAACTTCAAGAGGTTAACGGACCAACGCAACGTCAAGAGGTTATTGTTAAAAAATATATGGTCGATATTTAGCTTGCTCCATTATTTTCGCAATTAATCATTACGCAATTAATAAAGCAGCATTTTTACGCTATTAATAAAACAGCGTAACCTACTACACAACGTAGCGAAATTACAATTTGACCGTATCGCAATACGGACCGGCCACAATCACACATTGAGATAAACGTTTCAAGTTCTATTTTATTATTATTTATCTTCTGACTTTTGACTTCGTCGTGGGTCTAGTGGTCGTAACCACGACTGCTGATCACGAGGTCCCAGGTTCGAATTCCGAGTTGAGACAAAATAAGTTATGGGGTTTCTCTGTCAAGAAATTCGCAGTAACAGCCCGGTGTCATGAAGTTAGCGGTGTTTTACCCTGTGTCTCGGAAAGCATGTAAAGCCGTTGGTCCTGTGCCAGATCTATCTTGTCATGTTGGACTGCAGTCCCATTGGTCTCTGAGAGTGAGGTAATAAGGAATGCACCTGTGCCTGCGCTCAAACTCGTGCACTATAATCCTACGCTGTGCAGATTGCTAGTGTCGATCGAGACCATGACTTAAGTGCGGTCTGGTGTGTATTATTATAATTATTACTATGTATCTCTTATCTTATCTACCCACTATCGCTGTCATAAAAATGAAAAAAGGGAAAAAGATAACAGTTTATACGTGGTAAAGCCATGTTGCAGCTATATTATGGTTGTAGCACGAATGGGTCGGCTCGACCGGAGATGGACCACGCTCTCATAGTAAAATAGCAGCCTTTATGCTGCTGTGTGTGTGTGGTGAGTGTAGAGAATCAAATACCCTTTTTACTAGATATGAGGCGTTGTTGTGAGAATTATGACTAACAAATCAATCACTTTTCATCAAGCTTTGCTACATGTTTTTCCTGTAAAATGGATATCTTTTTCTAAAATCGACTTGCCGCAATGCTCTTCCCAATCTTATCCTGCTATCGACGAGAAAATGAAATCCATATTTAAGTAGCGGAGCGTAAGGTTGCTGTTTGCCTGCATACTAAATGGGCTACCGTTTTCACTAACATACATTTGGATCTCTGTACTAGTTTTATATGTAGCAATCACTGGTTTTGTTATTTTGTTACAGTGAAACACGACGGGTTTGGTATGGTTAATCGAAAAGCTAAAGGATAATAATATAAGAATACTTTTTTGTTGTTTTTAGTTTTTTTTTTAATACATAACATGTGTAAGAAATAAAATGGTGGAACGAAAATTGGCATAGTTGGCACAATAAAATAAAGAATACTTAAACAACATACATTGATCATTACCCGTGATAATACCAGATAGAATACTATGTCATGAAATTATTGTATTGTCATCGCTTCTTAATCTGCAAAATTTCAGTCTATCCATACGTCTGGAAGTGGGTAAAGAATTACAAAGTTACATAATATTCATACATCATAGATACATGCAGGGCAATCTTATATAAAACGCGTAAAAAAGATTCACAAATGAAATTATCAGATCACCATGCTGCAGCTATATTATGCTCGTAGCAAGAATAGGTCGGCTCAACCATGATTCTGTGAGAGCATAGACCTTATGCTATTGCAGAATCATCACCATTACAGCCCTTCACAAGTCCACTGCTGAACATAGGCCTCCCCCAAAGAATGCCAAAAAGCACGATCCTGAGTCACCTGTATCCATCGACTTCGTGCATGTTTTACCAGGTCGTCACTCCACCTAGTGAGGAGCCGTACCACACTTCGCCTACCGGTAAGAGGCTGCCATTTAAAAACCTTCCCCTTCCCCATTGGTTGTCGGTTCTTCGAGCTATACCCGTCCCATTGCCACTTCAGCTTAATAATCCATTGAGCTATGTCGGTTAATCTGGTTCTACTGCGGATTTCCGTTATTATCCGCAGGAGCGACCTTGAGCTTCCTCATACGACCAATAGTGAAGGACCATGTCTCAGATCCATGTCATCACTGGCAAAACGCACTGGTTGTACAATCTCATTATCAAGTTTTGAGGTATAGGTATAAGATTTGTCGTAATTTCCCGAACGCTGCCCGGCCGAGTTGAATCCGTATTGACCTCCCGTCGAAGTTGGACTTACCTTGTCGGACAATTTGTCTCAGGCAAACATACTCCTCAACAACTTCGACGTTAGTGCTCTCAACAACTACCGGCATAGGTGTGACATGGACGTTACACATGATCTTTGTTTTGTCCATGTTCATCTTAAGACCTATCCGTTGAGAGGCATTATTGAGGTTATTAAGCATAGCGCTTAAGTCCTCCAGCGATTCTTCCATAAGAAATATGTCGTCGGTAAATCGAAGGTGAGTGATGTACTTGCCATTGACGTAAATACCTTATAAATTACTTCATAATATCCTTTCCACTCCAGTAGCTTGAAAACATCTTCCAATGCAGCGTCATACTGTCTTACATCTCTCTGCAGTTGGATAGGTTTCCTACTCTGGTTCTGTACTCGGATAGCCATCGTAGTCCTACTGTCAGACAGTCAATTTAACACCGCGGAAGGGACTGCAGAACCGCCCAAATTTCGACGGAATCAAAGGCTTTTTCATAATCCACATACGCAAGACATAGTGGCAGATTGTACTCAATTTTTCTGTACAATTTGTTCGAAGGGTATGTATTTGTCTATGATGCTAAAGCCTTTTTGGAAACGGACTTGTTCGGGAGGCTGGAAGTCGTCGAGTCTGCGTGCGAGACGATTCGTAATGACTCTCGAAAAATACACTTAGACGCGGCTTAGAAGCGAAAGCAGTTTGTAGTTCTTCAAGAAAGGATTATCGCCTTTCTTGAAGAACAGGACCACCGCATTATTTAAAGATCTGTCTGTTCAGTTGCCTGTATGCTGTCATATCTGCTTCATTTCTCTTCTGACAGCCATGAGATTAAGAGTGTGATCGGAGAGTTTTTGGGTTCTTCTGCGACGGGTCTTGCAGACCTTAGCTCCGACCTTAGGGACGGTTTCCACGAGCTTGTCATTCATATCTTCCACTGCATTGCAGTCTTTTAGGTACTGAAAACGGTTTGGTAACACGAGCTGAAAGTTTAGGGACTTTGGATTAGAGCACGTGGGGGACGGAACGTTGAATTCATTAGACGTAACCTCTCCAACTTAACGTATAGGTTCAGTGTGCCTCTCACCATTCCGTAATTGATTCCAGTTTTCACCCTCGCGACACTGAGATATCAGAGACATCACTGGACAGTTGCCGTCTGGTAGTTATAATGAAGTCAACCTTACTTTTTGTCGAACCGTTGGGCCAGGACCACTTTCTGTGGGGCCGCTTTTGAAAGAAAGTCTCCATGAAGTCGTCCAGCTGCTGGCCCCTTGGGTTCCGTTGCCCCATTCCGTATTTCCAAACCTTCAGCTCACCATTTTCTCTTGTGCCTAGTTTTGCGTCGACGTCTCCCATTAACACCGTATAGTGAGTTTTGGAGGAATGCATGGCTCTAGAAATATCCTTATACATTTCCTTCAACTCCTTATCTGATGTGCCGAGGTTGGTGCGTAAACCTGTATGACCTTTACAAATACCGTTCGGTGATTCTGAGTATAAGTTACGCAACTCTCGTTAACATACTCTCAATCTTTACAACGATTTTATCGAGAGACTTGTAGATGATAACTTCGACACCTCCTTGGGACAGATGGTCGATGGTCGCCGTGTCCTCCCCCTTTTTTCGGACCTCAGATAATCCTATAATATGGGCTATTATAGGATTCAGCGCAACTTGTCTATCTCTTCTTCCAGTTCCAGGATCTTCTCGTCAGTCCTCAGGGTGTGTGCGTTATCTGTTGCCATGTCGAGTTGGCCATGGGGGGTATATTTTCATAGTTGTCACGCTTGGCGAGCGGGTTGGCAACCGCAGCTCTTGTATTGTTATTTTGCTGTTATCAGAAAGATGCTGCTACCCATCTCCTGCCTCAGTTTCGCTCTGTCACCTCTAACAACACCCACGGGGGTAGGTGTAGGGTCTACCCTACATGGTCTCACAGAATACTAGCGTGAAATTGCAGGTTAATGCTGCTGTGTTCCGTATGGTGAGTGTAGAGTACCGGAGAACCTTTTTTTAATGGAAACAAGGCATTCCATCTTAATTATTAGGAGTGAAAACGCATCTGCATTTTAATTCATAATCGAAGATAAATGTAGATGTTTAAGGACCACACTATCCACATACCATCAGGTGGACTGTGTGTTGGCTTGTCACCCTTATTGTATAAAAAAAATAGTCATGAAATTGTTGTATTATCATCAGTTTTTAATACACCTACAAAATTTCAGATTATTTAGACGTCTGGAAGTGGGTGCAGACTAAATTACAAATTCCACCATATTCTTACATACATAGATACATACAATTCAATATATAAAGCGGGTAAAAAGAAGATACACTAATTAAATGGTCAGGCAAGTTAATGTCTAAATGAAGCTTGTTTTGCGGATACGAGGGTGTCACTTGAGAGTCGTTAGACCTCAACGAACCTATTTGTTCCATTAACTTAAATGTAAATATTACATCTATGTTATAATGTATATTTTACGAAATGTAATGAAATATCTGTTTTTACGTAAGTAATTAAAATTTCCGCAACGTAGGATTTCAACGTAAGTAATTAAAAGTAAAGTTCTTCTCAGCTAAAACGTAGGATTTCAACGTAAGTAATTAAAAGTAAAGTTATTCTCTAGGATCGTGGTTATATCCCAGTCGAGCCGACCCATTCGTGCTACAACCATAATATAGCTGCAGCGTGGTTCTACCGCGTATAAAACGTGTTCTTCCTGTTCAATGTTACCACGTGTTCTTTCTCATCTTTAATGAAAAATTTTTCCACAATGTTTTTATTGATAATCTAGGCATGTTATAATTTTTGTCGCTTCTCATTAGCAGCTGTTCGTTCAAACTTGCAGTGGAAATAAAATCCAAATTTTAGGAAGAGAACGGGGTCGCTATTTATATGCAAAATAAATTGGCATCGTCTTGACCTACTTATAACCTGGATTTTACCCGTCGGCCCAAATGTTCAATATTACCTCAAGCTTTATGTAAACGAACTATATTGATCTTTATCATATTGCAATAAAGTTAAAATTACCATGTTGGTATAGAAATGTTTCCCTACAGAAATAAAAGTTTGTTTACGCCACACTTGTACATTTTACTTGTTGATAAAATGGGTCCTTTCTGAGCAATTCAGCGTTAATTAATTAAACGGAATGATTTAGTGGATGCCATTTAATATATAAAATACCTTTGGATGTTTTAATACATGTGTTTAGTGTTATGAAACGAAATTTTACCGGTTTGTATAATATATCACGCGACTGTGTAATTATGTGCAATAAAAATAAGTTAATTATTATTCAGTTTAGAAAAAAAAACAATTTATTAATTAAAAATTAAATCAAGCAACAAAATTCGCGTCGCATCGCGTGTAATTATTGCACATAATTATACGCGACTGTGTAATTATATGCAATAAAAATACGTTAATTATTATTCAGTTTAGAAACAAAAACAATATAATAATTAAAAATTAAATCAATCAACAAAAATAAAGGATTTATGAAACTAGTCATGTCTAAGAGTAAGCTAGTCAAGAGGTCAGGAGGGCCTGAGTCACTCAGGCTAAACTACTCGCAACTAAGCTAATTAATTTTGAAACTTTAAATATTACTTTACGATGTAATCTACATCTACCACTGCAATGTTAATATGTTTTGTTTTTTCCTTCCTTTGCTAATATAACAATAATGTACTGCAGACCAAATTTCGGTCACGGTCTGTGTAGGACAGTGTACGTTCCCTTATCCATCACTCTCATAGTCCGATGGGGCAGCAATCCGACTGAACTGGAGAAAAATAAAGTCCAATTGCTTTACGTGCTTTCCGAGGCAAGGGGCTGAAACACCGACAAATTTCTATCTTTGGGCAGCTACCGAGGTTTTCTTGACAGAAAAACCCAATAACCGATTTTTGAACGGACTTGGACCTGGCACCACTGAAGACCAAAAAAAATGTAAAAGAATTATGCCCTAAATTATTTCTAGAAAATATATTTCTATCTCTTACTTTTTTCGGGATTTTATGGGATCGCATAAATTATTTATGGTTGCTGCTATATTATGGTTGCAGAACAGAATACCAGCGTCAAATAGCAGCTTAATGCTGCTTTGCTTAGTATGGTGAGTACAGAGAACCGGAGACCTTGTTACTGGTAATGAGGCATTCCATCTTAGTCCTCAGGGGTGACAACGCATCTACATTTTGAACACAGATAGATATATGTGTCTATGAGCAACAGTTTCCACCTACCATCAGGTGACTGAATACTTGTTTATCACCCTTATCATTAATAGAATAGGAAATCCATTATATTAAAGATGTTAAAAATTAATGAGCTTAAATTCGCGTAATAAAATAAAATGATGTGTATTACCTAGTTTGAACAGCAACTCCCGCCCTCGCTCAATTGCGTGCACTATCCCCGTCACCACTAATCCCAGCACTGCTACTCCCAACACCACTACACTAGGAAAATCACCACCGTCGATAATACGACACGTGTTTCGCCTTTAAACGAGACATCCTCAGGTGAAATAGACTCTGCGGTGGCTGACCGCTAAGATTTAATAAGATATTCACATCATTTTCTGATAAATTAGATTATAGATAAATTAAACTGATTAATTTTTGACATCTATAATATCGCCATTATTTAAAAAAAATGGTTAAAAATTCATTCGGCTCTATAATATAACTATGCATTTTATACGCAGTATAAAATGCATAGTTATATTATAAAAATATGTTATAAAATAGTTATATTATAAAAATATGTTATAAAAATATGGTGCAAATATTGCATAGTTAAAATAGTTATAAATTTCACAAAATAATTCATAATATTTTCTTTGTTTCAGGTAATTCACCATTTATTCAATAATAAAGCATAAGGTGGCGGCGGCATAAGAGAACCCACTATCACATATGTATTATCATCACGTGGGTGTTGTTAGAGGTGACAGACGAACTACTCCAAATAATCAAAAAAACTACGCTTGCCAACCCGCCTACCATGCGTTGCAATTTTGTCAATTGAGGCAAGCATTTAGTAGAGGCATATGTTCAGTGTAAGTTGATAGGCTGTAATGATGACGGTGATAAAGTGATTTACAGATGGGCTTTCACGGCGATATTATGATTATGACAAAACAAATTCAGCAATATTTGAAGATTGCCTGGTAAGTATGAGTTAGGTCTTTGTTTCATGGAACAGATTATAGTGATAATGATATTATATATTTATTATTATTTATATTACTATAGCATTCTTTATATGTGTATAAAGAATGATAATTTGTGAATTTCATTTGACGAAAGCACAGAACCACACCTACAGCATATAGCAAATAGCAATATTATAAATAGCTAATAAATTATAAACTTAAATCAACAACTGTATTTACTTAGATTTCTTATATTTACACCCTAGACATGGAATAAAATTACTAACTACTTTGAACTACTACTAAATACTTTGCAACTGTGCTCGAGACTGGTTAGATTGGTACTAACCATATTGGTGTCACCAATTTACATCTTAGTATGACTTTCCATTGAACAAAAGCTGCTAGTTGGCATTTTGCAGTACCGGCACATATATGGCAGCAATAGTAACTAAACAACTATCCCTTTGTGAAGTACCGCCGCTGCTTTAGCCCTGGACTCAATGAACTGTCCAATGTTCAGGTTCGAGGAAACGTCAACCTCAGTAACTGAAGGCGGTCGATTTAACGTTTTGGTCACGTGAATAAACGTTGATCTATGTCTTTTCATTTTATATTTCTCTATAAGCGTTAACGATTTTAGAGAGTCAACCTGACATACTCCAAAGAGCAGACAAGCAAACAAAGGACGCATTCGGAAGAAATAGAAGGGGTGATTATACATATGCGAAAGGCCTAAGAATTTCGAGTTTGGTGGTGAAAATGAAAAATGTTTTATTAACAGAAACAAATAAAAAATAGCTAATATCTGTTAGTTTTCTCACAAGGCAAGCTTGTATCAAGGAAACCTGAGACCGAAGTTCATTTAGCGTTATTGTATCCTACCAGACAGATTGTATTAAAATGTTCTGTTGTGACTTATTGCTTAGAATTGATATACAAGGTCGGGGAAAAAGTTTCTTCGTATTTTATATGTCACTACCTACAAGATGGCAACAAGTTATCGAACAAAATGGCGCATATATATTATAATTAAATGTAATTAATCAATGAAAAAAAATGTATTGAATTTATATAATACTGTTGCTGTAGAAATCTTGGGATTTTTGATTAAAAAAATGCGACAAGTAGTTTTGATAGACTAACTCTATTGATGTTAACCTAACACTACCCAAAGAATCCTGAACAGACCGAAACAGGTGAAAATCTGAGGGTGCAAGGTCAGGACTATATGGTAGATGCGTTAACACTTCCCAACCAAGCTCTCTCAATTTTTGCTGAGCGGCCAAATATGTGTGTGGTCTTGCGTTATCATGATGAAAGACGACTCCTTTTCTGTTGATCAATTCCGGCCGTTTTTTCTCAATTTCTTGTTTGAGTTTTATTAGTTGTTGGCAGTAGAGATCCGAATCGATGGTTTTGCCCGGCGGTAAAATCTTATAATAAACGATGCTCTTCCAATACACACAGCATCACCTTATTGCGTGTTAATCCGGGTTTCGCTACAGTCTGTGGAGCTTGATTACCCTTTGACCATGATCTTTTTCGCACGTTCTTGTCGTAGGTGATCCACTTTTCATCACCAGTGATCAATCTTTTCAAATGTTTCAGTGATCAATATCTTAAAATTCAAATGAGAGTACATGATTCATTAGATTTCTTTTAGTGAGCTCGTGTGGTACCCAAATATCGAGCTTTTTTGTATAGCTATACTTTTTCAGATGGGTCAAAACTGTTTTGTGATCAATCCTCAATTCCTCGGCTATGTCGTTACTACTAATATGCCGATCTTGCTCCACTTTTCATAAATGGCATCGGTTTTATCCGTATGAGGGCGATCTTTGACATCAAAATTCCCGGACTGAAAACGCTTGAACCAACTCAGTGCTACTCTTACTGACACTGCATTAGGTCCATAAACGTCACAAAATCTCTTTTGCTGCTTGAGTCGCATTTTTCCCTTTTTTGTAACAAAACTTCAGAATGTATCGAATTTCTTCGTTAGATTCACTCATTTTGGCGGACAGAAAAACAATAGAACAATGGCGGGAAAGTGTTTTTTTACTTTTTTATTTTTCTTTTTCTTAATGTCCTAGAGGTATTGATATTAAAACCAGCCAGATAGAATCAGTACAACCAAAGAGATTTTCATTCAATTTTATACAAACAAAATACGAAGAAACTTTTTCCCCGACCTATTATATAATTCTTCTGTACACGTGTTCGTCACTGAACTCCTCCTAAACGGTTGGATCGATTTCGATGAAATTTATGTGTTTGTTTGAGTGGGTTTCTGGAGAGTTTAGTTTCAATTGGACCCGGTAGGTGGCGCTGTTGTCTAGATTCAGAATTCACGGATCGCTAGTGATATGTAGAAGTAAATGTTACGAAGAAACTTTTTCTCCAACCTATTATAAGAACAAAGAAACCCAAGCTAAATATTGTATTAACAACTAGCGAACCGGCTTGGCTTCGCACGGGGTCCAAATGTGAATCTAAGCCATCTAGGGACTAATTCAAACAAACACAAAAATTTCATTTAAATCGGTTGAGCCGTTTTTGAGTTTTAGCGAGACTAACGGACAGCAATTGATTTTTATAACAATAAGCTCCTATCGCGTCTTATCAACTGAAAATAATAATTATAACTTAATTACTATTTTAAATAATTATTAAATTACTAGAAATTGGAATAGAAAACTAGTTCAGTGTTTGGAGTATAAATTGTTGTTAAGTAATCGTACTACATAAAATATGTCTTAACAATACTAGATGATAAGAGAAATTTTGTTTTACGTGTCATACCGTGTTATTACTGTGTTATTTATAGGATTTTCGAGCAGGATTATTTAAAAACACTTAGCTAAATGTACGGTATTTTATTCGTTATGTCTACTAATATAATATATATAATAATATAATAAAATAATCCTAGCAACGCCAATGCTCACGTTTAATGATACCTCACGGTTACAACGTTTTGCAGTACTTTTGCGGACTGGGGGTTTGGTTTGTAGTACTTCGCGAGAGACTGCATGTTAGCTAAACTAAGCTACGAAAACGCTCACCTTCAAACGCATAGAGCGCCTTGCAATACCCGAGCGGCTGGAGGTCCGGCTCGTATAATTAGTCGATATCGGACTCGTAGGCATCGCACTTGTCGGCCATGACATCACGAGTCAGGGATGGAAAATTGCCTGTATAAGTTTTACGCAGTACCTAAAGTTCTAAAATAACTTATTCCATTTTTTTTCTGGAAAGGAACAGTTAATAAATATGCAAGGAGCCGTCTACCTTAAATATAGCTTTAGGTTACTTCAATACATATCGATTGAACCCCAGGGTATATTTTGCAATATTTAAGGAATCAAAACTTAATAAAAGTTCTGTTAAACTTGAATAAAATACAGGTGATTTTATCTAAACTTTACTTTGGTAAGGTAAGGCTGTTGAGGTTCTGAAGTATGTAGCAGTTATTATTGCTATCCGTGAATAGTTCAATACTGGAATCTTTCATCATCATCGTCATCATCATTACAGACTATCAAAGTCCACTGATGAACATAGGCCTCCTACATAGATTGTCTCACAAATAATTACTATAGTTGCCACTCTTGACAGGCGGATTGACAATAGCAGTTTTCTATCAACTTCAAAAAGGAGAAGGTACTCAATTCGACTGTATGTGTGGTACCTCATAACTTTTTTCTGGGCGAACCGATTACAATGATTCTTTTTTTTTTATTTCAAAGCTGGTGCTTCTCATGTGTTCCCATATAAATCAAGGTTTTACCAATAGTTTTTGAGTTATTCTTAATATAGTACGTGAGGGTAATATGGTCATCCGGTTAATATGGTCATTTTCTTAAAACTCAAAAACTACAGCCTTGTTTGTATAGGTGGCTCTGTGATACGATAGTTCTTGATCAGTTAATCAAATAATAAAGAGTCAAAAGGGGGCTGCTTTATCGACGCCATTATGACAGTTGAGAATATAGTAACAATTTTAGTAGATTTTAATATTGTGTAGTGTAGTTAGTTTTTTATTAGTTGATTTTTTGATGTGACCCTAATTATTGGCAAAGCTTGTTTGCTATTTTTTCTTAATATATTAGTTATAGTATACGACTTTGTGTTTTTGTCTCTGTCCCCCTCCTAGTGTTGGTTTTATAGGGCGGCAAAGCTTAAGGTGACCATATTACCCTCACGTGCCTTAGTTTATATTGAAGTCGGTCGTACAAAATTTTAAATTTTAATTATTTGTTTTTTAGTTGTTATTAACACGACGCGACGATGCTGCCATCTCCTGGTTTGTTTCCTTTTGTCGCCTTTTACGACACCCACGACGCTATATGAGGTAGTGGATATGATTAGACCGCCACTACACAATATACTCCATTTTTCCATCCCGCTTCTGGGCACAGGTTCTCATTTCCGGAAGGGTTTTAGAAGGAAGAAGTGTCCAACGTGCTGCCCCAATGCATGTTGGTGAAATTCACATCTCTTCGAAATATTTATTTAATTTCTCCGACAGGTTTCTCACGATGTTTTCCTTCACCGCCGAGCACGTGGGAAACCAGCACCAAAAATTGCGATTAATAATTTAATTATTACCGGTGGGGTTCGAAATCTAGTTGCTAACGTACTGTGAAATTTATAGCGAGCGTTAAAGTCCTGAGCTACCACAGATACAATATAATTTTCAATCAAGAACTCATACATTTCCAAAAAAAAACAACTGAATATATAATATTTTCCACCTACCTTGTATATGTAGCTTTATTTCTTTACGCCTTTGGATACCTGGAGGAGATCGCTTTATAGCGATAACACCGCCAAAATGTATACTTATCTTGCTTTTCAATGTTTTCTGTATCTTTTCATTTTCGAACTATAATTTAAATTTTGACTATAAAGAGAATATTCTCGATTAAAAATAAAAATGCAGATGCGTTTGCATTTTCGAACTATAATTTAAATTTCAACTATAAAGAGAATATTCTCGATTAAAAATAAAAATGCAGATGCGTTTGCAAGTCAAAGGTGGAATGCCTCGTTTCCAGTAAAAATGATCTCCGGATCTTTACATTCACCATACGAAACACGGCTTCATTAAGCTATTTTATTCTAGCATTCTGTGAGAGCGTGGTCCTGCCCAGGTGAAGTGGACCGATTCGTGCTACAACCACAATGTAGCTACAGCGTGACTCTACCACGTATATTTAGTAAGTTACTAAGCTCCGCGCAAAGTTTCAGTACAATCGGTTCAGCTATTCCAAAGATGAGCCCGGAGAGACAGACAGACAGACAGACAATTTTTTTTAAATGCTTAATATCATGCAAATGAGTTTAATAGAAGCCAGTAATTTTAATATTACAGACAGACACTTCAATTTTATTTATATGTATAGTCTAGCGACCCGCTTCGGCTTCGCATGGATAGGATTTATAAATGTGGTGTTATTTAGATTTAATAATCAAAGACCATTTATTTTAACAATTATTCGATTTCTCAAAAAAATCTCCAGGTTCTTGGGGTAAAATATAGCCTAGTTCACTACTGGCATTACTCTTTATCTGTTCGTCAAGTTTCATTAAAATCGGTTGAGCCATTCCAAAGATTAGCCCGGACAGATAGATAGACAAACAGACAAAAATTTTGTAAACGGTTAGGCATATCTTAATGGCATCCTAATAACTCCTGAGCTCAGTAATGTGCAGTTATTTCGATATTACAGACATACAATTTAATTTTATTTATAAATATTTATAATATACAAATATATAAGATATTCGCAGTTAAGATTTTTCGTTTGCTATTAGACAGCTTTACCTAATTTTAAACAGGTTATCTAGAATGAAAGACGTGGAATATTCACCATCATCATCATCATTACAGCCCTTCACAAGTCCACTGCTGAACATAAGTCTTCCCCAAGGAATGCCACAAAGCACGGTTCCGAGCTACCTGCATCCATTGACTTCCTGCATATTTTACCAGGTCGTCACTCCATCTAGTTGGGGGACGCCCTAAACTTCGCCTGCCAGTACGAGGCTGCCACTCGAGAACCTTTCTTCCCCATCGGTTGTCGGTTCTTCGAGCTATATGGCCGGCCCATTGCCGCTTCAGCTTACTAATCCTTTTTATTTACGTTTACGTGGAATATTAACATGTTACAATTGTGATGATTTGCAACTCGAATTCCCAATTAGTATGTAGCAAATTAAAACATTCAAATTATTAAAAATATTACAATATACAAAAGTCCCGCTGAGTTACTTGCTAGTTCTGTCCAGGACATTTTAGGTTAGGTTTTTCCGAACCAGTGGTAAAAGCATAAATAAATTTCAATAAGCATTCTTGTAAACTTTAATGAATAAAAATTATTCTATTCTATTTTATTTTAATACTTTTAACTAATAAAGACAAAGAGTTATTTTTTTAAGTTGTACAATTTATTTCTTCTATAATCTATCAAATTTAAACCATTTATAAACTGTATATTTTACGCGCTAGTAGCGACAGGTATTCGGAATTAACGATATCTTCAATCATTGGCACGTAAAATAGTGATGATTTTTAAATATTTTGAGTCTTTTTCTTCTTCTTGATTTGCATTAGTTAAATCAATACGTAAATTGTCTTTTGCTACATTATGGTTCTTGTTTTCATGGTTAGTTAGATGTTCAATTTTGATTCTTCCATTTTCTTCTGCCTTACGTTGATTGTTCGTTTCTTTTATGTCCTCGTTATTGTTATCACTTTTTTCAGGTATGATTTCAATTACTCTTAAAAACGATTCAGTTTCATTGGATTTAAAGTTTAAATTCGTCATGTCCACTGCGATACAATTTAAAATCATACATAGAATAAAACTGTTACAAAATAAACCGAGCGCCATTTAAACACACAAAAATAAATCAACTGAATTCTAAGCACTGATATTGCAAGAATGTGTGCAAATGAGATGCGATAAATCTACTGTAATAAGAGACATTTTACGCATGATTAAACGTATTGAGATGCGTTCAATAATTTCAATTAAAACGTCCGTAAATTTACGACTTTGAGTTTATTGCACAATTATGTGAAACGATATGACTTGTGACAACGTGGTGTATACCATGCTCATGTATCCTTGACTAAATAAAAAAGTCAGAACTAATACTTACCTAAAACCACACGTAGTTTGAATTTGTACGTCGTAAGGCATGCCACAAAGAGTCATTGTTACCGCTTACGGCTGCAAATCCATTTTTGAACTTTTACTGTATAAACAATAAACATCCTGGCTGAGAAGAAAATGCGCAAAAAATGGAAAAGAAGAAAACAAAAAAGAAAAAAGTTCGGTATCAGTTGCGTGCATACCTACTTTTTAATTTGGTTTTTAAATAACACATACTCATCACTAAACATAAAATTTGATAAAAAATGTAGTTTTTGGAAATTATATCACCATCCCATCAAGTTCGAAGTTTTATTGAAGTCCTAACAATCATCACTCAGCGTGAGTTGTTGTAAAACCATAAAATCTTATTTTCAGTAAGGAATGTTATTATAAATATTTTTTTTTCTACAAAAAAAAACCAAGCATTTTTCACTCGGAAAAATGTACATCTATATCAGTTTCCATGAAGAACCTTTTTAAGATATTTTATTACTTATATTTAACTTTATTTCATAACGTTACTATTTCGTAAAATTATAAACTACAATAAAGTGCGCCTTAAAATTGCTTGATGTTAAAAATATTTATTTGTTACCCGACTACCCTAGAAGGAGGATAATGTTTTCGAGTGTATGTTTGTATGTATATTTCTTTAGCACGCTCTATAGCCTGAATGGCTTGATGGATTTTAACATGTAGGGTGTCATTGCATTAGTCTTATAATGATTTCTTATATTTACGCAAAGATTACACATTAAATGAAACTAATTTTTACGGATTCTATTGCGTTTAATTTAACTTTCCTTTTTCTTTTTTATTACCGACGTTTCGGGTGCTTTACAGCACCCATGGTCACGGGAGGGGGGGGGGGGACTGATGTGTTTGACGTCCCGATGTCATAGTTAGCCCGGCTACCTTCAGTTTTTGAATATTAATTTTTGGTCCGATATACGCAGAATAAGCTTACAGTATCTTGAAGTCTTGCAGTGGTGTACTTGGGTTTGGATTTAATTTTATTAATTATAGGATCCCAAGCAGATGGCAGCACCCATCCATCTTCTCTATTGAAATTTTTAATTTCAATAGCCACGCGAATCATCCTTGGTAGGAATCGGTGTTCTTTTGCGAGGATTTGTGGTCTATCAAATCTAATATAATGGCGGGGACGATCTTGAACATGTTCACAAACTGCAGACTTCCCAGATCGTCGGTGCTTCAAGTCAGCTATATGTTCTTTTACGCGGGTTTTTATAGATCTTTTTGTTTGTCCTATGTAAGAGAGACCACATTCACAATCCAGCTTGTACAGTCCTGCATTTTGTAGAGGGATATGACACTTGAGGGATGATAAAAATTTACTAATCTTCTTCGGCAGCTTGAAGTATGTTTTAATGGAAGTTCGTTTCAAGATGTAGCCAACCTTGTCTGTGACTCCTCTGACATAGGGTAGTACAGCAGGCTTCACTCGGTACTGCACCCGAAGCTTGTTGTCTTGCAGTACTTGCTCGACGTGCTGAAGCTCGGCGGCCGGATGTTTTCTGTCACAGATCCCTCGTGCTCTCTGAAACAAAGATTCCCCCCCCCCGTGACCATGGGTGCTGTAAAGCACCCGAAACGTCGGGAATAAAAAAGTTAAATTAAACGCGATAGAATCCGTAAAAATTAGTTTCATTTAATTCTTAGTTGTGGAAGTGACATAGGGTATAAAAATTTTCTCATTTCCGTAAACTATTTACGGAATCGGGTTTCTTAAATTACTATTTTAACTTATTTTCTTTAACCTCTTTCTCATTCTTAAGACCATACTTTCACTTTTATATCTTACTTATTAAAATTCCTCAACCTTTTTTTAAATTAATATAATTTATTTTATTATCCATCCTATCAAAAGTCCGTTGCTGAACAACGGGCACCTTCATAAATTGACTCATAGGAGGATATTTACCACCTAGCAGGCGAATTGGCAACCGCAGTTTTGTATTATTTTCAGCTGTTATCAGGAAAATGCTGCTGTCCATCTCCTGTTTCAGTTTCCTCTATCTCCTCTTATCTTCCCTCTATCTTACGACACCTATGGGAGATGACATGGGGTAGTGGATTCTCTTACTCCGCCACTACTCAGTGTTTAGGTCGGGATATTATTATCACATTAATCGATATTATTTATAAACTTGTTACGCCCCACGTTGGTCTGGGACTTATAGGTGCCATGTTAGCGTGGAACTTATAGCACAAATAAATGTGCCAACTGTGTTACTTGCCTAGTACGTCGTAAAAGATGGCTAATTGGCTAGATTTGGGTTTTTGTAGGCGATGGGCTAGCCAACTATCACTAAACGTGGTCCGAGTAGCTTACTGCTTTTGAACTCTACCCACGCCCTCGGGGATTACAGGATCTATGTATTTAAAAACTAGGGCTTAGATTGCATTGTCGGTATAATTTTATGTTTTTCTTCATTTGTTTTATGGATTTTGTGTGCGGTGGTGACAAAAGCAAATTTTTCACCCCATTTCATTCATTTGGTGTAGAAGGAGGAGGCTATGGTATATACCAGAAACATTCTATGACTCCCAATAGATGGCGGTGCTACCATGTCGTTTACGTCAGACATAATACATGCAGACCGGCTACGGGCAGCAGCATTTAATGTGCGAAACGTCTGGCACTGCAATTGTCAATCGAGTCCGAGTCCATCGTGAATCGTATCCGTCGAGCGTGACCAGTAAGGCCAATCCAACGGGGAGGCACATGTCCAGCCGCGAAAATTTACTGGCCGATAAAGAAAAGTTTTTTAAGACGATTAATAACGCCAATCCAACGGGAGAGGCACATGTCCACTGTCCAGTCGTGAACTTTTACTGGCCGATAAAAAGTTTTTTTTTTCAATAAATTGTTTCACGCAACATTAGTATTTTAGCATTTTTAAAGAATACGTATCTAGTAAATGTGTCTTAATCTATCGAACGCTGCCCATCCGAGTTGAATCCGCCGATTGACCTCCCGGTCAAAGTTTGACTTAGTCGGTTTGTTCCAGATAAACAAACTCGTCAACAACTCTCAATTGAACAACCAGTGCGAGTTACCCCTGACGACTTATGGATCTGAGACGTGGTCCTGCATATTGATATATTTTTGTAAAAGTAATGTTATATAACTTTTAGTGGCAATCCTATACATTGTGGTAAAATGCTGAGAATCAACCTTTAAATAACGTTTTAATTAACGTTTCACGCGTGATATATTTTTGATAAAGCCAAAGTACTTTGTAATTAGTGTCTAACGTTAGGTAAAAAACTAATTACAAAGTACTTTAGCGATGGACTAAGTGAGGGAACAGATCAATAACCAAATAAAAAACCTGTCAGGTGTTGCCAGTAAAAATTGACGACATTTTAGCGCATTTGCCGAGTGTATGGCTGCATTTCTGAGGGTCGTAGGTTCGATGTTAGCGTGAGACAAGTGTTTGAATGGCCTATCAATAATTATTCCAGGTCTGGTTGTTTATAGAAATGTAGTTAATGCATATAAACACGCACGATTTCTAAAAACATCTGGCTTAGTTATAACCTTTAAAAATGACAAAAATAAATTTGGGTTCCCACTGATCATACGAGTACTTGAATTTAAATCTGAGGGTACTTTACATACTTAAAAAAACGTTTTCTACTACACTAGGATTTTCTCCTACATCGTGGAGGTATAAACAACAACAACAATTTATAATTGCACAAGGACTAACATTCAGACCCGGTACAATTATTAATTTGTAGGCCATACAAATACTTGTTCCGAGTGGGGTTCGAACCCGCGGCTCTCAGTGCCGCAACTCAATGCTAAGGCACTGCACCACAGAGCCACAGCCTAAGTTAGACTGTCGCAGAGCCATAAAAAGGAGTTATAGTAATAAGAAGATAAAATATCCGATGGTGCTAGTATGCAAGCGTTGGCAGCCTTCGTAATTTCTTTCTGGCGGTCATCCAATGAACGGGTAATGGCGCAACAGTTCATGGCTTATTTAACTCGTACTTATTCTGTGGGATAGGAGCCAAAACGGATAGCATATGATATATTATGAAAATGTATTTGTACTGTCGGACTACATAACTGAGTAATGTTATATAGAACAACCATTACAGCCTTTCAAAAGTATACTTTTAAACATAGGCCTCCCCCATAAATTGCCTCATAGCAGCAGCTTCTTATTTTTACTCAGCTGTTATCAGAAGGATGGTGCTGCCCATCTCCTAGTTCAGTTTCTCTCTGTCACCTCATACAACACCCATGGGATGGTATGGACTAGTGGATATTCTTATACCGCCACTACACGGTTGTAGAACAAGCGTGCATATATTTACTGGGTGGTGAGACTCCTGAACTTAAACTCTACCTCCTTCGCCGTGTAGTTGTGGATATATTCCTGATAACCACACAAAATAATAAAATCTAAGGTTGTCAACCCAAGCGTGGCAACTATGGCAAATACCCCCCTATGATGGAATCAATGGAACAAGAGCCCCATTTTCGTCAGTGGACTTTTGTTAGACTGTAATAAAAATATTAAAAAGACTCCTAAATGCCTAGAAGTCTGTCTGCGCTAGTTATGAACCTTTTACCTATTTCCGTCCAAGGGTGTTCCAGTCTGAAGGGTAAGAAAGTCAGTTTCTTATAACTGAGAAATATTTTTTTATAAAATTTATATAACAACTAGCTTTTTACCCGCGGCTTCGCTCGCGTGAGCATGAATTAGGAACATCATCAAATGCTGTTCCATGCCAAGTTTAGCAAAATTCGATCACTTTTAGAGACACCTCGGTGTCTGTGTCTTTATGTCTGTCGAAGATTTTTTTTTGAATTCTAAAAGAGAGGAACACGTGAATATATATATCTAGAAACACCTACTATTTTTTATATCGGGCGTGGCTTACGATGTATCCATAAGAAAGGTAAATAATCTTGGAATCAAAATTTATTATTATTATTTACATTTTACTCTTTACATTCACTCATAATTAAAGTTAATTTAGTTTTAACAAAATAATGATGAATTTCATGGTCTTGTATCAATTTACGGTATAATGTTTATTTGAGATATTTTATTCATATCATTAGGTCCCATTTAATATTGATTGACACCATGAAATAGATGTAGATATTTTTTACGTTCGAGTAGACTTCAAAATTTCATAAACGCAGTTCTATAATGATGTATACTACACATGGAATAAAACTAATGTTACGGATTTAATCACCTTTAATTTTAACTTTTTTTACGTGTGGTTTTTTTACGCATCTATGGATGAAAGTTCCATAAAAACCGGCGTAAAAATCCATATCGTTCATGTGAAGCACCGAAGCTCCAGGAAGTCCAAAGTATGTCAACATGTTTAGTATCCTCCCAACCATTATATCAGATCTGATAGATAATAAATCCTTGCAATAGAACACCGATTCCTACCAATGACGATTCGAGAGGCTATTGAAATTAAAAAAACATCCTAATTTTAATAGGGAAGATGGCTGAGTGCTATCATTAGCTAAGGACCCCAAAATTAATAAAATTAAATTGAAACCCAAGCATAATACTGCATTTATTCTATTCTATACTATTCTTATTCTATTCTATGACATCAGGTCGTCAAACACCTCAGTCCTCCAGTGACCATGGGTGCTGTAAAGTGCCGAAAACATTGGGAATTAAAAAGGTTAAAATTAAACGCGATAAAATCCTTAAAATTACTTATATTCCTTATTAATTTTATTCACAGTGAACGTGGGAAGCACTTCACTCATGAATGGAGGTAGAAAAATTTTCGCCTTGTTTTGGCGGTGAAGGAGAATCCGCTACCTCATATCGTCCCGTCGTAAGAGGCAACATAGGAAAACAAACAGGAGATGGGATGGGGATCATCATCTTCCTGACAACAGATCAAAATAATAATAGCTGCGGCTGCCAACCCGCCTACCAAGCGTGGCAACTATAGCAAATATCCAGGTACTTGACAATTTATGGGGGAGGCCTATGTTCATTTCAGTGGACTTTTGATAGGCTGACGATAATTAATTCTACTCATCTTTGCAACCCTTAATATTTACGGTAGTGAAAACAAAAAAGTAACATTCCCGAAAAGATGATAAAATAAAAACTGCATATATTGCCCATGAAAAGTAAAAAAGTAGCAGCTTACATACATGTTACTACTGGGCACAGGCCGCAGAGAGTTTTTGGCCAAAAAGCGTTCGCTGCGCTGATTCCAACGCGGGACGATCTCAACTGAGAAACTTCTCAGATATGCAGGTTTTCCTTCTCCGAGAAGGTGGTAAATAGACACTTCAAATTGCAATTAAAATATATGCTAAAATATATAATAATGCTTACGTACCATGAAATTTAAATTTTAATCAGTTTGATTACCGCCTTTAACAAATAAAATAAAATGAGCCTTTGTTTAAGTAAAATCTGCTTTCTTTGATAATTAAAGTATTTTTCCGCAAGAGCCTGTTCATTTACATATACTCATATGAGCTATGAAATCAAGACTGTCACAAATATCTTAATATGTCTGAAAATATGAAAGTTTCTTTAAATACAATTCATGAAAACTGAAACTAAGCTTTTCCATAATTGTTGACCACATATACCTAGTAATTACACATCCAACGATGCCACGAACGAATTTTCAATTATTTACATCGTATATTCAGTAGCATTCTATTATTTAATTTTATCAGTGACTTACCATTTTAGTTCATTTAGAAATAAGTAGATGGCGCTATTATTAGATGAAATAATGAAATCCAAAACTATACTATCAAGTAATATCAGCGATAGAAGTGAAAATTATTTATTTATAATATGAATAAGGCACAAAGTGATCTCAATTCTGTTAAAAGTTCTGTTTCTGTTAAAAATACGCTATCAGCGCCGCTAGCGGTGTAAAACGATTTAGGTAATGATATCGTCATATGAACATATAATGAAATAGCAACGTTGTGTTTAATTATTAATATCTTCAAACGATTTCTATTCATTTATTTGGTCAAGCTATATCCTGACATGGTCAACAAACAGTGTTAAATATCATGAAATGACCACACCATTTCAAGAAATGATAGGCTACTTTATGATATATGATAAATTCTACGATCTGGACACGAAATATATAAAAATCTCTTTAATAAAACTATAATGATAATGAATTTTTTTCAATAATTGCAGCCAAACCAGTTTTAATCAGTTTACATATAGATTAGTAATTAAAATAAAAACCTTATCAATTTCCATAT
The DNA here is from genome assembly GCA_029286625.1 of Parnassius orleans. Classification (NCBI taxonomy): domain Eukaryota; kingdom Metazoa; phylum Arthropoda; class Insecta; order Lepidoptera; family Papilionidae; genus Parnassius; species Parnassius orleans. Next base: position 2,295,875 of record JAGSMP010000028.1, read on the forward strand.
TTTTGATAGACGTCACTATTATCTATTGAAATTATTACACTTAAACTCAACGTTATAATTTTTAAATAATTTTAAAAATCTAATTATTTAAACATATAAATGTAAGTTATTTATATTATTTAATTTTTTAATAACTGAAGGCAAAATATACTACTTTTAGATTTGATGAGAAATGGCGCTGTTTTGATAACTAAATCGGTGTAGTTTCAAATTATTTTACCACAGTTATAACTATATCTTAAACTTTATTTATAAATCTGGTATTTATTTGAAAAACTATAATACTAATATAATAATATATTGAAGGAAATACTGAACTTTCTTTTTTAGAAGTTCCGTAATCGGATAAAAAGTAGCCTATAAGTTGCCCCCGGTTATTAACTACCTACATACAAAATTTCATGTAAATCGGTCCAGTAGTTTTTGTGTGAATCCGGAATACACAGACAGACAGATAGACACACAAAAATTCTAAAAACTACTAATTTGGATTCAGAACCCTTTAATTAGTCCTCTGGACTTGATTTTTCAAGAATATATTAGAATTACAGACACGACTTTTCTACAGATTTATTATATGTATAGATTATCACAAATAAACAATTATGATGTTGGCTACAGCAGTCCATGCAACGTGCAAACAACTTCAAATGAAAAAGATTTATTTCTACTCATATTTTTTTATAAAATATAGTCCATAATACTCTTACAGTTTTGACCAAGGGTGATGCAAAGCACTTCCCCCACCGTCACTACGTGACAATAGATGCTACAAAGCACTCGAAACGTCGTAGTCAAAAACAGTTAAAATTCAACACGATAAAATCCGTAGGAATTCTTTTAATCAATGGTTAGTGTTCGCGTAATTAATCTGAAGTGACAAACAAACTAACAGTTCGCCTGATAGTGGCTATTGCGGCGGGTGGACACCTGCAACAACATTACATAAAGAAGACTACATATGCGTTTTCTTTTGGTAAGTCTAAGATTGAGGTGCCTCGTAGTGTGTAATTATACTAGCTCCGTATAAAGGGACCTTTAGACCGGAGCACAACTATTTACAAGCACTGCTATTTGGCGGCAGAAATAGGTAAGAAGGTGACGTCTACCTGGACGGACCCCTTGGCAGAAGTATTGTAATTTGTATGGTAGTACACAAACTGTTGCATATCTCAATTCAGAAACTCTACTGGCATTTCCTTTAGATAAACTTACCACCAAGGAAAAGAGCCACACCAAATAAAACTGAAACTGAAACAGAACGGGTGGATGGTTGTGTCTAAAGCCGAAATTATTAATAACAACTGATTAAAAATTATTAACATAATTTTTTTATTGTTGGCAATTTTTTTTTTTATATTTTGAAGAAGTAAAATTGAAACACAAAACATTTAAAAGTTTTCAAACTTGACATAAGTTTGTTAGGTCGAAAAGAGAAAAAAAAAATCCTTATCAATTTCGAGGCTAGACAGTTTCACGGGCCACAGGATGTTCATGACAGTTCATTTTAGGCCCGGTGAGAAATAAAACAAAGTGTTGTTATCAAAATATGTAAATTTACATTTCTATCACCGAGGAAAATTTAATAAAATTTTGTAAAAGAGATTTAGTTTTTCTGATATCTACGGTACCGTTACCATCTATTAAAAGTCCACTGCTAAAGATCTATAGGGTTGGCAACCGCAAATTATTATTTTATATTACCACGTTTTTATTAAGTCACTTTCTTGTTTGTCTGTCTGTCTGTCTGTCGTTCCGGGTAGAATTTAGTAACTAATTTTAAACTAACTTTAAGATGAGCTGAAAATTTTAAATTTTGAATATAGCTCAAATTCGGATGACAATGCAAGGATGTGATAAAAAAAACATTATAATTTTTTTTGTTGTATTTAGGAAGATGCTGCTGTCTATCTCTAAGTATCATCTCTTACGACACCCAGGGGACGATATGGGGTAGTGGGTATTCTTACACCGCCCCTACATGATTTCGGATACCTACTCTAACGAAATTGTATTTGATTTTCTGTTACCGCCATTCCTAGCAGGCGGATTTAAGATCGCAAGTAGACCATTGTGGTCATAAATATGTATTGTGCGTGGCAGAGTCATACTGCAGCCATATTTTGGTTGTTGTACAAATGGGTCGGCTCCACCGGGAAGGACCACACTCTCACAGAATACCAGCCTAATATAGTAGCTTAATGCCGTTGTGTTTCGAAGGGTAAGTGTAGAGAACGGGAGATCCTTTTTACTGGAAACCAGGCATCCCATCCTAGTCCTCAGAGCAACGCCTCTGCATTTTGATTCTTAACCGAGGTAGATGTCCATACGCCACAGAATCCACTTACCTTCAGGTTCAGGCTGTGTGGCATTCCATCTTAGTCCTCAGAGGTGACAACGTATCTTTATCCTTCTTTGTTTGAAGTTAGCTGCAGGTGTTCATGAACTACAGTAGCCACTTATCATCAAATAGACTGTAATTTCGTATGTCACTTCAGTTTTATAAAAAAAAAATATCTTGTTTCTGAGCCACCCAACCCTCTAAAATAAATTTACTGGCAATATTACACTGCCTAGAACAGTCACTAAGCTTATTTAATTTACAGCACCGTCGACGCCATTTATTATTTCATGTAACGTATAATTCACTGAGGAAACTTGAACATAATTAAACTTGAAACATAAGTAAACTGGAAACTCACTTCCAACCATAATCACTCAACAAACTTCGGCATTTTGTATCTCAGCTGACACCGACCTAACTGATATTGTATATGCAGTCAGTTTAACAGGACTTAGTTTCTTGATAAAACTGGACACTACTTTGCTTAAACTTCGCGAAGATTAGGTTGTTTTTTTATATAAAATAGAAGTGACAAGCAAACTAACAGTCCAACTGATGATAAGTGACTACTACAGCCTATTGACAATTGCAACCAACTTTGAACAAAGAAAGCTACAGATGCGTTGTCACCACTAAGGACTAAGATGAAATAGCTTTTAGCCTGTTATTATACTGTTTTTTTATTCTTTCTTAAAACGTTACCTCCACTAGTATTTTCTCCTGTATTGTGGGGCAGTTTACATACATAAATTTCACAGGACAAACATCAGACCCGGAACAATTATTTGTAGGCCATACAAATACTTGTTCCGTGCGGATTCGAACCCGCGGCCCTTAGCGTAGCAACTCATTGCTAAGCCACTGCGCCACGGAGCCGTGAATGCTTTTATTTACTGTCAATGCTTTTATTCCGTTAATAAAGGTCTATTTTATCATAAAAAAATTGCAATTGACAATTTAAGCGGTGGCAAGAATCGAACTTGGTTTTCTATTAAAAAAATGTTGGCTAGAGAGAGTAATATCCATCGGCACTAGCACAGCTTATATGAACCTATTTTGCCATAGTTGGCAACCGCAGTTTTATATAATTTTGAATTGTTATTATGGAGATGCTGCTACCCATCTCCTGTTTCAATGTCCCTCTGTCGTCTCTTACGACATCCACGGGACGATATAGTTTAGTGGATATTCTTACACCGCCATTATACGTTTAGACGTCAGTAATATTATAATTAAATAAAAAAATGTACTTGATACAAGTTTATATCTTGCAACCTCCGAATAACAAATCGATTTATTTTGATGATTAATCTGAAACGTACGGGCTTAATGTATCGGTTGTAATATTTACTTGAGCCTTAATATTTTGCACACAACACGAGCCAATATAAACAAGATACGAGAACGATTTTGTTTTATATGCCTTATCGTGGTGATTTAAAAGAATCCCCCATCCAATTTCATGTAAGAAGTGTCTATGGAATATTTTTTTTTATAGAATAACGGTGACAAACGAGCACACAGTCCACCTGTCCTCGATTGAGAATCAAAATTAAGATGCGTTGGTCACCCTTGAGGACTAATATAGAATGCCCCGTTTCCAGTAACAAGGGTCTCCGGTTCTGTAAATTCACCATACGAAACAGCAGCATTAAGCTACTATTTTACTCTGGTATTCTGTGAGAGAGTTGTCCTTCAATGATCAAGCCGGCCCATTTGTGCTGCAGTCATAATATAGCTGCAGCATGGCTTTACAACGTTCAACAGAAAATAATGTGCGAAAAAGGTCTCATGGCCGTCCATAGATTGCGGTTCTGATTTTTTGTGCCAGACGTAAATTCAGGAGCGGATTTAAGTAAAAAGGCGGCTTAGGCCCAGCCCGACTTAGCGTCCTTTTTATTTGATCTTCTTTGGAGCTGAGCCGCAAAGTATTAGAATGCTATTAACCCTATAACGATTTTTGATAGAATAAAATAGGTCCAGCAATGAACTCTAATAGGCGAAATGGCGTTGGTTATAGAGAATAATTTGGCTCGATGGAGAAATTTTTTTGGCAAGGGACTTGTTATTTTGTACTTTTGCTAGTGTCAAATATATAAAAATTATCCCTTATAAAAAATAATTTGTTTAAAACTTCTTTGCAATATGTTAATGTGTCTTATTGTGAAGTTTTTGGGAGATTTTACGGCAGCTTGAGCCAGGTGACAGACGATGACGATATTATCTCAAGGCGCTTAAGCAGACACAATATACTTTGAATAGGCATCGACTGTTTGATGTTTTTGCGCGCCGCTTCGTTTTCGCGTCATGATCACTCACATAGAATGCTATGTGAGGAACACCCTTTTTACTGGTGCTAGGACTCCTTTTCTGCCTCAGAGTCTGTCTGGGTAGGCACCCACCTATTTCTGCCAGCAAACAGCAGTGCTTGCTCTAGTGTATTACAGTCTGAAGGGTATAGAGAACCAGTATAATTACACACTGTGAGGCATTCCAACTTAGTCCTCAGAGGTGATGACGCATGAACTGCAGTAGCCACTTACCATCAGGAAGAGTAGCAGTTTAAGATCTTATTTATAGTACAAGCTGGTCTGGCAGACGTTGGTAGGTAGGTGGCGCGACGTGTTTTACTCCTTACTTTGGGCTTTTACACTGTAAATGTAATATTTTAGCGGCTGATTTTTTTAAATAGAATAATGGTGACAAACGAGCACACAGTCCACCTGATGGTAAGTGGATAATGTGACCTATAGACACCTACATTTGTCATTAAGAATTAAATGTTACGTAAAGAATTAAACGTTAGTAAGAAGGGTTTCCGTTTCTCGTTACTGATCACACGAAACCCAGCAGCATTATGCCTGCAATTTCACACTGATATTCTGTGCGAGCGTGGTTATTTCCTTGGCGAACCGACCCATTCATGCTCCAACTATATTGGATAATCTTACACGCTATAGCTATATAAGCTACACCGTGTAAGAATATATTCACTACCTCATATAGTCCCGTGGGTGTCTTAAGAAGTGACAAAGGGAAACAAATCACGAAATGAACATTTAAAAATAACAAATTGCGGTTGTCAACCCGCCTGCCAAGCGTTATAACTATGGCAAATAACCTCCCTATAAGAGGCAATCTATGGGAAGGCCTATATTCAATAGTGTGCACTCGTTTGTCACCCTTAACTTTATTTTAAAAAACCTACAATTCTTCCGGTAATAATTTACTTGAGATCTTTATAAAGAACTGAGGCAAGTAAGATCGAAACAATTTCGCATTAAGCTTCCATAAAACTACCATTTCATATCTCACAAGTCATTTTATTCATTTTAAATAATGGCTTTCCTTTGTAGCTGTCTCAGTAAGGCAATATTATCCATTCAGTCCGAGCTACTTTTAAAGGTTTTGTAAGACCTGTTATTTTTGGACGCATTCCAATTTTGTAAGACTTTTGTTACAACTTTCTGTTTTGTCATCTGACCTAAAGGAGACAGTCCAATACTGACGTAACACTCCCGTGATTTTGTTTAATCTTTAAATCCACTTTAAGTTGATATTATTTTTGATACTTATAGGACTCGCCTAATAGATAGTGGATAGAGCAACGTTTGGGGTTAACTGGTTTTTTTTTCTTTTTGTAAATGACTGTGACAAACGATCAGATAGTCCAACTGATGGTAAAGATACTGTAGCCCACAGACATCTACATCTATCCTAAAAAAATAAAAATAACTTTTTTATTTATTTTTTGTTTTACTGGAATAGAGGTATCCAGTAAAAAGGGTCTCCGGTTTTCTATACTTACCATACAAAATACAGAAATATAAAGCTACTATTTTACGTTGATACTTTGTGAGAACGTGGTCATTCCCCGCCCGAACCGACTCTTTCGTGGTACTACCATGATATAGCTGCAGTATGGCTCTACCACGTATAAATCAATTAATGATACAAAAGAGGCAATATTTTTAATGACCTGTAACTATCTTTAAACAAAGAAGTCCATAGATCTAGAAACGGGGCAGTATATCGGTCAAGTTCTGAAAGGAGAGGACGACGCACCAGCAGACTGTACATTTAACGAACATTCCGAGCCCCACATAACTCACAAACTATTAGATCACTAATATTATAATTATATGCTATATGTATCAACCATTGCGGCTGTATTTTACTGCCCGGGTAGAAATAATTTACTTAATTCGTGTTTTCTTTAAACATATGGGTATAATGTTATGGTTTATACAATATAATATAATAAAAAAATTCTCATTTAAATTTGTATATTATTATAACATTAGTGCTAAAAGTGAAGTATAATAATAGGTAGTTTGAAGTAATTTAAAAAAAAGGGCGGAAAATCGCGCAATTTTGCTTGTCTAATAAGGACCATTATGACCATCAAAATAATTATTAAGTGTCGGTGAATAGCGGTTAACTGTTTGCCTGGTCTGTGCCGATTGGTAACGTACTACCGTTTTACCTTCTATTATCCTTTCGCATTTCCTAAATATTATTTTCTTCACTTTCATATCTGTAACAATGGTTATAAATATAGTATAAAACTATGAAAAAATTAAAGTTTAAACGTAAGAAAACACTAATGTATTTGTTAGGATTCATGACATGCTAATAATATTTTTTTCACAAATGAATGATATCCCATCAAAACCAAAACGCGAAATGAGGGGCAAGTTCGGTACAATCCAGATCCGAATGTTTTTTTAATTATTTATTACATTAAAAAAACTGATGTCAAGTATATTAACCCGTAATTCGACCTATTTTAATATTTTTTTTATTAATTAGGCATATTATAAACAATAATTAAAAGGAACTTAAGTCAAATACTTATAATATAAATATCGTTGTCACCCGTGAGCACTAAGATGGAATGCCTCGTTTTCAGTAAAAAGGGGTCACCGGTTCTCTATACTCAACATACAAGAAATAGTAGCTTTTAAACTATTATGAATGTTTATAAAATTTTACCGGACGAGATTGCAGTACTTTTTAACTATTTTGATCCTCTGTAAATCTCTTTAAATATATTTTTTGCGTAAAAAAAATCACTTTATAAAAATTGAACATCAGGATATGGGTTGTATGAAAACAGAAATACAAATCGTAGTAATTACTTGATAAAAAAATATCATAAAGTTGTCACTAAATCGCTACTTAAACAAGTACCTTGGGCACATACCTTGGCTACCTACAATATGTGCGCAGTGTAAGTAGTTAGATAACACCTAAATAATTAACTTACTGAAATGCATAAATTATAGGCACCTAATATAACACCAATTTGCTCTCGTGAAAAGGTAAGTCAAATTTAAGGACTAAGCTTTGCAGTAACAAAACTTTCTCCCAATCTCCCAGTCTACATCACGGTCGTTGCTCCAACTGTAATTTTGTAATCTCTTAAAACTAATGTGATATAATATCTACAAATTTACGGTTTTGCACACATCGAACGCGAAGCGGAGATGTAGTGCTCTATTTTCACCCAATCAAAAAATCGCGATCCACTGAAATCACTTCCACCAGCTTTATATTACACTTATATAATAAAAAAGTACACCAATTGCAAGAGGAGATTTCAATTAATACTTCTAACGTAGTTATAAGATTATTTATTTCGATTATTATTAAAAAAAAAGTTAATTGAAAATAATTTCACTAAGACGTCAGTTGGTCGGATGGATGTGAACAAGATATCTTTTGAAAAACTGAACTTTTCACTTTGATTTTTTTTATTAGCTATAGATTTTAATCCTTAGGAAGCCTTTTGAATTTCACTATTGTAAACCGTCCCGTTTACTAATATTTAGTTTATTTTTTATTTTATTAATTATTATTTGACTATTTTTTTCGGTAACAAAATACGAATCACCGGTATCAAACAGTCAAAAAAAATTTCGTGTTTATTAAACAGAAACAATTTTTTGTAGCGTTAAACGAAAAACGTGTTTCGGTAATTAATAAAAGTAAATTGATTATTTAAAACATTACATGAACGTTCGAGGTGTGCACTTTTGGATTTTCAAAATTTATTTTGTTTTTTCCTTTACTTATGCTGTGACACTTTGCTTCTTACCAAATTTCATTTTCTTATGTCAACGGGAAGTACACTATAAGTTCTGTTGAGTGGTACGGTAGCTTGCAAATATTTCATAATGATACCTTGAGGAATAACGATTTTGTAACCCGAGCTGAAAATTTTCAGCACTTTGCATTAGAGCACAAGCACCCTCGCGATCACTGAGACATCACTGAACTCTACATAATAATTTTCTTAGCCTTCATTTTCCGTTTGCCAACATTTTATGAAGCATGTAAACGTTTCGTCAAGATATATGATAGGTCGATTTTGTCTCAAAACATTTAAGTGGCTGTACCTCCAGGCTACACTAACATGTCGTTCCATTAATAGATTTCTTTTAGAGCCACATTTGTCAGATTATTTTCCATAATATGGTACGACCCCCATTAAAGTTGTTGTCAATTTTTAACTCAACTAATAGTTTACCTAAAGTTAGCAGTTCTCTACACACAACATACGAAACACAGCAGCATTATGCTGCTATTTCATGCTGATATACTTCGCGTACGGTTCTTCCCCGGTCGGGCCGACCTATTCGTAGTGCTACTAAAATATAGCTGCAGCATGGCTCTAACACATTAAAATAAGTAGGTAAAGTATGTATAATGCTTCCACGATACAAGAGAAAATAATAATGTTCGGTAAACGTTAAATTTAAAAAAAAAAGGAAGAGGCGGCGGCGCCGGCAGTGTATATTTTATTTCGTATTAATTGAAAAATTTAATTAAAGAGGGATCCAAAGTTCTTTCGCTAATAAAAGCATTGTTCTTTGAAATCTTACTCCGCGGCCAACATTTTTGTACCTTTTGTTTCCTCAAGTCAACCATTTACTATTCCAAGGGACTTTTTTATTTATTATTCGCTTCCGGAAGCGTAAATAGTACGTTATTAAGATTTATGTATGTATCGCAATATAGGTTGTATTTATATCGTAGATTTATACGTATAAACGACCAGTTTTTATCACTTAACTAGCTGTGCCCGCGACTTCGTTCTCGTAGAATAATTTTTAGTAATTTATTTTTTTCAAACAGAAACAGAAACTTTTTTATTCAATATAGATTATAAATAATATTTATTAAAAGTCACTCTGTTGTTTAATTACCACTGGTTCGAAAAAAAAACCTCTGTCCTGGGAAGAACCAGCAAGAAACCCAGCGGGTCTTTTTTTAAATAACAGCTTACAATCATGTATGTTACACAATTAACCACACAAAACAAATTAGAAATAGCTTGTTAGCGATCACCTTATTCCTAGGGGTTATTATCATCCATAAATTCCTTAATATTATAATAACCCTTTTTATAAAAACTTTGTTTAATTAAGTGTTTGAGCAGGTCAAATTTTGTATATTTTCTGGGATTTTGTTGTAAAAGCGTATACATCGCCTCAAGAATGAATTACTGACTCGGTGGAGTCGAGTAACTGGTACTACTAGCTTGTGTCTGTTTCTAGTATTTACAGAATGAATAACACTTAATTTTGTATAACTAGTTTTATTTTTGTGTACGTACATTACATTTTCATAAATGTATTGAGAGGCCAAAGTTAATATATTAATTTCCTTAAATTTTTGTCGGAGTGACTCTTTAAGTTTTAAATCATAGATTGCTCTTATGGCCCTCTTCTGTAAATCAAATATAATTTCAGTGTCAGTCGCGTGTCCCCATAGCAAAATAGCATACGACATTATGGTATGGAAATAGCTAAAGTAAACAATTCTAGCTGTTTCCACACTGGTAAGATTTCTAATCTTTTTTACAGCATATGCTGCCGAACTAAGTCTGCTTGCTAATTTTGATATATCCATTGAAGCTTCGCGTCTAGTGTTATTCCAAGAAAAATGGTGGTATCGACAAACTCAGTTCCTCCCCATTTAATATTACATTATTATTTAAATGTTTGACATTTGGAGTCATGAATTTCAAACATTTCGTTTTAGTGCCATTTAAATGCAAATTATTAACATTAAACAAATTTACTAATTTAGATATAGCATTATTTACTTCGTCATATTTTAATAATTGTCGTTTTAATTTGAAAATTAATGAAGTGTCATCAGCAAATAATACTATATTATGGTTATCCCCTAACATGTAGGTCATTAATATATACAAGAAACAGAAAGGGGCCGAGAATTAAGCCTTGAGGAACGCCCATTTTTACTATCGACCCGAAAGAGCTCATACGATTAATGACAACTTTTGCGTTCTGTTACTTAAATATGACATAATTAATTTAAGAGCATTACTTCTTACACCGTAGTGTTGTAGTTTCCTGATTAATGATTCATGGTGAACACAATCGAAGGCTTTGGATAGGTCACTTAATATACCCAAAGCATCCTGCGAATTCTCCCATGCATTGAAAATATATTTAATCAGCTCAACACCAGCATCAGTTGTCAAGCGACCCCTTGTGATATTATTATAATACTTCCCTATTAGAATCGGGGTTTGTTCACAATTTTATGGGTTTTAATTTATTTTGTGCGGAACCCTATTTCTTTTTCCAAAATAAAAGTAGCCTAAGTTACTCCTTATAACATCAGCTATCTACCAGTGTAAGTCCCGTCAAAATCGGTCCAGCCGTTTCGGAGACTAGCCGGAACAAACAGACAGACAGACAAAAATTTTAAAAATTGTTTTCTTGTTATAAGTACTGTATATACTTTCATTTTACTTAAAAGCTGTTATGTTGATATTACAAACAAACACTTGAATTTTATTTATTTGTTTAGATAAAAAAGTAAAAATTGAAGTAAAGTTGCAGGCCATGTATACTTCCCACTGCTCACAACTCTCCTCTGAATTCTGAAAGATTCTGATCCAGTGCATGGAAGCGGATTTCACAATGATTTTCATCGTAACAAACTTTCACACAGTCCACCTAATAGTAAATGGATGCTGTGACCCATAGACATCTACATCTCGATTCACCCTCGATTAAGAATCAAAATGCATATGCGTTTTCATCCCTAAAGAAAAAGATGGAATGCCTCGTTTCCAGTGAAAAGGGTCTCTGGTTCTCCACACTCACCATACGAAACACAGCAACATTAAGCCGCTATTTGACGCTGGTATTCTATGAGAGCGTGGTCCTTCCCAGGTCGAGTCGACCCATCCATGCTATAACGTACCACGTATGAAAAAGTAAAAAATTGAAGTAATGTTACAGCCTACATAAGTCCCACAGCTGAGCATAGGGCTCCTCTGATTTCTAAGAGGATTTGGAAGCTAATAACCCGCCGCGCTGTACCAATGCGTGTAAGCGGATCTCACTATGCTTTTCTTCGTAACAAAATTATCAGATAGCTCAATAATAACGTAGAAATATTCCTAATGACCGGGCACTGTGATAAATATTGAAGGATATTTTTACATGGCCCGATTTGATTTGCATAACGCCCTAAGCAATCACTTGGTCCATAACACGTATAACCCTCTTTTTCTTTTTAGTTTCTTTTTATAGGATAGAGTGACAAACGAGCACACAGTCCGCCTGATGGTAAGTGATTGCTGTAACCCATAGACATCTACATCTATCCTCGATTAAGAACCAAAATGCAGATGCGTTGTCACCTGTGAGGACTAAGATGGAATGCCTCGTTTCCAGTAAAATGGGTCTCCGGTTCTCTACACTCACCATACTAAACACGGCAGTGTTAAGCTGCTATTTAACGCTGGTATTCTGTGAGAGCGTGGTCCTTCCCCGGTCGAGCCGACCCATTCGTGCTACAGCTATACTACTAATATAGCTGCAGCATGGCTCTACCACGTACCACGTATTTCTTGTTGATACACATATTAAATGTTTTAAGTATATAGTATATTATAGCTTACACTATATTATTACCGTGTAGTGGCGATGTAAAAATACCCACTACCCCATATCGTCCCGTGGGTGTCATGAGAGGCAACAGAGGGAAACCAACCAAGATATGGGCAGCAGAGCCTTTGGTAGGCTGTAACTGTGTTGAACGGTAAATCATAGCTATTTCATTATTGTTGTCCAATAAATGACAAAATTAGTCACTGAAGTTCTATTAGTACTAACTTATTAATAGTTTCTTATAAACAACATATAACATTGAAGACTAGCTGTTCCCCGCGACTTCGCCCGCGTGTAATTTAGGGTTTGAATTTTTTTGTGCGGAGCCCCAATTCTTTTTCCAAAATAAATGTAGCCTAAGTTACTCCTTATAACATCAGCTATCTGCCAGTGAAAGTCCCGTCAAAATCGGTACAGCCATTTCGGAGATTACCCGGAACAAACAGACAGACAGACAGACAATTTTTTTTAAAATTGTGTTTATGTTATAAGTAACGTATATACTTTCATATGCATTTAGTAAAAAGCGGTTATTTTGACAATAAAAACAGTTGCTTGCTTGCAAAGCTGTTGGTTTTCCACAGATGAAGAAAAACAAATAGTTCTTATTATGTATAACTGAATAAAAAAAAATTACTTCACCAGTATGAAAAAGTGTGACTTCACCCGTATGAAACAGGCTTCCAATTCCAAACAGTTAGCTAATGGACGATGCAATCAGACCCGACCTCGTCGCGGATTGATTAACCCCGCCTTTAAATGGTGTTAAATGAACAAAATGGAACATTTAAACGTTTATTTTTACAAAACTTGATAATAGTTGTAATTTTGTAATAACAAACTAGGAACTAGTTACTCGACTCCACCGAGTAATAATTTATTTATGGGGAAATTTATACGCTTGCACAACAAAATCCCAGAAAATTGGCAAGAACCTTTTAATATTATGTTATTTTTTTATTAAACACACACTTTATAAAAAGGGTTATTATTAAAGAAATTAATACATTATAATAACCCCTGGGAATGAGGTGATCGCTTCCAAGCTATTTCTTAAACGGGTTTGAAGTATTAGACGAATGACTAAAAGTAAAAATTAACTCGGTAACATAGGGCTGAACTTCTTACCCGGCGAGAGATCTTTTCTTTTTAACTGACGGCCAAACGCAAAACCCATAATTATTAGGCTAGTGTCGCTTTAAAACGTTGATGTTGCCTCCATAATTAATATGTGGTGTTTAAAGGGTCGGCATATAGGTTCAATCCTTCAACTATCGCATCTGGTATGTTCTACATAGTTCTATATAAAAATAGTGTATACAGATATTTGCCGTAGTTGCCACGATTGGTAGGCGTGTTGGCAACCGTAGCTTTTTATTATTTTGAATTGTTAACCGAAAGATATGTTAAGCGACAGAGGAAAATGAAACAGGAGGTGCCTGGTTCATTTTCCTCTGTCGCCTCTTACGACAGCCACTATAAGACACGGATATTTCTTTACTTCATATAATCCAATAATTATAAATTAGATTCCAGAAATCTCAACATCGTATGAATGAATCAACATCATTACGTCACTTAAGCGCAAACGAAAACAAATTAACTCCATTGAAACTTGGTGAATAGCTTTTCCCGCATATGGAGAACCGCGTGCCCTTGACAGTATGTTTTATTAAAACATAAATGATTCCTTATGTTTTTGCGAATACTACACATTGAATAAAACTTTTACGAATGCTATTGCGCTTTATTTTAGTTTACTTTAACGTATTATTATATTTTTTTACTTTTTTGTTTATTAAAACATAGAAAGCTATATTTGGCCGTCAAGTATCTACGCCCGTAGTATTTCAAAATATAGGATTTTGCCTCTCCTTTTCTCTCTTTCCTATGTTATATAATATACTAGATTTATACGCGCGGCTTCGCTTGCGTGGACTTCCATTTAGAAACATCATTAATATTGCTCTATGCCAAAATTAGCAAAATTGGACCATCTCGGGGTTTCTATATCTGTTTGTCACAGGATTATTTTTTTTAATTCTCAGAGACTATTGGACGTAGATGATTGAAATTTGGCACAGATAGAATATATCACAGGAACATTAAAGTTATTTTTACCTACCTAACTTTTTTATATCGGGCATATTCCGATGTATCCTTATGAAGAGTAAACTGTCTTGGAATCATAATTGCGTTATTTACCTTCTATTCTATACATTTCGTGTTTAAAAATAAACTTAAATTTCACATATACATTTCACATAGACATACGGAAGGTGAACTAGGCGAGAAGCTAGTTCACCTTCCTTCGGGAACCCGTGCATTCTGGTCTCTCGCCAAGGCTGTCCAAGGGAACTTCTGTCAGCCATCTCTGCACAGAGAGGACGACTCACTGGCCCATGCCGCAAAGGAGAAAGCCGATCTGTTAGGCTCTCTTTTGCGTCCAACTCGACTCTGAATAACGGGGAACACACCGCCGACCATCCCGCGGTATGAGTGCTCCATGCCGGATGTGCGGTTTACACAGCGCTCGGTTCACAAAGCACTCCTCTCCTGGACGTCAGCAAGTCGAGTGAGTCTGATGGAGTCCCTCCCATTGTGCTGAAGATGTGTGCTCCGGAGTTTGCCCCGGTTTTAACGCGTCTTATCCGGTACTCCTGCTCCCAAGGCGTAGTCCGAATTCATGGAAGACAGCTTTGGTCCACCGATCCTAAAAAGGCGACCGCTCAGACCCGTCCAACTACAGGCCTATCGCCATTACCTCCTTGTTCTCCAAAATAATGGAGTCTATTATAAACTGCCAGCTCATCAGGTACATTGAGGATCACCAGCTCATTAGTGACCGCCAATACGGTTTTCGTCGGGGTCGATCAGCTGGTTATCTTCTGGTCTACCTAACTCATAGATGGGCGGAGTAGAGTCAAGGGAGGCATTCGCCGTTAGTTTGGACATAGCGAGGCCTTCGATCGGGTCTGGCACAAAGCGCTTCTTTCGAAGCTCCTTCCTATGGGCTTCCCGAGAATTGTGCAATTGGATCACCAGTTTCCTTGCTGATCGGAGCATCAAGGTCGTAGTAGACGGTGCATGCTCTGATTACAAGCCTATCAACGCTGGTATTCCACAAGGCTGCGTGCTATCACCAACGCTGTTTCTCCTGCATATCAATGGTATGTTGCAAACTGGTAACATTCATTGCTGTGCACACGACAGCACTGGTGATGCCTTATATACCGGCCGTGCAAATACTTCTCAGGAAAACGTCGCCGAATACCGGGATAAACTTGTGTCTGAAGTTGATTCTTTGCTGAACAAAGTCTCGGATTGGGATGACTAAATCTAGTCAGTTCAATCCCCAGAAGACACAAGTTTGCGCGTTTACCGCTTAAAGAACCCTTTGTCGTATCTCCTCAGTTTCAAGGCACTCCTTGTTGCCTCAGCCAGTATCGGAATCCTCGGTGTCGACATATCGAGTGATGTGCAGTTTCGTGATCATTTGGAAGAAGGCCAAATTGGCCTCTAGGAATCTTGGCGTGCTCAGCAGAGCGGGACAGTATTTCATGCCGGCACACCGCTTGCAACTTTACAAGGCGCAGATTCGGCCCCACATGGAATACTGTTGCCATCTCTGGGCAGGGCTTCCCAGTGCCAGCTCCTTCTACTTGACCGCATTCAGCGCAGAGCGATTCGAATCGTCGACGACCGAGTTTTTCCGATCGGCTTGACTCACTGGCACTGCGTAGAAATGTTGCATCTCTTTGCGTATTTTATCGCATCTACCACGGGAGTGCTCTAAAGAATTGTTCGGACTAATTCCAGCCGCTCAATTTCACCATCGAACATCGCGACAAAACTCGCGATACCATCCATACCACCTGGATGATTGGCGGTCCACCACTGTGCGATTTAGAAGAAGTTTTCTTCCTCGCACAACTTCCTTAATGGAATCGATTACCACCAGCGATTTTTCCGGACCGATACGACTTAGGGACCTTCAAGAAAAGAGCCTACTCCTTTTAAAAGGCTGGCAACGCATCTGCAATTCCCCTGGTGTTGCAGTTGTTCATGGCCGGCGGTAGTCACTTACCATCAGGTGAGCCGCATGCTCGTTTGCCCCTCTCCTATAAAAAATAATAATATTTGATATATAATATGATTGCTATAGATTATTAAAAAAACCTTTCTTCCCCAACGGGTTGACAAAAAATGTTTTCATACTTTGAGTTATCAGGAAGATGTTGTAGCAGATTTCTTGTTTCAATTTCCCTCTGTCGCTTCTTACCCATCGGTTTAAACGACGGTTAAATTTAAGCTTTTAAAAACTTACATCTACACTACAATTAAAAAAATATATAAAAGAAAGTAAATTTAACAAGGACAAACATCCAGACCCGGAACAATTATATGTAGGCCATACAAATACTTGATCCGTGCGGGATTCGAACCCGCGGCCTTTAGCGCTGCAACTCATTGCTAAGCCACTGCGGCACGGAGCCTCAATATTTTTTAACCTTTTTTTATTTCTTGTGTATACCATACATAAATGCACATAAATAAATGAAAAGAAACAAAATGGCCGATAACAAAAATATTTCTGACGCGTTTTAAATGCCTCGTGTTTTGATATTTATCTGCGTGATGCGTAGGTTAGTTCCCAGCTTATTTACACGCAATCAAGGCCCCTCCAGCTCAATTACCGTGTATTCGTGCTACACGCAAAAGCAAGTAGTAATGCCTGGCTTAATTGTATGAATAAATGAATTGATTGATGGGATTTTATATATTATTTTAAAGCTGGATACGAGTATTCTTATGGTATATAATATGTTACAGTCAAAACTCATAACCGGTCAAAACCACTTTTGATTACAAAAATCAGGGAAAAGTAGTGACTAGGATTTTGGTCAAAACTAGTTTTTACTGGTATATATTTTTATATACTCTGATACCTACTCGTATGATTAGGCTATTTGCGTCTAATAAAACATTACACCAATCTTGCAATATCAGTGAAAGTAGGTTAAGGTGCGGCTGGTGTGGCCCTTGGGCCACCCTAAAGCCGCGTACATTATAATGATATAATCGTTAACCATAAATAAATTAAAATATAATATTAAAAGAATTTAACTAGGACGTTGGTCAAACCACTTATAACTGAGAACGTTGGGAAAAACAACTTTTAACTACAAAAATCAATCAAAACGGTTTTTGATTAAGGGCATCGGTCAAAACCATTTTTGCCTGATTTTTGCAGTCAAAAGTTGTTTTGATCGGTTATGAGTTTGACTGTAACATATATAATAATAAACTGCGGTTGCCAACCCGCCTGTCGACCGTGGCAACTATGGCAAAATCCTAATATGAGGCCATCTATGGTTGAGACCTATGTTCACCTGTGGACTTTAATAGGCTATAATGGATGGAATAGATTGGTATGACTTCATTCTCAGTAAAAATCGTAATTTTTCTGAGTACAGTAGTACAGCCTTTTATGCTTCCCAAATTATATTTCCTTTACTTGTTTCTTTCTACTTAATACGTGTTGGCGATAAAGTTATCACATTAAATGAAAAGACTTATCCTACATAACGTTCTTTGAACATACACAACTAAAAAATATATAACAATTAACATTCTAGTCGCGGTTGCCCTTTTTTTCGTTTTTTGCGTAATAACCTATGAATGGGAAAGTGTAGGTAAATAATTACCTAAGTAGATGCCGCGTGAGCGCTGCACCTGCCGCACCGTTGCCGCTTTTACAGATCACTTCAGATCAGTCAACTGATATTATCAATGTGATTTATTTCGTGTCAATTTTTACGCTATTTATTTTGCTTGAAAGATGCATTTTTTATTTTTGGTAGAATTGTTTATTTTATTATTTTAACAGATATAATATATGAACTTGTATTTACGGCTGTGTTGTTTAATGTGATAACCTAATCGCCACCCAGTATAAAATGTCACACTAAGAATTTTTCGATATCATGGAGCCACATTTATGGTCAACATCCAGCCTTGGAGAAATTATTTATTGGCCATACAAATAGATTTCCGCACGGGATTCGAAACCATGAACATCAGTAAATACAAACGCTTAGTCATTTCGCCACCGAGTTTTTAAATTAGGTACCCAAAATTGCTAAAAGTCAAGGAAGAGTATTTATAAAACATAGTTAAGCGTCTAACATTGTTTAGATAGAAGTATTATGTATATAATTCATTTATTTATTTAAATTCATATACACTTTAATATAGGAATATTTAATGCCTGAGGAATTATCTACCAGTCTACCTTAGAGTAGTGAAGAGATAAAAGAGGTAGGTGTAATAAGAAGTACAGAAAGTCTATATACATACATATAACTGAATACTTATAAACATAATGTACTCGTACATATATACACATAAAAATAATATGCATACATATTTACGTACGTACGCGCGCTATGACACAAAACCGGCTCCGGCACATCACTGCTAATAATGTGTATGGGCAGCGGACGGCCGCTTATCAGGTATCGCATTTAATAAATAGCTTACCTTTCGATGTACGCGAAAAAATATCACAACAAAACATTAAAACTAAACTCAAAAGCTTTTTCCTATCTAAATTATAATTACCTACTAATACCTTGCTACTATTGACTAACTAAGTTGTTAACTTACCTTCTTAGTCTTTATATTCTTACTATACCTACTACCTACTCACATTACTAACTACTTACTTAGACTGTGTTTTGTACATAATATGCTGACTTAAACTTAATTATTTAGCATCAAGTCAAACCTCCGTGATTTTTAGATATTAATTAGACCTATATCTGTATTTTATTTTTTGATCTGATAAATAAATTTAATTTTTTTTTATTACTATATATGAAATATATTTTTATATATAACATATATTATATTAAATATTGTAATAGTGTTAAGGGTACACAAACACCGTGCTTAGTTCACTCATAACCACTATTTTTAGTTAAATAGACAAGTAAGATACGCGATAACATTATACTCGTGGCTCAGATCTTTATAGTTTACCTCTACTTTAACACTTTCACTGTCCGGTTTCCTGACAGAATAGTAAGACAATAGCAATGACCTATATGTAGTGCACGGGACAGCGAATGGGTTACTTTTCCTTGACCTTTAGCACTACAACAAAGAAGAACAAACTTTTTCTTCGAAGAATAAAAGAGTTAATTAATTGTTAATACAAAAATAATACGATGGTTTATTAATTGTGCATTCGTCACGTAATTATTTACATACGTAAGTTATTACTGTTAATGTCGTAAGTGCAACTGCTGATCGTGGGGTCTCGGGTTCGTATCGCGGGTCGGTCTAAAATCTAAAATTAAGTTTTCTATCAAGAAATTTCAGTAGTAGCTCGGAGTGAAGAAGTCGGCAGTGTTGCACCACCGTGGCTCGGAAAGCACGAAAAGTCTTTACTTTGCGCCTAATCTCTTTCCGGTCGTCTCAATTTCCGTCAAATCGGAGTATACAAGTTAGAGAATAGAGATGACACCTGCACACACTCATACTATATCCTTTCCTGCGCAGATGCTAGTCTCCGTTAGAACTGGACGTCATGACTGGCGACGTACTGTTTTGTAATTCACAATTATGCTTAGATTTATTCCTTCAAAGATGCGTACTGAACGCGATAGTTAAGTGTGGGTGTAAAAACGTATTTAACTAAACGAAAATGTGTATGTAGTGACTAAGAAGCGAACTCTTAAGCCCTTATTAATAAACGTTACTCAGCTCAAGTACACGCACTTGAGTACAATCTTGAGGTTATGATCTTATTAATAAACATATCTCAAGATACGGTTTAGGTTTACGATATCAGCTGAGTGCCACACTGATTAATAAACGAAACTCGATTCTCAAGTGTGTATACTTGAGTGCAAGTCACAGAACAGTATTCCTAAGTACAGCGTTTTGAAATACTATTTTTATGTGTTTATTAATTAGCAAAGATCTTGAGATGCTGATTTCGTAATGAGGGCGTATCAAATGATTACGCACTTGAGTTCGTCGTTGAGTAACGTTTATTAATACGGGCCTTAGCAAATAATAGGTATTTTGACACACGTCACATTTAATGATTTCTTATATTTGCGCGAATACTAGACATTAAATGAAAATAATTTTACGGATTATATCGCGTTTAATTTAGACTTTTTAATTCCTTCAGTTTTGGGTCACACGCCATATTTGTTAAAAATATACTGGAATTTAAAGAAAATAAGTCTGTTTACTTTCGTATGTTGGTATACATATGGTATGACTTATAAGTCCTATGTTTATGTAGGACTTATGGCAAAAGGAATGTGCCAACTATGTTACTTGGAATATCGTAAAAGGCTACTAATGGCATATTGGGTTTATGAGTGTGTGGGCGATGGGCTAGGCACTTGTTTCACAATTTTCCAAACCCATTTTTGATAAATGTAAAAAAATAGCTCGCTGCTCTTTGAACGCTGCCTATTACCTCAGAGATTACAGCCGCGATTCTATTTTTTTATAGAATTATGGTGACAAACGTGTACACAGTCCACCTGATGAATGACGTGGCCTCCATAGACATCTAGATTTATCCTCGATTAAGAATCAAAATTCAGATGCATTGTCCCCTTGAGGACCAAGATGAAATGCCTCGTTTCCAGTAAAAAGGGTCTCCGGTACTCTATACTCACCATGCGAAACATAGCAATATTAACCTGCTATTTTACGCTAGCATTCGTGAGAGCGTGGTCCTACCTGGCCGAGCCGACCCATTCGTGCTGCAACTATAATATAGTTGCAGCATGGGTCTACCACGTATAAATATGTTTACAAATTTAAAAAATGGCACAGTTTTAAATTGTTTTACTTTTAAAATTCATTAATTACCTCAGTCCAACTTTATGGATTGACAACACAAAATGTAACACAGCAGCTAAAATAGATTGGATCAGTTCTACTGAAAATGGCTAGTCGTTTGCTGAACCGAACGTTTTTTCTCCCTGTCAGTTTGCTTTACGATATAAAATGTTTTCAATAAAACAGCTTTTGCAAATAAAGTCAACAGAATATTTTGGTAAAAAATGTGTAGATGGTAGGACTTTTATGTGATTATCCACCTAGGAGACGGTCTGTGTTGTTACCATCTTCCATATTAGTGCCAGCGGCAGTAGTTAATCCACTTCTGGTTTCTAGTTTGAAGGGTAATGGAACCAGAACAATTACATTCGTTTTAGTCTCAGGGGTGACAACGCTTCTGTTACCTGCTTCCTTCTTTTTTTAACTATTAGACTAATCCAGTGTTTGTAAATAGACAAAGAAAGAAGGAAAATTCATTTATTTGCCAGAAATAAGTGTACACATATTAAATTTAGGTATGAACAAAATTAATTGAGAATTAACTTTGAAAACAGTAATAAAACTAGAAATCTAAGTTATCTAAGAAAAAAATAAAACGAAAAACATAAAAGTATAAAAACAAAAAATGTAAATTGTACGCCTCATTACCAACAAAAGAGGTTAGCAACTCAGCGTATATTGCACCGACTAGAGTCCAAATACAATTCCGACACATACTGATTTTCAGTGCCTACCTCCGTGACATCCCCGACGTTATTTGGACCCATTTCTAAACGGCTGAGACAGGAAAGCACGGAGATAAGCAACTTAAGTAAGTGGCGATGTAGCCGATAATGGTTAAGTGCACTGACTAAGCTCAACAAAAGCCTTTATTGTTTTGTTTATTTAATCGCAAGCTGACTGCAATAACTAATTATCACTGGATGTACTGTAAGTCTATTAGTGACTCAAATATTATTAAAAAGATTTTATCTTTGTAAACTCAAACGAGCATAGTCATTATGATACAATGACGTATTTGTTCATTTTGATTACCATTGACAAAGCGATTGGCGTGCTGCCAGCTGAACCCGAATGAATAAAAAAATATTGCTGATGCATTACAAAAGAAAATACAGAAAATCATACGATTGTAGTAGTATTTTGGAAGCCACCATTTTAATTCAAAAACCTCGCAGAATTTATATTGCGTTTAAACAGTTATTAAAATATAAAGATAAGTGAAATATAAAGTACACTTCATTATAATATGAAAACTAGAACTTTCTTGAATAAAGAAATACGGCATTAATTATTCTGAAGGTCAAGTTAGGCTAAATTGAAAGTTGGTTTGGAATCATACTTTTTTATCGCTTGAGTTTTCTACTAGGAAGTATAAAAAGCATTTCACGTTCGTTTTACATAAGAGAGCCAATTAATTTTCCAGTTTAGAAAAAGCAGTATATCATGCACTTAGAATACCTTTTCATAAAATATCAATGTAGGCTATACATATAAATTTTTCACATAAACAAAATCATATATAAGTATTCCTAAATGAACGTGGTAGATCAGTATGTATGTGCAGTTTTTTTTTATTATTTACCAGGTCGTATGTGCCTGTCTACGCTCCAGAGAACTGATAAACTTTAATGTAAATAAATACAATACCTGTGTAATATAAAATATAATATAATCTATAATTGTACAAACCATTGATAATTACTAAAAATATTTGTATGTACCTTCAAGGCAAAGTAATTTAAACTCGTAGTAAGGATACTACGAGTTCAAATTCCCTTGTCCTATACTGAAAAGTTGGATTCCTTTCTTGTTTGAGAGTCCGTTTGGGTAGGTATCACCCTTTTAGCTATTTCAGTGCTTGCACCGCTGTGTTCGGTCTGAAGGGTATAGAGGGACAATATAATTACAAGCTTAGTACTCAGAGGTGACACCCATCTGTAGCCTTATTTGTTTGAAGTTAATTGCAGCTGTCCATGGACTATTTGAAGATTTTAGTTTAGTTTTACAATTAGAGTAACACAACACTAGCTTCAACTTATTGACTGCTTAGCTGAACGTGTATTGGCCGTGTTTGAATATCCACTACTCCATATCGTCCCGTGGTTGCGACTGAGGAAACAAGCCAGGAGATTGGTGTCTTCCTAATAAAAATTTAAAAACTGCGGTTGACATTTATGGCAAATATCCAACCTATTACGAAATCCATGGTGGAGGCCTATGTTCAGTATTAGAGTTTTTAAAGGCTGTAATGGTAACGGTAACGGTTCAGCTTATTAGTTTCTTATAATAATTTTAATACGCTTTTTATTAACTTAACCAGTTTGCATGTATCTATGTACAGATTTGCATGAATGTCATGGAATTTGGTAATTCAGTTTTCACCCATTCCCAGACGTCTAAATAATCTAAAGATTTGCAGATGTATCAAGAACCTATGAAAATACAATAAATTAATAACCGTGACGTGTTTTTTAAGTTTTTTTAACTCAAATATTATTGATTAATTATAATTTCGCTCGATCTTGTCACTTTATTTTAAGAAATATATTTTATTACAGTGCCTAGGCGACTGAGCAATGCTTAGCACTAAAAAAATCTCATGGACGACAACTATCTAGATAAACTTGGAAACTAAAAAATCATCCAAATCATTATATACTATGTCGAATTATTTATTAACGTCAAAATACCCTAATACTTGCCGTGTAGTAGCGGCGTTGTTGGAGAGTCTACTAGCCCATATCAGCCCTTGGGTGTCGTAAGAAACGACAGAGAAAAATGAAAGAGAAGATGGTCAGCAGCATCTTCCTGATAATAACTTAATAATAAAAATGCGCTTGCCAATTCGATTCCGAAACATTGTAACAAAGTAAACTAAATTTCAAAGTCGAATATCATATATTTGAGACGTTGCTCGTAAAGTGGTTGGCATAATGCCAGTTCATTTTAACTATGAGCTGAGTGACTGGCAAACATTTACTACGAAACTATACTCGTGAACGTTTTTCTCATTGTACTGATCGAAGATCATCCTTCGACAAGCTTCTTCTTTTACTTTGTGTGCAATGTTTTGTAAAAAAAAAAAACATGCCGGTCATAGCGGGATAAGAGAATCTAACGCGTCATTTCGATTAGTGAATTTCGTATGAGGCGACTACGGGAAAACCCAGAACGATTACATGGCCCTCAATAGATGGCGCTGTACTATCTGTCAGGCCGAAGTATTTTATGTGGCATATGTATAACATATGCAAGATGAAATACCTTGACTGACGACGGAGAATTTAAGGCAAGACGCCTGGTACCTTTGCCTTCCAATTACGGCTACTTATGCCTACTAAGGATGAAGCCTATGAGCAGCAAAAGAGTTCCATTTCATTCCATTACAGCCCATAAAATCCACAGCTGAACATAGGCCTCCCCATAGAGTGCCTCGAATTTTGCATTAGAAGCTACGCTTAGCAGGCGGGTTGGCAACTGCAGTTTTTTATAATTTGTTGTTATCAAGAAAATACTGCTGCCCACCTCTTGTTCCAGTTTCCCTCTGTCATCTTTTCGATATGGGCTAATGGATGTGATAAGTAACTCTCCAGGTTTTCTCGTAAGTGCGTGGTAGAGCCATGCTGCAGCTATATTAGTAGTATAGTTGTAGCACGAATGGGTCGGCTCGACCGGGGAAGGACCGCGCTCTCACAGAATACCAGCGTAAAATAGCAGCTTAACACTGCTGTGTTTCGTATGGTGAGTGTAGAGAACCGGATACCCTTTTTACTGGAAAAGAGGCATTCCATCTTAGTCCTCACGGGTGACAACGCATCTTCATTTTGATTCTTTATTGAGGATAGATGTAGATGTATATGGGTCACAGCAACCACTTACCAACAGGTGGACTGTGTGCTCGTTTGTCACCCCATCCTATAAAAAAAAAAGAAAAAAAAAGTATGAAGATTTTTGCAAAATTAGTGCAATCGAGCACAGTTCATTAAATGTGCATGGTAAAGCTACTTCGTGGTAGAATTACAGCTGCAGTACTAACTAGGTGGTAAGACTCTGTTTCTACCTAGGACTTCACCTGGATAGGTACCACCCTCTCACATAGTTCAACCACCAAATAGCAGTGCATGTTCTGTTCTGAATTGTATAAAGAGCCAGTATAATTACAGTCTGTAAGCGATTCTTATATATCTATCTCTCTTATATATTCTTAGATATCTTAGTCCTCAGAGGCGACAACGCATAAATAGCATTCTTTGTTTTAAGTTGGCTGCAGGTGTTCAAGGACTAAAGTAGCCACTCACATTAGTTAAGTGTCAGTTTTATTAAAAAGAACGCTAATATATATTGACTCGACCGGGGTAGAACTACGTTTTCATAGAATACCAGCGTATGATGGGTGTAGAGAATCGGAAACCCTTTTTTCCTCCACTTGTTCAATTCCTGGGGTGACAACGCAGCTGCATTCTGATACTTTATCGGTGATATATTATGCAGGTGTCTATGGTTGAGAGAATCCACTCATGAGATGGACTATGTACACCTGTCAATCATATAAAAAACTCTACATTAACCATAAACGTTTTTAATAAAGGATTCAACAACGTCCCATGGCTAAATAAATAATGATATTTAAAAAAACATCGTAAAAAAACCAACAAAACATTGTAAAAAAATACGAAAATTAAATGTGGATATTACAAAAAAATCTAAACATAAAAAATGTATGCAAATTTTCCCATTTGTGTCTATATAATATAAACTATTTAATGTTTTATTTTGATCGGGAAATGAGTTCCCGTGTGACCACTATCGCGATCATAAAATTAATTTATCAAAGACCATTAGCTGGCACGAATAGTGGCACAGGTATAGCTAATAACAATTTAGAATTTACAAACGAGCAATTTGATCTCAAAGTTTCAAATATAATAACAGTAATAATTGTAGGGTTATACATTTTGGCACTTGTAATTACAAAAATTAAATTTTCATTTCAAAGTCTACTCGACCGTGGAAGGATCAGGCTCTCACAGAATACCAGCGTAAAATATGAGCTTAATGCTGCTCTGTTTCGTATGATCAGTGTAGAGAACCGTAGACCCTTCTTACTCGAAACGAGGCACTCCATCTATTCAAGTCCTCAGAGATGACAACGCATCTACATTTTGATTCTTAATCGAGGAAAGATGTAGATATCTATAGGAAATAGCATCCTCTCAACATCAGGTGAACTGTGTGCTCGTTTGTCACTGCTGGGCACAGGCCGTCTTATGACATTTTGTTATTACGTTAACTCAGCTCTTAAAATTGAAATTAAAAATATTGGTTTGGCTCGGATCGGGGGATGAATCGCTCGCGTCCGTAGGCTTCGACCACCTAACCCTAGGCCCACCCTACACGTGTCCCCGGGGTGGTGCTAAACGAGCGACAAAGCCGAATGGATAGACTCGGCTCCTCGTCGTATGGTAGCGGCGTAAAATCTACCACCTCTTAGTTTGCACCATGAGCCAACAAATAAAAGAAATGGCCCCGAGTTCCCGGCGCCCATTTAATGGGGCAGGGGTGCGAAGAATCTCCGGGAGAAAAACCTGTGACGAGGTTCGCTACCCGTCACGTTCTGTCTCCCGGAGGGGCGAAAAGTGGATTGCGGAGGCCCGTCTGGCTACGCTAAATGTATGTGGAGCAATGAATGATAAGATGGATGAAGTATGCGAAATGATGAATGATAGAGGAAAAGATGTTATGTGAATTAAGAATAGAAGGGGAGTTGATTGAGCAAGTGGATGAGTTTGTATATTTGGGATGTGTATTAGCAGGGATGGTAGATATAATAAGGATATAGAACGACGAATGAACGCAGGAAATAGAGTGAATGGATCTCAACACGCTATTATGAAGAGTCAGAATGTGTCAAAAAAGGCACGTATGGCAATTCATAATGCTGCGTTAGTCCCTACTTTAATGTATGGTAGTGAAAGTTGGGTCTGGTAGAAGAAGCACGAGAGTAGAATAAATGCGGTAGAAATGCGGTCACTAAGGAGTACGCTAGGGCTGAATCTGAATCATAGGGTGAGAAATTGTGTGATGAGAGAAAAGTGTGGTTTGCAAGATGACGTTGTGACCAGGATTAGGAAAGGAATGCTTCGGTGATTTGGTCATGTAGAAAGGATGAACGAAGAAAGAGTGAAAAAGCAAATCTATGCTGCAGAAGTGAACGGCAGAGTCGGAAAGGGACGCCCTAGATGAAGGTTTATCGACCAAATTGGTGATATATTGAAAATGGACCAGATTAGGAGTACCCTTAACCGACGAGCATGTATGCGTAGATGTATGGATGTAAAGGAGGCGAGAGAGGTGTGTCAGGATCGTGCCAAATGGAAGTCCGTAGTCTCTGCCTACCCCTCTGGTTGACAGGCGTGAGTGTTTATGTATGTATTATGTATGGCTCGGATCGAACTTGGAATGCTCGCTTACTTCGAAGTTTAAGGCGGGTCTTTATCTTCTGACCTACCATGTCCTTTCACTATTTCGTTAACAAAAAAAAACTATTGACCTGTTGACATCCATCACTAAAAAAGAAAATACTAAAATATTTATCTTAAAATTCAAATTCAAAACGAAAAATAGAATAGAATACCCAACTTAAATCCACAAAGTAACATTAATTATCTGGATCTAGTAACGCCACAAGATAGCTCAGTACATAACATACTGAAAATAATATTATAATGATGCGTTTATTGTATAAAATCCCATAACGCTATGTCATATGCATTACAAAGTAAAATGTCATATCTAGCAATTTCATACTTGTAATGGCTTGGCTCACTCTCATAAAACACAATAACAGCCTCATAAGCTTTTGAATGTTGTCAGCCGTATGTACTGTTATGAAATGAAGGTTAAATTCGTAAAACGTCATGTTATTTATCTCACTGTTTTTAAAATAATAATATTAAAAAGACAAACGACTTTACAGTACACTTGAGGGTAGCCACTGCAGCCCATGGATACCTCTAATCAACGTCAAACATATGAGGCTATAGATGCTTTGTTAACTCTGAAAACCAATATAAAATGCCTTACAGTCGATTACGTACAACAATTTGACGAAATATTTTCGACATGAGAAGGACTATGCTTGCACAGAATACCATCATGATATAGCAGCATAATGCTGCTGTTTCATGTGATGGGTGACGAGAATCTCAGTGCTTAGATGTATGTGTTTATGGGTCACAGCATCCACTTACCACCAGGTGGACTGTGTGTCCGTTTGTAAGTCACTATTTCTTCTATAAAAATGGTTCCAAAGTTATGACCGAAATATATTAATTGGCTTTGACATAATGACCTGGTTCGCAAATATTTTCTAAGCAAAGCAAGTTTTATTAATCTTAGTTAACATATTCCTGTCACGACACAGAGCCTGTTACGACTTTTCTAATCTTCGACAGCACGCATTACAGTATCACGGAAAAGTTTGGAATAAATATCACAGAGTAACCTAAAATAATACACAGCTTTAATAAAACCAAAAATATTAATCTTTTCACTCGACCGTATGTACTTTTACATATTAACTCATGTTATGTATGACAACCAATGGGGAAGAAAAGTTCTAAAGTGGCAGCCTTGTAACGGTAGGCGAAATGTAGGGCAGCCTATTAATATGTCTATGCCACACAGTCGATGGATGCAGATAACTCAGGATCGTGTTTTGTGGCATTTCATGGGTGAGGCCTACTCGTATGTTCAGAAGTAGACTTGTGGAAGAGTTTTTTTATAGAATAAGGGTGACAAACGAGCACACAGTCCATCTGATGGTAAGTGGATGCTATGGCCCACTTTATCACTTATCACAATGATCTGTGATAAGTGATAAAGTGATATAATGATAAAGTGTAATAAAGTGACCTGTGGTAAGGTGGCTTAGGACCGTGTTTTGTGGCATTTCATGGGTTAAGCCTATGTTCCGTAGCGGACTAGTGAAATACTACGATAAATGAATAATTAATGTATACAGACCGAAAGTAGTGTACAAGGTGATACTACGCTAGATACTGCGATCGCATAAACCCATCGCAAATATTCATGTTATAAGAGGGGCCTGTTTCTAGCAGTTAAGTGCTTACGAGTTGATGCGGAGCGAGAATGGGTTGGAATTATTTACGTACGATAAGGTAAAGGCATTTTTTGAGGAGTTACTAACGGCAACGTTGCAGTACTTTTCAACGTTTTTGAACCTCTGTAAAACCTACTGAAATTTAATTATTGCGCAATAACAAAATCATTTTATTGATACTGAACATAGAACAAGGGTTGTGTGAAGATAGAAAGATAGAAACGAGAATCATGTAAACCTTTTGGCATGTTGTTGATGATAAATGATAATTACAGTTACATCACAAATTGTAATTAAGTATTTTGTTTTTCTTGATTGAGTAAATAGACAATTGATGCAGCCGAGACTGACTGATAACCAGTGCTAAGCATGATGCCTTGCGAACACTGAGCCTGCTTCCGTTTCTTCACATTATAATTATATTAGTTTTTTACGGTTCTTTGTATCGATTTTATTACATCTTAAATGTTTGTGTGTGACAATAATAAATAAATAAATAATAAACAGAAAGTACTCTGACGAGTGGCAGATTTGACGGCACTTGACTCATTTTTCATACTTTCCTGACAGTTATATTAAGAGTTATTACGCTAGTCGAAATTTTTATCATAAATCATGAATTATATAGTTAAATCGCTGAATTACGTAAGTTGTGCGAGGGGAAAACAGTTCTGGTTGTAATAATATTGCTTAAAACGCAAAGCGTGTCAAAACATATTTACCGTTATGGCAATTTAAGTTTGTAATAATGTTATTTAAGTTGCGCGGAAACTTTGATAGCGTGATTGGAGCTTTGGTTGTTGCTCTATGCATATTATGAGTCCTTTTGTAACAGTGGTAGCGCCGCACAAGGAATTTCTTATGAAGATTACCCCCATGTTGTGCATCACGAATTATAGACAAGATACATTGATATAACGAGCCTCAATATAACGAATTCCTCGATTTAACGAATTTTTCGAAATCTTCTTGAACTACCCGTAAGAACTAATGCAGCAGCATCATCATGATAACAACTCAAAATATAAAAACCAACTGTGGTTGCCAACCCGCCTCCCAAGCGTGGCAACTATGGCAAAATCCTCCTATAAGGCAATCTATGGGGGAGGCCTATGTTCAGCAGTGGACTTTTATAGGCTGTAATGGATGAATGGAATTTACATAACTTGGTTTTCAACTGAAGTAACACAATCCCATGTGCTTTTGTTCTTAAAATATTCACTTAAGCTGTAGTAAGCTTAGGAGCATAAATATTTTTAATGTAATTTTTTAAATTTTTTTTTCAAAAATCTTGAAACTTAATATATAATTAGGAATTCTATTACGAGCTGACAAGAAAGACGAAAAATAAGAATCATTACAGACGTGTAAACACACTTTGCAAAGATCAAAGTTTGAAGCAACAATAGTTATTGCTTGAAACTTTTCAATTAATAAATAGCCTTAGTTACTAGGCCGACATTCAAGGCTTTATGAGTCGTTTATAACGTTTCATGAAAGTTGCGCCATTATACTTACGAAATTGATATGACATTTTACTTTGTGATGCGCCATCTTTGTTGAATATGCTGAGCTATTAACTCATTGTACATAACGTTTAAAATTGTATTTTATATTGCTTTTAATACACTTTATATGGTAGAGTCACGCTGCAGCTATGTTATATTGTAGCATTAATGGTTCGGCTCGACCGGGGAAGGACAACGTTCTCACAGAATACCAGCACAAAATGGCAGCTTAATGCTGCTCTGTTTCGTATGCTGAGTGTAGAGAACCAGAGATCTTTTTACGGAATACTCAAAGCTGAAAACGCATCTGAATATTGATTTTTAATCAATGATAAATGTAGATGTATACGGGCTACAATATCCACTTACCATCAGCTGGACTGTGTGCTCGTCACCAGTATTCTATAAAGAAACACGTGCTTGATGGTGAAAGAAAATATCGTGAGAAAACCTGCATGTCTTAGGACTGATATCGCAATCGTCATATAAAAGTTATTCATCAAATCTAGACACACGGCAGTTTGTCAGCAGTTCATAAAATAAAATGATCGACACACCCGCATGGCAATTTCTCTATTTACACGAATAATTTTGAGCTAGTTTCTAACCACGGAGGGCACGGAGGGGAGCTCAAAAACTGTTAGACCTACATAACTAAACCCATTGTATTATTAGGTCTCGAAAATGCCATTCTTACTACTAATTAAAATTTCAAAGAACTATTTTATTCATTTAACTGGAATTTTTATTTGTGTATGCTGTATTTTCTCTTCAAAATTAATTTTATTCTGAAGATTAAAGAACAAGCCCGCTGTATGCACAAAATATTACTATAAAATCCGTTTTGTTTTATATGTGTTTGCGCTTAAATGTTTTGTATATTTTCCGTAGATATTTTGCAACTGTGTTTATATCGTGAAAATTGTAATAAAATGTGTATAAACTAATACATATTTCATATTATATTATGTGTAAATTACTTAAAATTTAATACGATAGCTGTAGATACGTGGTAGAGCCATGCTGCAGCTATATTAATAGTATAGTTGTAGCACGAATGGGTCGGCTCGACCGGGGAAGGACCACGCTCTCACAGAATACTTGCGTAAAATAGCAGCTTAATGCTGCTGTGTTTCGTATGGTGAGTGTAGAGAACCGGAGACCGTTTTTACTGGAAAAGAGGCATTCTATTTAATCCTCACGGCTGACAACGCATCTGCATTTAAATTCGCAAACGAAGATAGATGTAGATGTCTGCAACCACTTACCATCAGGTGGACTGTGTGCTCGTTTGTCACCCTTATTCTATAAAAAAAAGTGTGATAGCGAAAAAATATTCTAATTCTAATAATTCTCTCGTATACTATGGGTGTGTAGCAAACTTAGCTACGAACTACGCTATAAGCTCGTAGCATTTGCTACGAACTAAGCTACGAACTCGTAGCATTTGCATATCAAATACTCCTGGTCAAAAATACTCTAACGCGTGACAGGGAAAAGCAATTCAGCATTAAAACACCAGACTGGTTCACCAATCTGTCCAGTAAATGCGATTATGCCAAATTATTCCCCCAGTTTAGGGAGTCCCAAGACCGTTATTAAAATATTCGTGAGGACATAATATTTAAGCTTGCTCTGTGGTTGTGGTTTAAGATTCTAAATTATAATTTAATATATGTATTCAACGGATTAGTAAGCTGAAGTGGCAATGGGCCGGCCATATAGCTCGAAGAACCAACAACCGATGGGGAAAAAAGGTTCTCGAGTGGCAGCCTCGTACCGGTAGGCGTAGTGTACGGCGAACCCCCACTAGATGGAGTGACAACCTGGTAAGGCGATGTATGCGGTCAATGGATGCAGGTGGCTCAGGACCGTGCTTTGTGGCACTTCTTGGGGGAGGCCTATGTTCAGCAGTGGAGTTGTGAAAGGCTGTAATGATGATGATGATGATGATGATGATATGTATCTAATAATTAATAATATTTTAATATATTTAAATAAATTAAAAACCTCACTTCGGGTCGTGGCTGTCATAACAACATATCAGGCAACTATGGGATAGGTCCACGAGGCCTCCAATGTTATCTATATATATAAAAGGCAAACCTGAAAACTACTGAACGGATTTCGCTTAAATTTGGCATACAAACAGTTGTAATGACGTAGGCATCTGCTAAGAAAGAATTTTCGAAAATTCGCCCCCTAATGGGGTGAAAAAGGGGTTAAAAGTTTGTATGCAAGTCCGTCATTTTTAGAGCTAGAAGCCTGAAACTTTGTTTTTAGATTAAATATTAGAAAAAAAAAAACAATTACTTGTCCTAGGGTTTTTGAAAATTCAACCCCTAAGGGGGTTAAAAAGAGGTTGAAAATTTGTATGGGGAAACAAGATTAGTTAAACTATTTTATTTGAAACTTCACAGCAGTACTCCTACCAATAAATGAGTAAACAAGTGTTTCAAGCTCTTTCAGAATTCAACCCCTAAAAGGTGGAAAAGGGGTGACAAATTCTGAAAATCAACATGGGTATCGTTTTCATGGTTTATCGGGTCGCTGATTACGAAAACAACAACTATTTCAAAATCCAATGTAACAGAAGGAAATACCTACCATCATCCCCTGTGGGGGTGCGATGTGGTTGAAATGTCAATATGGGTGTCATTTTTAAGGTTTTTGGGTCTTAAATAACGTAAATGATATTGATAAATATTTTAAACTTAATTTATTAGAATAGAATAGAATATACTTTTATTGCACAAAAACACAAAACAAAATAGACAAGAAGATTTGTACAAAAAATTTGCAAAAATTTACACCTGAACAAAAAAATACTAATTTAAAAATTAAAAAACAATGAAAATAAACAACCAAACCAAATAAATTTTTTTACAAAGTATTAAAATGGCAAAACCAAAAGAAATACTTAGGTACCTACCTATTTTGTAGTAATCTTCAAGTTCCAATCCCTACCAATAGATGGCGTTGGTATCGTTTTAGAACGCGGTAACGTTGTGTTTTTTCTAAATAATATGAATGGTGAATTAGCGCTTCAACCTGTACCACATACGGTACCTATTCACTGTTAACGGATATTTGACTAGACTTCGACTTTGTTTGCTTGCTTACGGTTTAAGATTTGCTTCATGTTTCGGATAAGTTGCTTGATATTGTCTTTCTTACTACCACTGTTCAAACTTGGAATTCGATTTGCTTTGTGATTAGGTATTGTTGATAGAAGTATTTTTTCTCACTGAAAAAATGACTACAGGAACTCTTAATATTAAAAGAAAAATGGAAGAACATACTGTCGTCCCCATTATAGGTGATGGCGCCTGTTTGTTTCGTGCTCTTTCATCTCAATTATTAATATACGGAACCCAAGAAAATGCGATAGTGGTGCGTTCACAAATTGTTAGATTTGTGGTAAATGATTGGCCTAGGTTTTCAGTTACGTCAGTAACGTCGTACATCACGACAGAAATGGCGATAATTATTCAACAGCAAATTAATATTCAGCCGATATGTTAAAAAATGAAACTTACGGTGCACTTTGTGAATTGGTAGATGCAGAATTAATATTTCCGTTTCGGTTTGAAGTATATCGAAACGGTCTGCTATACACACAGTCCGGAGCAGATATTTGTCCAGTAAGGTGATTACGATATAGCCATGATTTATCTTATGGACATTTTGATGCCTATCTGCCTATTGTTGCGAAGAAAATTACACAGCGTCGCATGGAGGTACCTGTCGAAGAGCGTGATCCTTTTTCAGAGCTTGACCATTTAACTGTTACATCTTTTGTAAATAGTGAAATATCATGTCCAACCAGCGGAACAGATCAATCTGTATCGTCGACATTAAAATATGAAAAAAAGAAAAATAAACTAACGTCGAGATTTACTAATTACACAAGAAAAAGTCAATTAAAAAGTGCACAAGAAAGATATAGGCATAACAAGCCAGATTCAAATCGTAAAGCTGTGTCCGCTTATCAGAAAATAAATCCCGATGTACACAGGCAAGCTGTTGTAAATTACCAAACTGCGAATCCACAAGTGCATAGAGCAATTCAGTCATGGTATGAGGAAAACATTACACTGCGCTTATGGAAAAACAAGGTCCATTCCGCTATGGAGTATGACCCTGATATTGCTTATAGAACTGACAGCAGTGTAGCCTTGGGTTCTATGACATACAAGTGGCAGTGGTGCAATGCGCTGAAATGGAAGGATGAGACACCTAATATGTGTTGCAGCGCTGGAAAAGTGCAATTTAATCGGTTGAAAGAACTGCCTGAACCACTCTTTAGTTTGATTAATGATCTACACCCAGATTATGACCATTTTATGGGAATATTCGTAAATATAATGCCTGTTTCCAGATGACTTCCTTTGGTGCTAAACAGGTTAAAAAAAACAGCAGATGGTTTTTCACCGACTTTTAAAGTACAAGGCCAGGTCTACCATTAAATTGAAAGTATATTACCAGAAGCCGAACATGACGCTCAGTACCTTCAAATATATTTTGTAGGTGAAGATGATCGAGAAGCAAAGATTCGATGTTCTAAATTTCCTAACTCAAAGCCAAATTTAATCAAACAATTGCAGAATATGCTGCATCAAGTGAACCCGTATATAAAAGATCTGAAATGTGCCATTGATAAAGCCCCTCCTTCAGAGTCATACAAAGTTGTCATACATGCTGATAAAAAACTACCAGAAGAACATAGAGGTAGGTACAATGCACCAACTACAAATGAATAATAATAACAATAATATCATTTATTCACTAAACATGGTACATTAAGGATGACAAATAAGTAATAATGAAGTGGCTTTAGTGTTAGTGGATCAACAATTTGATCGAAGGGACATCATCCTGGAGAGTCAAAGTAATTCACTTCAGCGTATTAGTGAGATACATCGAGCATATGATGCGCTACAGTATCCATTGATGTTTTGCTGGGGGGATGATGGGTATTCAATGAACATACCACAACGCGATCCCACAACTAAGTTGCCGCTTAATAAAACTGTCTCTTCTGCAAGTTTCTATTCGTATAGAATAATGATTAAGGAAGGAGAAAATAACTATTAAGTCAATTATCGTGCCATTTTTAGTCAATATTTGGTAGATGTATACGCCAAAATAGAAACAGAGAATCAATTATATCAAAGATAATCAAGCCAAATTACGTGCTGATAGTTACATCCATTTAAAAGATGCTATTGGACGACAAGACGCAGAAGCCAACCAACTAGGACAAATGGTTGTTCTTCCATCATCTTTTACGGGGGGACCTAGGTATATGCACGAAAGAACACAGGACGCTATGACCTATGTTAGGAATTACGGCCGGCCTGACCTTTTTATCACTTTCACGTGCAATCGTCGCTGGGACGAGATAAAAGAGCAATTACTTCAAGGACAACAATCTCATGGTAGACACGATATAATTTCGAGGGTGTTTCGACTAAAGGTGAAAAAGATCATGAACTTATTGACAAAGGGCTAAATATTTGGTGAAGTGCGATGCTATATGTACTCAACGGAATGGCAAAAGAGAGTCTTCCACATATTCATATTCTTTTATGGCTTCACAAACGTATTACTCCGGATCAAATCGACAATATAATTTGTGCTGAAATACCGGATCCCAAACGTGACCCAGAGCTTCACGAAATCGTTAAATGAAATATGATACATGGTCCATGTGGAACTTTAAATCGAAAGTCACCATGTATGGTTATCCGCAGTACAAGAGACGTTTACTAGATTACGGTTGGTTCTCTGTTTAAATCAAAGGCATAGATAATCGCTGGGTATTCCCTTATAATCCAGTATTATTAAAAACATTTAACGCTCACTTAAATGTGGAATATAGTCATTCGATGATATCAATAAAATACGTCTGTAAATACATAAATAAAGGTTCAGATCAGGCATCGTTTGCTTTAGAGAATGAGAAGGATGAAGTTAAAACCTACACATGTGGAAGATATATAAGTTCATCAGAGGCAGTATGGCGAATCCTTGAATTTCCCATTCATGAGCGTTTCCCTCCCGTAGTCCACCTCGTTATTCATTTGGATAGTGGGCAAAGGGTTATTTTAATGAGCAAAATCTGAGTGAAAGAGTGAATAGTGCTCCAACAACCACACTCCTATCCTTTTTCGATTTGTGTAAAGTGGATAACTTTGCAAAAACATTGCTCTACCTAGAAGTACCTGCGTACTACGTTTGGGATAAAAGAAAATTCCAAAGGAGAAAGAGAGGAGCAAACGTTGAATGCTGGTCAGGGGTCAAAAAAGAGCACGTTCTGGGCAGGGTTTATACAGTGCATCCGAACAATACAGAATGCTATCACCTTCGCATGCTTCTTCATGAAATCCGCGGCCCAATTTCGTTTGAAGCGTTAAAAACTGTAGATGGTCATGTATATTCCACATTCCAATCAGCGTGCAATGCTCTCGGCTTGCTTAAAGATGATCAGCATTTGTTCGCAGCAATGGAAAAGGCAGCACTTTGCCAATCACCGCAAATGATTCGGTATCTTTGTACGATTATTTTAGTGTTCTGCCAAGTATCAGACCCTTTAAGCCTTTGGGAGAAATTCAAAGAATACCTATCTGAATATTTTAAAAGGCAATTAGAAAGACAGGGAGATGTGGATGTAGAGCACATAACAGATGTGGTATTTAACAAATGCCTTTCGGTAATAGAAGATGCCGTATTAGCGTTGAGTGGTCGGCTACTAAAATAGTATGGGTTACCTCAGCCAAGCAAAGAACAACAATTTGAAAATAGAGAGTTTCTTAAAGAGACAAGTTACGACTTAGCATCATTAGAAAACACAGTTAAAAATAATGAAGGATCACTGAATGATGAACAAAAAGCAGTTTACAATCAAATTAACACAAAAATTTAATCAAATGAGGGTAGAATATTATTTTTAGATGCTTCCGGTGGAACAGGCAAAACATCCCTCATAAATTTGCTATTAGCAAAAGTTAGAAGTACTCGCGGAATTGCTTTGGCTGTGGCTTCTTCTGGGATCGCAACTACACTGCTTGAGGGTGGACGAACTGCTCATGCTACCTTCAAGTTACCACTCAATTTAACAACAGCTGACACTCCCATTTGTAATGTATCGAAACAAAGTAATTTTGCTGAAGTATTAAAACATACGAAAATGATAGTGTGGGATGAAATAACCATGGCTCATAAGGGTGGCGTAGAGGCTTTAAACAGAACTCTACAAGATATAAGATATGGCGATAACGCGATAAATGACGGAATGATAAACATCCCTGATAATTTGTGCACAGCTGTATTTACGTTACACGAGTTAATATCCAAAATTTACCCAGATATTGCTTATATCCACTATAAGCCAATGGAATGATTGTGTGAACGTGCCATACTAACCCCAAAAAACGACCAAGTAGCGGCAATTAACGATATACTGTTAATGTCTTTTGAGAGGGAAGAAATGGTGTACACGTCAATAGACTCTGTGGACAACACAGATGACGCAATTAACTACCCTCTCTTGAACTCTTTTGAAAAACGCAAAGCTGTAATTGACCTCACTTTAATTTTTTAAATTTTATGAAGTCAAGTAAACTGTCCCTAACATCTAAGCTACTTTAATTTTACAGTGCCCAGGACACCCCATTGAGCTCCCATTCCTCCACTTGCTCCCCATTGTGTAGGACTGTGCTTGGTAACAACTCTTCTGTAGACTTTACATAACGTACTTAACGTAAACTTTATAATGGGCCGGTCTGATTTATATTTTGTTTCCTCATATAAGTTTCGCAAGTACTAATCCAATAAGATACAAGTCCAAATTATGTGAAATCATTTTTGTATACTTATTACACTTATCTAAATAACTAGTTGTTTTGCTTTAACATAGATTAATGATTTTTTTCTTAACATATGATGTAAATTAAGTTTTTTATGGCTTAGCAGTGCTTACCTGTAAGTAATTGTGCAATTAAAATAAGAATACAAATATTTTAGATTTTAGACCTTTTAAATAAAATAAATAAATATGATCGATGACAAGCAGAGACCCTTTCTACTGTTACAATAACTTTGTTCTCAGGGGGCGGTAACGCATCTACATTTTGGTTTCATATCAAGAATTTGGGTTCTTAACCGAAAGAAGATCTTTATGTTTCGTAGCATCCTTACACTATCAAGTTGATTTTCTGCTCTTTTTCACCCCTACATCTATAAAAATTATTTGCACAACAGCTGGCAACTAAGCTGTCTGATACACTACCATGTGGTTGCCTATTTATTTGATTATTACTGTCTTATAAAAATAATAGTAGTTTTTTCGATAATATCTTATAAAATATTTTGAACTTTCCACAACTTAGCAAGAGTTCTTGAAGACTCCATAGCGTAGTGGCTAAGCGTTTTACTGCTGCGCTTGGATCGCGTGTTAAATGGAGTCCCGTAACATCGTACACTCTAGATTTGGGCTTTTTCATTACAAACTAGCGATCCACCCCGGCTTCGCATGGGTGATTTCTGGATCTCGACAACAGCGCCACCTACCGGGTCCAATTGTGAATCGTTTAGATTATGCATGGACCCACTCAAACACACACAATTTTATTTATCAAAATCGGTTCAGCCATTTTCGAGTTTTTGCGAGACTAACGGACAGTAATTGATTTTTATATATAGAGATTCGCCTTATGGAGGTGAGGTAATCAACGCCATCGCCAAATTCGTTCCGTAGGTGTCGTAAGAGTATCGTTATATTGGTGTATGATCTCACAACAATAAATGACGGTATATGGTATACGTATATATTATATTGTCTACGCTAGACGTTAAAAACCCAGACCAAGTAACGAGTAACGGGTAGATCTTATGAGTAAGGCCGCAAACTCAATGATTGAAATTAAGTTACAGATATTGACCGTAAATGTGGATAATGTATGCATGACCCACAAACAAACCCTACAATACTTCAGCAACAATTGTCTTACATCTACGCTCATTTATTCAGATTCGATGCGAGCTGGCACTAGGCCAAGCTGTATGTGCGCCGAGTTATACAATATTCCTAATGCAAATCGGTTGTCCTCTGTTATAACAATTCAGTGTCGGATCAAATTTGTAAATGGATAACATTTCTTTTGTCTTATTGTTATCTATAGACTTTTATGTACGGTTGTTAAAGTATTTTTACCTATTAGCCAGTTATTAATAGATTTAGTTATAAGCCGGTACTTGACTACAATTTCACCTGGTGGTAAGTGGTAATGAAGCCCTAGATGGTAAATTGCACTGTCTTAGCTTAAAGAAAACCTATTTACTCTTGCCTTGAAGACTGTAATCGGACAGAAAAACAGAATATTACTATTATATACGCCGGCAGATTATTCCACTCCATAGCTGTATGTATTACGAAAGACGAAGCAAACCATTTGGTTTGAATGCGTGGAATATTTAAAAAAAAAGACCCGTCAAGTGCCTGGTTGTCTGATGCTAAAAAAAGGAAGGGAGTAATTAAGGCATGTAACTATCCAAAATGGATCATATAGGAAACAGAAAAGTCGTCTACTAAGCGCCTGAGCTTGAGGCTGACAAGATTGGTTTCAACTTAATTAAGGTTACTAAATTTTTATAACACTGAAGTGACAAATTCATTAATTCTTTTAAGTCTACTGCAAAATCCTTAGTAATTTATTTAGCGAATTCCCAGCATTGTCCCTCATTGCTCACGCACATCTTTTACGTGTGTGTAAAAAATGTTTCTCATAACAAAAGGCTATGATATTTATAGCATTAGGACGGCTACTACAATTTCTTTGTTATGCCAGTTAGTGCCAACTGATTTAGTTAGTAGGTTTATTGCGGTTGAGCTCTGCGTAGATTTTGACACTTGTGAGAGAAATGAATGTATAAAAAGGCACCACCCGTTGGTCAAGCTCAATTTATTTTAATAAATTAATTAATTAAAATAAATTAACATTCAATAATGAAATTAACATTCATTCATTCATTAATGAAAATAATGTCCGGTCTATTTTAAATAAATAATTTTACGTCTTTGTTCCTTAGATAGACGATGATAAAGAGAGAGAAGATAAACCATGCTAAATTTATTGGGACTTACATGTGCAATGATAAATATCTCGATGTATCGTAGTGTAGTGGTGCCGGAAGTATATCTACCACCCAAATCGTCCCGTGGGTGTCGTAAGAGGCGACAGAGGGAAACTGAAACGGAAGATGGACAGAAGCATCTTTTTGAAAACATCGCATCTGCCAAAGTTGGCAACTATGGCAAAATCCCCAAAGTAAGGCAATAAATGGGGTTCTATGTTTACACTGGACTACTATAGGCTGTAATGGATGGATGGATAAATGGTTACCAACCCGCTTGCCAAGCGTGGCAACTATATACAAAATCTTACTTATAAAGCAATGAGGGAGTTCTATGTTTAACAATGGACTTCTGATAGGCTGTAATGATGATGATGATGTCTGGAAGTTCCAGACCTAAATCTATTATTTGTAGGCCATACAAAATGCTTTATGGTGAAGGAAAACATCGTGAGGAAACCTACATGTCTTAGAAATAAAAACAATATTTCGAAGATATGTGATGTCTACCAACACACACTGGCGCAGCGGGGCAGCGCGGCAGACTTTTACTAGCCCTAAATACCTTCTCAGAAATGAGGTCTGTGCCCAGGTGTGGGACGTAGTAGATTTTAACTTTAGGCCATACCAATATTTATTTTGTAGGAGAATCGAATCATTTTATGCATTAATTTGCGTATATTTTATTCAAATTATTTGCACAATATTTCCAAATCTCTTGATTTACATTTTATAACCGCATTTCAGTTAAAATAAATTTAAATCTACGGAAAGCGTTCCAATGCTGTTTCATTGCTAATTGTTTTTAAATCCAGTGGTATTTCGCATAAACTCAAGTTAACTCTATTTAATAGTGTCGACTGTAAATTAATAATATCCCCCAGACCGACTTTCAATCACGGCCAGTCTCAACAAAGACCAGCCATCCTCGCAGAATATGATAATAATAATAAATAGGCGTAGGGAAGTGACGACCCCATCGCCCGCTGACGTAACGGTTATGTGACAAAACTGCTACGTCAGCGCAGTCAGTCAGCGCCTTGCCATGAGGTGTTAGTGCCGTGCCTCGGCAAAACTGAAGGTGCAAAGGCCCGCTTGTGCACACGGCCTCACCATGAAACGGTGCCGGGTCTGGGTTAACTGATGCCCATTACATGGATGATGGAATTCAGGAATACGCGCAAAGGGCCGCTGCCTGGAGGTCGCCAGGGCGCGTCTGGAGCTGGCGCTGGACGCGACAGCATGCGAACCGCCAGCCGATCATGAGGAGCTGCACGACCACCCAGCAGCCCCTCGCATCCATCATCCCCACCAGCTAGCTTGGTGTCGGCAGGGTCTTTGCGGGCCCAGCAATCGGCACCCGCCACTGGTACTGCATTGCGCCACTGGTATGCGCAACGCATTGCGGGCGTATTTTAGGGCGAAAGGGGGAGAAATTGGAGGTTTTGCGTACCGGGCCAGGATGCATCGACTTTTTGCTGAGCTGGAGCCATCTATAACCGTCACCGAGCAAAACCTGGCAGACCGAGTTCGGTATATCTTGCGCTCAAACATATTTGATGGCACCGAACTCGAACGGCTACGACGTGAGGCTGTTTCCTCATCGGATGAAAATACTACGACTGTGAATACGGCGCCACAAGTTGCAGAGCAACCCGCACACGTGGATGCCGCCGTGAATCCCCCAGTTGTGGTTGATTCAGACGATGATGAAACAATCGTCCAGGAACTAGAACTAGAGCAAATGAGGAGTACATTGGAAGAGGCGATTGTGGAAACGCGCAGTACGCCTCTCGAAAATCGACCACGACTTCCTCGCATAATCCTAAGCAAGCGGAATCGGGCTATAGCTGAGGCGGTCCGTAGGGCCCCGAACTGGAAAAGTCTGGGACTCGACGGACTGCATCACTACTGGCTGAAGGGGTTCGTGGTGTGTCACGCTGTGCTCGCCCGACAGTTTCAAGAGGCTCTCGACCAGAAGGCGCTCCCGAGCCTCTTCACTACTGGGATCACTCATTTGGTTCC
This sequence comes from Parnassius orleans, assembly GCA_029286625.1. Lineage (NCBI taxonomy): Eukaryota > Metazoa > Arthropoda > Insecta > Lepidoptera > Papilionidae > Parnassius > Parnassius orleans. The sequence goes on from JAGSMP010000028.1 coordinate 2,338,826, forward strand.
TAAATACCGGGATTCCACAGACCCGAGCAAATACCGCCCCATAACGTGTCTACCTACCATATACAAGACACTAACATCCATTTTGAGCGCGAGAATCACTCGTCACCTGAACGCAAATCAGGTGATGTCGCGCGCTCAAAATGGATGTCGGGGCGGTGGTCGTGGAACCAAGGAACCACTCCTCATTGACGCGGTCATTGGCAAGGTGGTTAAACGCAACCGTCGGAACCTCTCCGCCGCCTGGATAGACTACAAAAAGGCATTCGACTCGGTGCCTCATACATGGCTGAAGAGGGTCCTCGAGATGTACAAGGTTGACTGTACAGTTCGAGACTTCCTCGGGCAGTGTATAGGGCAGTGAAGTACGATCCTTTGACATCTAGGCGAGCGGATTACGGCTGCGGAGAACCACATAAGAATAAGAAGGGGTATCTTCCAGGGCGATTTTTTGAGTCCAATCTGGTTTTGCCTCTCTCTAAACCCTCTCAGTACCTTACTGGAGGGTTCCGGGAGAGGATTTTAGCTTCGGAAAGGAGGTACAAAAGTCACCCACCTTTTCCATATGGATGATCTCTAGTAAGTCGCTCCCATCTTATGGAATTGCTAAACATCACTTGTAATTTTAGCAATTCTATTAGAATGGAGCTGGGGACGGATAAGTGTGCGGTCCTCCATGTCGAAAGGGGTAGGGTTGCTAACTCTGAGGGCATAGACTTATCTATGCCCATCAACATAAGAACCCTATCCGAGGCTGAAACATACCGATACCTGGGTATGTCACAGAACATGGGCATCGATGAGGCGGACATGAAACAGTCAGTTTTCGATGTGTTTTATGCACGCTTGACAAAAATGCTTAACAGTCTTTTGTCGGGCGTTAATAAGACACACGCATATAATGGTTAGGATCATGCCTGTTCTCATGTATACCTTTTGCATACTCAGGTGGCCTCACACCGAACTTAATGCACTGGATAGAAAAGTCCGCACTGTTATGACGTCCCACAGGATGCGTCATCCGAGATCGTCAGTAATGAGGCTGTACTTGCCGCGGAAATATGGTGGGCGCGGCTTTTAAAGCGCCCTCACCATGCATAATCGCGAAGTGCGCAGCCTTCGTAATTACTTCCTGACGAAATCGGATGATCCATTCTACAGGGATATCATTTCGTGTGATAAAGGGCTAACTCTGAGTATTTGCACAGACACAACCTGGAGCTCGCTCTGAAATACGGTCTCGTGAATCGAAACTGCCTTATTATAAGTACTTGCCGGAAGTCATGCTCGAACATGACCCCGCCAGGCTCTACTGGGACCGGTCCATCATCACAGATAGGACTATTCTTGCGAATAAGCCCGATATTGTGCTGATCGACCGGGCACAGTCAAGGATAATTTTGGATCGACATTACCATTCCATATGATGAGAACCTCGTGAAAGCCGAAGCAGATAAGAAAACAAAATATCTGGACCAGGCTCACGAGGTGACCGATGTAGGGTCTCTCCGAGGGCTTCCATCTGGTTGGGATTTTATTTATTTATGTATTATTTATTTATTTATGTTAGTGTATTAAATGTTTATTTATTATTTCCTTTAATATATTTATTTAGCCCAACCAGATGAGAATACTCTATAAATACCCCAAAAATAATAAAAATAATAATAAATTTATTCATTAGAAAGCTCATAGCTTACGAAAATGTGCGCAAGCACATATGTAATTTCTATTCTCTCACTCTCATAGCCCGATGGTCTTCATGACAAATATACTATTTAGTCCAGAACACACTAATGCATGTACTGCTGTTTGGCGGCAAAAAAAGGTTACAGGGTGGTACCTACCCAGACGGAGCCCTAGGCAGAAAAGTAGTCCTATCGCCCAGTATTATCTCTTTCATACTGTCTTAAATCTAATATATAAAAAATAATTTTTGTTTGTTCGCATTTTATGCGCTGCCATACCGTTCATCAGATTGCATTAAAACTTTTTCAACTTATTGTTTGCACTTGTGAGAAGGTTATAGGCATATTACAGCTAACTTACAATAATTAATAGAATCAGGCGTTACTTTGCGGAAATCCATTATATTAAATTTGGTAAAAATTACCTTGCGTACATCCGCTCGATAAAATAAAATGATGTGTCTTACCTAGGATATACCGGGAGGTGCTCTTCAAACTAGGTAAGACACATCATTTTATTTTATCGAGCGGATGTACGCAAGATAATTTTTACTAACTTTAACTTACAATAGGTGGCGCGCCTATCGCATCGACAAATTTATTTGAAAGTAATACATCACTCAACTTCAATGAATGTATTATCATTCCTAATTAAATTATATAACTCTTCCAAATTTAAAACAATATTTCGACAATTTTTTTAAATAATTGCAAATACAAAAAGTAATGTGACAGCCTGCCCATGTCCCTCGGTTAGGCTTAAGCGTTTCTGTAAAAATAGTAGTCTGAAAAAGAAAAGTCCGCCTCATTGCCGTAATTCGCGTTTGCGAAATTCACATGGCCTTAAATTACTTGAAATTTTTTGAAATGCAGATTTCCTTACGACATTTTCTTTCACCGCCAACTTGGTAAATCAGCAGTTAAAATTGCAAGCAACAATATGTTAAGGAAAAAACATGCGTGAGTGTCGTGGAACACGCGGTTGGAAAGAAGTGCCTTTCGTAGTATATTATTATTGATAATCGTATTATATTATTTATTAACAAATACAAATAAATGAATTACTAGCGTCATTTAGGATAAAATAATATTTCTTTCGTGGCAAGATAAGAAAAAGTGCGAGGGAGATGGATATTATTCCATCTCGCTTCCTTATAGCCGCCATGGCCGTCTACACTACGTCAGAAGGGGTCGTGATGGAAAAATCTTACACAGTTTCTCGCCTAGCCCCCATCCACCAAATTCATACCGTCCAATAAGGAACTTCGTTCCAAAAATATAAATAGAAATGGGAAATTATTGGTTAAGTAAGGATATACGATTACATTCCGTATACCTTACAGTAAGCAACTGAAACAGTAATAATTCAACCGAGTGACAGGCCTGGGAGAGAAATATTATGTGTGAAAAAAATAATATTGCGATACTCCATCATTAGATAGATTGCGTATAAAACTTCTCATCCGTAATGTAATTTTTTTTCTTTTCACGTGAAAATAATTTATGACATTATTAACATTAAAATGGCGTTGAAATGTCGGGGAAACGTAATGGTGCTCCCACACAGCAGTTATATAACACGTTAACATGCTCTTACATATTACGTTACATTTTGCTACAATTTTTAAGTGTTATGTTATGCTCACACATCGATGAAAACTTTTAAAATTTTCAGCCTTTTCAAGATACACTGCTGAGCATAGGCCTTCCCCACAGATCGTCTCATAAGAGGGATTTTGCTATAGTTGCCACGATTGGCTTTAGCAATGTGTTGGCATTTTTTTAATAATTTTTTGGATATCCCTACATAGCCGCTAAACGGCTGAACATTTTTTACAACATTGTTAACTTTTTGTATAATAAGTAGTTACAGTCAAATAATATTATTTTACAATTTTTTTATAATACAATTTATATTTTGCAATATTTTGTAATACCACCAAAAATTAATAATTAAAAGTTGAATGTACCTTTGTTAACTATGACATCAGGACGTCAAACACCTCAGACCCTCCGTGACGATGGTTGATATAAAGTGCTCGAAACGTCGGGAATTAAAAAAGTTAAAATTAAACGCGATAAAATCTATAAAATTCGTTTTATTCCATGAGTAATGTTCGCGTAAATATAAGAAATCATTACGTTCATAATATTACCAAAAATCACCCTAAGCATGAGTTTTCCATCGTATCGAATTCATATCGCTATCGAGTTACTAGACTTACGTCCGCCATACGCCGTTCATATTTATATAACATTTTAGTCGATGACGATACGAAAACGTTAGTGTTTAAAACTGATATCTTTTTATATAACTAGAATAAAATACGAGTGAACAGTCCACTTGATGGTAAGTGACTATATAGACATCTGCAAACAACTTTAAACTAAGGAGGCCCTAAATTTAGTAACATTAGTATAAAGATGAAATGCCTCGCAACCTCCAACTTTACCTAATAGTAGCGCTCTTTTTGAAGTTGGTTGAGGTGTCCATGGGCTACAGTCGCCACTTGCCATCAGGTGGACTGTAAGTGCGTATGTCACTTCGATTTAATTTAAAAAAAATACAAATCGCAAATATAAGTCACTCTAATTATAATAGCTTTACTTACCTTAAAACCGGAATACAGCAATAGGTGAAGTGCTGTTTTATTCATCCATTGCAGCCTAAAAAGGTCCCCTGCTAAACATAGGCCTCCCCCATAGATAGACTTGTAGGGGGAATTTTGTCATAGGTGTCATGTTGGTCATGACAGACCGGATAGAGTTCTACGCTCAGCCGGAGAACTTATACTCGCGCCACATTCTTATCGAACTAAATACTTTAAGAATTCCTTCACAGTCAAGGCCATTTGCTTATGGAATGATCTTCCTCCGCAAATTCGTCTTGCGAAAACACTAGAAAAGTTTAAGACTGACGTCAAAAATCACTACCTAACAGTGCAATAACCACTGGTCATCATTTGCGACATGTATTTTTTTGTATCCTGTCTGTATTTATTTATGTAATTTTTATGTATATTTGCCTATTTAATCTTATGTATGTCTATCATATTTTTAATGTATATATTACTGTATTAAATATTTTGTTAATATGTATCGGTTTAGTTTATTTAGGTATTAGTATGTAAGTTTACTATAATATACACCACCTCCCACTGTCCAATAGTACAATTTTCTCCTAATCTTAAGGTTGTCTGGAAGAGATCGCTTTTTAGCGATAAGACCGCCTTATTGTACCTACCTCTTAAGTTTTACTCCTTGTAATTTGTTTTTTTTTATCGTTTTTGTGGTGTACAATAAAGTATAAATAATAATAATAATAATAATAATAGTTGCCACGCTTGTCAGGCGGGTTAGTGCCAGGAAGATGCTGCTGCCTATCTCATGTTTCAGTTTCCCTCTGTCGCCCCCCTGGATGATGGGGTGGTGAATATTCTTACACCACCACTACACACTACCGCCACTACACACTTAAAGAAGTGCTGTTTGACGGCACAAAAATACGTAAGAGTGGTACAAACCCAGAAGTATAGTTGTATTGAATGCATGTCAATGTTTTGTGAATTTCATAAGCTGTTGACTCCGGCTGGGCTTAAACCCAGAACTAATTAATGGATTAACTAGTAACTCGGACTTGAAAAATTAATTCATAAACAGAATCCCTTAAAACTTTACAGCTTAAACGCAAAATAAATTGCCTCTAAACTAATCTATAATTCCTAAATGTTTATGTAGTTTTCTAAGTTATTAACCGTCATTATAACAGTTATAATTATAAAATGTTTAAAATAATTTCACACAACTTATTTAACTAATAGTAACCATTTAGCTGTGGAGAGGCCTATGTTCAGGGTTTCTCTGCGTGATAAACTTAGAAATAAGGATATTCGCAGTAGAACCATACTAACTGACATAGCGCAACTGATTTGTAAGCTGAAATAGCAATGGGCCAAATAACTCGCAGAACCGACTACTACGTAGAATTATTTATTTTGATTTATTACTCCCTCCTCTTTCCACCAAAAGACAACGTAGTGCTCTTCACTCCTATGTTGCCGACATTCCACGCATTCGAATAAAACGGTTTGCTTTACCTTTCGTCGCATTACAGCAGGGGAGTGGAATAATCTGCCGGCGTCTCTCTTTCCTTTCGATTACAATCTGGCCGTCTTCAAGGTAAGAATAAATAGGCTTCTGTTACTGCTGTCTTTGTGTGGCTAAGATAGTGCAATTTACCATCTAGGGCTTTATCGCCGCTTACCGTGAGGTGGGATTGTAATCAAACATTGGCTTAAAATAAGTAAAAAATACGGGCATTGTCCGATTATACTAATTTTAAATAACACAACATGACTTAAAAGCAATTAAAATTATTAAGGACACTTAACAAGAAACCGATTAATCAAAAAAGAAGAATTCTTTAGGATAGAATCATAGATTGTAAGTTATATATAACCTTCACATAACTGCAAGCAACGGCTTATAACCGTATTTCATTGATCTGTAAATATGTCACAATGGAGAGAATCAGCAGTGTATTCAGTACAGACAATGTAATAGCCTTTTCTATGTTATAATCCATAGTGAACTTCAAATAAAAGCTGATTTTGTGATTGTATGATATCATCACCAATATCATCATCATTACAGCCCCACACATGTTCTCTGCTGAATATAGGTTTGCCTCATGGAAAGCCACAAAACACTATCCTGAGTCACCTGCATCCATCGACTCCAGGTCGTCACTCTATTTACAAGTACGATGCTGCCACTCGAGAACTTTGCCATGTTAGCTTACTGATCCATATATAAGTGTTACATAATTGCTAAGACTTTCAGTGATTTTTACTGAAAATATTTCGTAATAACGAATTATGGTCCTTTTTCTTTTCTTTTCTGAGGATCTTCCAAACATTATTCGATTTGTTATGTATGAAAACTAAAAAATTATACATAATAATGAAATATCTTCTCTTTTAAGGAGACAAAAATAAATTCCTTACGAATTCTTTTAAAAACAGTGTCGTAAGCTCCTTGACAAATGAGCTGTTCGACTGTACGAACCGGATAACATCCGGACCATCAATTAGAACGGAATCGAAGACATGCCCAAAGGAACCCAAGAAAGCGTTAATATCCGGTAACGAACGAGGAGTGAAGTGACGGATATGATAAAGTACCACGAAGATATAGCGGATATTAAATGGAAACAAGATCAAAGGTTATGCCGATCAAGTGTCAGCAACTTGTTAGGACATATTGACAGGTCAAATGATTCCTCATTACTGTCATTCAATTTAGTTTCACAAGTTATTAATGTTTTAATCAAATATAACCGTTGAATAAAAAAGGAAACACATTTTTGCATACCTCAAACGCAGAAGCGAGAGAGGTTAGGTTTTACTGTCGACTTAACAAGCTTACGCTACCAGCTCTTGTTAAATTTTAGTTATATATTATTATGAAAAAGACTAATCAATTTTTTTTATCGTTGCCGTCCGTTAGTCTGTGGAAAAAAAGGGCTGTTCCCAGTAGCCTAACTAAGTAGTCTTACTAGTAAGACTACTGGGAATTTTCTTACCAGTAGTCTTACTAGTAATACTACAAGTAAAATTACTGGGATTCCTTACCAAATATACCTAATGGTAAGACCACTTGGTAAGAAAATTCTCAGTACTTCTACTATCTACAGTACTTATTATAAAGTACAGGGAATTTTTCAAATAGTATGTTTTCAAAATAACTTGAAAACTACTTTTTTTTCTAGAATAAGAGTGACAAGCGAGCACACAGCCCAAATGATGGTAAGTGGATGCTGTTGCCCATAGACCTCTATATCTATCCTCGTTAGGACTATAATGGAATGCCTCGTATCCAGTAAAAGGGGTCTCCGGTTCTCTACACTTACCATACGAAACACAGCAGCATAAAGCTGCCATTTTACGCTGGTATTCTGTGAGAGCGTGGTCCTTCCCCGGTAAAGCCGATCCATTCGTGTTACAACTACATATCTATATAGCTACAACATTATGTATGTTGAAGCTATATAGATATGTAGCTCTACCACGCATAATTGCGATTGGACGAAATTACTTAATTATTTTTTACTATCTTCAGAATCATGTAATTTTGGTTCCTTTCTAATATTACCATTGTGCACCTACTGGTTTTTTTAATTAAATCACTATCTTTAAGTATATCATACATAACATCGATTAACTCTCAATCTTAATTTGACTCATTCCCAATATATCTACATTTGACATTATATTTACAAAACATTATAATATATAAGTTTTATCATCATAATAAAAAAACTTAAACTAAAATCTTAAACTATTCAACAATACTACTCCCCGCATTTTAATGCCAAGAAAGATAGCATTTCTTCGCTGAGGGCATAGCCTTGTTGTTGATTTCACCAGGCTCCGTTCAGTCTGGCCGCCGTGACCGAAACTCGGTCTCGCTTACTACCTACTACTTCTGGATATAATTAAATAAAGAACCTAATTTTAGTTTCTTTGTTACAGTGCACCTGCAATTCAACGATGCAAACCTTCAAGACTACGTTCTCTACACAATCGTGGACAACTTCATCCGCGGAAACTTCACCCCCACGAGTTTTGCCGAACGCCCTTGCCGTGATGAAGAACCTCTACCTTACTTTATTCCGAAACATTCAAGAGCGGAAAGCTCGAAACATTACAAACTTAAACATATACAACAATTTGAATATAATGATCGAATGTTAGACGATTATGTTTATAGGACAGCAAAAAGTGAAAGTGAGGAAAGTGGTTACTACTTTAGACCAAAGTTTCGTAGTTATCGTAATGCTAGGTCGGTTCTTAGTGAGTTGAGATTATCAAAGAGTTTGAAATATCGACGATTTCTGCCAGCGAAGATAGTAAGTGGACCGCTTGAAGACAGAACAAACATTGTTTTGCATTGGACTGTGACGGACAACACGCGTTTAGAGAGTGAAGCTAGTGTTGTTTTTAGGTAAGTGTTAGTTAAGTGTTATATGATATTAAATTTGTGTATTTGTACACTACCTGCAGCGTATTTTATGTAGGTTGTGGCATTCCATCTTAGTCCTCAGAGTTGACAACGCATCATTCATCTTCTTAGATAGTAAAAGAGAGATATGAGAAAAAGCATGGAACTTATATACCTTAACTTTAACTTTTTATACTTTAAAAAGTCCGGAGAAAATTTGAAGTAAAACTCATCGCGCCACTTGTCGAAAAGGGCAAACTATCGCCTGCCAAGGCAGATAGTACAACATATAAATAAAATTTTGTTAACATCTAAAGTTCACACTTTAAAAAATATAAGTTTCATCGCGCTACAGAAAGTTTTAAAATCTTTTCGTAGCACTTTAAAAGTAGATCGTTAAAAAACTAAGTCCTGAAAAAGCACTAAAATACTCTTATTTATGATCAGGAAAACTATACATTTTCATAGCAATAAAAACAAAGTTAAAGTTCGTATAGCAATGAAAACAAAGTTACATTATTAAATGCTGTTAATAAGCGTAAGTTATTTCAGGGTTAAAAAGATTGTGGACTAAAATATTATGAATGTTTTACTTCATAAATAATCCAAATAAACTAAGAACTGATTGACAAAGACTTAATAATAATAGATGATAATAATAATAAAGCCCTTTTAATCTTCGAATTTCCGCATAGTATTTTGCTTAAATGTAGTCTATACATATAAATAAAATTGAAGTGTCTGTCTGTAACTAAAACTAGCTTTGTATTATGTAAACTAGCTTTTATTAAGCTCAAGGGGTATTTGCATTCCATTTTTATTTTTAGATAGAACATTTTTATCTGTCTGTTTGTCTGTCTGGGCTTATCTTTGGAATTGCAAAACAGATTGTGATGAAACTGTACGAACAGATAGAAAGCAGTGCCAGGAGGGATCTACGCTATATTTTATCCGGAAAACATTTTTTTGTTGAAAAACCGAAAGATTGATAAAATAAATGGTCTTTGTTTACCATAAATCTAGTAGATTATAAAATGTCTTTCAATTCAGCGTGTCTTTTGGCATAGGCCTCCTCCAATATTTTCCATTAGACTCTGTTAACTGAAATCCTCATCCAATATAGCCCCAAGGTCATGAATATTTTTTATATAGAATAGGATGATAAACGAGTACACAGTCTATTTGATGGTAAGTGAATGCTGTAGCCTATAAAGATCTACATCTATCCTCGATTAGAAATCGAAATGCAGATACGTTGTCACCCCTGAGGGCTAAGATGGAATGCCTCGTTTCCAGTAAAAAGGGTATCCAGTTTTCTATACTAACCATACGAAACGCTGCTATTTTAGGCGAGTATTCTGTGAGAGCGTTGTCCTACCGCGGTTGAGCCGACCCATTCGTGCTGCAGCCATAATATAACTGCAGCATGGCTCTACCACGTAAAGAGTACAATATGAATACAAAATAAATAATAATGACTTAACCCAAACGTGTTCCATCAGCCAGACAAGAAAGAAATATATTGCAATAAATAAAAACGTGGAACACCGAAAACATAATCCTCGAAATAACATGTTGGATTAATACATTGCAATTCTTTGAGTCTGCCAGTCGTTTTTCAAGGAAATCTGTAGTTTATGCTGCAGTAATAAAATACACATGTTTCAAAGCCGAGCTCTTCCTTAAGCATTACGTCATCAGGAACTTAATGCTAAACGTTGTTTTGGCAATAAAATTGTGATTTAGAGATATGTATTTTACTTAGCTCTATATAAACGACATACCCCTGTCTCTTATATCTTCCTTTTCTATTTCATCATTGTGTGAATATTGGCCTTGATTGTAATATTGTGGTGAGAGAATAAATCATTATTATTATTTGTATTTATATAGCATTCTCATCCGGTTGGACTGAATAAATATATAAATGAAAAAATGATAAATATATATTAAATACTAGCTTTTAAACCGCGCTTCGCTCGCGTGGTCTTCAATTTCGAAACATCAGTAAATGCTATTCCGTGCCAAATTTAGCAAAATTCGATCACTTTTAGAGTCACTTCGGCGTTTGTTCGCTCTCTATGTCAGTTTGTCAAAGAATTTTTTTGAATTCCCAAAGACTATTGGACCTAGATGATTGATATTTGGCATATATATAATATGCTACAGGAACACGTGAATACATAATTTTTTAAGAATTGCATTAACATCATATGTCTAGAAACATCTACAATTTTTTATATTGGACGTGTCGTCCGATGTATCCATAAGAAAGATAAATTGTCTTGGAATCAAAATTTATTCTTATTATTTACTATTTACATTCATTCATAATTAAAGTTAATTTAGTTTTAACAAAATAATGATGATTTCATGATCTTGTATGCGATATTTGATTCATATCATTGGTCCCATTTAATATTGATTGGCACCATAAAATAGATTCTGATATTTTTTCCTACGTTCGAGTAGACTTCTATAATGATGAATACTACACATGTAATAAAACAAATTATAATAAATACGTTACATTTTAACTTTTATTTAAGCGGGTTATACAAAACAGATCTTTGGAAGAAATTTCCGTAAAAATTTGCGTAAAAGAACATATTGCTGATGTGAAGCACCGACGCTCCGGGAAGTCTGAAGTATGTCAACATGTTCATTAGCAATCATTATATCAGATCAGATAGACAACAAATCCTCGCAATAGAACACCAATTCCTACCAAGGATGATTCGCGAGGCAATTGAAATTAAAAACATCCTAACTTCATTAGAGTAGACGGCTGGGTGCTACCATCTATTTGGGATCCCATAATTAATAAAATTCAATCCCAACCCAAGCATACTACTGCAAGACTTCAAGATACTGTAAGCTCGTCCTGCGTAGATCGGACCAAACAATATTATTTAAAAGTTGATTGTAGTCTTCGTAAATATGACATCAGGATGTCAAACACCTTAGCCCCTCCCCGTCTTCATAGGTTCTTTAAAGTGCCCGAATCCGCCACCTCATATCGTTCCGTGTGTGTCCTAAGAGGCAACAGAGGAAGACAAACAGGAGATAGGCAACATCATCTTTCTGGCAACTACATATACACTACTACACTACACTATAGCAAATATCCAGCTTATTTGACAATTTATGGGGGTGGTCTATGTTCAGTTCAGTGAACTTTTGATAGGTTGTAATGATAACGATGATGAGTTCTATTCTTTCGAATCTTTGCTACCGTTAATATTTACGGAAGTGTGAAAACAAAAAAGTATAACATCTCCGAAAATATGAATGAAACAAAAAAGCATAACTGCCCCATTAAAACTAAAAAAGTAGCACCCTACATACATGTCACTACTGGGCACAGGCCACAGAGCTTTAGGCCAAAAAAAGTGCCAACGCGATATTTAAAGTATTTTTTGGCAACAGCCTGTTCATTTACATATCTCATGTGAGCTATGAATCGAGGACTGTCACAAAAATCTTGATTTGTCTGATAATATCAAAACACAAAAATACAAAAATCTTAAATGACAAACTGATTTATAAGTCTCATTAAAGGTATAAAAAGTAAAGTAGCAGCATACATACGTCTCACTACTGTGCACAGGGCTCCTCATTACCTATAGTGTTTTATGAGCAGAAAAGAGTGTGCCGCAATGCTGTGTATTAACGGTTTTCACATTTCCACGACTTTTTTAACTACTCAGACATTTAGGTTTGCCCACAAAGTTATTCTTCACCACTTCACCGGATACGTGGTAAGTCAGCACTTAAAATTTCCCATAACAGATTCATTTGTCCTGAAAAGACTCTTACACGTTTTGTGTACACAGTACTGGATACTGTGCATACAAAACACACGTGTTGTGTATAACAGTGTTGCAACCATTTTGCCAAACGTGGTAATTGTGGTAAATCATCACGATAATGGCCACCGGTCTAGATATTTTTAAGTGTGACAATTTTTGATGCTGCACGAATAAGTATTCAGTAGCATTCTAATATTTAATTTTATCAGTTACTTATCATTAGTTTATTTAACAGAAAGTAGAGGGCGCTATATTACATTAATACTATGAAAGTCAAAACTATACTATCTAGTAATATCAGCTATCGAAGGTTGGGGTGTGACTGGCTCAAGAGCCACCCCAAAGCCGGGTACATTTATTTATATATAAAAAAGGCATAAAGTGATGTTGATTCTGTTAAAAATCTGTTTCTGTTAAAAAACACGCTATCAGCGCCGCTTGCGGTGAAAAACTATTTGACGATATGACCATATTATCATGAAATAGCAATGTTGTGTTTATTTATTAATATCGCTAAACGATCTCTATTCATTGATTTGGCTAAGCTATATCACAACATGGTCAACAAACACTGATAAATATCATGAAATGACACCATTTCACGAAATAATGATTTAATTAGAATTTTGCAATAATTGTAGGCAGACCAGTTTTAATCAGTTTACATACAGATATAGTGTCAAAAGTATGAAAATTTATATGTTCTTTAGTTCAAAAACTATCAATTTTCATACGTTTGATAGATGTCACTATTATCCATTATTTTTTAAATTTTAATTATTACACTTTTAATTTAATTAAACTTTAGGATTTTTAAATAATTTTATAAATGTAATTATTTAAACATATAAATGTAAGTTATTTATATTATTTAATTTATTACTTACTAAAGGTAAAGTATAGGCTATTTTCATTTGATGATAAATGGCGCTGTTTTGATAATTAAACGTATATCATCAGCGGAGTTTCAAATTGTTATGCAAAGGTTAAAACTAATTTTAAACTTCATTTACAAATACGATATTTATTTGAAAAAACACCTGTCAACCCGCCTATTAACTAACATAATCATATATAATAGAAAATTAACATCTAAAGGAAGAACAATACTTAACCTTTTTTTTTAAGTTCCGTAATCGAATAAAAAGTAGCCTATAAGTTGCCCCTGGTTACTAACTACCTACATTTAAAATTTAATGAAAATCCGTCCAGTAGTTTTTGCGTGAATCGGTAATACATAGACAGACAGACAGACAAAAACTCTAAAAACCACTAATTTGGCTTCAGTACACTTTATTTAGTCCCCTGGACTTGTTTTTTCAAGAGTATATTAGAATTACAGACACGACTTTTCTACGGATTTATTATATTAGGTCCTTACATATGAAATTGGCATTTTGTACGGGAGGAATATAAAGTCATTTTTTTGTAAAATATATTTAATTAATCAAAGTATGCACCGTTGTTATCTATGCACTTTTGCCATCTCATAGGTAGTTCATTGATCCCTTTACTAAAAAAACATGGGGACGAGAATCAATAAACTCTTTGAAGGCGGTTTGGACTGCCGCATCGGAGTTGAATTTTTTTCCTTGTAAGAAGTTGTCCAAATTCCGGAAAAAATGGTAATCTGTTGGAGCAAGGTCCGGGGAGTACGGTGGATGTCGCAGACATTCCAATTGTAGCTCATCTAACTTAGTGGTTGTTTGTTGTGCAGTGTGTGGTCTTGCGTTGTCGTGAAACAGCAGTGGCCTAGAGCGATTGAACAATCTCGGTTGTTTAGCAGCTAGTTCTTCCTTCATGGTTTGCAGTTGCTGACAATAGATATCTGCCGTAATCCTTTGGTCAGATTTTAGAAAGCTGTAGTGAACGACACCGGCGCTAGTCCACCAAACACTCACAAGTAACATTTTCTGAGTCAATTTTCGTTTAGGGCAGGATTTGGCTGGGTCTCCAGGGTTCAGCCATTGCGACGAGCGCTTCCGATTATCGTGCAGTATCCACTTTTCATCACAAGTAATGATTCGATTTAAAATCCCTTCATTATTGTGTCGGTTGAGCAAAGTAACAAAGCAGTCGACGCGTGTTTTGCAAGTTCGATTCACTCAATTCATAAGGTACCCATATTTCAAGTTTTTTTACTTTCCCGATTTGCTTCAAGTGGATTAATACAGTTTTATCACTTACCCCGAAGCCTGCAGCTATCTCTGAAGTGCTTTGTGATGGATCCGCTTCCACAATAGCCTTTAATTCTTTATTTTCCACTTTTGTCTCCGGCCGTCCACGGGGTTTTATCTGAAGGTCGAAATTTCCAGAACGAAAACGTTGAAACCAAAAACGTACCGTGCTTTCTTTGCGACACCAGCGCCGTACACATCATTAATCCTTCGAGCCGTTTCTGAAGCACTGGTGCCACGGTAGAACTCGTACTCGTAAATATACCGATATTTCATGTTTTCCATTGTGCGGTAATAAGCGACACCAAAGAATAAAATAATGAGGAAAAAACAAATGAATGACTGTTTTCAAAACTCAAATGTACGAGCTAAATGAATTTATAAATTTGAATTTGGAATTCTTAACCAAAGAGGAGATATTTCAGATCAAAGTGGTAAGTACGACAAAACGCTAATTTCATATGTAAAGACCTAATATGTATAGATTACTAAAGGCAAAATATAGGCTTTTTTCGTTTGATGATAGATGGCGCTGTTTTGGTAATTGAAACGTATATCATCAGCGGAGTTTTAAATTGTTATGCAAAGGTTAAAACTAATTTTAAACTTTATTTACAAATATGATATTTATTTGAAAAAAACACCCGTCATCCCGCTTACTAACTAACATAATCATATATAATAGAAAATTAACATCTAAAGGAAGAAAAATACTTAACCTTTTTTTTTTAAGTTCCGTAATCAGATAAAAAGTAGCCTATAAGTTGCTCCGGGTTACTAACTACCTACATTTAAAATTTAATGGAAATCGGTCGAGTAGTTTTTGCGTGAATCGGTAATACACAGACAGACAGACAGACAAAAATTCTAAAAACCACTAATTTGGCTTCAGTACCCGTTATTTAGTCCCCTGGACTTGTTTTTTCAAGAGTATATTAGAATTACAGACACGACTTTTCTACAGATTTATTATATGTATAGATATAGATAGTAAAATGTAATATATAAAAATTAATTTTTGTTTGTTCGTTTTTTATGTCTTACCTTATGTGTTTTTCATCAGATTACGATAAATCTTTGTCAACTTATGATCTGAATCTGGTATTAACAATTCCTAATTTTTGTAAATATTCTGATTTAATCTTTTAAGCATTTCATCATGAAATGCTCAATGAGGCTTAAATTGAATGCAGTTTTGTCCGTGCCTTTTGATGGATTGTTGTATCATGAGATTTCATTTTTAGTTTGTAATGTCTATTAACTAAACCAACTAAATGTAATTCTTTTCATATTACTTTAAACAATACGTTTTTATACGCACACCGAATTTTTTTGCATTATATTTCGAATTTATTTTCGATTTCCTGAGTCATAGACTAAGAAAGGGATATTACGAACTCCAACTCATTCGTAGGGATGATTTCATAGACTTGCGATTTGTTTACTTTCAGGGAGCAATGTCACGGTATTGCCAAGTTAGAGACTATGTTATTCAATAAATAATTTAAATAAATTAACCGCATAATTCGAACTCTTACCTCCTCATCTATTTTTATTATGAAAATTTCAATCCCCGAAGATTACGGTAGATATCGTCACTGTTGTAGCGCTTCAACGGTAGGTGGTAAAGTACTGAATACGGTGCGTTTACCGTAATTACGGTGCACATGGAAACACTGACGGGTCGCCTCGCGATTGTAGGTAATTATTTAATGCAGGTAGCACGAGTGACAGAGGTCTTGTTATAGGCATAGTACAATTGACTTACAATAGGTGGCGCGCGTACTGTACCGACAAATTTATTTGAAAGTTATATAATATTATTAAATTTCAATGAATTTATAATCATTCATAATTAAACAATATAAGTCTTCCAAATTTGATACGATATTACCACAATTATTTCTTCTGCAGCAACGCGCAGAGTACCAGCTAGTAGATAATAATAATAATTAGAATGCAGAAGGCGGTGCTCCTCGATACCGCCCGTATCGTCCGCCAGTTTCTTTCCCTTTCCGCCTAAACCTGCCGAGGGCTTCCATCTGGTTGGGCTTTTTATTTATTTCTGTATTATCTATTTATTTATTTATTGTATATGTTAGTATATTTTATATACGAGGGGTGATCCAAAAGTAATGATAATGAAAATAAAACACGGTAATTAAAGTTAAAATAATAATTTATTTTTCTACATAGTCTCCTAACAAATCAATACATTTAGTCCATCTTTTCTAAACCCAGGATTCCCTTGAAAAATTCTTTGTCTTGACCTCCCAAAACGCTTCAACAGCGGCCATTACTATCGTCTTTAAATTTCTTGCCCGGAGGCGTCCTTGAGCCGAGGAAGAGTAGAAATTACTAGAGCCAGATCTGGCGAATAGGAAGGTGTTCGAGCAGTTCGAATCCCGTTCTTGAATGGCAGCCATCGAACTGCGGTTTGTGAGCCGGTGCGTTGTCTTGATGAAACAGACTCCAGCTGCAGTCTCGCGTCTTTTCCTTAATGGCCTGCAACCTTCTTATTTGTTCGTAGTAAGAGTCCGTAATAGTGGCCCTTTTCAAATATTCCACCATAATTATGCCTTGAGCGTCCCAAAACAGATGCCATAACCTTTCCCGCCGAACTTGAAACTTTGAATTTCTTTGCGTCAGTGAGGCTCGCCCAAGTCATCGATTGTTGTTTCGTTTCAGGATCAAATGGTGGATCCAGGTCTCGTCCATAGTGCAAAACGGAACAAACAATTTTCTTGATCTGTTTGAACTTTTCGAGATTGACCTCGAATGTCAACTCGATTTTCTTTGCTCGTCGGTTAACATTCTGAGTACCCAACGCGCAGAGACCTTTTTCATATGCAACTCGTTCGCAAGGATTCTTTGAACGCTGCCATATAATCCCTGTGACCTCAGCTACATGCCTGATGGTCACTCTTCGATCTGCCAACACAAAATCTTCGACTTTTTTCACGTTGTCTTCAGTGAGGGACGTGGATGGGCGTCCTTCGCGATGTTCATCTTCAGTGGATGTTCTGCCCAGTTTAAACTCCTTGGCCCAGCGTGCAACTGAAGAATATGGAGGAGCAGAGTCCCCCAATGTTTTCACTCAGTCACTGTGTATGTCTTTTGAAGACATTTTTTTCAAACAGAGGTACTTGATGACAGCTCTAATTTCGTTTTTCTCCATGTTGATGTTATCTCTTTGACAGTTCGTATTCAAATGAATATATCTCCCGGAAATCGTGATCTATTTATGCATTTTTTAGGCTGACGTGGTGAGTATAAGCAAGCAAAAAAAATTTTTTTTGATTTTATGCGGACCTGAAGTAACCGATTATCATTACTTTTGGATCACCCCTCGTATTTATGTATATTTACCATTTCCTTTTAAATATTTATTCAGCCCAACCAAATGAGAATACCCTATAAATACCCAAAAATGGAAAGGGCCCTTATGTTGATGGGCATAGGTAAGTAGGCAAAACCAGATTGGACTCAAACAATCGCCCTGTAAGATACCCCTTCTTATCCTTATGTGGTTCTCCGCAGCCGTCATCCGCTCGCTTAGATGACAAAGGATCGTACTCCACTGCCCCATACACTGCCCTAGGAAGTCTCGAACTGTACAGTCAACTTTGTACAGCTCGAGGACTCTCTTCAGCCTCGTATGAGGCACCGAGTCGAATGCCTTTTTGTAGTCTATCCAGGCGGCGGAGAGGTTTCGACGGTTGCGTTTAACTACCTTGCCAATGACCGCGTCAATGAGGAGTGGTTCCTTGATTCCACGACCACCGCCTCGACATCCATTTTGAGCGCGCGACATCACCTGATTTGAGTTCAGGTGACGAGTGATTCTCGCGCTCAAAATGGATGTCAGTGTCTTATACCGGGTGTTTGTGAAATGCTCCCGAAAACGAAGACAGATGGTAGAACTAACGATACCTTTGATGATGGGTCAGAAAGAAAATTGATCCCGAGGAAAAAAAAACTTCTTTTCACGACGTTTTATTAGCTTTATTCACGCTCCATCATGTTAGTACGGCTAAATGAAACGATAATTTCATTATAAAAATCATGAAAATACTTAAACATTAAACCAGCAGTGAAAGTTAAAATAAAATCAGCTAACAATAGGGTCAATATTCTCGCGGACGCCGAACTCTTATCTAGCTCGGTACGAAACAATGCATTAGGTATTACTACTCACTCTATCCTTCCCTTTCACACAAGCGCTGCCACCGTCCGGCCGACTCGTGTCACCTCGCGCTGTGAAATTTACACATGTCAGCGTTGCCAACATGTGGGGAATTCCCCAAATTGCGGGGAATTTAAAGTTGGTTGGGAATTTTATGTGGATTGGTATTATGCGGGGAAAATGCAGGGATTTTGAAAATCGATAGCCAGGGCCAAGTGGGAACCTTTTTTCAAGAAATCTAAATACTTATCTTAACATTTTATTAGGTTATTTAGGTGTTCGAGCCTACGCTTGAACCACTTGAGATTACGCTACTAAAAATACGTCACTCAGACCTTCAAACTGTCTGTTCCCACTGTGTATCTGTGAACTGTTGCTATCTTTTTGACTCATGACGCAGCGTTTCATGTTCATGAAATGTTTAATCGTCTAATAAATACTTAAAACAAACAAAACGATAACATTGAAAAAATATTGTCAAACACCATAAAAAATGACACCGTAAATCCCCCTGACCCAAACGAGTCGTCTGATTCATTACCAGACAGTACACAGTCTGATGACGAACACCAGCCGCCTCAATATAATTCTTATTCACGAGGGGCTCCGTCAACTGATAATCTTTCCACGAGAGAATCCGAATTACGAGCCAAGATATCCGAAGCTCAGAGAGAACTCGCTGCATTGCAATCAGGGGATAACGAGACATTTGTTTTGACCCAGTCACAAATGTGACTGAACCCAAGGTAGCTAAAACTGATTCACAATACCTGAAGGAAGGGATAGACTGTCAGCGCTTTGGCCAAGAAGGATGGCGCAACGTCAGATATGCAGATACTCAGAAGCAATTCCAAGCTTCACCAGCGTTTTGCGCCTTGCAAGTAAACAACCTCCTTGCTGGCGTAGCACCTAATTGGAAATCTTCTGCCCTTCTTGAAAAATTCGACATGACACTGGGTGCGATAACTCATGGTCTCTTACAACAGAGGAAAATCTTTCGAGATTTGGTGGACCAGCTACCTCATGAAATGAAAAATAAAATCGGATGTACTTTTCTTAATGCTGACTCTCAGTTTAAAAAAAAATCGGATGCCCTCTTGTAGTATGTTTGTGGTCGTCGTGCAGAAGTGATAGAACAGATAAGAGGGGCATATAAGGTATAAAATAAGTAGCTTTGTAATATTTTGCACAGTATACCCCCATCAGAAACACATCTCTTTTCTGACGAAGCATTATATAAAGCAATTAAAAAATGCTCCAACAATGATATTAGAAAGTTTTTTCCCTATCCCAACAAGAAAAACCCGTCAAAATTTCGTCCAAAAGACAAATTCAGAGAGACGACAACGCAAGGCTCATCAAGAAGCAACTCACGTTATTATCGTAACCCAGGAGGAATCAATGACACGCCCCGCACTAGAACCAAACAACAGCATCACTATAAACCCCAATCACAACCACAACAGGCTAGAAAAGATTGGGGGGCGATGGCAAAAGAAAGTGACTCTTTCAAAGCAGGGCGCTTACAAGACTATGCCCAACATTGGACAACAGCGGCAAAACTAATTCAAAACTTTATCCAGGGGTACAGAATCCCATTCAGCTTAAAACCGCCAATCAGAAAGTTTTCTCCCAAGAACATTTTTCAATTTCGAACCAAAGTAACGCCAGAAATGTCAAAACAGATGTAAAAACTATTGAAATCAAAAGCTATTCAGGAAAGCCGGTATCAGAGTGGTTTTATATATGGTAAATATTCCTGCGAAAGAAAACAGATGGCTCTTTCCGACCAATATTCAACCTGAAAGGTTTAAACCGATACGTCCAAACACCAAAATTTCACCTTCTAAATCACCTAAAAATTCCTACACTCTTGCACAAAAACAGTTACGTGATGAAGCTAGACATATCGCAGGCATACTTTCACTTACCAGTATCACCCAGTCATCGCCGCTTCTTGTCCCTCTGTTTTCAGGGGAAAGTTTACCACATGACGTTCCTGCCGTTCGGATTAGCGAGCGCACCCTCAGCTTTCGCCAAAATCACCAATTGGATTGCTCATACTTTAAGAGGCCAATGCATAAGGATAATAGTCTATTTAGACGACTTCCTACTAATTCACGAAGATCCGCATATTCTGGAAAGTCAGACCAAATATGTCACCAAATACTTACAGAAATTAGGATGGCAAATAAATCAAGAAAGTCCTCCTCGACTGCCGCAACAAAATTAGAATACCTTGGAATAACTTGGGATACCAAACTAAACCGAAAATCACTATCGGAAAGCAAGACAGTCCATCTTACGATTCATCTGGAGTCTATAATAAAGAGAAGTCGTTGGAGTTGGCACGATGCAAAGGTTATTCTGGGGAAGCTGAACTTTGCATCATACGTTGTACCACTAGGGCGCCTCCACAGTCGCTTCCTCCAAAGGGCATCAAGTCGTTTACCTATGACAAAACCACATCGGCAATTGGCAATACCACCCTGTGCTATGGCGGAGCTCATCTGGTGGAAGACGAATATCGGAAAAGACTCACCCATACACATACCTGAAACCATCATTAGTTTTCATAACGACAGATGCCGCAGACAGGGGCTGGGGAGCTGTAATAAATGGTCAGAAGTTATGGGGCACATGGACAAATGTGCAGCAGAAGTGGCACAGCAATCAAAAGGAACTCCACACGTTGTTCAAAGTCTTAACACGAGTCCACTCTTTTATAAAAGACAAAACAGTGATGTTACAGACCGATAATTGAACAACAGTATCTTACATCATGAAACAAGGAGGTACGAAGTCCTTGAGACTACTGGAGACTTCACTAAAAATTCTGGGACTTTGCCAACGTCAGCGTTGTCACCTCATAGCCCGTTATATATCCGGAATATACAACGGTCTGGCGGACAGCCTCTCCCGAGAAAAAGGTCTTCCCGAATGGCACCTTCAGCCATCGGCAGTATTAATGATATTCCAAAAGCTGGGCACCCCCCAGATCGATCTGTTTGCATTTGCGAGATCTGCGGTGGAACCGACTTATGTCAGCGAAGACGCAAAAGACACACACAGTCTATTTACAGATGCGTTCAGCAAGACGTGGCAGTTCATACTGGGATGGATCTTCCCTCCACCATCGTTGACACCCCGCGTGATTCATCATCTGAACAAATCGAAAGGAACGTGGAAGGAACGTATTAAGTAATAGTGACTCCCAATTGGACGAAGGCGTTCTGGACGGCCGATCTAAAGGAAAGGGCAATTTGCCCACCAATCCCAATAACAGATCTGAAGTCGAATTTGACAGATCTTCGAACAAATCTACCACCTCAGAATGTAGAGAGCTTAAGTTTGTTGGTCTGAAAGGTACGGGCTGGAGTAAACAATTACAAAACTGGTCCAATACGGATATAAATCTTCTAGAAACATCTTGGAGGAAAAACTGTCAATATCATTTTTGTGGTAAAGAACTGCTTGTTGCATCAGGTCAATTGATTATGTAATTGTATTAAAAAATTACAACGATAACTTCTAAATTCGATATGAAGACTAGTCGTAGGGATAAACTTATAAATAAAATAAATGTTGGCAATGTCGTAACGGTTTAACGATCTGTGGCAATGATCAAAGTGCTTACCGCAAGGACGTTACGACGCACGAGGCATTTGTTTTGGCGGGATTGATCATTAATTTTAGTTTTTGAGACAGTTCCGTGTTGACTATCACGTCCGCGTGAGCGACAGTTCAATCGTTTTGTTTATTAAATTCTTGTTGTTATTATTTGTTGTTACGTTTTGTGTTTCATGTTTTGTTTTAGTAATGCCTAACGCGTAGGTACGTTTATAGTGCTCGTGAACACGGCAACATGTTAATGTGCCTTGGAGAATCTCATAAGGCCACGGAGGATTTAGATCGGTAAGCTAATTTTTTTTAAATAACTTAGTACTGAACTGATCTGAATAGGTACATAACTGAATACATCAGAATAATAAACATACCTACACGATGGATAAAAAAGCATGACTTTATCCTTGTTAATTTTTCATTAGCGGGGAATCTAACCAGGTATTTGGTTTATTTAACCTGTGAATTCGAATTAAAATGGCTAGTTGGCAAAATAGTAGGATAAGTAGTAAGTGGTACGATCGCTAGCTGCGGGCCGCGCGAATCTGGCGTCCGCGCGTATATTGACCCCTAGTCAGCTGATTTTATGTATTCCACTGCTGGTTTTATGTTTAAGTATTTTCATGATTTTTTATGAAATTATCGTTTCATTTAGCAGTACTAACATGACGGAGCGTGAATAAAGATAATAAAACGTTGTGAAAAGATGATTCGTTTTTGTAACACTCGCACACTGACTCGCCACAACTTCCGTCCAAGGGCCCCAGCTGTGGTTTACGGGCTCTGATCACAGCCTGCGCCAGAATGCGACAGTGTCGGCCTGATTCGGTAATGGGCCCGTTCCACATACCATTGGTCGCTCCAATTACTTATAGAGCATCTTCTGATCACTCTGGAAGAGACGATTCTGGTTGAACCGCCTTGACCTCTCGGTATATCGCCGAATCCGCTTCCCCCAAGCAGCGATTCTTTGCTTCAGGTCGTCTATGCGCTCCGTTAATTTCTGCGTGATATCCGGCTGGGACAAAGTGATATTTGTTCCAGCAAATTCCATTCTAGCGGTGCGCACAACTCTCGGCCTGTTATTACCCGATCAAAAGCTTATCAGTCTGCCGATAAGCGCCCTTGCCTTTGCGATACGGTCCTCAATTGCTTGTCTTCAGGCTGGGATAGCACTAATACTTTGTCCAGTAGCGCGTCCAGCCGTAGAAAGCTTGGCGCCAATGATACGGCAGACTGCCAGTGCGGCGCCAAAAAGAATTGAGTCCGTCTCGCAAAGGTCCCGGCTGGCTTCCAAATAGGTCACCAGCATTGGGTTTAGAGCCCTCACGACAGCCCAATTCTGCTTACTTAGGGGTATATGGAGAAGTCGTGGTCGATTTTCGAGAGGCGTACTGCGCGTTTTCGTAATTGCCTCCTCCAATATCCTCCTCATTTGCTCTAGTTCATGGGCGACTATTCCATCATCGAATGAATCAACCACAACCGGGGGATCTACAGCAGCATCCACAGTAGTAGCTTACGGAGCCGCATCCCCAGTCATAGCCAGTTCATTCGATGAGGGAATAGGCTCAAGCCGTAGTCGTTCGAGTTCGGCATCATCAAATATTTTCGAGCGCATGATGTACCGAACTCAGTCTGCCAGATTTTGATCTGAGATGGAAACAGGAATAAATGGAAATATTTTTTTTAACTTGTCAGACATGCAGGTATCCTCACGATGTTTTCCTTCACCGCCGAGCACGTGGTAAATCAGCACTTAAAATTGCAATTAACAATTTCATTGGTGCCGGCGGGATTCGAACCCGGTTTGCTCGCGTATATACGTACCTACGTAATATATACGTACCTTGTTATTATATACACGTAAAATGTTCTTATTCAGTTTTTTTTTTCTTGATCTTTTTTATATATTATTGAACAGAATTTTCTTGTTCTGTTTTGTATAATGTTTTAGTTTACGTATGAATTAGCTTTAAAACCTAAAGTATACGTAAAGTTTCATTTCAATCGTTAAAAATTTTATCACGTTATAAAAAGTAAGCAGCTTATGCGGAGTTTATGAGAAAGTATAGACCAAGTTCGGTTTAATATAGAGTTTAACTACACGTTAAGTTCCGCAGGTGATTTAGCTGAGAATATTACGCGTTATTACACGAACAATATTTGTCTTTATATTTATGACTAGCGACCCGCCCCGGCTTCGCCTGGATAGGATCTATTAATGTGGCGTTGTTTAGATTTAAGATAATCAAAGACCATTTATTTTATCAATTAGAAGATTAGCCCGGACGGACAGACAGATAAAAATTCTAAAAATGGTTATTTATGTCTTAAGGCTGGGTGGGCCAAGCGCATTAGGTATTTACAAGCGGTCGTCGCAAAGATCGAGTCGGGCCGCGCATATGATCGTGATTTTTACAAAATAATCACAAAAATATTGTTTTAAAGTTTAAAGTTTATAAACAAATATTTACACAATGCGAAATAAACACACAAACAAAATCTTAACTATAGTCTACATAAGTTCCATAAAACTATAGTTATTTACAATTTATTTTATTTCCTAAATATTATTTACGTAGCAGAATAGAAGTGCGCGCGCAGAAATTTGGCACAGATCTTACCTCGGCAACTAACACTGGTAAGCGACGTGCGGATCGAAAATCACTTGAATAATCGATATTTTTTTAAATAAATGTAATGAAAAAAAACGATCGGGTGGAATTGATTCCAAAATGTTCCTATAAATTGATATTTTTTATAGAAAACAAGAAGTATTGGTAATAGTTTAAAATGAAATTTGGTTTGTAAAAAAAATGCAAACCGAACGTAGTTCGGTAATTTTTTTTATCGAGAAAATTATATTGTATCGTGTATTGACCGGGTACATCGTAAGGAGAAAGAATGTATCTAAAATATTTTTTTCAGATTCTAAATGTAATAATTTGGCTATCAAAAACCAATTTTAAAACGGACAAAAACAGGAACACTCAGTCTTAATAGCAAGTAAATAATCCCCTCAGGTTTTAACAAGTCAGTTATTTCAATAATAAATAAGCTTCGCACTCAACTGTTCCACTACTTCAAGTCAACTCCACATTAATTTTTTATCGTCTTTAATTATATCTAAAAAAAAATTTCATTAAATTGTCCTAAAATTGTTTAACTAATTTTTTTTTCATAGATATGTTTACGTATAATGCATGTTGCAACTGTATGTACGCGTTTTTGGTTTGTATTCCAGGTAAAAACTTTGTATATATTAGGTTGTGTTGTGTACATCCAGGCCCAGGGAAACGTATTATATTCTCACTTTACTTTTTACTCAAACGTTCAAGAACTTCATCCAAAAGTGGAATAACAGAGGCTGTCAAAGAAAATTGAGCTTTCGAAAAAGATTGACTAGCTTGCATCTTTTTTAATAGAAGAGAGGGCAAACGAAAATGCGGATTACTTGATAGTAAGTGACTACCGATACCCTGAACATGCGTTATACCTGAGGAATTATTATTTAGGTGGTACAGGCGTGCTGCAGCTATATTATTAGTATAGTAGTAGCACGAATGGCTCGGCTCGACCGGGGTAGGACCACGCCTACACAGTCCTCAAGAGTGAGAACGCATCTGCATTTTCATTCTTAATCGAGGGTACATGTAGATTTCTATGTCCCACAGCATCCACTTACCATCAGATGAATTTTAAGGAAGTTTTTAACTCTTAGTCTATAAAAAATAATTATAAACCACATCAATCACCGATTAATACAACGTTTGTGGCTGTAATTAAATGCAAGAAGCTGTCGCCGCTTAATTAAGCTGTGTACGTGAAAACGACAAGATGATATAAAAGCTTTTATTAAAGTGCACTCGTTTTACTGAGCTGTTATTAATTAGTGTAGCTACTTTTAATTGGATGTTATTTCATCCCTGCAAGAAAAAAAGGCAAGTTTTCTGCTTAGGAGTCATCTGGGATAAGAACCAACATCTTGCCTATTTCTGCCACCAAACAATGATTCGTGCACTGTTGTGTTCTGGTCTAAAGGGAGAGTCAGAATAGTAACAGGCAGGCATATAATTTTATACAGTATGTATATTTATGTAGGGTATATTTTATTTTCAATTTCGTCATATCTATTTTAATCACACATATGTTTAGTTTTTTTTTTCATATAATATAGGAGACTGACTTCTAAATCTCGTACAGGAGCTAACGACTAATACTTTCGCCTTTTACGACCGCCATTGGACAAAATGCGACGATAGATTCTCGTAATTATTTCTTAAATTTACGCTAATACTACACATGGAATAAAACTAATGTTACCAATTTTATTGCATTTAATTTTAACTTTTTTAGTTCCCCGCGTTTCGGGCACTTTACCCATGGTCACAGTTAATGAAGGCTACCTTTGGCCTTTAACTTATAATTTTTTAATCCGATATACGCAGAAACTTCTAGCAATTTTATCCCACGATAGATTTTCTTACTCCTCCACGAGGCGACACATTCGTGATATCATTATCAGCAGAGATTTCCGCATGCACAATTCATTGGATTTATTGTGGAGTCGTCGTTTCGAGACACATCATGATTTTGTTTTTGATGGATTACCACGTGCCGTTTGATATCTGTTACCAGTATCGATAAAACTGGTTTCACCATAAATAGAATATATACCATAAGTATGGAAATTATGTAGTGGAATCTCACTACATAATTTCCATACTTATGGTATATATTCACTGAATTCTGTCGTCAGTTTAAGTAGAGTTGACACCGAAGTTCATTCAGTTATTTACAACCAGTTATTTGTACTATGAAGTTTAGATCGAGCTTAAGATTATACGAAATAAAATATAGAATTAATTACTAATAATATTAATTGAACTCGAAATGGAAACTTCGCCGGCCGACGGCCGACGACGTTTTACGGCCGACGCTCCGTGTACGGAGCTTATTTAAGCAGAGTCGTTTGGAAACTTAGATAACGTCATTTAGGTTTCAGTTGTTCTCTCTTAAGTCTCATCTCATTTCGTCCATTGGGGGCTTAAGAGGCGACATTGGCAAATGCCAGAAGAATTATGTGACTTTCGATAGAAATGATGGTGATCAGTCTAAGGTGTGAGATGTTTGGCAATGTGATCGATAATCAATTCTCCGCTAAGCGTGACGACTAGGCCACATCAGCATCCACTTACCATCAAAAAGTATCTTGAATATAATTCCCCCCCCCCCTCAGAATACGCGGGGCAGTCTGAGCACCCACGCTCAGGAAGAGTAGGGTATACTCTGTCACCAGGTGTGCTGGTACACTCCTGGGGTAGTGTTCTATCTAACTCCGCTACCATGTTAAGGGTTGGGGGGGGGGGGGGGAATTGAGCCTCCGGCCACCTGCACTCACCAAGCGAAACGCAGAAGTACCGTAGTACCACCCCAGTTCGAACCGGCCCATCCGTGCGACAGCAAAAGCTGCCGCGTGGCAATACCACTGTTCAAAATGCATCGGATGTTTCTAAGCAGCCTAATTCACAAGATCATAAAGATGATATTGTTCTTCCTGATACCTACGGCAACGAAGAGACTTTGGATTTTCCGATTGAAGATGACGGTGATAACCTTCAAGTAGATGGTAATAAGAATGATAAAAATAGCGAAAACTTTGATTATTATAGCGACAACCATGAATTCAGCTCAGACTCTGATGATGAGTTCTGGGAGCGTGAAAGATTAGAACGAGAAAAACGATAGTTTAAAATTAGAGAAATTTTATTTAATGAAGATTCTGACGAAGAAGTGGAAAAATTGTCACTCTAAATTACTTGTAAATAAGAGTAGTAAAAATTAAATTAAAAATCAAGAATCATAATTGAGCGTTAAATATCGGAGATTTGGAAAAAATGAAATTACTTTTTTTTTAAGAAATTTAATTTCCTATACGAATGATTTGTATCAATTTTACAGCATTTCTTATCATTGAGACAAAATTTCAATTAAAAAACAATGTAATTGAACACCAACGTCAATCAACAAAACGGTATGATATGCGCGGTGATTGTCTGCGCATCAGGAGGGCTGAGCGCTATAGGAGCGACAGAGATACTATGGGACGTAGTGACAAAGAGGAATAAACGACACTTAAAAAGTCGTAGACTCGTATAGTAAATATTTTACACAGATAAAATTTCAGGTAAACAGTGGATGTCGCATGAAAAGAATAACCCTACCTATAAGATAGAACTTTAAACAAGATATGTAAATGGAAAAACAAAATTTAATTAAAAGGATAAAAAAATTAATTAAAATTGAAATTGTTAATAACTTTATAAAAAATTATAAAAAAAATTCTCTCTAGAAATGTCGTTCAGACTGAATTGAAACAATAAAAAATTTAAACAAATGTTAATTAGTTTATTTTTAATGAATTTTTAAATAACGAGTATTTTTAAGGTCATCGCCAGCTTAATTGCAATGTTCAAATGCAAATATCTCCTTTCCTATTAAAAATTAGAAAGAAAGAAAAAACAATTTTGTGCAGTTTTTTATTCTCCATCGATTTTGTCTACACGTTTTTTCGCTATCTCTTATAATTTCTGAGAAAATTGCAACAAAAATCGTTTTTAGGGTGGTTTTATTTTTTACAACCCCTGCAGGCTAATTTTAATGTTTTAACTATTGACCCTTGTTTAACATATAAAAACGAAGATATGCTCGAAAAATCTGCCTTCCACAGCAAATGTCGATTTAAAATCTCTCTTTACTGGACTATGTAAAGGTTCTCTGTTTTCAATTTCTTAATTCTTAATAAGTCGGTTCATTTTTTTATATAATATAATTTAATGAACCATTTATGCTTAAGTGGTTTAAAGCAGGCAAATTTACTTAATAGCACACTCCACTTTATGGTAAGTGAATTCTGCGGCCCATAGACATCTCCATCTGTCCTCGCTTAAGTATCAAAATGCAGATGCGTTGTCACCCCTAAGGACTGAGATGGAATGCCTCGTATCCAGTAGAAAGGGTCTCCGGTTCTCTACACTTACCATACGAAACACAGCAGCATTAAGCTGCTATTATATTAGACATTCTGAGAGAGCGTATTAACTACCCTTGTCGAGCCGACCTATTCGTGCTACAACCTACAAAATAATAAAGCTATAGAATGGCTCTGCCACGTATAAATATTAATATAATAATGAACAGACGATAGCACCCAACCTTCTTCTCTACTGAAATTAAGGCACTTTTTTATTTCAGTAGCCTCGCAAATCATTTTGCTAGGAATTGGTGTTTTTAGCGGGATTTGTGGTAATAGCGGGGGCGATCTTAAACTTATTTACTGACACAGATACATGGAGCGTCATTTCCTCACATCAGCTATATTTTCCTTTACGCGGGTTATTATTTATTAATCTTTTATTTAGCCCTATGTAAGAGAGACTACTTTCAGCAACAAGCTAAGGAGTGTACAATGTACACTCCTGCATCTTGTGGAGGGTTATCACTAGACGGATGTCATAATTTTTTTTCTTCTTTCTCTCCATTTCCTTTCATTCTTCATCCTTTCAAGGTCACCGAAGTATCTGTTTGTTGACATTTTATTGCATAATTTGATAACGCTTTATTATTATCGTGCACCCTACACGTTCTTCTATCTTTCTTCTTTTATATTTAATTTCTTTGTGGATTGACTCCGTGGCGCATTGGATTAACATGATTGCAGCGCCAAAGCCCGCAGGTTCGAATCCCGCACGGAACAAGTATTTGTGTGGCCTACAAATAATTATTCCGGGTATGGATGTTTGTCCTTGTGAAATTTATGTATTTAAACTGCCCCCAAGATACAACGTGAAGATGACGTAAACGTTAAGCTGACGTAACGGTTATGTGACAAAACTGCTACGTCAACGCAGTCAGTCAGCGCCTTGCCATGAGGTATTAGCGCCGTGCCTCGGCAAAACTGAAGGTGCAAAGGCCCGCTTGTGCACATGGCCTCACCATGAAACGGTGCCGGGTCTGGGCGTCTCCCGTTAACTGACGCCCATTACATGGATGATGGAATTCAGGAATACGCGCAAATGGCCGCTGCCTGGAGGTCGCCAGGACGCGTCTGGAGCTGGCGCTGGACGTGACAGCATGCGAACCGCCAGCCGAGCACGAGGAGCTACACGACCACCCAGCAGTCCCTCGCATCCATCATCCCCACCAGCTGGCTTGGCGTCGGCAGGATCTTTGCGGGCCCAGCAATCGGCACCCGCCACTGGTGGAGTACGCCGAATGCGATGGACAATGCAATGAAGAGCAACGCATTGCGGGCGTATTTTAGGGCGAAAGGGGGAGAAGTTGGAGGTCTTGCGTACCTTACGTTTGAACGTGAAAAAAAGAATAAAAAAATACAAAAAGGATGTCTGGAAGAAATTATTGTATAGCAATAAGACCTCCTTTTGTTTTCCCTCTGTATTTATATATATTTTATGTTAATATTTCCTTGGTGTACCTAAAATAGTATTGTATTGTGTTGTAATTGTACTGTGCTATACGAGAAGAGATACAAAATTAGAAACATTTTACAATATCGAGTACACAACTACCGCATTAATTTATATTGCTTAGTAAAACTATGGCGATCGTTGAGGCTAATAGCAACTTTTGTTCAACATTACGCTGTAATTTGAATCGCAGTATCGACTAGCATAAAGGCTTTCTGAGTTAATTGAACAGTGTATTATTTTCATTGTTATTTTTATAGAACTGGAGAACGAGCACACAGTCCACTTCTTAGTACACTTACTAGTATTGTTAATGAGCTACAGTACCCACTGGTACTGTAGCCCATTAACAATACTGTACCTATCCTCCATGATAATAATCAAGACTAAGGTTTATTCCGTGTAATGGCGGTTAAAAATAACCACTACCCCATATATTCCCGTGGGTTTCGTAAGAGTCGACAGTGGGAAACAGGCAGGAGATGGGCAGCAGCATCTTCCTGATAACAGCAATAGTACCATAAAAAAACTGCGGTTGCCAAACCGCTCGCCAAGCATGGCAACTATGACAAACATCCCCCCATGAGGAAAGTTACGAAGAGACGGCCCTCATTCCCCGGTGGCCCGGCTATTCCTGGCTACGGTGGCGACCATGGCAACGGCAGGGCAGGGGGTGCAAAGAATCTCTGGACCTAAAATGACTCGACCTGGCAACATACAACGCACGCACCCTGAGGACTGAAGAGAAGATCCTGTAGCAGGAAGAAGAGATAGGCAAGTTGCGCTGGGATATTATAGGGTTATGTGAGGTCCGAAGAGAGGGGGAGGACACGGTAATCCCCGAATCCAGCAACTTGTTCTATACCGGTAGGGCGACCATCTGTCCCAAGGAGGTGTCGGATTTATCGTCCACAAGTTTCTCGTTAACAACGTTGTAAAGATTGTAAGTGTGTCGACGAGGGTTGCGTACCTTATACTCAGAACTCTTATACCTATACTCAGGTTTACGCACATCTAGATGAGGAAGTGGAGGAAATGTATGAGGATATCTCTAAAGTCATGCATTCCTTCAAAATCCACTATACGGTGTTAATGGGAGACTTCAACGCAAAACTAGGCGCAAGAGAGAACGGTGAGCTGAAGGTAGGGAAATTCAGAATAGGGCAACGGAATCCAAGGGGCCAGCAGCTGGCCGGCTACATGGAGAAAGAGGGACTCTTTATGATGAACTATTTCTCCCAGAAGCGTCCCCACAGGAAATGGACCTGGTCGAGCCCCGACGGTTCGACAAAAAATGAGATTGACTTTATTATGACGACCAGACGGCAACTGTTCAGTGATGTCTCAGTGATCGCCAGGGTGAAAACTTAAAGCGATCACCGAATTGTTAGAGACACACTTAACCTAAACGTTAAGTTGGAGGGGTGTCGTCGAATGAAGTCAACGCTCCGTCCTCCTTGTGCTCTAATCCACAGTCCGGAAATCTTTCAGCTCGAGTTACAAAACCGTTTTCAGTGCCTAGAAGACTGCAATGCAGTAGACGATATGAATGACAAGCTCGTGGAAACTGTCCATGCGGTCGGAGCTAAGTTCTGCAAGACCCGCCGCAGAAGAACACAAAAACTCTTCGATCACACTCTTAATCTCATGGCTGTTAGACGGGAAATGAAGCTGCAGTCTTCAACAGATTTGACAGCATACAGACAACTGAACACACAGATCTCCAAGTGCATGCGGTGGGACTTACGAAACTTCAATACAGCTCGTATTGAAGAAGCGATCGAGAGGAACCAAGGCTCCAAAGTCTTTGCCAGAGATCTGTCTGCCACAAAGAGCCAACTGTCAAAGCTGAAGAGTGTGGCAGCATCGTAGCAGCAGTACGGGACACCTAAAATTTTGAGTAAGATTGAGAAGTTCTATGGGCAACTGTACACGTCACGATCCAAGAGCAAGGCTTATCTGACACTATTCCGATAATATCCCGGACGTCAGTCTGAGCGAGATTAGAATGGCTCTCTAGCACCTTAAAAACGGCAAGGCCCCAGGCGTGGATGGAATTAAAGGGGAGCTTCTGAAAGCGGGTGGAAAACCGGTACTTGAAGTCCCTCAGAAACTCTTTGATTCCGTCCTCCATGGTGGGACTACACCGGAGGCGTGAAGCAGAAGTGCGGTGATATTGTTCTTCAAGAAAGACGACAACGCTCTCTTGAAGAACTACAGAAAGATTTACCTTCTGAGCCGCGTCTACATGCTGTTTTCGAGAGTCATTACGAATCGTCTCGCACGCAGACTCGACGACTTCAAGCCTCCCGAACAAGTCGGTTTCCGAAAAGGCTTTAGCACCATAGACCACATACATAACCTTTGACAAATTGTACAGAAGACCGAAGAGTACAATCTGCCACTTTGTCTTACGAATGTGGACTAAGAATCGCTGGAGGACCTAAGCACTATGCTCAATGACCTCAATAGTGTCCCCCAACGGATAGGTCTTAAGATGAATGTGTATCGTCCATGTCACACCTATACCGTTAGTTGTTGGGAGCACTAAGCTCAAAGTTGTTGACCAGTATTTTTACCTCGGATCAATAGTCCGAACGTCGACCGAGAGGTCAATCGACGGATTCAACTCGGCTGGGCAGCGTTCGGGAAATTGCGACACATCTTCATGTCAGATATACCTCAAAACCTGAAAACGAGATTGTACAACCAGTGCATGACTTGTGGATGTAAGGCATGGTCCTTCACTGCTGGCCAAATGAGGATGCTCAAGTTCACTCAGCGAGCTTTGGAGAGGGCTATGCTCGGGGTTTCTTTGCGTGCTAAACTCAGAAATGAGGATATCCGCAGTAGAAATAGAGTGACCGACATAGCCCAAGGGATTGGTAAGCTAGACTGGCAATGGGCCGGCCATATAGCTCGAAGAACCGACAACCGATGGATAAGAAAGGTTCTCGAGTGGCAGCCTCGTACCGGTAGGCGGAGTGTAGGGCGACCCCCCACTAGATGGAGTGTTGACCTGGTATGCCATGCAGAAAGTCGATGGATGCTGGTGGCTCAGGACCGTGTTTTGTGCCATAACTGGGGGAGGCCTATGTTCAGCAGTGGAATTGTGAAGGGTCGTATTGATAATAATGATGATAAATCGTTTGCATTCATTCACTCCCTGCAAACAAGTGCAGTGGCGTCACGCAGCAGCTGTGCTAGCTATACATAGCTGCAACACGCATGGGTCAGCTCGACCGGGATACGACCACACTCTTTCAAAATGTCAGTGTGAAACCGCAGAATATTATTGCTGTGTTTGTGTATGGTGAGTGTAGAGAACCGGAGACCTTATTTACTGGGGTGAAAACGATCTGCATTTTGAATCTTAATCGATTATAGATGTCTATAAGCCATATCATCTACTTACCGTCTGGTGGAATATGTGCTCGTTGTCACGCTTATTATAAAAACATTATTACACTCTTTGCTCGTCACTTAATCTAGTGGTGGGTTATTTCCAAATACATCTGATGTGATTTTGTGTAAATGTGGTTGTACCAAATAGTATTTTCAAGGAACATACATGGTAAATACTTACGTAGTGAGTTTAAAACGAAGTATTTGTAACGCAATCAAAAAAATTGTAGTCGTCCTACGAAGTATCTATACATGAATATATTTAAATTTTTGCAGGACTCCAAAAATATAATATATTCAATATATAGATTGAATATAATCAAATTGTTAAGAAATTGAATACTTTTCTCTCGTCGAAAGCCGCTTTGTTTTGAAATGGTTGTAGATTTCCAAAGAAGTTTGAACAAATTCAACTTAATTTCTTCCGTCGAAGATATATTTCGATTTTACATCTAATCTTAACTAAAAAATACTGATCGCTTTTAAATAACTTTGTCTGACGAATAGCTAGGATTTTTTTTCTAATTAACAACATGGGTGCGGTGAGTGCTCTTTTAGCTATGATTACACAAGTTCCAGCAAAACTAATAAAAAAAATTTCAACTAAACGCTGAGATAAGATATAACTGGCTGTTTTTTATAAATAATAGAAAGCTACAATTTTTTTAATGAAAAATGTCAGAAAAACATTTTCTCATTTAGATAACATAACATAACATAAACACTCACGCCTGTCACCCAGAGGGGTAGGCAGAGACTATGGACTTCCATTTGGCACGATCCTGACACACCTCTCTCGCCTCCTCCACATCCATATACCCACGCATACACGCTCGTCCATTAAGGGTACTCTTAATTTGGCCCATTTTCAATATATCGCCAATTTAATCGAAAAATTTTTGCCTAGGGCGTCCCTTCCCGACTCTGCCGTTTACCTCTGCCACATAAATTTGCTTTGTCACTCTTTCCTCATTCATTCTTTCTGCATGAACAAACCACCGAAGTATTCCTTTCTTAATCCTGGTCACAACATCATCTTGCAAACCACACTCTTCCCTTATCACACAATTTCTCACTCAGTCATTCAGATTCATCCCTAACATACTCCTTAATGACCGCATTTCTAGAGCATTTATTCTACTATCGTGCTTCTTCTGCCACACCCAACTTTCACTACCATATAATGATTTCTTATATTTACGTGAACACTACACATTTAAATAAAACTAGTTTTACGGATTTTATCGCGTATATTAACTTATTTTATATTCCCGACGTTTCGAGTACTTTACAGCACCCATGGTCACGGGGGAACTGAGGTATTTGACGGCCCAATGTCATAGTTAACCACGGTTACCTCCAGATTAAAAATTATTAATTTTTGTTCCGATCTACGCAGTATGAACTTACAGTATCTTGAAGTACTTTAATGTATGGTAGTGAAATTTGAATAAAACTAGTTTTTATGGATTTTATCGCGTATATTAACTTATTTTATATTACCGACGTTTCGAGCACTTTACAGCACCCATGTTTACGAGGGGGACTGAGGTGTTCGTCGTTAAGGTTATGGTTAATCACGGCTACCTCCAGATTAAAATTATTTGAAGTCGGAAGTGTCCGTGGGCTGCAGCAACCACTTATCATCAAGTGGACTGTAAGTTCGTTTTCCACTTTAGTTTACAGTTTTTTTTTTTAGTTTTTACTAGGATGACGCTGCTGTCCATCCCCTGGTTTTTTCCCTCTGTCGCCTCTTAATTCGATAGTATATCTGTAGGTAGGTATATTTTTCCTATATAACTAAGTTATAGCCGTTACTCAGTTTTAAATTGGGCAGCCGAATATCTTTAACTACATACAATTTTAAATAGCTTTTGAATATTCCGAAACTGTTGCCGTTATATAAAATCAGCAAGGACGACTTTATAGATTTTTTATGAAGTAAAGGTGAAAAACGGTCACACAGTTAACCTGATGGTAAGTGGTTGCTGTGGCCCATAGATATTTACATCTATCCTCGTTTAAGAATCGATATACAGATGCTTTGTCACCTTGAGGACTAAGATGGAATGCCTCGTTTTCAGTAAAAAGGGTCTCCAGTTCTCAACTCCCATCATGCGAAACATAGCAGCATTAAGCTGCTATTTTACAATGGTATTCTGTGATAGCATGGTCCTTCCCCGGTCGATCCGACCCATTCGTGCTACAACCATAAAATAGGTGCAGTGTGACTCTACCACGTAACAAAAAATATATTAAAGATATAATTTAAACCTGAAATGCTAATGACGTCACTGAATTTACTTTGTGAAGTACACAGAATGATCGTCGATGTTTGAACTAACAAATTAATATAATTACTAAAATGTTCACAAACGCTCGACCAATACTCCTAATCAATATTCCCGCTATTTGCACGACACTCACTTTGTACTGGTTTATACATAATACGATTATTAATGTAAACGAAACTATAATTTTATTCATCAATACATCTAAAAATATCAATATTTTTTTTATAGGATAAGGGTAACAAACGAGCACACAGTCCACCTGATGGTAAGTGGTTGCTGTGGCCTATGGACATCTACATCTATCCTCGATTACGAATTAAAATGCAGATGCGTTGTCACCCGTGAGGACTAAGATGGAATGCCTCGTTTCCAGTAAAAAGGGTCTCCGGTTCTCTACACTCACCATGCGAAACACAGCAGCGTTAAGCCGCTGACCATTCGAGCTACAACTATACCAGTAATATAGCTACAGCATGGCTCTACCACCTAAAAATCTGTCTATAATATTCAAAATAACTGGGTTCTATTTAGTGGTTGTTCTCAATCTTACGTTTTTGCTGATGCTGTTATAACATTAGTAGTACTTAAATTTAAGATTAATTAAGAAATAACTAACTAAATAAATAACATTAAAATCTTTGTCTTTATCTGTACATATTAATAAAATGTAAGCGTCTGTCTCTAATATTGAAATATCTGCTTTAATCTCAGGAGGTTATTTGCAAGGTATTAAGACATAAATTATTTTGAATTTTTGTCTGTTTGTCTGTCTCTCAGTCTGTCTGTCCGGGCTAATCTTCGGAACGGCTGAACCGATTGTGATGAAAGTTATTCTTCTCCTTTTTCTTCTTCTCTCTTAGGGTTATTCCTAACCACGTTACGAAATGGGTTGATGGATGATGGCAATCACAAAGATATTAGGTAATATATACGCATAGATGCACTCACGATCGCACGTACGCACGCTCACACACACACACACGCATACTCGAACGCTCTCACACATGCACGCACGCTCGCACGAACACACGTACGCACGCTCAAACGTGCTCACGCACGCACGCAACCATGCACGCACGCACGCACTCATGCACTCACGCACGCACGCACGCACGGACAAAAGAACGCACTCACGCACGCACGCACGCACGCTCGCACGCACGCTCGCAAGTACGCTCCACTCTCGCTCGCGCACGCACACACGCACGCACGTACGCTCGCACAAGTGTACGACACGTCACAGCAACGACAATGACACGACAGAGAAAAATGACACAAGAGATGGGCAGTAGCTTCTTACTAACTTTATTAAATTTACAACATCAAATGTTAAAAATCTGAATACCAATGTGTTTTTAAATGGGAAAGAACTGAGCCCTGTTGAATTCACTGTTTTTCTTGGCATCACTCTCGACGCTACTTCAGTGGGGCCCCCATACGAGTATATCCAAACTAGCAAGCAGACTAAATTCTGCAGCCTATGCTGTAAAAAAGATTAGAGGTCTCACTAGTGTCGAGACAGCTAGATTAGTTTATTTCAGTTATTTCCATAGCATAATGTCTTATGGGATTTTGCTATGGGGAAATGCGGCTGATTCAGAAACTATTTTTGTTTTACAGAAGAGGGCCATTAGAGCTATTTACAACCTAAAACCGAGAGAGTCTCTTAGAGATAAATTTAAAGAAATAAATATATTAACTTTGGCCTCTCAGTACATTTACGAAAATTTAATGTATGTTCACAAAAACAAAGGTAGTTTTAGTAAAAAAAGTGATATACATTCTGTAAACACTAGGAACAAACACAAGCTAGTGATACCAGTATAATATATATGTAAATAAATTTTGTAAATAGTTTGTACAACCATTAATGTAAAATTTACTTTTAAAAAAAGTCCCGCTGGGTTTCTTGCTGGTTCTTCCCAGGACAGAGGTTTTTTTTTCGAACCAGTGGTAAAGTACAAAATTACTTTCAATAATAATTACACGTGTGATCTATGTTGATTAAAAAAATATTCTATTCTATTCTATTCCTGATAACAACTGCAAATAATAAAAAACGGAGGTTTTTCAAACCTGTTTGCCAAACGCGGCATTAAAGACAAATATTCCCCTATGAAGCACCATATTATTATATAACTATCTAGTATAATAAACGTGGTTGCCTCAGTATTGTAGGTTACGGATATATTCTGTATAATTTTCTCTTAAAAACATTTTCGGCGGGTATTCTTCACAGGTCAACAGGCAACTTGTTCCGGAGGGAGATGGAAGTAACTGGTTCATAAATCTCTTCATAAATTTTAATGTGCGAAGAGTTCTTGTACAATATAGCAACGCCAACATTATGATTTATGTATTGAGTTATTTTATGTACTATTCCTAGAACTAAAAACAATACAAATTTTTCTAAATATTTCATTTAAATTGTAATAACAACGTTATATCATTTTAATTGCCTTATTAATATTATTAATTTGTTAAATTTACTAGGAGGTAGGACTTCTTTTCTGTCTATAAGTCCGTCTGGTTAGATATCAACCTCTTACCAATTTCGCCGCCACATAACAGTGCTTGCACTGCCGTGTTCCGGTCTGAAGAGTATAGAGTGTCAGTATTATTACAGGCTATGAGGCATTCCTCATGAGTGCGTGTTGCCAGTGACGACTTATGGATCTGAGACGTAGTCCTTCACTGCTGACCGTATGAGGACGCTCAAGGTCGCTCAGCGAGCTATGGGGAGGGCTATGATCAGGGTTTCTCTGCGTGATAAACTTAGATATATCCGCATTAGAAGCAGAGTGACCGACATATCCCAACGGATTAGTAAGCTTAAGTGGCAATGGGCCGGCCATATAGCTCGAAGAACTGACAACTGATGGGGAAAAAAGGTTCTCAAGTGGCAGCCTCGTACCAGTAGGCAAATTGTACGACCCCCCACTAGATGGATTGACGACCTGGTAAGACATGCAGGAAGTCGATGGATGCAGGTGGCTCAGGACCGTGCTTTGTAGCATTCCTTGGGGGAGGCCTATGTTCAGCAGTGGACTTGTGAAGGGCTGTAATGATGATGATGATGATGATGATGATGATGATGATGATCAAGATCTTCAGAGATGACAACGCATCGGTAGCCTTAATTGTTTGAAGTTGCAGGTGTCCGCAAGCTGCAGTAAACTAGAAACCAGAAGTGAGTTAACTGCTGCCGCTGGCACTGATATGGAAGAAGGTAACAGAAGGTTTTCTAGACAGAAAATGAATACACCTATAAGTTTTCTTTAACAAAGTATTCTATTAACTTTATTTGAAAATATTCTACTTAAAAGCAAACTGTAAAGCAAACTGACAGAGGAAAAAACGTTCGGTTTAGCAAACGACTAGCCATTTTCAGTAGAACTGATCCAATCTATGTTTGCTGCTGTGTCTCATTTTGTGTTGTCAATGCAATACAGTTAGGCTAAGGTAATTTATTTTCAAACTAAAACAATTTAATCCTGTGAAAATTATGTATGTTATATAATTTTCACAGGATTAAATATTTACACATGGTAAAGCCACTATGCAGCTATATGAAGATGTATTATAAAAAAGCTTGCAATTCGCTCGTAAACGCAGTTTTCTAAATACCTCGGAATACGGTGCCAATTTTAGAACCCCGCGAAATAAGGTGCCTTTACCTTATTGAATACCAATACCAATTACTTGAATATGGTACCACCTATCCTAGCTTAAATCCTAACATCGCTATGAACTATTATAATATAGAATTCCGACCACGGCGGCAAGTACCTACGGAGGCTAGCCGTCTGTGCAAAACAAAATTATAGTGCACGAGTGTGTGCGCCAGTACAGGTGCACTAACTATTCTTTCACTCTCATATTCCGATGGAACGGCAATCTGACACAACCGGAGAGAGATCAAATGCAGGATTAACAGCCAACTTCGTGACTTCAGGCTGCTACTGAGCATTTTTTGCAGAAAACCCAATAACTGATTAAACCCGACCCGAATTTGAACCAGGAACACGGTCAACAGCCGCGCTTACGACCACTAGATTATCGAGACAATCAAATGCTTATTAACTGTTTTGTGAATATCATACTAAACGGGCAAGCTCTTCAGAAGTTACACTATCACTAACCGACGTACCAACAAATATTCTTTTTTTATATAATAATGGTGACAAACGAGCACACAGTCCACCTGATGGTAAGCGGATGATGTGGCCCATAAACATCTACATCTATCCTCGATTAAGAATTAAAATGCAGATGCTTTGTCACCCCTGAGAATTAAGATGGAATGCCTCGTTTCCAGTAAATAGGGCTTTCAGGGTTATAGGGTTTCCAGTAAATCTTATAATACAAAGATAAATATTTTAATGAACTTAACTAACCCTTCGGAAGTAATTTCAACCAAAAATAGTTGACAGCCGTAGCATGCCCGTCGGCAAGCACCCCAAAAATGACCGATTGCCAAGTATTTACGATTCGCTATTAAATTAAAAATTGCTTGTTCCTGCAACAACAACATAGACTAAAGACAAGGCCGTAATGTAACGTGCGAACTTCACTGCATACAAATTTTGATTGTTTTAACCTGTTTTTTTTTTTTGCCGCGTAAAAGGAGGTAGATTTTAAAAAGTTTGTAATGTGAAAAAAATGTACTGAGTGGCGTGATTTTTTTATCTCTTTTTATAGAATATTGTATTTTTATGCAAATAAAGCAAATACCATTTTGTATAATGGTTAAATTTCTTATTCCTTACCTTTTATTTACAAGTAACTGGCAAAAATTACGTCACTCAATTTTGAAATAAGATTGATATATGAAAATAAAAATGACGCGACGCTTGAGGGGCAAAGTAAACGTCAGTGATTTTTAAAATTTCTTATAATAACTAAACACATTATTTTAACTGCATCAAAATAAACTTAGGTTAAGAACATAAAAATAATTCTTCTAGTAATCTTCTGAAGCTGTTGAAATTGCCTCGTCCGTATACTAAGTTAATAATGAAGCCTAACTTACGAACCACTTTCTCGGTCGGATTTGCCGACTTGTTTAACCTAGTGCCGTGTGATTATTCAAATAAATGGCTCGGAAGAAATAAAATTCAACGCATAAGTTATAATCAACGTTTATTTTGCACCTGTAGTAGAAATAACTGGACGAGGGTGACTTCCTCAATAATACAAACTTGCTATAGTCACCACGCACAGCAGGCGCATTGATGACTAAAATATCAGGCTAGTAAGACTAAAGTTTTATACATGGTAAAGCAATGCTGTATCTATGGTATGTTTGTAGCACGAATGGTCAGCTTGACCGATGTTCTCACAGTGAATGAAGAAACTTGGAGACCTTCCTTAGGGGTGACAACGCATCTTCATTTTAATTCTTATCGAGGATAGATGCAGGTGTCCATTAGCAACAGCATCCACTTACTCGTACCATCAGATGGACTGTGTGCTGATTTGTCATACTTATTCTATAATAATTGTGATTTTCAATTATGAAGTGCGCCGATATTAACATTTAGTTGTTTATCATATATAACTCTATTTAAATGAAACTAAGTTTTACGGATTTTATCGCGGATATTAATTAATTTTAAATTCCCGACGTTTCGAGTACTTTAAAGCACCCATGGTTACGGGGGGAACTAAGGTGTTTGACGTCCCAACGTCATATTTAACTACGACTACCTTCAGTTTAAAATTATTAGCTTTTGGTCCTATCTACGCAGAATTAACTATGACGTTGGAACGTCAAACACCTCAGTTCCCCCGTGACCATGAGTGCTGTAAAGTGCTCGGAACGTCAAGAATTTAAAATAAGTTAATATACGCGATAAAATCAGTAAAACTTAGTTCCATTAAAATGTGTAGTGTACGTAAACATAAGAAATCATTATATATAACTATTTTAAAATAATTGTACTCCAAATACGTTGCAAATTCTCACAAAATAAACTCTTCCCCTTGGGAAGTATTGCGTCTGTTTCTGAGAATGTATAAGGTTATTCGATCCCCCACTAACTGAAATGTCAGCCTTCACTCTAAAGTAAGACATGCCTTGAAATTTTAAACAAGAAACGTGTCCTTGTCTGTGATAGTAGTTACATTTTTCGTGCTACACATTGATTTGTGTTTCGATCGTCTTTTGTTGTGTTGTTCATTAGAGTATAACTTAAATTAAAAAATTTAAAACCCCCGAAATAAAAAGAGCTGATGATTTTCAAACGGCTGAAAAGATTTTCTTGAATCAAAGCTAAAATACTCTCGATCTAGTCGCCTTTCAAACAAAAACAAACTAAATCTAAATCGGTTCATCCGTTTAGGAGCTACGATGCCACGGACAGACACACAGATACACACGTCAAACATATAAGACCCTCTTTTTTGTCGGGGGTTAAAAATGGATTATAATAGGATTTAAGGAAATACGCGTAGTTACTTATACTGCAAACCTCTATCATCTTGCATGGGAGCAATATACTCAAAATGATTTGTGAAAAAATAAATAACTTTTATTAGAAAGTAAAAGCAGACTTCAAACTAATGAAAATAAAAAAATAATTTCATATTCTGAAGTCGGTGCATAGTGTTTAAAAGAATTAAAACCCTGGCGTCAGAAGAATGTCAAATTATTTTATTTTCATAGTTTTTAAGTCAGCTTTTACACTTTTCTACCGACTTCAAAAAGAAGAAGGTACTCAATTCGACTGTATGTTTTTTTTTATGTGTGTTACCTCATAACTTGTTTTACGTAAACAGATTTCGATGATTCTTTTTTTATTAGAAAGCTGGTGCTTCTCATGTGGTTCCATATAATTTTGGTCAAGGTCTGACCAATAGTTTTTGAGTTATCCTTAATAATATATATTGAAATCGGTTGCACAAAATTTTTAATTTAAAAAAACATAAACATAAACATAAACACTCACGCCTGTCACCCAGAGGGGTAGACAGAGACTACGGACTTCCATTTTACACGATCCTGACACACTTCTCTCGCCTTCTTTACATCCATATATCTACGCATACACGCTCGTCGGTTAAGGGTACTCCTAATCTGGCCCATTTTCAATATATCGCCAATTTGGTCGATAAACCTTTATCTAGGGCGTCCCTTCCCGACTCTTTTTTATTTCTTAATTTTTAATCCCGAATTTTTTTATTTCTTAATTTTTAATTTTTTTGAAGTTATTTTACACCCTTTTGAGTACTTTGAGACTAAGGAATATCAAAATTTTAATTTGGCCCATCTTCAATATATCGCCAATTTTTTCACCTGCTCTTTGGTGTAGTGGTCGTAAGCGCGACTGCTGATGTGGTTCCGGGTTCAAATTCTGGGTCGAGCCAAAATCAGTTAATGGAATTTTCTGCCTGGAAATTCTCTCTAGCAAGCCGGAGGTAGGAAGTTGGCGGTGTTTCGCCTCGAAAAACCCGTAAATTCGTTAGCCCTGCGCCTGATCTCCCTCCGTTCGTGTCGTATTGACGTCCCATCGGACTGTGAGAGTAAGGAAATAGTGGGTGCACGTATGCTTGCGCACACGCTCTTGCACTATAATCTTATACTGCGCAGATGGCTAGTCTCCGTTAAGTCTTGCCGTGGTGACCGAAATTCGGTCTCGAGGACATTAATTTGATCTAAACATCCGTCTAGGGAGTCCCTCGTCTACTATTCCACCTCATGTCTGCACTATAAATCTACTTTGTCACTCTTTCCGCATTCTTTATTTCTACGTGTCCAAGCCACCGAAGCATTTCTTTTTGCAACAGCATTAATGTTATTCTAATGCTTTTTCTGCCATAGCCAAATCTCGATCGCCATACATTAACTTAGGTATAGTTATTCTATTTCACGATGAAGGTTTAGCCTTGATTGTAGTAGTGACGTGTACCGACAGACGCGTTTGTGTGTGTAACTGCGATTCGTTCGACTCCCGATCATGATTGAGCGCTCCCGTGGCCTACGCACACTAACAAAGTGTATGTGTACGGCTAACAACAACCAAAGTCAAACCTTCATCGTGAAATAGAATACTATACCAGCAAAGTTTTGTAATTTGCCATACGTTCGTATCTTTCTATTATTCTA
Source organism: Parnassius orleans (assembly GCA_029286625.1). NCBI lineage: Eukaryota > Metazoa > Arthropoda > Insecta > Lepidoptera > Papilionidae > Parnassius > Parnassius orleans. Next base: position 2,383,607 of record JAGSMP010000028.1, read on the forward strand.
TTATTTTTCGTACCGTATTTCTATTCTTATCGGGTTTTTTTCTTTTAGTTAAATTCTTCTTTAGATAACTTCTTAATTATTCACGTTTACAATGCAACCGAACTTAGGCAGTGTAGTGGCGGTGTAAAAATATCCACTACCCGGCCTATCGGCCCGTGGGTGTCGTAAGAGGTGACTAAACAGAAGATGAGCAGGGAAGCACCTTCCTGTCAACTAAAAATAAAAAATAAAAACTGCTGTTGCCAACCAACCTGCCAAGCGTGACATCTATGGCGAAATCTTCCCTATGAGGCAATCTATGAAGGAGGCCTATGTTCAGCAGTGGTTTTTATAGGATGTATTGGATGGATGGATAGGCAATGTCGCTGTATCATCTTTCGTCTCTACCTCTCAATTTATATCTAATCTGTACATGAATAAATCTATATCAACCGTTTTTGCGATGTAAGATATACAATTTGCATTTGCATTATTCAATAAAAATTATGGCTTGCGATAGATAGCGGTACAACATAGTATGAGTGAGTTTGTGAGTATTTAATGTGACATGAATGGCCGTATCCTTTGAATGCGTTACATTAGAAGCTTAAATTTGTTACTCCTCCTATTAACCGTGATTTCTTCTGCCTGATAGCAGTTCTTGCATTTCTGTGATCCATTCTGAAGAGTATAGCGAGCCAGTATAATTACAGTCTGTGGGACATTCCGTTTTAGTCCTCAGGCGTGTCGATTTTTAGACTTCTTTGTGTGAAGTTGGCTGCAAGTGTCCATGGACTGCAGTAGCCAATTACCATCAGGTGAAGTGTTTTTTTTTTATAGAATAAGGGTGACAAACGAGCACACAGTCCACCTGATGTGGTTGTGTAGTGGTTGCTGTGACCCATAGACATCTACATCTATCCTCAAAAAAATCAAAATGCAGATGCGTTGTCACCCGTGAGGACTAAGATAGAATGCCTCTTTTCTAGTAAAAAGGGTCTCCGGTTCTCTACACACACCATACGAAACACAGCAGCATTAAGCTGCTATTTTACGCTGGTATTCTGCGAGAGAGTGGTCCTTCCCCGGTCGAGCCGACCCATTCGTGCTACAACTACACTATTAACTATAGCTGCAGCGTGGCTCTACCACGTAAAAATTGTTCATTTTAGTTTGAGTCATCAGTCATCATTTTAGTTGAGTGTAAGTTCATTTTAGTTTACATTTTAGTTTTATTAAAAAAAAGTGGATCATTTTTTTCCTTTTGAGGTACGGAACCCTGAAAAGAATTTCATACTACCTACTCCGGTTCAAGGTTCATTCATTTCACGTTTATAAACCAGTGTGTGTAGTGGCGGTGTAAGAAAATCTACTACCCCAAATCATTCCGTAGATATCGTAAAAGGCAACACAGGGAAACAAAACAGGAAATAGGCAGCAGCGTCTTCCTGATAATAACTCAAAATAATGAAAATCTACGATTGCCAACCTATCTGCCAAGTGAGGTATAAGGGTAATATTTGGCAACATGCCAAATATCCCTCTTATAAGGCAAACTGAATAAAGCCTATGTTCAACAGAGGACAGGCTGAATGAAGAAACGTGAAAAACCATAACGTTGGAAATTTAAAAAGTTTAATTTAACGCGATAAAATCCGTAAAATTAGTTTTACTCAACATGAAATACCTATTATCACTTAATATCGTTGTAAATTATAGTATTTTTTAATTAAAAAAAATATTTGAAAACGTGCTCCAACGTCCGTTAGTTCTAATCAATATAAAGTAGTCGAACGGGTCGTAATTTGTGCCTCGTTTGTACTGTATAACTTATACAGTATTTAAGTCAACTTAATATAATAGGAATCTTAGTCGAATATCTCTTTTTACAAATACTACAATCGTACGCACCAAATTTAGTTTATTTATTTATTTAAAAATTAATATAGTTATACAGGTGTACTATGTACCTTGCAGTAGCGGTGTAAGAATATCCACTACCCCATATCGTCCCGAGGGTGTCTTAAAAGACGACTGAGGGAAGCAGAAACAGGATATGGGCAGCAGCATCTTCCTGATAACAACTCAACCATTATAAAAAACTGCAGTTCCCAAGCCACCTGCCAATTGTGGCATCTATAGCAATTTTTTTTTATAGGATAGGGTGACAAACGAGCACACAGTCCACCTGATGGTAAGTGGATGCTGTGACCCATAGACATCTACATCTATCCTCAAAAAAATCAAAATGCAGATGCGTTGTCAGCCGTGAGGACTAAGATGGAATGCCTCTTTTCCAGTAAAAAGGGTCTCCGGTTCTCTACACTCACCATACGAAACACAGCAGCGTTAGGCTGCTATTTTACGCTGGTATTCTGTGCGAGCGTGGTCCTTCCCCGGTCGAGCCGACCCATTCGTGCTACAACTATACTATTAACTATAGCTGCAGCATGGCTCTACCACGTAAAAATTGTTCAGTTTAGTTTGAGTCATCAGTCATCATTTTAGTTGAGTGTAAGTTCATTTTAGTTTACATTTTAAAGTTTTATAAAAAAAAAGTGGATCAATTTTTTCCTTTTGAGGTACGGAACCCTGAAAAGAATTTCATACTACCTACTCCGGTTCAAGGTTCATTCATTTCACGTTTGTAAACCATGTAGTGGCGGTATAAGAAAATCTACTACCCCAAATCATCCCGTAGATATCGTAAAAGGCAACACAGGGAAACAAAACAGGAAATAGGCAGCAGCGTCTTCCTGATAATAACTCAAAATAATGAAAATCTACGATTGCCAACCTATCTGCCAAGTGAGGTATAAGGGTAATATTTGGCAACATGCCAAATATCCCTCTTATAAGGCAAACTGAATAAAGCCTATGTTCAACAGAGGACAGGCTGAATGAAGAAACGTGATAAACCATAACGTTGCGAATTAAAAAAGTTTAATTTAACGCGATAAAATCCGTAAAATTAGTTTTACTCAACATGAAATACCTATTATCACTTAATGTCGTTGTAAATTATAGTATTTTTTTAATTTAAAAAAAATATTAGAAAACGTGCTCCAACGTCCGTTAGTTCTAATCAATATAAAGTAGTCGAACGGGCCGTAATTTGTGCCTCGTTTGTACTGTATAACTTATACAGTATTAAGTCAACTTAATATAATAGGAATCTTAGTCGAATATCTCTTTTTACAAATACTACAATCGTCGCACCAAATTTAGTTTATAGGTGTACCATGTACCTTGCAGTAGCGGTGTAAGAATATCCACTATCCCATATCGTCCCGAGGGTGTCTTAAAAGACGACTGAGGGAAGCAGAAACAGGATATGAACAGCAGCATCTTCCTAATAACAACTCAAAATTATAAAAAACTGCAGTTCCCAAGCCACCTGCCAATTGTGGCATCTATAGCAAATATTTTTTTTTATAGGATAGGGTGACAAACGAGCACACAGTCCACCTGATGGTAAGTGGTTGCTGTGACCCATAGACATCTACATCTATCCTCGAAAAAATCAAAATGCAGATGCGTTGTCACCCGTGAGGACTAAGATGGAATGCCTCTTTTCCAGTAAAAAGGGTCTCCGGTTCTCTACACTCACCATACGAAACACAGCAGTGTTAAGCTGCTATTTTACGCTGGTATCCTGTGAGAGCATGGTCCTTCCCCGGTCGAGCCGACCCATTCGTGCTACAACTATACTACTAATATAGCTGCAACATGGCTCTACCACGTACGAAAATATCCCAGTGCGTGGCCTTTAATAGGCTGACACTGGAAGTTAATATATTGTGGAATAAGTATCGGCTTTGCAATAATTTTGAAAGAATTTCTGTGCTTTTTGTGAATACATAAACAAATAGCAAAAAAAAGGATCGAACAATTTGTATCGCCTTACAAAGCAAACGTCTCACTTGGGGAGTCACAAAGCGAAGCTGAGGCGAATGTTAAAGATACTAATGTTTCTCATTACAAGAAAGCTTAATGCTAACTCTTGGGAAGAACGTGTTTGTAATACTAGCCTGTTAAGTGTACGAGTATTTTGTAATAGCTTTTCTCTGCCACTGGGGCTTGTTCATGTTTTAAATGGAATGGAATTTATTGTAAACTGTAAATGATTTGTTACAAATTTTTTTGAATGCAAAAAACATTTTTTATAGAATAAGGGTGACAAACGAGCAGACAATCCATCTGATGGTAAGAAGATGCTGTAGCCCAAAAATATCTACATCTTTCCTCCATTAAGAATCAATATGTAGATGCGTTATCACCCCTAACGACCAAGATAGAATGCCTCGTTACCAGTAAAGGGATCTTCGGTTCTCTACACTCATCTGACGAAACAGGATCATTATGTATTGCCTTTATGTCATCAGTTTGTATGTATATACTCGTATGTCATAAATTATTTAGATTTTGAATATGTTTTCATTTCTGTCCTTTACAAACATACATAAATTAAAAGAAAGAAATTAAACTTTAACCTTTTAATCAGTAGCGTAGTAGCACTACTCTCCTATATTATTTTTTCAATATTTATACGTAAAGGGTGAACATTATACTTCTTTTTAGCATATTGCGTGCACGGAGGAGTGTGAGATTCGGTATAATTAAAATTATAAATTATAATTATAAAAAGAAAAAGAACAGTAAAAATGTTTACATAATATATCTTTGTTAGAAATATATTAAATTAAATTAAATAAAACAATTATTGTTTACGTTCACACTGCCAATATCAAACACATAATAATCTGTGGTCAAACAGTCGCACAGAGAAGAGATCAGAGTCGATAAATAATTGTCAATAAATATTTTTTATTAATTTTGTGTGTTTTCAAATGTTACTTTTTCTATAGTCTGTGGAGTGTGTGGCAGGGCAAAAAAGCGTTTATTTTATGATTTGTATTATATATATGTAGCATAATTAACATACAAACTTAAAAATCTTATAAATTACGGTTGAATTTCAACCACAAATTTTAATAAACATTCTAAGAAAGAAAAACACAAATACAAAGAAAGAATTTATTGATTTTAATTATAACTTTATAGCACACTTGTATTAAAATTAATATACAAAACAGGATAACTACACTGTATTTTAAAATAAAAAATAAATCCTCTAAAGCTTGTTTATCGAGCTACTTGCTTCGACTAAGCAAAACACGAAAAGGTCGTCCGCGTCATCCATCACTTGGCAAATACACATCAGGGAGTTAATGAAGTCAATATCGTTAGCTAATAAATTAAAGGGAATTGAAAATGCCGTCCCTGGTATAAATTTATTTTACAAGAATAAAAATTACGCAAATCATTGTTAAGCTTAAGGTTATATAAAAGTGTGCCTCCGAAGATTCGGTTTACGCCGTTTAAACTTAGTTCCTTGATTCCATGCACCGATATATTTATTTATTTACATTGCTTTACATGGCTTAATTTGGCGGTAGAACCTCTTTTCTGACTAGAAATTAGTCTGGTTAGGTACCACTAGTACTACTAGGAAATAGGTAACTATTTCAGCTGCCAAATAGCAGGGCTTTCACTGCTTTGCTCCGATCTGAAGATTATACTCGTATATCAGAGAACCAGCATAACTATAGGATATAAGATATTCCATCTTAGACCGCAGGGGTGACAACGCATCTGTAGCCTATTTTATCTGAAGTTTGCTGCAGGTGTCCATGGACTACAGTAGCCACTCACCATCTGGTGTAAGTTCGTTTGTCATTTCAGTTTCACAAAAAGAAAAACATGATCATGATAATGTATATTTCATTATGTAAATTAAATGTAAATTTCAATTATATTTTTCTTTGTAATCATTATCGTCATTATCATTACAACCCTTAAAAAATCCACTAATGGACATAGACCAAAACATCTCTCCAAACACTGACATAAACACAATTTTATTTTAAGTACTAGCTGTTATATTTTCGTTAGTTGTCCGCGTTATATTTTTGTGCGGAACCCTAAAATAAAAGTAGCCTAAGTTACTCCTTATAACATCAGCTATCTGTCAGTGAAAGTCCCATCCAAATCGGTTCACAGGTTTTTGCGTGATGCGTGTTCAGACAGACGTTGTGTTGGAGTTTTATTATAATATAGATTAATTAATATATTATCACTCTTAACTACGTACTATAGAAAAGTTATATTAATTGATTAATATTGTTTTTTTACTTCCTTACATAATATAAAATAAAGTCCATACATCTCCTCAGTAAGTAGGCCGAATATATCATCCATCACTTGGTATATTAAGTGGAAAGGGATTAATAAAGGCTGGCTGTCTGGTTGATGAATTAAGAACCGCTCTTATCTCAAATTACTGAACCTTTTTACGAAGTAAATAGCGGTACTAAACAGTTAACAATGATTATTCTGATTCAGCTCTTTGTCAAAGTAATAATTAGTCATGAAGCGGAATGACAGTGATCGCTATGGTCGTTAGTGTAAAATATAAGGCACTTATTATTTTAAGCTGACTTCAAAAATTAAGAGGTTTTCAATTCGACTATATGTTTTTTTATAGATGTTTGCGATATCTTTGTCAGTTATGAATTATTTTAATGATGCTTCTTTTATTAAATAGGTAATAACTTCAAAGGTGGGAAAAATAATTCATCCCCTATCTTTAATGTAACTCTTTAGACGACATAATAGTTGTTACCTTGAGGTTGTTTATACCTTAATTTACACTCAAAAGGGTCATGAAATTAAACTATTTGAATAAAACAATTTTTTAGGATTTTAGCACGATCTTATTTTCGTTCTTCGTTCTTATTACGTTTCGCTTCAACGCTTGTCACGGGCGGACCAAACGTTTTACCCTTGACGTTTGGTCCGCCCGTGACAAACGTCAAGGGTAAAAAGGGGTTCTTTAATCAAAGACATTTAAGTATATATATATATATATATATATATCTTTTATGTGGATTTTTTGTTATTTTTGAAGACGGCTTATACTTTATATTAAAAGTTTGATTTTGGCTCTTTCACTTATCGATACTAAAGGGTAAATTACCAATGTTTTTTTCTTCCACAGCCCAAATTTTTGAGTAATGAAATATCGCAATAGACATGAGTCAAGGGAAAATTTGAGTATTATAATTATATTTAATGTCGTATGGCGAAAACTTTGGAAAATCTGCCACCTAATCGGAAGATCACAGGTGTGTAGTAAAATGCGTCAATGGAAAACACTTGAAATATCTTATGGTATATGTACATAGATAATATAGCAGCGACGGAAAGTAGCGTCAAAGGTGCGTCTGGTACTACGACTGGCAGTCGTAGTACCAGACGCACCTTTGACGCTACACCTACCTGTCATGTGAGCCACTGAAATATAGGACGAATATGCTTCGGAATGCACCATTGTTACTTACTATATGCTATATGAATATCATCTTACAGGATATTGACATATTTAAATGCATTCAGACGAAATTCACTACTAAACTTGTAATTTAGATAGATACTATTATTTATTAGTCAGTAGTTTTATAACATACTACTGTTCCCCGCGACCTCGCCCGCGTGTAATTTATTACGATTGAATTTCATGGGTTTTAATTTTTTTGCGCGGAACCCTAATTATTTTTCTAAAATAAAAGTAGCCTTAGTTACTCCTTATAATATCAGCTATCTGCCAGTGAAAACCTCATCAAAATCAATCCAGCAATTTCGAAGATTAGTCGGAACAAACAGACAGACAGACAGACTAAAAATTTAAAAATTGTGTTTTTTTTATTAGCACCGCAAATACTTTCATATGCATTTAGTAAAAAGCTGTTATTTTTACATTACAAACAGACACTTCAATTTTATTTATTTGTATAGAAATGTTGTTATAGCATCGCATTCGTTAATAGGACTGTAATGATGTTATAATTATGTAACAAATAAATTTAATAAATAAATATAATATCTCGTGAGTAAGAGAAACAGGCCAACTCGCGTAGAGCTCGACAGTAGCGCTACTGACAGAGCATAATCATACAAAATATCAACGTTAAAATATTACTTTAAAATGTTTCTAAAATGTTTATTTCTTTGTTTCAGGTTACGATATAGAAAAACGTCGAGTGCCACCATTTATCAAGTGTTCTTTACAAAAAATTTAAGACTAGGTAAGATATAGTATGGAATATTTCGAATATTTTTTGCAGAAGTAATGGTGACAAACCGTATAGTTGCGGTGTAAGAATATCCACTATCCCATATCGTCCCGTGGGTTTCGTAAATGGCCACAGAGAGAGACTGAGACAGGGGATTTATTTTATTTATTTATTTATTCTTTATTGCACCAAATATGTGTACAAGAACAGAGAGTGAGTTATGGGCAGTAAGTAGTTAAAATCAAATTAAGTTAAAATATATACATGCAACACATACATATAATATACACATATATATAAAATATATATAATTGATACACATATATAAATAAATACACACATTTATAAATATATATCTCAATAAATGTATATATAAATAACTATAAACATATAAAGTAAGTTGACTCAACTTTGTAGGCTACGGATATGCTCGTATAGTTTTCTTTTAAAAACATTTTTGGCAGGTATTGTTCGCAGGTCAACAGGCAATTTGAATGGAATCAGGGGATGTACCTGAGACAGGAGCGGTTACCTGATAACAACTCAAAATAATTAAAAACTGCAGTTTCCAACTCGCTTGCCAAGAGGGGCAACTACAGTAAACCCTCCCCTATGAGACAATTTATGGGAGAGGCCTCAGCAGTTCAGCAGTTCAGCAGTGGACTTTCATAGGCTGTAGGTTATGAATATTATAGGCTGCTTATAGGTTTATGGAATGGATGGTGACGAATGAGCACACAGTCCACCTGATGCTGTGGTCCATTAAGACCTACATTTTTTTCTACACCCTCTTTTTGAATAAAAATAAAAATGTAGATGCTTTGGGAGCCTCAGGGGTAAGTTGGAACTCTTTTCCAGGCATAATAGTCTCCTGTTATCTACACTCACTATATGAAACAAAGAAACATTATGTGTTTAAAGTTTAGTTTTAAAACCCTTTTGAGTGAACTAAAGAATTAACAATCTCAAGGTGACTACTGTAATGTAGTTTAAAACTTCATTACACTCTATTGTCCACCATTAGGAGTTAAACACACACAAAAATCTTTTAAAATTAAAAAAATTGTACAACCGACTTCAATTTAAATTATTAAGAATAACTCAAAAACTATTGGTCAAACCTTGATCAAATTTATATGGGACCACATGAGAAGCTCCAGCTTTCAAATAAAAAAAGAATCATCGAAATCGATTCACCCAGAAAAAGTTATGAGGTAACACACATAAAAAAAGAAAATAATACAGTCGAATGAGATTATCCTCCACGATCCTCCATTTTTGAAGTCAGCTGAAAAAGTAAAAATCGACTTCAATTAATTAAAAAGACACAAATAATTTCAATTTATAATATCATTAATAGCATTCAATAGCATCTGTATTCGGTGCTAATACATAGTGTATCAAAGAATTAAAGACTTCAAAAACTATTAAACTATGTAGAAATTATTTCATTCTTTTTAGTTTTTGAAAATTGGTTTGTAACTAAACTACTAAGTTACACATAAATTGTAAATTAAAAAAAAAATATTTTTAAAAGTTTACAATTAAAATTATTTGACATGTCACAGCCTCAAGGTAACAATTTTATAGAATTTCGTCTAAATTTTTCATTAAAAAATTTATAAATAAATAAATGCCTCCATTAATAGATTATATTATTTTATTCAATATAGATTATAAATAATTATTGAAAGTCATTCTTATATTTAATTTATCACTGTTTTGGAAAATACCTCTGTTCTGGGAATAAGTAGCAAGAAACCCAGTGGGACATTTTTAAATACAACATACATAATTTCATTCATTACATAATTTTCTATTAATTTATAAATCGTAGCTTGGTATTGCATTAAATTTGGTAGCGACCACCTCCTTCCCAGAGGTTAATATCATCTATTTGTAATAATAATAACCCTTTTTAACATAATTTTTGTTAAATAATTTTTTGAACTTGTCGCTTAAATATCGGAGTTGACTCTTAGGTAGTTTTAGCTAGTAATACAAGTAAGCAAAGAGACTTAACTAAATATTTTTAAATGCATGTTAGCCGCTTGAGTGAGACTTCTTGCGAACTGATCGCAAAGCGGACAAGAGCAGAGGCTTTTAACTTTCAGAAAACTTCAAGCGAATCATACGATTTGCGCTCACTTAGCTACAAATTTGAGTTTAACAGTACGTACAAAAAGTATATATTACAATTATATAACTTGTCAGCTATACTAGCTGTACAAATAACAGCGATATAATTTTAATCGACACCGACTTAGAACAATCATAATATAAGAATGAAAATGTAATCAAACTGCTTTTTTAACTTGTTTGACTACTATTCCACGTGATAGTAAAAGTGGTGATATATTTGAAGATGGTAAGATGCACTGGATTAGCCTAATAAAAGCCTATTAACTCTTGTATTGAAGACACACACATTGTAAATGCATGGGAAGACAGATGCCAGCGAATCATTCTACTTTTTAAACAACTATTTTTATTGAAATATCGAATAATTCAAGTTCATAAGAAATTCGTTTCAAAGATTTACTGACTTTTTGAAAACGCATTATTGATTTTTGATGTTTTGGTTGTTTTGCAACATACAAAATGTGTGTTATTATTTTAGAACATCGATTGTAAGACAGAAAAAATTGATAAAAGCCAACTTCACAAACCTAAAAAGAAAAAAAATGATTTCTACATATTAATTTCAGAAGTCGGTACTAAGATATAGCATATAGAAGTATTGAATCCCAGAAAGCTATTATGTGAAAATTAATTTAATTATTTTTTAAGATTTATTTATTTTGTAGTCGGCTATTACTTTTTATGAAAAATCTAATTGTGACTCCTTTGAGTGATCTAAAGTATATCACAAGCTCTAATGTTTATGAATGTCTATTTTTTTTACATTCCTGAAGTATAAGTAAGAAAGTAAGTAAAGTAATTTCATTAATAATTAGTTAGTTATCAAGTATTTAATATAAAAAAAATAATTAAAATCGATTTATAAGAGGTGAAAATATCGCGTTACATATATATGCAAGAAAACATCGAGTGGCAGCCTTCGTAAAGCGAAGTGTAAGGCGATCCAATAGATAGAGTGATGACTTGGTAACAGATGCAAGAAGTTGATAAATGCATTCAAGTGGCTCTCAGTGGGCTTGCGATGGATGATGATGATGATGATGAAAGTAAGCTTGTGAATGACAGATTCGACTTCATTACCAATTACATATTGGTAGAATATGATAAGCTATAAATAATAAATCCATATTTGTATATTTTTTTTATTGTTTGCTTATTCATTTTGTAGACGTTACCAACTGTAGGCGTGTGTCTAAACCATTAATTCAAATACAATGAAACTTGGCTGAGTTGTTATACACGCCCGTGAATTTGCGTAGTAATAATACTGACTAGTATTATGAATAAAAATCCTTCATTAGTTTTACTATATATTTTATTGTATAGTTTACAATTGATTATATCTATTAACACTGGTGTTCTACAAGGCTGCGTGCTATCACCAAGGCTGTTATCTTCTGCATATCAATGATATGTTGCAAACCGGTAACATTCATTGCTATGCGGGTGACAACACTGGTGATGCTCTATATACCGGCCGTGCCAATATTTCTCGGGAAAACGTCGCCGCGTACCGGAATAAACTTGTGTCTGAAGTCGAGTCTTTGCTGAACAAAGTCTCGGATTGGGGGCGACTAAATCTAGTCCAGTTTAATCCTCAGAAGACACAAGTTTGCGCGTTTACCGCTAAAAAGAACCCCCTTGTTGCCTCAGCCAGTATCGGAATCCTCGGCGTCGACATATCGAGTGACGTGCAGTTTCGTGGTCACTTGGAAGAGAAGGCCAAATTGGCCTCTAAAAAGCTTGGCGTGCTCAGCAGAGCGGAACAGTATTTCATGCCGGCTCAACGCCTGCAACTTTACAAGGCGCAGGTTCAGCCTCACATGGAATACTGTTCCCATGTCTGGGCTGGGGCTTCCCAGTGCCAGCTCCTTTCACTTGACCGCATCCAGCGCAGAGCGGCTCGAATCGTCGACGACCGAGTCCTTTCCGATCGGCTGGATTCATTGGCGCTGCGAAGAAATGTTGCATCCCTTTGCATTTTCTTTCGCATTTATCACGGGGAGTGCTCTGAGGAATTGTTTGGATTAATCCCAGCCGCCAAATTTCACGAACGCACATCGCGGCAGAACTCCCGATACCATCTGGATGATTGGCGGTCCACCACTATGCGATTTAGAAGATGTTTTCTTCCTCGCACAAATTCCTTGTGGAATCGATTATTCCGGACAGATACGACTTAGGGACCTTCAAGAAAAGAGCCTACTCCTTTTTAAAAGGCCGACAACGCATCAGCAATTCCCCTGGTTCCCCTGGTGTTGCAGTTGTTCATGGGCGGCGGTAGTCACTTACCATCAGGTTAGCCGCATGCTCGTTTGCCCCCTCTCCTATAAAAAAAATATATTAAGACATGAAATAAGATTAAGATTAACTAAACGAAAACATACTAATAAACGAATAACAAAAAACATCTTATTACGTGCTACGCTCGTAGCACTCGTAGCACGTACGCTCGTAACTCGTTGTACGCTTTCCTATTAGAAAGTATATATGTATGTTGTTATAGCTGTGTCTATTTTTATTTTTTATCTTTCGACTTGCAACTTTACACTTTTAATTAAGACTCAATTTAATTTTATATCTATAGTGAATCCTCCTTAAAAGTAATGTTTGTCCATTAAATTGAATCTTACGCTCCGTCTGTCAAACTAATTAAAATACTAAACTTTTTTAATTTTACTCCATCATATCTAAAATTAAGCATGTATTTATTTTTATGAATGTAAACTAACGTCAGTAACCACATAGTCCACCTGATGGTAAGTGGATGCTGCAGCCCATTAACGCCCACTACTACTATTTATCCTCTATTATTAATCAAAATACAGGTGTGTTGTCACCCTTCAGGACTAAGATGGAATTCCGCGTTACTACTAAATGTCACCGATTCTCATCACTCACAATACAAAACGCAGCAACGTTATCTTGCTATTTCTCGATGATATGCGTGGAGCCTATCGTTTGCTATCAGCTATCAGCCTCGTACCGATAGGCGAAGTGTCTTTCCACGGTCTAGTTGACCCGTTCGTGCTGCAAACATAATAATTTATAGCGTGGCGATTCAACGTATTCAAAACTTTACTGTTATTAATTATGAAAAGAAAGATAGCCCTCGATTCTTTTGTGATGGTTATAATAAACTCTTAGCTTAAACCCTGATAAAAAGTCATCTTTTTGGGCGGCTCGGTGACATAGTGGATTAGTTTTAAGTTTCAACGCTGAGGGCTGCGGGTTCGCAAAACAGAGCAATGTTTTATATATAAAACTAGAAACTTGAATTCTGTTTCTAATCTTGAAGTGATTAATCAGTGTTCTAGCTGCATATTGATCGCATTCAGAACTATTCAAATGTACCGGTGAAATAAAACTACGCTACCACTATGTTATAGGGTATAACATAGTGGTAGCGTAGTTTTATAGGGCTCTTGTCAGTTGTGGGAATATACCTGAAACTGCTTTGGTTCAAGGTGATAGAGTTGCATAGTTCTAAATTTCAAAAGAATGGTGATGAACCTCCATGTTATAATTTATACGTATATAAAGCTAAATACATGATTTATATATCAATAAGTGTACCACATTTTTTTTATCTTACATAATCCATATTCACCATCGCTCCATTTCGTTTTATTTATATTTTAGGATTAAAACATTCAAAAGGGTTAAAATATACGTGGTAGAGCCATGCTGCAGCTTTATTAGTAGTATAGTTGTAGCACGAATGGGTCGGTTCGTCCGGGGAACGAGCACGCTCTCACAATACCAGCGTAAAATAGCTCAATGTTTCAAGTTTCATATAGTGAGTGTAGAGAACCGGAGACCCTTTTTACTGGAAAAGAGGCATTTCATCTTGGTCCTCACGGGTGACAACGCATATGTATGCATTTTGATTCGTAATCGAGGATAGATGTAGATGTCTATGGACCACAATAACTACTTACCATCAGATGGACTGTGTGCTCGTTTGTCACCCTGATCATATAAAAAAACTATTTCATAAGTGAGTAGAGTAATTTTTTAAATAAAAAAAATAAAAAAGAACAAAATAATATGAACTTACTGGCTAGGGTCGTCTTCACAGCTCTCTCGTCCTTGTTGAAATATGTCGGCCCATTTTTTCACCATCGTATATGAAGGCGTAGAATCCTGAAGAACCGATGACATCTCTTCAAAAATGTCTTTCTGTATATTTCCCTTCTTTACGAAGAATTTTATCACGGCGCGGTGTTCAAAATTCCGAGAATATCCAGATTCGGCTGACATTGTGATGTTTGTTGTTCAATCAATAATTGAAATATGAGTGCAAACTTAATTAGTGATTGCTTTTATAATACTACTGAGTGTTGCAGTTAGTGACATGAGTAACAAGCTATTTACTCATCGTTAAGTACCCTAGGCCGCGAACTTTTCAGCCGCCCTGGTACATATATACATAATTACTAAGGATTTAAATTTTTAAAGGTAATTATTATTGTTGTTACTTCTAATTAAAGACATTAATATTAGTTTGTATTTATTATTATTTAGTTATTTATATATTTATTTTGTACAGAGTATAGTCATAATTTCCGGTCGTAAAGAGTAATAACAACCCTTTTTTTAATTTGTTTGAATGTTTTTTTTTTTTAAATTATGATTAGTAAGTAAAATCCACATCATTGTTTATTTATTTAAGAAATAACCGTTACTATTAGTCTGTAAAGCTTGTTTAATATTAATAAGGTGAAGCTGATTTTAAGATAATGCCGAGTAAATATTTTATTTGGTAAAAGTTTCACATTGTTTCTCCAACATTATGACAACGCAGAATTGCTTGAGCGGAAAAACTCTAACACAGCTCTTTTTCTGTTGCCTCGAGCGTTGTAATAATATTTATAAGTTACTTATTCGCTTACGTAATGTTCCTTTTCTTGTACTTCTTTGTTTGAATATCACAAAGGACGAGAAAGCTAATTCGCTAAAATCGAAAATAAAATAATTTTGTGCCCATTTGATGGCGTGAAAGAACCCACTACTCCATATCATGCCGTGGTTATCGTAAGAAGCCATAGAGAGAAACCGAAATCTCTTCAGATAACAGCACAAAATAATAAAAACTGTAGTTAACAACCCGCCTACCAAGAGTGGCAACTAAGGAAAATATCCTCCCTATGAAGAAGGGCTATGTTCAACAGTGAGCCTTAGATAGGCTGTAATGAATTATTAAAAAATAAGATGTTATTAGGCTAAGAATGGTGGCAATGTAAGAAAATACATCACTCGGTACAGTAATGGTAGAGCCACTCTACAACTATTTTATGGTTGTAACACGAATGGGAAGAATCATGCTCTCACAAAATACTTTTTACACTAAACGAGGCATTCCTTTTTAGTTCTCAGGGGTGACAACGCATCTGCATTTTGATTCTTAATTGAGAATATATTATGTAGATTTCTATGGGCCACAGCATCCACTTACAATCAGGTGGATTGTGTGCTCGTTTGTCATCTCCTTCTATAAATAAAAACACAGTTAGCCGTCCCATCGGACTATGTGAGTAAGGTCTTCATGACCAAATTTCAGTCGGGAGGACATAATTTTTATTAAAATATAAATAACAAGGTGGTCAGGTTGTCATAAATCAAGTGTGACTAACATAACAGTAAACAAAAACAAGCATACAATATTATCAAGACAATGCAAAGCAATATATTTTCAATCTTTTAATGTGGAAGACTTGACAAAACAATAGCAATTTTATTTCTCAGGCCACTTTAAATGGGCGCTTCCACTAACCGTTATTTATAAATTAAATACAACATTTACTGAAGCTTATTACTTTGAGCTCTAATATTTCCCATCATAATTCTCGTCCTTAATTGTACCTATCATACCTATCCTCAACCGTCATAATCTTGTGTTTTTTACGTTTATTTTGAAAAAAAATTCCTTTTAATTAATTGCCTAATTTATGTACACCTTTCCTTATAAGCAATTCATCGTAAACAACAGTTCTTTGCGCAAAAAGTTATCTGGGAGCAATCTATCTAATCTATTGTACCTTCTATATAATTCATTTCATTGTTTTCAATTTAATGTGTATTGGTGTACACTAAAGAATATATTGATTGATTGATTGATTGAATCACATAGCATATAATCTTTCACAGTGCACATGAAGTTGATAGAGATATATATATCATACAATACGAGTAGATTGAAGTAATCGTTTTAATTTACAGATAATATATCTATGACGATGATGTGTGGTAGTGGCTTAAGAGTCACCCAATTTCGTGTCATATGATGTAGTATCGTACGTGCGACATGCAGTCATAGTTATTAAATAATGTACGTTGAATAAAGAAAATATTCTAATCTCATCTATTCTACTATATGGTATTACTGTCAGTCACAGAGCCACGATCGTTGTTTGTGACGCACAAATCTTTCTTTTTAATTTTTTATATGCTGCGCTTGGCTTGACTACTAATCTAATTTCATTGTCAAAGCGATATATGTATTAGCTTATTCATTCTTACCTATTATTTATCTATTGTATTATATATTTTATTCTTTTTTTAATTCATTTTTAAAGGATTATTGGTAATGCTGCTAACACTACAAGTACTCCAGTTAACCGTTATAACGGAGCTTAAAGTGTTTGTTTATACTGATCGATCATGACAGAAGAGAGGATTCGAATCGAAGACTTTTTTAGTTTGCCAAGTTAAAACAATTTTCCGTAATTTCCGCTTTTATTCGGAATTTAAATCTAAGCAAAATTCAGCTTACATTTATGGACTTTCAGTGTACTATTTAAAATTGGAAACACAGGTTAAACTTTCATCAAAGATAACCATAATCCTAAGTTCGATTACTGTGTTACCGTTACCGTTACAGCCTATTAAAGTCCACTGATGAATATAGGCCTCCCCCATTGATTGCTTGATATTTGCCATAGCTGCCACGCTTGGCAAGCGGGTTGCTGTGCGCGTTCCACTGCTGGGTCTAGGTTATAGGTTAAGGAAGACCAGCCGCGCGACCCCAATACGTTTTGGCAAAATTTACATATTTTCGAAATATTTATATATTTTTTATTCCTCAGACATGGTTTCCTCATAATGTGTTTCCTCGCCGCCGAACTCATAGTAAATCAGCATTTGCAATTGCAACTAACAATTTTATTGGCTGCAGGGATTAAACTCGCGTTGCTCGCGTACTGTAAAATTTATGGAGAGCGTTTAGCCCATCACATTACATCGCTTCACAAGTCCACTGCTGAAGATAAGCCTCCCCCAAGGAATGCCACAAAGCTATTGTATAACGCAACCAAATTGTAATTCTGTACAAACACCAATATAATATATAATTTTTGTATAGGTTCTATTTGCTATGATTTTAACACCAACTTAATATAAAAAGTCTTAATCCTTCTCTGAGAAAAGTGTCCTCAAAACAATGCGTTAGTGCACCAACCGATCAGCACGCTACGATATAGGAGAAAAACTTTACTATGGGTAAAAATACTTTTAAAATAAAAATAAAATATAAAAAAAAGAGAAAGAAAAATTATTTGCCATTTATCGCCATTATCTTACGCCGCCACTACACGGCACCTCACATAAATAAAGGCGACAAATTAGATAATAATTTGTAAAAAAAAATCGGCAAAACTTAAAACGATATTCTTTGTAAAGAAGCTTTTAGTAGATATCGAGTGGAGTGCAACTTAAAATGAGCGCTTCGTGTTGAGTGTCACTCGACACGGACTTTCTTACGGTCAAGTAATGCCAATATTACTTTTAAAGTTTTAAAATCTATTATTTATATGGTCTTTGTTTTAGCCATTGACTATAAAGTAGTAGCAGTCATTTAGCAATAAGTTTAACCATCAACTTATGTTTAATAAATATTATAAGTTAGTGAGTTATTTTAGCTATTTTAATATTTAAATTATATTAAATGATTTGTAACATTTAAAATCATTATATTTACAATTACATATATATATATATGTTATTGTAGTTGTCCAACAGTTTTTTGGCGTATCCGACTAACACATTTTCCGTACATATTCTGAAAAATATGTTTTAAGGAGTTTTGAAGGACTCTTTTTGTTCAGAACAGTACAAGGAGGAAATCTGCAAGACAACATGTTACCTCTAATCGACAGAAATTTTGCATTTTTGTTTGAATTTACCGCCATCACATACAGATGGAGTATTTTGGGACTAAGTTGGTATTTTTGAAAGAAATAAAATTTCGTTTTTAAGCACGACACAATTACAGACACATGAATAATTTATTCATCATCATCATCATTACAGCCCTTCACAAGTCCACTGCTGAACATAGGCGAGGACATGGTCCTTCACTGCTGGTCATATGAGGAAGCTCAAGATCGCTCAGTGAACTATGGAGAGGGCTATCCTCGGGGTTTTTCTGCGTGATAACCTTAGAAATGAAGATATCCGCAGTAAAACCAGAGTAACCGACATAGCGATAGTCGATATTACACGTTGATAAAAACTATTACAAAGGGCGGACTTAATACCTTTTGGCGTTCTTTCCCAGTCAACCAGGGGACGTGTGGAAATAGTGTAATAGTTGCCAAAAATTAAATATGCTTTTTATTGCTTAATAGGAATTCCATTTTAAGCCTCAATAATTAAACTGCATTAACATTTAGATTCTTAATTGAGAATAGATGAAGGTGTCAATGGACCATATCATCCCGTAAGAGTCTGTGTTCGACAGTCGCCATAAATTATTTTTCTGGTAAAATTCCGCAAAAACACAAAATTGCTTAAGTTTTACAAATCTACCATCTCCTTTAAAAAGAAGCGATGATAAATTGTGTGGATATTTTCCAAGATTTATCTTGTCATTTTATTATTTGAGCCAAGGGATATCCTTCTATATCATTATTTTGATTTATGGAAGGAAATTATTTTTCCTGCTACGTTCGTTGATTTTTCAATGTCACATTTACAGTCTTGGTTCGTTATAAATAACGAGACATCGCATCGTTATGATATTAAATTGTTGTCTTTATAAAACTTTAAGTTTCAATATTTTTTGTTTTAATAAATTTACCTATATAAGGTTTTACAATTTTTTGTAATTAAATTATAACAACGTTTGTTAGCACATACGAAAAAGCGTTCATCATCCCATTTCATAGTGTAGTAGGTGGAAGGAAAAGGGGAGATCTCCCGCCGGGCAAGGTGTTCTGCCCGGGGAGCGGCCAACGCTCCGAGTGGTAGTTCGGAGCTATTCTATATATACTGTTTTTTTGCTTCGGAACTTTAATAGCGCGATTTAGGCTTCGATGTATTTTTCGCTTGTGGTGCGACGACAGCGCCGCCACAATAGTATGAGTGTCGGGCTAAAACCAAATAAAAGTAATTTGTACGTGGTAGACACACGCTGCTGCTATATTATAGTTGTAGCGCGAATTCGTCGGCTCGACCGGGGAAGGACCACGCTTCTTTGTAACTGGAAACGAGGCATTTCATCTTAATCCTAAGATTTGAAAACGCATCTGCCCTTTGATTTTTAATGGAGGATGGATATAAATGTCAATGTGCCACTGCATAAGTCGTGTCTCCGTTGGTCCTGCGCCTAATCTCTCTCCGATCATGTCGATTGCCTTCCCATCGGACTATGAGAGTAAGGGAATAGAGAGTGCACCTGTACTTGCGCATACACTCGCGGCCTATAATCTCATCCTGCACGATACGGTGGTACAGTCACTATTGCAGGACTTTCACCTCAAGCCGTTCAAGCGTGATTGAAAAACAAAAATACAGACAAACATACTATCACATTTGTAACATTAGTGAGATTATCTTTACTCGTAGTGTAAGATCAATCATTTTGTCCCATTAGTTGAACTACTGGGAAAAGTATCTTTAGCTCATCGATTGAACTAATCAGTTGAACTAGTGAGATGTAACTAAATGTCGTAATTTATCATTAATATACCCGAGCGAGGAGATAACGCAACGTGAAGTCTTTTTCTGTTTACCCACAGACTAATTCGTACAATTCTTACTTATTTAAGTGTTTTTTTAAAAACCATCGTCAAATACGTTTAGATTTCTTTTCTTAGTGTTTAGCCTAAAAAACAGTCGTACGGTGGCTCAGTGAACCTTTTTCTTTAAAAAATAGCCCTTCTCTTGAAGGGTCAATTTAATAAATTAAAGGTTAACAAAAACTGACAGAAAAAATTCTTAATGGAGGCTTTTTTTAATTACCTTAGAGGAGATTTCATGACCGGTTTAGACATTTTGGATTCTTATCTTCAGCAGTTTTAAATAGAGGAGTCGCTTAATGCAAAGAAAAGGGAAAAACATATCCACATTCACATAAAAAAAAAAAACTGTGGTTACCGAACCGCCACCCAATCGTGGAATCTGTGGAAAATATCCCCCCCCCCCCCCCATTAGGCAATCTATGGATTACTGGACTTTAGATAGGCTGTAACGGTTAAAGGGGCTGTTTTTTAATCAAAAGCTAAAGTTGAATAAAACTATTTTTACGGATATTATTTTTATTTTTTTATTTTTGCTTAGATCGAAGCAAAAATTAATATTCAAAAACTAAAGGTAGCCGGGACCATGGGTTACTGTAAAGCACCCGAAACGTCTGGAATTAAAATAAGTAAATTAAACGCGATAAAATCCGTAAAAATAGTTTTATTCAAAAGTTAAAGTTATTCAACGAATAAGTTATAACCTGACTGAATATAAAAGTGAAACAATTGAACTATATTATTTAAAAAACTGAAATTAATATTTTCTTTGTTGTATTTTATCCTTTGATTTTTTATCTGATGATTAAAAAATCACTGAACACAGACTTTAGCTTTGAATATTGTCAGTATTATTGATCTTGACGTTATATGATTTGTATCTTATGGACATAATATGAATAGAATAGAACAGAATATAATATATAAGAAGAAGATTATAAAATACCTTTATCAACACCTGTATTCGCAAATAAAGAATCGATTGATTGATTGATTTTTTGAAAAAAGATATCGCTTTTCTCCCTTTGACCTCTGATATTTTAATAAAAATAAAAAGAATAACCATGGTCGATGCGGCATCGTTGAATAATTCATGAGGGTGGTGCGTCCGCGTCATTAATCAAATATTTACAACCACATTATCGAAACATGTATGACATTTAAAATAAATTACCTGTGATATTTTTGCACGAGAAATTCCGTGACCCTACTCTATAAAAATTACCAGTCAGAAATATTGCAATACAGGAATGATATAACGGACAACCTCGTTGAAACTATCCATGAGGTCGAGGAGGTTGGCTCGACCGGGGAACCACGCTCTCACAGAAATCCATTCCATTTTAGCCTATAAAAGTCCACTGCGCAAATAGGCTTCCTCCATAGATTGACTCATGGGGCGATTTTGACATAGTTGCCACGCTTGGCAGGCAGGTTGGTAACCGCAGTGTCTTAAAATCTTGAGTTGTTACCAGGAGATGCTGTAGGTGACAGATGATACTCACGGATATCATCTGTCACCTATACACGGTTACCAGCCATTCACAGAAAGCTGCATAACGCTGCTGTGTTTAATATGAGAGAACCGGCGACCTTTTTATTAGAAACGAGGCATTCCATCTTAGTGCTAATAGGTGACAACGCATCTACATTTTGATTCCTAATCGTGAATATACATAGGTGTATATGGACTATAGCATCCATTTACTATCAGGTGGACTGCTCGTTATTCTATAAAAAATGCGATGAAAGAAAAGTAATGAAAAGGCTTTAGTATCATGCAAATTTTGTCTGACATATGCAAAATCAAAGTCAAAACTTTTTCATTCTGTTAATACTCAAATAAATCTGTAATGAACGACAATATATACACCTTAATACACATCATGATGATGAAGATTACCAATGAGCGCATCTACGACTTTTTCTGCCACCACGGTAGCGCCACTTACGAATGAGGTAAAATATTTGACAGATTTTATAGCGGGGAGAGTGAATAAGTTAGAAAAGTGTAGATTAATGTTGTTTCCTAAAAGATAAAGTAGATATTAATCACATTATAAACGAAAATGCCAAACTACGGATCTTTCTAAACCTAGAAGAATTTAAAGAAGTTCAAAATGTGTAAAAAATTAAAGGATACAGCACAGAGGCATTCTTTTGTGTATATACTCACACTGGAAACCGAAAAATTAAGAATTAAATCGCAACTTTTCCGTAATTATGACTCTATAAAACCATCGGGTAAGGTTTGAAAGTAAGTAGCCTGAATTGGGGGGTGACGGGTAGTGAAGGAGGTGGAGGGGGAGTTGCAGAGTCGCCTGCCACTTCACCGCCCTGCCGGACGTGAATAGTTTTTTTTTTATAAATTTTTAAAAATCTCATTTTCAGGTTATATTTTCGTAATGTTTTTGACAATATAAACCAGATTTATGTGGGGAGAGAGTTGGGGAGGCAAGTCCCACACAACTCAACGTGGCGCAGACGAGGGTAGCCCGGTCACGGAGCCCCGCTTCACGGGACTCCTACTTCTGAGTGGTTTATAAAAAAATAACCACGAAGGAGATGGCGGGGTCTATTCGCTCGCTTCGCTGACCTGTCCGAGTCGGGCTTTCCCAAGTCCCGAGCTCGCTTCGCTCGCTCTTGCACTCAATAAAACACTAAAATATTTACTTTTATAATTACTTTAATTTATAAACATAATTTATAGCTGCCACCATTTGTAAAAAAGGATTTATGCAAAATTTTGCAGTGATCCGCCGCCACAAATACTCCACTATGGCATCACCAAAATTCTCTGGATGATTATAATTGTCTTTTTTTTTTAAAGTTTCACGGCTCTCCAATGTGACTCTATTCTTTGTGTATGAGTCCCGTCTGGAGCCATGAATGGATTGTCAGGGTCCGAGTGGTTCACATTTTTATGGGTGTGCCCATGTTCCTCTAGGCAGTCTTATGCTCTCCAAAAATCTGTATGAATCGTGGTGCCTATCTCTATATGTTTTTTTAATTAAGGGCACCAAAACCTCAGCGGAACGTATGTTGTCAGGGTACACCTCTAATCGCAGATCCTCAGAATCGCCCTTGACCCCCTTGACCCCCCCCCCCGTGACAGAATCCTCAAAATCAGGCGACTTACTTTCAAACCCAACCCAAACCATCTACTACCATCAAACACCATCTACGTAACAAATAATTTCATCTCAGTCTCAACTATCAACATCTGGTGAAAGTAAAATAATTAGCTCTCAATGCCACACAAATTTAAAAAAAAAGAATTACAAGAATAGAAAAAAGATCGTAATAAAATACAAAATTTACCACGTCCCCAAAAATAAGTGAGACAATCTGATCCGGAGAAACAAACCATTATAATTATGATCAAACATTTTTCTTTTAACGAGTTCTATTTGTCATTGTCGTTTTTGAGTTTCGCGTGCCAGTTGCTCGTGAATTTATATAATGGTATCAATTTCTAACAAGGATTTTTACTATTATTTATAATGTTTTAAATTATTATAGTAATTACGGAGATTAATTTGCATTTTTAATTTCTACTTCTTTGATCTATACATATAAATAAAATTGAAGTGAATTGTTGTGTTAATATTGAAATAACCATCGATATACATGTACTACGTACTAGATTTGGCACTACGAACATTCACTATGTTCAAATGAACTGTACTGCAATCCGTACACCTTTAGTGTCATTTAGTGTGGCTTCAATATTCATAGAGTGTGGAGCTGCGCTAATAATACGAGATTTCAAATTAAAGTTTAAACCTGAACGTAAATAATAGTTCAGTAGTCAAATAAGTAAAATTATTTGTTGTTCAAGTGAATAAATAGGTAATAATATTACAATAGAAAAAATAAATTTCTTCATTTATATGCTACGCTATCTACAATCATAGACTAAAATCTACTATCTCCCGCGCATGCGCGAAAACAGAGTAGTGCACATTTTTTGTTTGGAATAGCTTCTCTAGTACGTAGTACATAGAACTCAATGGAAATAACTGACTTCTTTTGAGCTGAGGGGGTTATTTGCATGATATTATGATATAAACAACCATTCTTAATTCTGCCCAGACAGGCAGACAGACAGATATACATCTGTCTGTCACAGGTACACATCTGTCTGTGACAGGCAGACAGACAGATAGACATCTGTCTGTCTGCCTGTCTGGGCTAATCTTCGGAATGGCAAATCCGTTTATGAAGAAACTTTACGAAAAAATGAAGAGCAATGCCAGGAAGAATTCAGGGTATATTTTGTCCAAAAACTTAAACATATTTTTTTGAAAAACAAACAATAAATGAAATATCGCCACTTTAATAGATCCTTTTCAGGCGAAGCCAGGGCGAATCGCTAGTTATTTATAACGTATGGATTACAAACTTTGTATCTATCTGTTTACCTATATATCTATCTACCTTTCTATCTATCTGTCGAGCCGTCAACTTTATAGGGACCTACTAAAATCAACAACAATGATAATATTCTTTACAAAGTTATGAAACATTAAATAATAAGGAAGACTTTAATAAACCACATTTAAGTAAGTATTTTAACTTAACTTAAAAACTTAAATAATGAAATGTAATAAGCACCTGATACAAATGCACCTAATAAAAACTAAAATATTCACCTCTTAACCTACATCGGAGTTTATTCTTAAAATCATTTACATATGATAAACACAGCATCTGAATATAACATTTTATAGGAAAATATTTTAATGTTGCTTCATGAGCTTAATGCATTTATGCAGCAACTTTGTTTAAAGCAAGGTAAACAGTTTACGCCATCACTGTTTTTCTTATTTCTCTTTCCAACCTGCATCCTATTTTATGTTCTATCTTTATTGCACACCACTTTGATATTGTCTACTACTTTCTAATGATTTCTTATGTTTACGCGAACACTACACATTTAAATCAAACTAGATTTTACGGATTTTGTCGCGTATGTTAACTAATATTATATACCCAGCGTTTCGAGTACTTTATACAGTTTAAATAATAATATTTAATAGTGGTTGCAGTAATTTTAAACTTAAGGTAGCCATTATAAACTATGACATTGAAACGTCAAACAGCTCAGTCTCCTGCTGTAAAGTGCTTTCTATTAAAAACACTCGAATATACTACTTTTCTTGACTTTTACATTAAATTACGTCTTTTTTCTTCCACCATATAGTGGCCGAATAAGAGAATCCACTACTCCATGTCATGCCGTAAGTGTCGTAAGAGCTGACAGAGGGAAATCAAACAGAAGATGGCAGCAGCATTTTCCTGATATCTTTTTTTTATAGTATAAGGGTGACAAACGAGCACACAGTCCACCTAATGGTAAGTGGATGCTGTGGCCCATAGACATCTACATCTATCCTCGTTTGCGAATCAAAATGCAGATGCGTTGTTACCCGTGAGGACTAATGTGGAATGCCTTTCTTTCCAGTGAAAAGGGTCTCCGGTTCTCTACACTCACCATACGAAACACAGCAGCATTGAGCTATTTTACGCTGGTATTGTAAAAGCGTGGTCCTTCCCCGGTCGAGCCGACCCATTCGTGCTACAACTATACAATTAATATAGCTGCAACATGGCTCTACCACGTTTAAATATCAAACTGCGGTTGCCATCCAGCCTACCGTGCGTGGCAACTATATCAAATATCCCCCCTATGAGGCAATCTATAAGGAGACCTGTGTCCTACCTGTTTTTTCAATAGTATGTACATGTTCTTTAAAAACAAAGATAATTTAAAAGGTTCAATTTTAAAAATGAATCAATCCCTAAGTATAATGGGTATTAATTATTATAAAGTTCCAAATTCCTACTGCACTCGAAATTATGTTATTAGATGATTAATGTCAGATAGGTTTTGCGACCGCAGTACTAAAAACTTCAGATGTACCCTTTTTTCATAGACCTACATAGCTTGTCCGGCTTTCACACCGTCAAAATCCTATCTTAAGATACTAGAAGCAGCTGGGATTGGAATAGTTCCGCTTTACTAGCTTCATTCTGCTGTCTCTTCAACCAAAGACAATTTTAAAAGTGAGAGAATACTCATGTGGAATTGTACTCTTTAATTCTGGAATTCCGCCGGGTAGTATACTCGGTCCTATTTTCTTCACTCTTGACATTAATGAAACGAGTTACACTTGGCATTGCCCAAGCAATGTCTTATGCAGATGATGCAGCAACCATACTTTATACTTAAACCAGTGAACAAGTGAATCGCATTGCAAAGAGCTGTTGGTAGTCGATGCTCTTAACCTACATGACTGAGTACGTGAAGTAACTTATAATATGTTTTTTTTATATAGAATAAGGGTGACAAACAAGCACACAGTCCACCTGATGGTAAGTAGATGCTGTGGCCCATAGACATCTACATCTATCCTGGATTAAGAATCAAAATGAAAATGCGTTGCCACCCTTGAGGACTAAGATGGAATGCCTCGTTTCCAGTAAAAAGTGTCTCGGGTACTCTCACCATACGAAACACAGCATTGAGCTGCTATTTCACGCTGGTATTCTGTGAGAGCGTGGTCCTTCCTCGGTCGAACAGAATAAATCGTGCTGCAACGAAATATAGCTGCAGCATGGCTTTACCACGTAAGAATATCTAATATACTTCTGCTTATTAACCGTATTTTTTAGGAGAAAACAGACAATTATAATAGAACAACAAGCATTCAGAATATATCGCTAAAATTCACACCTGTGATACTCATCAAAACTACATTTATTCATTGCGCCTATCCGTCCATAAAACGATCATCCTGTCTTAAATATAAAGTTTGCGTAATACTTGTATACAAACCAACGGCTCTCTAATCAAGTAAGAAACCCTTTTTTAAGTGATGGAAAAGTTACGAGGCTATACATCTTCCCAAAACACTAGACTCTGTTTTTCATACTATTTGTCAATTCTGTTATTTGAATTGAGATCGGAATAAGCTCTTAACAGATATCTTTGTCCGACTCCAAAAAAGAAGGAGGTTTTTGTGCGTATGTTACACGATATCTAGATTAATTGAGAGCCTCGGCCATTCTCAACGGAGAGTAGCCATCTGCGCAAATCAATTTAGACATTATTATTATCTTCATTAATTGTGAGCAGACTGTAATAATTCTTTTTTATTAAATAGGTTATACTTCAGGAGCAGTCCCATATATTTTATACGTGGTAGAGCCATACTGCAGCTATATTAGTAGTATAGTTGTAGCACGAATGGGTCGGCTCGACCGGGGAAGGACCACGCTCTCACAGAATACCAGCGTAAAATAGCAGCTTAATGCTGCTGTGTTTCGTATGGTGAGTGAAGAGAACCGGATACCCTTTTTACTGGAAAAGAGGCATTCCATCTTAGTCCTCACGGGTGACAACGCATCTGCATTTTGATTTTTTATTGAGGATAGATGTAGATGTTTATGGGTCACAGCAAACACTTACCATCAGGTGGACTGTGTGCTCGTTTGTCACCCTATCCTATAAAAAAAATATAAATTAAAAAAAAAAATCTATATATAATAGAACAGAATATAATATATAAGAAGTAGATTATAAAATCTGTATCAACACCTGTATTCGCAAATAAAGTATCGATTGATTGATTGAATTTTTTGGAAAAAGATATCGCTTTTCTCCCTTTGACCTCTGATATTTTAATAAAAAGAATAACCATGGTCGATGCGGCAACGTTGAATAATTCATGAGGGTGGTGCGTCCGCGTCATTAATAAAATATTTACAACCAAATAATATCGAAACATGTATGACATTTAAAATAAATTACCTGTGATATTTTTGCACGAGAAATTTCATGATGGCCTAAAGGTCTAGATACCAGGCCATAAACTCCAAAAAAAAAAAGAATTTCCATGACCCTACTCTATAAAAATTACCAGTCAGAAATATTGCAATACAGGAATGATATAACGGACAACCTCGTTGAAACTATCCATGAGGTCGTGGAGGTTGGCTCGACGGGGAACCACGCTCTCACAGAAATCCATTCCATTTTAGCCTATAAAAGTCCACTGCGCAAATAGGCTTCCTCCATAGATTGACTCATAGTTGACTCATTTTGACATAGTTGCCACGCTTGGCAGGCAGGTTGGTAACCGCAGTGTCTTAAAATCTTGAGTTGTTACCAGGAGATGCTGCTGTCCATCTCCTGTTTCAGTTTTACTTCTGTAGGTGACAGATGATACTAACGGATATCATCTGTCACACGGTTACCAGCCACTCACAGAAAGCTGCATAACGCTGCTGTGTTTAATATGAGAGAACCGGCGACCCTTTTTATTGGAAACGAGGCATTCCATCTTAGTGCTAAGAGGTGACAACGCATCTACATTTTGATTCCTAATCGTGAATATACATAGGTGTATATGGACTATAGCATCCATTTACTATCAGGTGGACTAAGTGCTCGTTATTCTATAAAAAATGCGATGAGGGAAAAGTAATGAAAAGGCTTTAGTACCATACAAATTTTGTCTGACATATGCAAAATCAAAGTCAAAACTTTTTCATTCTGTTAATACTCAAATAAATTTGTAATGAAGGATAATATTTACACCTTAATACACATCATGATGATAAAGATTGCCAATGAGCGCATCGACGAATTTTTCTGCCACCACGGTAGCGCCACTTACGAATGAGGTAAAATATTTGACAGATTTTATAGCGGGGAGAGTGAATAAGTTAGAAAAGTGTAGATTAATGTTGCTTTCTAAAAGATAAAGTAGTTATATTTTATGTTAATCACATTATAAACGAACATGCCAAACTACGGATCTTTCTAAAAGTAGAAGAATTTAAAGAAGTTCAAAATGTGTAAAAAATTAAAGGATACAGCACAGAGGCATTCTTTTGTGTATATACTCGCACTGGAAACCGAAAAATTAAGAATTAAATCGCAACTTTTCAATAATTATGACACTATAAAACTATCGGGTAAGGTTTGAAAGTAAGTCACCTGAATTGGGGGGTGAGGGGTAGTGGGGGAGGTGGAGGGGGAGTTGCAGAGTCGCCTGCCACTTCACCGCCCTGCCGGACGTGATTAGTTTTTTTTATAAATTTTTAAAAATCTCATTTTGAGTTTTCGTAATGTTTTTGACAATATAAACCAGATTTATGTGGGGAGAGAGTTGGGGGAGGCAAGCCCCACGCCACTCAACGTGGCGCAGATGAGGGTAGCCCGGTCACGGAGCCCCGCTTCACGGGACTCCTACTTCTGAGTGGTTTATAAAAAAATAACCACGAAGGAGATGGCGGCGGGGTCTATTCGCTCGCTTCCGCTCGCTCACTCGACCCCGCCAGCCCCTTCTAACCTGACCTGTCCAAGTCGGGGTGCCCCTAGTCCCGAGCTCGCTTCGCTCGCTCTTGCACTCAATAAAACACCAAAATATTTACTTTTATAATTACTTTAATTTATAAACATAATTTATAGCTGCTACCATTTGTAAAAAAGGATTTATGCAAAATGTTGCAGTATTCCGCCGCCACAAATACTCCACTATGGCATCACCAAAATTCTCTGTATGATTATAATTGTCTTTGTTTTTTTAAGTTTCACGGCTCTCCATTGTGACTCTATTCTTTGTATATGAGTCCCGTCTGGAGCCATGAATGGATTGTCAGGGTCCGAGTGGTTCACCTTTTTTATGGGTGTGCCCATGTTCCTCTAAGCAGTCTTAACGCTCTCCAAAAATCTGTATAAATCGTGGTGCCTATCTCTATATATTTTTTAATCACGTTTAGTTAGTGATTTACCAATATTTTTAAAAAATAATTAAAAATACTTTGACGCTGCTCTGGCAGCTAAAATCATATGGGGGTGCTTCTATCTGAAGCACCCCTATATGATTTTTGCTGCCCTTGACCCCTGCCGAGAAAGAATCCTCAAAATCGAGCGACTTACTTTCAAACCCAACCCAAACCATCTACTACCATCAAACACCATCTACGTAACAAATAATTTCATCACAGTCTCAACTATCAACATCTGGTGAGAGTAAGATAATTAGCTCTCAATGCCACACAAATTAAAAAAAAAACCTTACAAGAAGAGAAAAAAGAACGTAATAAAATACAAAATGTACCACGTCCCCAAAAATAAGTGAGACAATCTGATCCGGAGAAACAAACCATTATAATTATGATCAAACATTTTTCTTTTAACGAGTTCTATTTGTCATTGTCGTTTTTGAGTTTCGCGTGCCAGTTGCTCGTGAATTTATATAATGGTATCAATTTCTAACAAGGATTTTTACTATTATTTATCATGTTTTAAATTATTATAGTAATTACGGAGATTAATTTGCATTTTTAATTTCTACTTCTTTGATCTATACATAAAAATAACATTGAAGTGAATTGTTGTGTTAATATTGAAATAACTGACTTCTTTTGAGCTGAAATAACCCCCTATTTGCATGATATTATGATATAAACAACCATTCTTAATTCTGCCCAGACAGGCAGACAGACAGATAGACATCTGTCTGTCACAGGTACACATCTGTCTGTGACAGGCAGACAGATAGATAGACATCTGTCTGTCTGCCTGTCTGGGCTAATCTTCGGAATGGCAAATCCGCTTATGAAGAAACTTTACGAAAAAATGAAGAGCAATGCCAGGAAGAATTTAGGGTATATTTTGTCCAAAAACTTAAAGATATTTTTTTTTTTGAAAAACAAACAATAAATGAAATATCGCCACTTTAATAGATCCTTTACATCGAAGCCAGGGCGAATCGCTAGTTATTTATAACGTATGGATTACAAACTTTGTATCTATCTGTTTGCCTATACATCTATCTACCTATCTAGCTATCTATCTATCTGTCGAGCCGTCAACTTTATAGGAACCTACTAAAATCAACAACAATGATAATATTCTTTACAAAGTTATGAAACATTAAATAATAAGGAAGACTTTAATAAAACACATTTAAGTATTTTAACTTAACTTAAAAAAAACTTAAATAATGAAATGTAATAAGCAACTGATACAAATGCACCTAATAAAAACTAAAATATTCACCTCTTAACCTACATCGGAGTTTATTCTTAAAATCATTTACATATGATAAACACAGCATCCGAATATAACATTTTATAGGAAAATATTTTAATGTTGCTTCATGAGCTTAATGCATTTATGCAGCAACTGTGTTTAAAGCAAGGTAAACAGTTTACACCATCACTGTTTTTCTTATTTCTCTTTCCAACCTGCATCCTATTTTATGTTCTATCTTTATTGCACACCACTTTGATATTGGCTACTACTTTCTAATGATTTCTTATGTTTACGCGAACACTACACATTTAAATTAAACTAGATTTTACGGATTTTGTCGCGTATGTTAACTAATATTATATACCCAGCGTTTCGAGTACTTTATACAGTTTTAATAATAATATTTAATAATGGTTGCAGTAATTTTAAACTTAAGGTAGCCATTATAAACTATGACATTGAAACGTCAAACAGCTCAGTCTCCCGTGTCCATAGGGGCTGTAAAGTGCTTTCTATTAAAACACTCGAATATACTCCTTTTCTTGACTTTTACATTAAATTACGTTTGTCTTCCACCATATAGTGGCCGCATAAGAGAATCCACTACTCCATGTCATGCCGTAAGTGTCGTAAGAGCTGACAGAGGGAAATCAAACAGAAGATGGCAGCAGCATTTTCTTGATATCTTTTTTTTATAGTATAAGGGTGACAAACGAGCACACAGTCCACCTGATGGTAAGTGGATGCTGTGGCCCATAGACATCTACATCTGTCCTCGTTTGCGAATCAAAATGCAGATGCGTTGTCACCCGTGAGGACTAATGTGGAATGCCTTTCTTTCCAGTAAAAAGGGTCTCCGGTTCTCTACACTCACCATACGAAACACAGCAGCATTAAGCTGCTCTTTTACGCTGGTATTCTGTGAGAGCGTGGTCCTTCCCCGGTCGAGCCGACCCATTCGTGCTACAACTATACAATTAATATAGCTGCAACATGGCTCTACCACGTTTAAATATCAATGCAAAATAAAAAAACTGCGGTTGCCATCCAGGCTACCGAGCGTGGCAACTATATCAAATATCCCCCCTATGAGGCAATCTATAAGGAGACCTGTGTCCTACCTGTTTTTTTTTCATTAGTATGTACATTAGTAGTTTTTTTCATTAGTATGTGTTCTTTAAAAACAAAGATAATTTAGAAGATTCAATTTTAAAAATGAATCAATCCCTAAGTATAATGGGTATTAATTATTATAAAGTTCCAAATTCCTACTGCACTCGAAATTATGTTATTAGATGCTTAATGTCAGATAGGTTTTGCGACCGCAGTACTAAAAACTTCAGATGTACCTTTTTTTCTTAGACCTACATAGCTTGTCCGCCTTTCACACCGTCAAAATCCCATATTAAGACACTAGAAGCAGCTGGGATTGGAATAGTTCCGCTTTACTAGCTTCATTCTGCTGTCTCTCCAACCAAAGACAATTTTAAAAGTGAGAGAATACTCATGTGGAATTGTACTATTTAATTCTGGAATTCCGCCGGGTAGTATACTCGGTCCTTTTTTCTTCACTCTTGACATTAATGAAACGAGTTATACTTGGCATCGCCCAAGCAATGTCTTATGCAGATGATGCAGCAACCATACTTTATACTTAAACCAGTGAATAAGAGAATCGCATTGCAAAGAGCTGTTGGTAGTCGATGCTCTTAACCTACATGACTGAGTACGTGAAGTAACTTATAATATGTTTTTTTTAATATAGAATAAGGGTGACAAACAAGCACACAGTCCACCTGATGGTAAGTAGATGCTGTGGCCCATAGACATCTACATCTATCCTGGATTAAGAATCAAAATGAAAATGCGTTGCCACTCTTGAGGACTAAGATGAAATGCCTCGTTTCCAGTAAAAAGGGTCTCGGGTACTCTCACCATACAAAGCACAGCATTGAGCTGCTATTTCACGCTGGTATTCTGTGAGAGCGTGGTCCTTCCTCGGTCGAACAGAATCAATCGTGCTGCAACGAAATATAGCTGCAGCATGGCTTTACCACGTAAGAATATCTAATATACTTCTGCTTATTAACCGTATTTTTTAGGAGAAAACAGACAATTATAATAGAACAACAAGCATTCAGAATATATCGCTAAAATTCACACCTGTGATATTCATCAAAACTACATTTATTCATTATGCCTATCCGTCCATATAACGATCATCCTGTCTTAAATATAAAGGTTGCGTAATACTTGTATACAAGCCAACGGCTCTCTAATCGAGTAAGAAACCCTTTTTTAAGTGATGAAAACGTTACGAGGCTATACATCTACCACCCAAAACACTAGACTCTGTTTTTCATACTATTTGTCAATTCTGTTATTTGAATTGAGATCGGAATAAGCTCTTAACAAATATCTTTATCCGACTCCAAAAAAGAACGAGGTTTTTTGTATGTATGTTACACGATGTTTAGATTAATTGACAGCCTCGGCCATTCTCAACGGAGAGTAGCCATCTACGCAAATCAATTTGGACATTATTATCATCTTCATTAATTCTGAGCAGATTGTAATAATTCTTTTTTATTAAAGTAGTACTAAATTAGTATAACCTATACTTCAGGAGCAGTCCCATATATTTTATACGTGGTAGAGCCATGCTGCAGCTATATTAGTAGTATAGTTGTAGCACGAATGGGTCGGCTCGACCGGGGAAGGACCACGCTCTCACAGAATACCAGCGTAAAATAACAGCTTAATGCTGCTGTGTTTCGTATGATGAGTGTAGAGAACCGGAGATCCTTTTTACTGGAAAAGAGGCATTCCATCTTAGTCCTCACGGGTGACAACACATCTGCATTTTGATTCATTATTGAGGATAGATGTAGATGTCTATGGGTCACAGCAACCACTTACCATCAGGTGGACTGTGTGCTCGTTTGTCACCCTATCCTATAAAAAAAAAATATACATTAAAAAAATTCTATTCCTTAGGGTGTTACCTTAGGCTTCTGATACTGTTCATCCAAACGAGTCAAAAAATTTAACTTTTAACAAAAAGTAAAAGCCTACATCAGAGAACTAAAAGGAATAAAATAATTTCCACGTAATAGCTTCTAAATTCGTTGATTCTTACACTATCTCTTAACACCGACTCTTCTATACACTATGTCTTAACACCGGCTTCTAAAGCTGTTATGTGGACATTACTTTCAAACGACTTCAAAAAAAGGAGGAGGTTCTCAATTCGACTGTATTTTTTATGTGTATTACCTCAGAACTTTTTTCTATGTGAACCGACTTTGATTTTGATAATTTTATTTTAATTTGTAAGCTGGTACTTCTCATATGCCCATATAAATTTGATCAAGATCAGTGACCAGGAGTACTTCAGTTATCCTAAATAATGCATATTTAGTTGACTTCGACTATACATTGATGATGTTCTCATTTTATTTATATTGAAGTCGGTTGTACAAAATTTTAATTTTACCACTTATTAGTTGTTTGAATTCGACTTTCACTTTCTATGAAACTTCAAATTTTCCGCCGAAAAATGTCCCCTTGTAAGCTGCTGGTGAGAAAATTTTATCTAATTCGATTATAGCATCTATGAGCGGTTTAACGAAACAACCTTTAGTAAAAATCCCGAATACTTAAAATGTTTTATTAACTGGTTTATATGAAAATCAGTATACAAAAACATCTCATTATAAATTAACTCAGTGCATTCCATAACATATCTTAGAATATATTTTCTTAGAAATCATTAGATGCCAAGTGCTTGTTTCATCAATGCACTACATGTGGGGTTGTTTCTATACGATGTCTAAAGATATTTTGGTATCCAGTATCCAGCCAGATCAGGTTTAATTATTGTCCACGTTGTTTAACCATGGAAACATAAAATTTCCTAGTAGCGTCCGTGTTTCAGATAATCTTCTACTTACTAAAGCCTGTCTGCAGATAGGACAGGGCTTAAGCCCTAATCTCACATTCGTATTGGTCGTAAACTTGGTCCTAAAGAATACAATTTTTATTTTAAAAATCAGAAAATATACGCAAGATTAGCCGTAGCTAGTCCTATTGGAGTAGCATTTTTTATATTCCTTACAGTAAGAACTTGAAGTAATGTCTTTTTGTGCCAATGCGTAATCATTATCAGAGTACTCCAAAGGTTAACCGATTTAATTTCTGTTATTATCGATCAAAGTAGCCAAAATTTCTCGACAAACTACATGATACCTATCCTACTTATGAGTATATTCGGAAGTAATGAGCTCTAACTAAAACAGCGATGGTCTTCAGATTAAAATCTTTGAATAAAAACAATGAAAAAATACACTACTGATTATGAAGTTTCATATACAGTGTGTAGTAAGTAAGTGGAACATATACAGGTTGTAACTTTAGTTGACTTTATAAAATTAATTAAAATAATAGCTGCTTTCGTAGCATTTGGCGAAGAGGCCACGTTTTACCTTTTTTATTCAAACTCTACTGTAACAGTAAGCCGTGTCGAAAGTATTCATAATGTATGAATAATTTATGTGGATTTAGATGGAAGCAATGTCTTTTCTGTTTGTGTATAATATGTTTTACTAGGTATCGGTGCAAAAAATATGAAATGTCTGTTGAAATGTGTTCGATTTCGGAAACGATTCAACATACTAGTATTATATTGGAATTAAAAGTAGTATATTGGAATACAAATTAAATAGGTAAAGAGTATAACTAAACAGTTGGATAATTATATATTTTTTGTTTCAGATTGTTCTGTAAGGCTGCGTGCGCTTCGATTAGGGCGAGTGCACTCCGGATATTTACCGCATACTCGCGGTTGCAAACTGCTCATCCCAACTCCCTCACCAAAGAACTCACTACTCGTAGAACTCCACAAGATCAACGTCCCATGTTCCACGGGATATATTCGCTTCACTGCCAGCTCGCCCACCTTATGTGGAAAATTAGAACAAATACCTCCACCTAATAGGAGATTCGTCTATCTCTCAACGAGCAATAACCCTGAAATTGAACTCCATGGTCGACCCACGTTCGCCGCGACGTACCGTTTAGTAGACTATTGTTATGATGTTCTATTGACGGCAAGAAACGGCTCGTTCGAAGTCGAACCAACTAGCAAACTGACGTGCTCCTATAAAATACACTTGCCATACGGGAATAGAGTAGCCCTCCGTTTACAAATGGGCACAGGGCCGACAATGAACAGAGAAAACGATCTCTCAAATATAATTCACGAAGATGCGCAAGCGCAATGTAAGGGCATGGAACTAAGTCTTGAAGATGGAGAATCTCAATGGAATCACTGTTCCCAACCTGGGGATCCCTTACGCAGCGTTCAGATAGTCTCCGAAAGAAACTCTGTCCGACTCAACATTAGTGTCCTTGGGAAAAAGAACACTTTAGCTATGTGGTTGAAAGTATGGTGGATGGATAAGCCGATAGAGGAAATTATCGGTCACTGTGATTATGGGTGGGTGCTGTCGGGTGACTTTTGCATAACAGCTATCAGAGGAACTAAGAGAACGTGGCGTCAAGCTGAAATGGAATGTGTGAGACTTGGAGGACATTTAGCGAGCGTGCTCAATGAGCGGCAGCAACAAACAATGGACCAACTTCTTTTACATGCGTAAGTAACATTCACTTCAAAAAACTTTATTAAACTAGGTTATAGGACTCATTTTCTGCCTGGGAATCCGTCTGAGTACCTTTGACGCACGCAGGTCTAAAGGGTATTATAGAGAGCCTGTATAGTTACAGGCTGCGAGGCATTCCATTTTAATCCTCAGAGGTGACAACGTATCTGTCGGCTTATTTGTTCGAAGTTAGTTGCAGGTGTGTATAGATTAAAGTAGCTACTTACCATTAAGTAGACTGTTAGTTCCTTTGGTACTTTAATTTTATTTAAAAAAAAATCGCTTAGTTTTATTAGAATATATTAACGATGAATGCTATATTCAAACTGGTAACGCCAGTTAACAATTTCATTTATAAATCTAATAAAATACTTGGTACATATCTTTAGCACCTCCCTTCCCTAATCCTTCCTATATGCACGTACAGCCGTTGAAGGCGACGCAAGCGCCACGCAGCGGCAATTAGTTGCAGTCGATTAATAACCGCAACCGCGCGAGGCGATGGACATTACGTCCTTCGATCTCCTCTTTAATATTTATTATCACCGGACATTGAGTCCTAGTAATTTCGCGAATGTGACGCGGCTTCCGCGATTACAATAAGTCGACAGTTAAGGAGTGTGTGACATCCTAGAACTGATCTAAGAGTGCGTGCGCCGATCCACGTGGCGGACCTGCTGTGTTAGCTGATAATCTGGGAGGAAGGCGAGGCAGTCCCTCACAAGGTTAGTGCGTGCATTCCACTCTCATCCACTTTCCTTACTCTGCTTGTTGTAAGTACCAATACGGTCCACAAATCTTTATCGAAGAAACCCACGTTACTGGCGCGTCCACAAACTATGTTATTAAATCTAGTGACTTAATCATATTTTTAAAAGCGACCTGCCTCGGTTCGCCTGGGTAGGTCTATTAATGTGGCGTTATTTAGTTTAAAACAAAGACAATTCATTTCATCAATTTTTCGTTATATTTAAAAGTTTTTCGAATCCGGAGGCACTAGTGTCTCGCGCCAAGTACACGTTCAACATACGTTTATGTATGTAAAGATGTCAACATAACCTCACCAAATTTTTAACTCCATATTTTTAATTAGCAGATAGACACCTTATCTTGAGAATATTGGTATGGTGGTAGGGATGCAACATCGCTCATAAAAAAGCGATATTAGAACATCGATATTTTCGAAAGTGAAACATCGATTTTAAAAACATCAAAGTATATGAACGATATATCGATATTTTTCATGTTTTTTATCACAATTTTGAAGAGAAATGGAACGTCGGGAATTAAAAAGTTAAATTAAACGCGATAGAATCCGTAAAAAATAGTTTAATTTAATGAAACAAAGAAGTATGATAATCGAACATTATATTTATGCTATTTTATGAAGTTTTACACTATTTATTTTAACACATTTATTTTAATCGAATAAGATTTAATTTTTAACAGAAAACAAGTATTAAATTAATTAAAAAAGTTTATGGATGCCATACACGATCCAGTTTACCGTCAAGTTTGCAGCGCGCTTGAAGTGGCGTCCAGTTTACAGTGCATCCATATAGACCACTCACGTTCAAGTTCACTGTCAAGTTTGCATGAAGCATTTAAATATTTTAGCTGTGACATTTCATATTTTCTCACCAAACTCGCACTAACATGAAAGTTTTAAATTTTACGCGTATTGTGTTGGCAAGATACAGATATCCGAACAAAAACAGATTCACTGTAAAAAATCGCGCCAAGTACACTTTCAAATATAGTTACAAAAATGATGATTACATTTTTACATAAAATTATAAAATAAAAAAAAAACCAAGTACATAACCGTTTTAGATTCGGAAAAATAATTTGCTGGAAAAAAGTATTAATAAAAAAATTGGTGTACTTGGTGTGCATGGTTAAAACTTTCGATCATCCAACTTAACATTGGAAGACTTTTTTTATAACTTTTTGAATTATGCTCGTACTATAAAGTATAATTCACAGCAAGTACACCAATTTTTTTTAATTAATACTTTTTTCCAGTAAATTATTTTTTCGAATCTAAAACGGTTATGTACTTGTTTTTATTTTATTTTATAATTTTTTGTAAAAATGTAATCATCATTATTGTAACTATATTTGAAAGTGTACTTGGCGTGATTTTTTACAGTGAAACTGTTTTTGTTCGGTTAAAATATAGCCTAGATCACTCCTGGCATTGTTAAATGTGTAAATATAAATGTAAATGTATATATATAACCGACTAAGGTCATCTATATTTACAATTGCATATTTCGTAGAAGCAATGGTTCATAGCTATGCTATCCGATAGGTGGCGCTTTAGTCAAGTTCTTTAACTTTAGTAGTTCTTTAACAAATTCTGTATTCATGGACCCAAATGACTCATGGTCACAATATTATGTTGGTTTAGTGCCAAAAAAGAAAACCACAAAATCTGGTCCGATAGGTGGTGGTCGAGTTATATATTTTTTTATAATTACGCTGTAAAAAGTCCGAAATAAATTCTGAGTAGAGTTCATCGTACCACCTAACGGAAAGCACAGAACAACGTCTGCCGGGCCAGCTAGTCTATATCTATACATCTTCTATACAAATAAATAAAATCGAAGTGTCTGTTTGTAATGTCAAAATAACAGCTTTTTACTAAATGCATATGAAAGTTTATACGGTATTTATAACAAAAACACAATTTTAAAAATTTTGTCTGTTGTCTGTCTGTTTGTTCCGGCTAATCTCCGAAACGGCTGGACCGATTTTGACGGGATTTTCACTGGCAGATAGCTGATGTTATAAGGAGTAACTTAGGTTACTTTTATTTTAGAAAAGGAATTAGGGTTCCACGCAAAAAAATTAAAACCCATAAAATCTAATTGTAATAAATTCCACGCGGACGAAGTCGCGGGGAACAGCTAGTTTAATTTAAAATCTCATTCGAGCATTACGAAACAAAACTTAAAATGCACTTGTTCAACTAAGCTACGTAAAAGTGTTCTTCTTGCGTTAGTCCAATTTTAAACTTTCATTTAATTTTTGCATCAAAGGAATTGCTTCTAGTTTCCATTAGCTCTGGTGCCCCGGGCTCGAGTTTAAATGTTTTTACGCAAAAACTTTCATCAAATAGATAATTGTGTCCAAGCTGAAGCTGAGCAACAGGGCGGTAGACAAAAGTTTATAATGTAATTTTCTTATAACTCGGGGTCGCCTAGGTTAACTGATTAAATTTTTAAGTTTTGTATATTAAGCAAGCTATAATTCATTTTGAACTTTAGAGTAGAAAATGAAATATAGCTTGAGCTAGTATATACAGGTATAATCTATGTTTTCAACTGCACATTAATATAAAAAGCTATGGCGACAATCCCTTCTCTGTGCGATAGTTTGACTACAGACTATTATATGTTTGACATCGGGGTATGAACGTAAAAAAAACGACAGACTATTATGTGTTTGCAGTGGAGAGTAATAGTGTTCTGTGATTATGTGTTTGATATTGACAGTATGCACTTTTCTCCACTCCTTTTCCATATAAACTTTACCTGTGCCAAAACTCACACTCTTCAGGGCGCGCAATATGCTTAAAAAGAAGTGCAAAATTTTCACACGTGTTAATATAGATGATGAAATACATTGATATATATGTACTACGCACTAGATTTCGCATTCCGAACATTCACTATGTTCAACTGAACTGTACTGCAATCCGTACACCTTACTTTAGTGTCATTTACTGTGGCTTCAATATTCATGCAGTGTGGAGCGGCGATAATAATACGAGATTTCAAATTAAAGTTTAAACCTTACGTAAATAACAATTCAGTAGTCAAGTAAGTAAATTTTTTTGTTGTTCAAGTGAATAAATAGGTAATAATACCGTAATATTTTACTATCTACCGCACATGCGCGAAGAGAGAGTAGCGCACATT
This sequence comes from Parnassius orleans, assembly GCA_029286625.1. Lineage (NCBI taxonomy): Eukaryota > Metazoa > Arthropoda > Insecta > Lepidoptera > Papilionidae > Parnassius > Parnassius orleans. The sequence continues at coordinate 2,424,521 of JAGSMP010000028.1, forward strand.
TTTTGTTTGGAATAGCTTCTCTAGTACGTAGTACATATAACTCAATGATGAAATACAACAAATATTGATCATGTAATACAACATTGAGAGCGACTAACGAGATAACTTCAACTTAGGGCAAGTGGCTACCTGCAGACAACTTCAAACAAAGAAGGTGAAAGATGAGTTGAGTTTTTGCGACTTTGGACTAAAACTAAACTTCTCTCATCTGTATTTATACTACCTTTTTACAGAGAGTGCATTGCTATTTAATAGTAGCCCTAACACCTGGAAAAAAAATACCATAGTAACACCTGGAATAATTTATGGAGTAATTTCAATTGTAATTTTTAATATACCATATTCTCGACTATGTGCTGCCTTAAAGAAATAATTGGTGTTATTACTATGCGCACCCGATAAGAAAATAACTGTGAAACTGACATTTCGCATTAAATTCGAATTATAATTGTGTAAGATGTGCAACTAAACAAACATTAATACACTCTATGTGTACTACTTTATATACATTAAATGCGACAAATGTAGTGTGTAATTTTAATTTGAGTTATTTTTTTACCTGTATTGTTTAGTTAGATCTACCTGTGTATGAATATCCCTAAATAAATTGAGATTTAAAAAAATAACACACACACAAACATACATTATACAGTATGTCGTATTTTCCAAAAGTAAATGTATTAGTATGTTAAAAATGTTAAAATTATAAAGTGGATGCTAATCCGTAGCAATAAATCCATTAATTCCACGACTATTGCTAGGTACAATATAATATGCGCGTTAACTAGGTCGTCGTGTCACGGCGTTATAATCTACTGTACTCGTACATTAACCGTACCGGCAGGTTTACTCACGATGTTTTCATTCATTGCAGAGAACGTAGTAAATGTTGCATTCATTACGAATAATTGATGCCGACGGAGATCATTTCTGAGGTTTTTGCACATGTACTACAAAATCTGTATTTGGACGAGTGTTTATGAAGCCTAAGCTACCACAGCTCTATGGTCAAGTTAAAGATAGGAAATTATTATGATAGAAAAATAATTTCAACAATAATAATTACTTATTATTGTTGTTACTATTGTTCAATGAAAATAATGATAGTAAAATTATAACTTATTAATATTGTTAGAAACGAATATACAAAGAAGATATAAAAATTATTCTTGGCTTTCCATATATCATTAGCAAAGACATTGGCAATAATTATGCCGTTTTATAAACCATTTTAGCCATTAATTTTATTTTCAAAATATTTTTTTTTAATTCATCCAAAATACTTAAGCTAAACGCGCTATTGGCTAAATACTCAAACGCTACTCAATTTTAAGATGTGCTGTCTCTATCACTTTAAGTCAAAGTGACTGTGACACCACGAGACTTAACATCTTAAAATTAAGTAGCGTTTGAGTATTTGGCCATTAAATTTAATTCATTTAATTAATTCCAAAATAAATATTTTGCCAAGTAGTAGCGTAGGATAATCCACTACCCCTTATCATCGCATGGGCATCGTAAGAGTCAATACCGGGGAAATAGAAACAGGAGATGGGTAGCAAGCAGCATCTCCCTGATAACAACTTAAGCTCTCCAAGCGTGTTGGTAAATAATAGGCAATTATCCCACCTATGAGGCAATATATGAGGGAGGCCTATGTTCAGCAGCTGATTTTGATAGTTTGTTATGGTGATGATAAAGAAAAAAATCTTACTGAAAGTATTGCAACTTAAGAAACCATTTCATTTAGGATCATTAACATGTCTTACCGGCCTCGGCGTAGAAATAGCACATTTTTTTTATAAGATAAGGGTGACAAACGAGCACACAGTCCACCTGATGGTAAGTGGTTGCTGTGGCCCATAGACACCTACATCTATCCTCGATGACGAATCATAATGCAGATGCGTTGTTACCCGTGAAGACTAAGATGGAATGCCTCGTTTTCAGTAAAACGTGTCTTCGTTTCTCTACACTCACCATACGAAACACAGCAGCGTTAAGCTGCTATTTTACGCTGGTGTTCTGTGAGATCGAGGTCCTTCCCCGGTCGAGCCGACCCATTCGTGCTACAACTATACCAGTAATATAGCTGCAGCATGGCTCTACCACGTAAAAAATTATACTTAACCATGGTGCTGATTTATCGGAACTCTACCTTGCGCGTAATTTTTTATTAATTTTCATTGCCGGTTTCAGGCCTGGTGCAGGAGTGGATGACGTGTACTGGATAGGTGCCACGGACGCAGTGCACGAAGGGGAATTCCGCTGGTCAGATGGCTTGCCATTCACATACGCACGTAAGTTAAGCTTTATATGAAATTGTGTGTGCAGTATTCGCGTAGATATAAGACATCATTAGATTACGCTTTTTTATTTCATTTATTTTTTTTTTTATTTAAAATTACTAGCTTATTAAACGTAATAGTAGTAGTAGCTTGCAAACTACTTAGCAAGTTACGTTAAGCAGTTTCTGCATAGGCAGCGACTGACTACAGTATTTCGTGAGCATATATTATGTTACTAAAACTGGCAATCCTTTCAACCAGCACCCATGCTAACGGGGGTGCCGTGAGCATGGCTGCTGTAAAACACCCGAAACGTCGGGAATTAAAATAAGTAAAAAAAAAAACAAATTTATCGTTCATTCCGCATACATTCTTTACACATGTCCAAAACAACGAAGCATTCCTTTCTCAGTCCTGATGAAAATATTTTCTTGCTAAAAACATGTTTCTTGTCTCACAATTTTAATTATTATTAATTTATTAATAAACTAAAAATCATCAATACATCAAAAATAATAAGCTTATTCTTAGCTTAGAATGTTTAAATAGGTGCAGAAAGAAATAAAGAAAGATAGGCATTCAGTACTAAAACACAAGAAACACACATTTACAAAAGGAAATATATTATAAATTATTCTTCATTATTTATTTAACAATTTTAAAAGAAACACTAACCACTAAAAATAGGTAAATACTATGAGCTATTAACTGTTCCTACATATCAAATTGAAAACAAGAAATACACTAAAAGAAAATCTACTTGAAAACAAGATTATACAACCAGTGCGTGAACCATACCGATCTGAGACGTGGTTCTTTACAGCTGGCCATAAGAGGAAGCTCAAGATCGCTCAGCGAGCTATGGAGAAAGCTATCCTCGGGGTTTCTCGGCGTGATAGACCTGAAGAAATGAAAATATTATATTAATTTCACTTCTCCAGGTCTGTCCTATAGAAATGAAGATGTGGCAGAAACATTGCTAGGTACTTGAAGAGGCACAAGATGTATCTTAATTTTCATCTGGACATTGTATTATTTAGCCGACTTCAAAAAGAGAGGAGGTTGACAATTCGACTATATGTTTTTTTTTTGTATGTATGCTACGCGATATCTTTGTTAATTGAGAACCGATTTTGATGATACTTTTTTATTGAATAGGTTATACTTTAGGGGTGGTCTTATATAAATTTCGCGTGGAGAAAAATTCCCATCCCTAATAATAACAAAATAGGGGATGAAGTTTTCAATGTAAATATCTTGACGACATTGAGATTGTGATTCCTTTGTACCGCTGAAAAGGTTAAAAAATAACTTTTAATAAAAAATGAAAGCCGGGTTCAAAGAAATAAAAATAATAAAATAATTTCACAAACTGAAGTTGGGGCTTTAACTCTATAGATCATGTCTTTGCACCGCTTAAACTTTTTATTAAAAATTTTTTTCAATGTGCGCTATATAAATATTGTATTATGGATTCTAGATTTATGACTCTTTTGTGTAATTTCGAACAAAAACACAGTATAAGACTTCTATTGTCTCCATGTCATGGAATGATGCCAATGACCTTATATAACAATAGAAAACAAATCAAATTCATGCAATCTATACATATAAATAAAATTGAAGTGTCTGTCTGTAACATTGAAATAACTGGCTTCTATTAAATTCAGGGGGTTATTTGTATGATATTAAGACTCAAATAACCATTTCTTTAAATTTTGCCTGTCTGTCTGTCTGTCTCTATCCAGACTAATCTTCGGAATGGCTGGACCGATTGTAATGCCAGGAAGGATCTAGACTATATTTATCCAAAAAACTTGAAGTTTTTAAAAAAAAACCACAAACTGATAAAATAAATGGTTTTTGACTATCTTAAATCTAAATAATGCCACGTTTATAGATCATATCCAGCCGAAGGCGGGACGGGTCGCTAGTAAAAAATATTATTAGTACTAAAATGGTAACCGGCTTGGTCGAAACTGCAACATATAGCAACAGCGCTGATTTGTTACCAAATGTTTCGTATTTTCAGTGTGTTTTGTTTTCGGTGTGTTGATTTTCAGTGCCTAGAAGACTGCAATGCAGTGGACGATATGAACGACAAGCTCGTGGAAACTGTCCATGCGGTCGGAGCTAAGTTCTGCAAGAAAACAGAAACTCTCCGATCACACTCTTAATCTCATGGCTGTTAGACGGGAAATGAAGCTGCAGTCTTCAACAGATTTGACAGCATACAGGCAACTGAACAGACAGATCCCCAAATGCATGCGACGGGACTTACGCAACTTCAATACAGCTGAACCAAGGCTCCAAAGATCTCCAAAGATTTGCCAGAGATCTGTCTGCCAGAAAGAGCCAACTGTCGAAGGTGAAGACCGAGTGTGGCAGCATCGTTTCCGGGACACCTCAGATTTTGAGTGAGATTGAGAGGTTCTATGGGCAGCTGTACACGTCATCGTTGGAGCCACACGCAAGTGTGAGTAACGATCCAAGAGCAAGTCTTATCCGACACTATTCCGATGATATCCGGGACGTCAGTCTGAGCGAGATTAGAATGGCTCTCCAGCACCTTAAAACGGCAAGGCCCCCGGTGAGGATGGAATTACAGCGGAGCTTCTGAAAGCGGATAGAAAATCGGTACTTGAAGTCCTTCAGAAACTCTTTAATTTCGTCCTCCATGGTAGCACTACTCCGAAGGCGTGGAGCAGAAGTGCGGGGTGGTCTTGTTCTTCAAGAAAGGCGACAACGCTTTCTTGAAGAACTACAGACCGATTTCCCTTCTTAGCCGCGTCTACGTGCTGTTTTCGAGAGTCATTACGAATCTTCTCGCACGCAGACTCGACGACTTCCAGCCTCCCGAACAAGCCAGTTTCCGAAAAGGCTTTAGCACCATAGACCACATACATACCCTTCGGCAAATTGTACAGAAGACCGAAGAGTACAATCTGCCACTTTGCCTTGCGTATGTGGACTATGAGAAAGCCTTTGATTCCGTCGAAATATGGGCGGTGCTACAGTCCCTTCAGCGGTGCCAAGTTAACTGTCGGTATATCGAAGTGCTGAAGTGTTTGTACAATAGGGCTACGATGGCACCCATGAGCCTTATGATATGGAGTAGTGGATATTCTTATACTGCCTCTACATGGTTAGCATGATCCACATATCATTATTTTATTCCCAAAACATAGACTACGTTCAGGGGTCTTTCAGTCCGTTGTCTCGAGTATTGATTGTCTTGGACTCTCCAAATTCATTTTTCCTATTTATGAATGTAATTCGATAGACCGTGTTTATTTAAGCAATATCCTAAGTAGCCTCTTTGTCACCATTACTTATAGATAGGCCCAATTGTCTAGACTCCATGGCGTCAGCATCGACGAACCATTTATTACATTTTCTTAAATAAGCATTAGCCCCACTCTATATTTACATATCTAATCCATTTTCAATCTAAAACAAATCCAATGTCGCTTAAGTAAAAGCTTATTTTACTTAAAAGTTAATTAGACGTTAGACTCCTTCGACTCGGATCGAGTTAAGCTATTCATCTGGAAGTAATTAATTAAGTTTTACAAATGGCTGCCTCGAATTCAAACGGAATGATTTTGGGTTGCTCGCTTAATTAGCACGCTGTTACAAAGTTGTTTTTTTTTCTATAGAATTATTATTAGTTAAAAATTTTAAAAGAAAATTGCATTGTCCAATCTTCTTAAATATTAGTTTGAGACAAAATTCATTATAATTGCTGAAAAAAAACGGTTTTATCTCACAAAGAAGAATAGGAAAATTTTAAAGAATTTTTATCCTCCACTATATTAGTTCGTAGCAACGATCGATATTCTATTTTCAAAGATTTCTCTAAGAGCTGATATCTCATTAAGATAAAAGTAATCCATCGACTACATTATAGCTTATAATTTAGTCTAATATAACAGTGAAACAATAATTGTACTATTTAATTCATACAACTTTTGTTTGTTTGTACTGGACTTTATCTTATGAACTAGGGATCAGCCCCGGCTTTGCCTGGATAGGATAGATTTAAGATAATTAAGTAGTGTGGCGCGACAACAGCGCATTTATTTAACTAACACATGGCAGTAATTTTAGCAATTTTTCGTTTTTTTAAGTATTCAAGATTTTGGGATAAAATATAGCCTAGGAACCCTCCTGGCTGTTTCTAAAGTTTCATCACAGTTGGTTCAGCCATTCTGAAGATTAGCCCGGACAACCCAAACAAAATAATTAAAAATTTTGTACAACCGACTTCAATATAAACTATTAAGAATAACTCAAAAACTATTCGTCAAATCTTGATCAAATTTATATGGGACTACATGAGAAGTACCAATTTTCAAATAAAAAAAGAATCATCGAAATCGGTTCATGCAGAAAAAAGTTATGAGGTAACACACATTAAAAAAAAACATACAGTCGAATTGAGTACCTCCTCCTTTTTGAAGTCGGTAGAAAATGGTTATTTACATCTTAGCATGCAAATAACCCTTGAGCTTAATAGAAGCCAGTTATTTTAATATTACAAACAGACACTTACATTTTATTTATATCTTATGAATAACTTTAATTGAAGTTAAGTCAACTAATAACCTACCATGAAGCATTTAAAAGCAATAACAAACTATCTTAAGCCGTCAACTTACATCATGGAAGTACATTACTCATATTTTTTTATATATAGGATAAGGGTGACGAACGAGCACACAGTCCACCTGATAGTAAGTGGTTGCTGTGGCCCATAGACATCTACATCTACCCTCGATGACGAATCAAAATGCAGATATGCGTTGTCACCCGTGAGGACTAAGATGGAATGCCTCGTTCCAGTAAAAGCGTCTCCGATTCTCTACACTCACCATACGAAACAAAGCAGCGTTAAGCTGTTGTTTTACGCTGGTGTTTTGTGAGATCGTGGTCCTTCCCCGGTCGAGCTACTTGTACTATGTGCAGTAGTAAATTTATCATCATCAGCCGCCTGATGATGATGACTCAGACGGTGATTTACAACTAGTTATGACCATTAATCACACCAATCCTGCATAGTGCGGATTTTGGATTCTGATTAAGACAGATCCTAACGGACTGGGTAATGCTCATGTCGAATAGTGAACGTTTACATTGAAAAGATAAATAAATTGTTTATTACCAAGTGGCGGTGTAAGAATATCCACTACCCCACAACGTCCTATGGGTGTCCTTAGAGGCGACAGAGGGAAACTAAAACAGGAGATAGGCAGTAGCATCCTCCGGATAACAAGTCACAATGATAAAAAAACGGGTGTTGCCAACCTGCCTGCTAAGCGTGGCAACTATGGCAAATATCCCCTTTATGAGGCATTCTATGGGGAGGCCTGAGTTAGGCAGTGGAATTTGATACGCTGTATCAGGAATAACTCAAAATAATAAAAAAACTGCGGTTGCCGACCCGCCTGCCAAGCGTGGCAACTATGGTAATTTCTCCCTACAAGGCAATCTATGGGGAGGTTTATGTTTAGCAGTGGAGTTTTATAGGCTGTAATGGATGAATTCACACTTCACAGCAAAATTAACTCAGAATTTAGTACGAGCTATTACTATGATTCTGTGTTTTTATTTATGGTTTTGCCGGTCCCACTTCTAACTGGTAATTACACACGTAGTTACACTGGTAATTTACACGAGTAGAAGTCAATCACTCGTGCCGAGTATACGTCACTCACAATAGGCGGTTGGAATCCGTCCAAAACCTAGCATTACCAAACAACAAACTAATTTAATCACCGATGGGAATTAACTAATTTAATTAGCGAGCGAGTAGCCTGATTGTAGAATGTGTAAGCGAAATTAAAAAGTTTTAGGTTTGAATCCGCCATGTGATTACTATCGTGAAACCTTCTGACACAAAAATTATTAGTAATGTTAATACTAACAAATTTGTATTGCTAGAATAAAAAAATAGCTCAACTGGATTTACAACTATGTTTTAGGCAATGATTTCTTATATTTACGCGAACACTACACATTGAATAAAACTATTTTTGTCACACATTGGATTTTATCGCGTTTAATATACTTATATTAATTCCCGACGTTTCGGGTGCTTTACAGCACCCATGGTCCCCCGCGTGATCCCGCGATAAAATCCGTAAAAAAAAATAGTTTTATTCAATATGTTTTAGGCGTTCCGTGTGATAGCTACCGTAAATTTTTATTATTTATTTATTTATTTAATAATTGCATTACATGTGATATTGTAAGTATATAAACCTTACCATCACAAATATACATGTTTTTTAGACATAGCAATATGGAAAAGAAGGAGGCAGACATCTAAAGCATTAATTTTATCTTTTTAGTACTCATTGACGGTATAATGAGCTTTATTAAGAAGTAATTCTTTTACTAATTTAATAAATTTACTAAACGCTTTTTTTTTTTTATATTTAAAGGCAGTTTGTTACACACTTTTATAGACATTGAATAGGGACCGGAGCTATCGAGTACTAAATTATATTTCGAGTTAAGCAGGTTGTATAAGGGTGACAAACGAACACACAGTCTATCTGATAGTAAGTAAATGATGTGGCCTATAGACATCTACATCTATAAGTACTCAATAAAGAATCCAGATGCAGATACGTTGTCACCGCTGAGGACAAATATCGAAAGCCTCGTTTCTCTACACTCACCATTATCCATAATACTAACGTATTTTCGCGTGAAAGCAAATTCCTTCCTCGGTCAAGCCGACCCATTCGTGCTACAACCATAATATAGCTGCAATATGGCTCTATCACGTACAAGATAAAACTTGTTATTAAAAAGCTTAGGTTAATTAGTTCCAACCGTAAGTTCAAACTTACTTACTTACTCGTGATCTTTGCTAGCCTCCATTAACAGGCCACTATAACGGGCCGGTCCTTTAGTGAGGACTTGCCGTTGACGTTCCTCTCCGACACCGGTCTGACACAGGCGACCTCTCATTACTTAGAGAGTATTAGAACAAAGAACGATCAGAATACGTATAGGCAAAACAGATTTCCTCACGATGTTTTCCTTCACCGTCGAGCACGTGGTAAATCAGCACTTTAAATTCAAATTAGTTTAATCGATTTTAATTGCTTTGATAATAGCGATCAAACCCGGTTTGTTCGCGCCCTATTGAGCGCTTAAGACAAGATAAAGTTATATGGAAAATAGGAGCATGATAATCGTGAAACAGTTTTATAAAAGTTACATTCGTTTCAAATTTGCTTCATTAATACTTTCTCTCGTAATAAAATCCAAGTTTGATCCCCGCTAGCATCACCGATATTCTTAAAAATTAAATAATCAACTTTTTTGTATAAAAATTCTTTTTTTGTATGTATTTAACGCAATAAGTCGCCAATCGTTAATCGATTTTAATGATTCTTTTGTTATTCAGTAGACTATACTTCAAGAATGGATCATAAATTAATTAGCAAATTTTACATACGCTCTCCGGGAAGTGAAAAAATCTACCGATATACAAACCGCCCTCAGTACCTATTACGCTTATGCGTGCTCGTGGCTCTGCTACGGGGTTATCATGTGGGGAAATAGCACAGACGTTTCTGATCTTTTAACCCTACAAAAAAAACTAATTCGAATAATATTTAACATACAAAATACTGATAGCTGCAAACCATACTTCGTCAAACATAAAATACTCACCTTAACGTACATATGTATACATTTTGGAAATCTGTAAATTCATTAAAAAATACCCAGAATTTTATATCATACGAGGAGAAAGCAATACCAAATACCAATTACGCCATAAAGAAAAACTGACTCTACCCATATCTCGCCTTAAACTACATTCATCAAGTCCCTTCGTCATGTCTATCAAAATGTTTAACAAACTCCCAGACTCGATAAAAAAATATAGAAATATAAACAATTTTTATAAATAAACTGAAGGATTTTTTAATTTGTAAACACTACTACACACTAAACGAATACTTAAATGATAAATTTTAAATACCTACCTTGTATTTCAATTCTATTTTTATTTCAAAAATACCTACAGTTGCAATATAACATAGTGTATTTATCATTACTGTTTCATTATAATGACCCTCCTCTCTTTTAATTGCCGTGCCCTGCAGGGCCCATAATGATCTCGTAGTTTTACGTTAAAACTTAAAATGTTCTCAACACCTTAACTGTAACATTGTGGATGCAATAAATAATATGAATATGAATATTATTCATTTTGGAGAAAAAATTCCATCCCCAAAGGTATTAAGTAAGAGAACAGGGTATAAGTTTTAATGTAATTATTAATTTTTGGAACGAGGTTCCTTATCGGACGGTACGATTTTGACGTATGGGGGCTAGGCGAGAAAAAGTGTAAGATTTTTCCGTCACGACCCCTTCTGACGTAGTGTAGACGGCCTTAGCGGCTATTAGAAAGAGAGATGGAATAATATCCATTTCCCTCGCACTTTTTCTTCCATGAAATAAATATTATTTTATTTTAAATGAGGCTTCATTTTAATAGACGCTAGTAATTCATTTATTTGAATTTGTTAATTAATAATATTATAAGTTTATCAATAATAATATACTACGAAAGGAACTTCGTTCCAACCGAGTGCTCCACGACACTCACGTATGTTTTTTATTATGTACTCTCTGGAGGTTGCGATATTGCTTATGCCACTTAAAGAGGTCAAATAATTAAATTAAATTAAATACTAATTTTAAAATAAACAAATAAATAACATAATTTTTAGGTAATTCATTAAAGCTTACGAATTCAAAGCTATGATATAGATTAAATATAATAATATAAGACTTTAAAAAAACTTAACATGCATTGATCATGAGCTGTAATGATCCTGATAATTATTTATTTTATCCTGGTGATCCTAATCACGACACTAGGATAAAGTTATTAAATTATTTTATTGTCATCGGTCCTTGATGCAAATTTTCAAGTCAATCGGTCGTCTACAAGTTGGTGAAAATGACATTAAAAGATTCCGTTACATCTATATATGTAGATAGATACACGCTAAGCTAATAAAAGCGTGTTAATAATAATAAAAATAAATCTTTAATTCTACGATAGACTAAGTATCAGATCAGTAAGCAGTATTCAGCCGGCCATATAGCTCGAAGAATCGACAACTTAAGGGGAAGAAAGGATCTCGAGTGTCAGGTTCGTACCAGTAAGCGGAGTGTAGGACGGTCCATGGAATGAAGACCTAGTAAGACATGCAGGTGGCTCAAGAAATTGTTTTGTGGCATTCCTTGGGGGAGACCTACATTCAGCAGTAGACTTTTAAAGGACTGTATTGATAATAATGATTTTTGTTTTATAGAATAAGGGTGACAAACGAGCACACAGTCCACCTGATGGTAAGTGGATGCTGTGGCCCATAAACATCTACACTTATCCTCGATTAAGAATCAAAATGCAGATGCGTTGTCAGCCCTGAGGACTAAGATGGAGTACCCCGTTTCCAGTAAAAAGGGTATCCGGTTCTCTACACTCACCATTGTCAATAAAAAACAAACACCATCGTCAAATCGTTCTCTAAAATTAGCATCTAAGTATTAAATTGATGAAAGTGATCTTTAACACTGTTAAGATATACTTAATAATAATTAAATTAATATTTCTACCGAATATCTGTGAAATGTTTTAAGCATTAATTAATTTCACTCAACTGTAAAGCTACATAAATTTAATTACCTTGGTAAGAGCAAATCTGTGTTAATCGATTAGAGTAGAAGACAAATAAAAGATTTACATAAATAAAGCTAGACATTTTTATCGTCGCACAAAAACAATTTAATGAAGTGTACAAAATTTTACTGAAATTTCGTTTTTGATTATCCAAATTTTTATAAAAAAAAGTTGACAAAACGAGCACACTGTCCACCAGATGGTAGATGTGTGGCCTATAGACATTTTCATCTACAATAACTTCTAGTAGAATATGCCCCAATACTCTTCATCAATTGACTGCCTCCTTGGTCTAGTGGTCATAAACGCGGTTGCTGATCATAAGGTTCTTGGTTCGAATCCCGGGTCGAGCCCAAATTAGTTATTAGGTTTTTCTGTTGAGAAATTCTCAGTAGCAGCTCGGAGTCAGGAATTTGGCGGTGTTACACCCCGTGCCTCGGCATGTAAAGCACGCAAAACCGTTGGTCCTGCGCCTAAGTGGTAGGTGGATCCTGGAATCCCAGACGAGGCCAGCATTAGGAAACTTCCAATAGTACTATATGCGCCCTAATCAAATTCCAGCACCCCTTCTAGGAAGTTAAAATCACTACAGCCTCAGCAGAAGAGATAGGAATTAAGCAGAACAATGTTTAAATAAATAAGAACTCACCCCAGCGGGATCAACTGCACTTTGGTCGTTCGTTTAGGTAGGCTCACGCGTTGCGAACTTTAAGCAGTCTCAGGTAGAAAAGAACAAGAAATGGCCCGAACGGGGACTCGTGGTCGTGTCCGAATCCTACCGAGTCTTTTGATTTAGAGATCAGTGAGCAAAACGGTTCACGGTGCGCGGATTAAATTAACTCTTTTATGGTCCCATAGAATAATTATTTTAAATTAACAATATGTAATAACTGACTTGTTTTTATTTTAAGATTAGAATACATTACTATTATCTATTTAAGATAAATAATTATAATTATTTGTAAGGGTGCATTCAGATGCACCGTTACAACTCTAATATTACTTATATATTATAATATTATATATTGGGCGACCAACAAAATTCCAAGCATTGAATTATATAATGGGTATGTGGACTAGCTGTTTAGTCTTTTTTATAGAAAAATGGTGACAAACGAGCACACAGACCACCCGATGGTAAGAGGATGCTGTGGCCCATCAGCATCGACATCTATCTTCGATTAAGAATCAATATGCAGGTGCGTAGTCACCGGGGGATTAAGATCATGCCTCGTTTCCAGTAAAAAAGATTCTTATGTTATACGCTTAGTTACAAGTGTTACCGTTACCGTTACCGTTACCGTTACAGCCTATCATAAGTCCACAACTTAACACTATATGTTGACTACACTGTACACACAATACTTAAATTTTGCCAGCGATATTTAATAAGGCCTAATATAAAATGAAAGTCAACAACATTCAAGCTCTACAAAATATATATACTCGTGTATCATTATTTTTACAATATTATACACGAAAATGCTTGAATTTTGCAAAATCTGAACTTACCGTATTTTTTTATCTTTCCTTATTTTTCTACATTATGAAAATAAAATTTCGTTCGATTAACTTATTGATTTAATCGAAAAAAACTAAAGAAACTTCGCAGATATCGTCTGTTTTGTGATGTTTTATGGTCAGTATTTTTAATAAAACAAAATGATTATCTATGCATACACTATTCTGTGATAAAAATATGTAAAAAAATATAATATATGTGTGTATTTTTTACTAATTGGTCGCCGGTCGTATGTACAACATTTTTTACATAATATATCAAAATTAAAATACTGTCAAAATCGCCTAACGTATGCTTACTTATCGAATTAGATGTGTGTTGTGTTATTATATAATATACTTATAAAAAAATACGGTTGAATTGAGAATCTCTTCTCTTTTACATACAATAATAATAATGTCCTTCAGACCGAATTTCGGTCACGACGGTCAGTCTCAACGAAGACCAAAGACGAGTGTATGAGCAAAAGCACTATTCCCTATTCCCTCGTTCTCATATTCCAATAGGCGAACTTATAATCCTATAAGAAAATAATCAAACAAGATTTTAAAAATAAAGTTGTTTAAGTTTAAACATCCACATATTTCAGGGAAAATCAAATTATTTTGGCACAACACCCTAAAATAACCCTTAGTACGTCCAACATGTGGTCAAACTGCGGTTACAAACTTGTTGAACTGCTACACTCTGCGACCAGTGAAGATAAACTTAACTTACACTGTTATTATTTCGCATGTGAAAACCATTAATTTTTTACAGTAATCAAGCTTTAAGTTTGTCAAGTTTTATTTCTCTATATTCTATTCTGTAAAACAGGAAAAATGTTTTAATATATTAATTTTAATATATTGTAGTGGCGGTAAAAGAATATCCACTACCCCATATCGTCTCGTGAGTGTCGTAAGAGGCGAGAGGAAAATTTAATGTAATGTTTTAGAGTTTTAAATTCTTGAAGTTTTGCGTCTTTAAATAGGGTGTCAGCCTTTATGTGTAAAAGTGTGGAATAATTTTTAGTATTTGAATAATTTAAATTCTATTATATCGTTCTGTGGGTGTCAGAGGTAAATAAATCAGGAGATGGGCAGTAACGTCTTCCTAATAAAAACCGTGGTTGCCAACCCGCCTGCCAAGCGTGGCAACTAAGGCAAATATGAGACAATCTATGGGGGAAGCCTGTGTTCAGAGTGGACTTTGATAGGCTGTAATAAATGAATGAATATTAAAATAGGTGTACCCAGAGCCGTAGTAGCTCACGGGTTCGATCCTCATGAGACCAATGAAATTGTTAATTTCAATTTTAAATGCTTCGTGAGGCAACCTTCATGTCTAATCAATTTAAAAAAATAAAAAATATGTCATATTAACGCGCAAAGTATTCCATGTAATTATACTGAATTATTGGCTACTTTCTCATCTCATTTTTTCCATGCTATACTAGTGTCTGAAACCTGGTTAAAACCTAACCTATGTTCTACATCATATAGTCTACCAAGCTTTGTGCTGGTGCGACATGACCGAATTTTAAGGCGTGGAGGTGGAGTCGCTATTTACCTACGTAGTGATATAACCTTCAAAGTAATATCCACTTTTAATCAACACGCTAATGAGATGGATTATCTGTCTCTTGAAACTTATTTAAAGGGGGCCAAAGCCATTCTCGGAGTCGTTTACTCTCCTCCCTCTATTAATTATTTCTCCACTTTGGAATCTATCCTAGATAACATCTACTCTGAGTACACACATCAAGTCATTATGGGTGATTTCAACACGGACCTTTTAAAAAACTCCTGCATATTTCTAAGAGATGTGAAGTCCGGCAAACACACATTAGGGCAGCGCCTCGGACGCTTCCATTTCAGAATAAGAGGTAGCCTGTGACCAACATTGGGACGTACATAGACTGTACCTTTACTTTTTACTTTAGGTATGTTTCCTAGTAATCTCTTGACTATAAAGCATGTACAAATACGATTTAGCTGTCCTTTTTTATTTTTACGGCTAAAATAGAAAAACTTTACTTGAGTATGCTTTGTTCTTATAAGAAGACTACGAAAAATATAATATTATCTGTAGATTATTACGATGTCTTTGCTACGAGAGTTATCATAGCTTCTTCTACTAGCTGCGTGTTATTTTTTCCTTTGAAAACTGACGTGACAAACGAACGTACAGTCCACCTGATGATAAGTGCCTAGTGCAGCTCTCGAATACAACAGAGAAGGCTACAGATGCGTTGCCACATCTGAGGATTAAGGAAGAGGAAGGCTAAGATGGAATGGGTCACAAACTGTACGTACACTGGCTCTCTACACCCGGACCGGGCCACTACTACTGACTACTTCAGACGGGAACACAGCAGCTATTTTGCAACAGAAGTACCTAACCAAATGGACTCCTAGGCAAAAAAGAGTCGTAAACCTAGTAAAAGAAAAGAAAATTATTAATGAAAAATTACTACTTCTTCCACTTACTGTATTCGCTGCGATTTAATTGTAGGTCTTAAGCATTCAGATAATACAAATTATTATTAATCTAAATAGAACTGAAGAACGCTGATATTCCGAGAGCGTGGCTTTACTATGTACCTGTGGGCTCTTGTTTTTTTTTTGTTCAGTGATCAATATCAGATCAGAAGTAAAGAACAGTAGTGATCATACAAAATCTATAATGAGAACTGCAGTAGAAACAGAGTCGATATCGTCAACGTAATAATAGGCGTCGTGATAGAGATATGCTGAATCGGTATAATTGCTCCAGCACAATTGGGTCTACGACTCAACCGGGTAAGGATCACGCTCTTACAGCATACCAGTTTAGAGTAGCAAAATAAAGCTGCTGTGTTACGTACGATGAAACAGAAACAGAAACAGAAACTTTTTTATTCAATATAGATTATAAATAATACTTATTGAAAGTCACTCTTTTGTCTAATTACCACTGGTTCGAAAAAAAACCTCTGTCCTGGGAAGAACCAGCAAGAAACCCAGCGGGACTTTTGTTTTAAATAACAGCTTACAATCATGTATATTACACAATTAACCACACAAAACAAATTAGAAACAGCCTGGCAGCGAACACCTCATTCCCAGGGGTTATTATCATCCATAAATTCCTTAACATTATAATAACCCTTTTTATACAAACTATGTTTAATAAAGTTTTTGAATTTTGAGCAGGTCGAATTTTGTATATTTTCTGGGATTTTGTTCTAAAAGCGTATACATCGCCCCAAGAATGAATTACTGACTCGATGGAGTCGAGTAACTGGTACTACTAGCTTGACTTCAAATAACAGGAGATCCTTTTAAATGGTAACAAGGTATTCTATCACAGTCCTTAGGAATGACAGCGCATCTATATTTTGATTCTTAGTCGAGGATAGATGCAAATATCGGCCACTGCTTCCACTTACCATCAGATAGACTGTGTGCTTGTTTGTTCACTTGTTTAATAAAATGGCCGGCCGGACCTCTGTCATTTTTTTTATAGAATAAAGGTGACAAACGAGCACACAGTCTACCTGATAATAAGTAGATGCAGTGGCTCATAGATATCTTCATCTATTCTGGATTAAGAATCAAAACGCAAATGCGTTGTGAAAATGCCCCGGACGACTAAGTGGAATGCCTCATTTCTAGTAACATTGTATTAAAAATTATTGCAAATGTTTATTAAACCTAAAAGTAATGTTTAGCTTAAGTAAATAAAATAAGTAATTCTTCTTTCTAAATCAATTAAATTAAATTGATATATAATGTTGCTAAGCCCTATCAGGGCTCATGTTTGGCTCTATTATATCCAACATAAGAACTATTTATGTAACCACATGAACGCAATAAAATGTTTGAGTTTGAGTTTAGTAAAAAGGGTCTCCGGTTCTCTACACTTAGCATACGAAACACAGCAGCATTAAGCTGCTATATTACGCTGGTATTCTGCTAAAGCGTGGTCTTTCCCCGGTTGAGCCGACCCATTCGTTCTACAATCATAATATAGCTGCAGCATGACTCTATCACGTATAAAAAAAATCATTTGCCTATACCGCCACCTATCTGTAACCACAATATTTTTATTTCATGAATGACTTTAATGACTCCTACCGAAAAAAAGGGAATTATAAATTTTCTTACATTGAAAGTATTTAAAATACTTAAAGTATGTATGTGTATTTAAAGTTTCTTACCTTGTAACTTGTTATAACAACTATGATTTCTAGTGACCGTTAGCAACTCCCAAATATTTTGGATGTTTAAGTCATTCCTAGGGGATGCCTTTGCAACGATGTTACAATTTAAACTTAACTTCACAAAGCGTGTTTGCAATACGAAATGTATTATGTGGGTAAACAATGTTTTAAATAAATCATTATTATAAGGTGCTCAGTGCCAGTTTCTAGACAAACTTTATAATATGATTTTTGTTATTAATTCTACAATTTACATCATTGCAAAGTATATTTATTATCGGACAACCAGACGTTCGGCCAGTCCCCACACTTTTTTTTATAGGATAAGAGTAACAAACGAGCAGGCAGTACAGTGGTAAGTGGTTTCTGTGGCCCATAGATATCTGCATCTATCCTCGATTACGAATCAAAATGCAGATGCGTTGTCACCCGTGAGGACTAAGATGGAATGCCTCGTTTCCAATGAAAAGGCCTCCGGTTCTCTACACTAACCATACGAAACACAGCAGCGTTAAGCTGCTATTTTACGCTGGTATTCTGTGAGTTGTTGACATACCACACATTTGAACCAAACGGTTTGCTACATCGTTCGTCATGCGTACAGCAAAGGAGTGGAATAAGTTGCCAGCATCTGTCTTTCTATCCGATTACAATGTGGGTGTCTTCAAGGCAAGAGTGAATAGGCTTTTGTTAGGTCAGTGCGCTTTACCATGGGATTGTAGTTAAGCGCTGGATTAGAATAGTAAAAAAAATACTTTAAACTGTACAGTCCTGCAAGATTTCTTGCTTGTTGCGCCCTGTTTTACCGAAACAATAGTGAAAGTAAAATGACTCCTATTAAATGCAATACTTAATTTTTTTTTTACTAAACAGAAATTATTTTGTTCTCTTCTTAATACAAATTTCAGAATGAAATAAAAATAGTGTTCCGATTTAATTCAAATTTATTTATTTTTAAGTGCATTATTTATCTGTTCTACAGCTGGTCACACATCTCCAAAAGAATTTTGGGCAAGAAAGGGTCCACCGCGCGTGTTGACAGGCTTCGTATATCCTCAAATTTTTTTTTTAGATTCTCTATCATATTGGCTTTCTCACGATGTTTGTTTACCACCGAGTCCGTGGTATATTGGCATTAAAAAGCTTACTAATCTTGGCGGCGATCGTTTAAACTGCGATTATTCACATTCTGGTTGTATATTATGTCATAACTTTTAATATAACATTGATATAAATAATTAAAATATAAAACTAACAGTTGCGAGAAAAATTCTTCAAATTAAGCGTTATAACTTAGTTCGCTTACTTTACACATAATTTATAACAAAATACAGCGAAACGTATTTTGTAAACTTTGGTAATTAAGGTTTGAAAAATCTTTTGAAGAGTTTCGCCTAATTCAAGTTCTATTTCTATTATATTCATTACATTTTCAATATTTAAAACATCTTACAACTCAAATGAGATCCTGCGAGTTTGATTAGGGAATATTCATTTACGGTTTCGACGTACTAAAAAGTAAGAGTTAAATTTAAAATTCGAAAAACGTTTTTGTGGAGCCAAGGGCTTGATAATTTTTATAGCAGTTGCAATGAGGGTATCCACGACTTTTTCTGCCACCAGGGCGGTGCTACGTAGGAATGAGCTCAAATATTTTACAGATTTCATAGCGAGGAGGTTAATTTGAGATTAGTGTTTCTTTCTGAAGTATTATTTATTTTTGTATGAATTATATTTAAAAATGGATAAACCAAACTACGGAATTACCTAAATGTAGGAGAATTAAGAACAAAGATATAAGCGTGTAAAAAATTAAAGAATACAGCACTGATACATTGTTTTGTATATATATACACTAGAAACCGAAAAAGATAAAATTACATCGCAACTTTTCAATGATGATGACATTGTGTGATCATCTGCGTAACAAATAAATTCACCTTAATCCCAACTAGATACATCTGATGAATGTAAGATTATTAACCCTCATTGCTTTAAAATCGAACTTAATTTTTTTTTAATACTTCAACATTAAACAGGATAAGTTTTTCTGCCAAGGAGTCAGTATGCATACACTTCTTAATTAATAATGCCAGTCCTTGACTACTATCCATGGTAGCTCAGGGGCTAAGCGCTCGCTGTAAATTTTATAATACGCGAGCAACCCGGGTTCGATTCCCGTCGGCACCAATGAAATTAATTGCAATTTTAATTGCTGCTAAATATTTCGAAGACATGTGAAGTACGCTA
Organism: Parnassius orleans; assembly: GCA_029286625.1. Classification (NCBI taxonomy): domain Eukaryota; kingdom Metazoa; phylum Arthropoda; class Insecta; order Lepidoptera; family Papilionidae; genus Parnassius; species Parnassius orleans. The sequence continues at coordinate 2,444,485 of JAGSMP010000028.1, forward strand.
ACACGCATTGCAGCAGTGCGGCGGATATTTCCTTGCCCTAAAACCCTCTCAGAAATGAGAGAAGGCCTGTGCCCAGCAGTGGGACGTATATATGCTGTAACTTTTGACTATTCCTATTCTATTCACTCTTGACTTGAAGACACTTTGTAATTGTATGTGAAAAGAGATGCTTGCAAATTATTCCATTCTTTTGCAATACGCATAACGAATGAGGAAGCAAATCGCTTAGTTTGAATGCGCGGTGTGTCAATAATAAAGGGTTGGAGACCAGACCAGACCACCTTCTTACTTGTTTTGGCCGGCAAGAAGTATTTCAACAAGTGCTGTGTTCCAGTTAGAAGGGTTTTAAAACCAGTATTATTAAACACCATGAGGCATTCCATTTTAATCCTTAGTGGCAACAACACACCAGCCTTCGTTGTTTGAATTTTTTAGGTGTTGTAGCCAACCTGGTAAGACATGCAGGAAGTCAATGGATGCAGATGGCTCGGGACCGTGCTTTGTGGTGTTCCTTGGGGGAGGCCTATGTTCAGCAGTGGACTTGTGAAGGGCTGTAATGATGATGATGATGATGTAGTCAACCACTGGTTTTATTAGGTTTTTTCAACCGACTTCAAAAAGGAGGAGGTTTACAAATCGTCGGAATCTTTTTTTTATGCATGTTCACCGATTACTCGAAGACGCCTGAACCGATTTGGAAAGTTCTTTTTTTGTTTCAAAGGGTTATACTTCCCAGGTGGTCCCATTTAAATTTTATTGAAATCGGTCAAGCGGTTTTAAAAAAATCAACAATAAATTATATTTATGAGTATATTGAAGTCGGTTGTACAAAATTTTTAATTTTACCACTTGTTAGGTTTAGTTGTTCACGGGATTATCTGCCGTTTGGTGGTGGCGTAAAGAAAAATTCATCACCCCATTTCATCCCATGGGTGCCGTAAGAGGCGAAGGAAATGTATGGGAAAAATTCATGTCCTTCTATACACAACTATTACTAACTAATACCAAGAGATTACTCTGATTTTGGCTTAAAGCCAAACTAGATTAGGTAGTAGAAACAGGAGTCAATCATCCGGTGCCAGTTTGTCCGTCAATTTGACGAACGTATGTAGCGGTCGTGCAACGATAAATCGACATGTCAGTTACGCCCTTTGAAACACTGACTCACCGAAAGCTGGATGCTGTTTTCAAAATGCTTTAATACTTAATTGTATAAGAAGTGATTTTCTTTTAAATTATGTCATAAAAATTTAGTCCCGTGTAGTGGCAGATCCTGAAATATTTTTTGGCAGAATATCTACTATCCCATATCGCCCCGAGGGTGTCGTAAGAGCCGACAGAGGGAAATAAACCAGGAGATGGGCAGCAGTGTTTTCCTATTAACACCTCAAAATTATAAAAAATTGGGTGGCCAAGCGTGGCAACTGTGGCAAAATCCCCCGAATGGTACAATCTATGGGGGAAACCTACGTTCATTAGTGGACTTTTATAGGCTGTAATGGATTGATGGATAAAGGAAAAAATTTAATATACCTACCACATTTCTTTTTAATATTCTTGCAGTGTTATTCGATTCTAAGCTATGTTCAAAGTTTCAAGTCTCTTGCTCATTGGGAAGTTAGTTTAAAATCAATTACTAAATTCGAATCAAACAGACGTACACGAAAGCGAGTTAATAAAAACGGGGTAAAATATTAAATTTATGTTTAAAAAAGTCTCGCTGAGTTTTTTTGGTGGTTCTTCCCAGTGGTTTATTCCAAACCAGTGGTAAAGCTTAAATGACTTTCAATAAGTATTATTAAAAAACTTTTGGTAAATTCAAATGTGCATGCCTTAAACACTCATGTTATACTTAATTTTTTTAAAGGAGTTTAAATACACATAATTTTTCTTTAATAACTTTATTACTATATACTTCCAAATTTCCGTTCATTTTATGTCAAACGTCAATAAAAAAAAAGTTTGGAAAATCCAAAAGTGCACGACTCATAATGCTCATATCATCGTGAAAAACCATTTAATTTTTTTATTGTTGTTCCATTCGTCAAAGAGTTCCAGTAGCAGTCACCGAAGTACACCTTCAACTCACTTTATCAAGTCCGGAAGTAAGGTCTCATCATAACTAACAAAACGTGTCCAAATTTGACACACTTAGTTCTACTCGTCGAGGATTTCCAGTAGCATTCACCGAAGTACACCTTGGTCACTTCTCAAGTCCTGAAGTAAGGTCTCATCATAACTATCAAAACGAGCCCAAACTCAGCACAACTAGTTTTACTCGTCGAGGAATTCCAGTAGTAGTTACCGAAGTAGACCTTTAGGTCACTCCATAAAGTCCAAGACGTATTTAAGTATATTTATATATAAATCCTTCTTACTTTTAGCGAAACAAAATATTGTAATAAAAATCAGTGACTATAAAAATAATAATATTTTACCTTGTCAAGTATGTACATACATCAAATTTGGTTTTTCGAATATTTTGTATTTCGAGAGAGACGGAGTGAGGCAAAGTGTATTTAGTAAAATAAATTATTACAAGGCTGCTCAAAACACCGAAAAATTCGGGATTTCTCAGTCGAAAAAAATTTATTATAACTAAACAAAACAAAATTAAACTGCCATTTACATTCCATGGCTTCCCACATGATAGATGAAGAGGTTAAAAAATAGATTGAGTTGAAAAATTGATATTTTCAAGAGTTATCGTTTTTACTCCTCCATACGGACTTGGTAAATCCACACAATAAGCCACTAAAACCACTTTTTTATGTAAAAATAACAATTAATCGATTTGAAAAAAAAAATAAGTTCAACAATCATTTATCTTTCTGACAATGTGCTTTTTATATCATCTATATGTACAATATGATTGTTAGATGCGATTTCATGCGACAAAACGTTGGAATCTTAATTTTAGGCGCTAGTAGAACATACTTAAGGCATGCAATAAATAAAAATATTTTATTCTATTCCATTCTATTCTATAGACGTGTTGATTTACTTTATGGTTAATATAACTTTTGCTATAGAACAAATCCAATATAACATGTGCAATTATTTTTGTTGCAGATTGGTTCCCGGGCTGGCGCAAGCACAGCAGCCAACCGAACGATGATGGTACGTCAGGTCAGGATTGTGTCGAAGCTCGGCGAGAGTTCCCCCCACGACCCACACCCCCTGAACCTACCTTCATGTGGAACGACAGAGGCTGCCACGAGCACAATTACTTCGTGTGTGAACGTCCTTCCATTGAAGGTAAAGAACACTTAGTTATTCGTTATGCTTATTTTCATCTTTGTAGTAAATGTTAACGTACTTATTTTGTCTAATTAAACTCCCAGTAAGTGACTGCCTCGTTCGTCTAATGGTCGTAAGCGAGAATGCTGATCATGAGATCCGGATTCGAATCTCAGGTCGGGCCAAAATAAAAGCGATAATACCATCTGAAGACGGCGAAGCCGGCCTTGCTCTGTTTGAACGAGACGCAGGTGTCCTCTCCGAGTGATACTTCGTACCTGTCCCAACCGGGGTACAAATTAGGACACTTCTTTGTGCCTCGGGCTGGAGTTTGCGTATACGTCAGAGAGGATATCTGTTCTCGAAGACTCGGAAGTCTTGAAGGTACGAACCTGTCCATCCTTTAGCTGCGCGTAGACAGCGACGACCATCCCCGCGTCTACGGGTGTCTCTATATGTCCCATAGCGGTAATGCCGACACAGACCGACTCATCGACCATATCGTAACGTTTAGATTCAGTGTGCCTCTTACCATTCGGTGATCGCTGCCAGTTTTCACCCTCGCGATCACTGAGACATCACTGAACAGTTGTCTTCTGGTCGTCATAATGAAGTCATTCTAATTTTTTGTCGAACCGTCGGGGCTCGACCAGGTCCACTTTCTGTGGGGCCGCTTCTGGAAGAAAGAGTTCATCATAAAGAGTACCTCTTTCTCCATGAAGTCGGCTAGCTGCTGACCCCTTGGTTCCGTTGCCCTATTCCAAATTTCCCTACCTTCAGCTCACCGTTCTCGCCTAGTTTTGCGTTGAAGTCTCCCATTAACACCATATACTGGGCTTTGGAGGAATGCATGGCATAGATATATTCTCATACATTTCCTCCACCTCCTCATCGGGATGTGCCGAGGTTGGTGCGTAAACCTGTATGACCTTTAGTGAATACCGTTTGGTGATTCTGAGTATAAGGTACGCAATCCTCGTCGACACACTCCCAATCTTTACAACGTTATTAACGAGAGACTTGTAGACGATAACGGTATGTTTACCTGGGTGACGAGTATCTCGAGGTCAATTGACGGATTCAACCCGGCTGGGCAGCGTTCGGGAAATTACGACACATCTTCTAGTCAGGTATACCTCAAAACTTGAAAACAAGATTCTACAACCAGGGCGTGTTGCCAGTGATGACTTGTGGATCTGAGACGTGATCCTTCACTGCTGGTCATATGATGAAGCTCAAGGTCGCTCAGCGAGCTATGGTGATGGTTGTGCTTGAGGTTTCTCTTTGTGATAAACTCAGAAATGAGGATATCCGCAGTAGAACCAGAGTAACCGACATAGCCCAACGAATTAGTAAGCTGAAGTGGCAATGGGCCGGCCATATAGCTCGAAGAACCGACAACCGATGCGGAAAAAAGATTCTCGAGTGGCAGCCTCATATCGGTAGGCGAAGTGTAGGGCATCCCCCCACTAGATGAAGTGACGACCTGGTAAGACATGCAGGAAATAGATGAATGCAGGTGGCTCAGGACCGTGCTTTTTGGCATTCCTTGGGGGAGGCCTATGTTCAGCAGTGGACTTGTGAAGGGCTGTAATGATGATGATGAAAATTGCTTTGTAATAGCGCCATCTACTTCATTCTATAGGTAAAGTCTTTTTATCAAACAAAAATTGATTGAAGGTGGTACATAAAATAGATGCTAGATGGCCTGAAGTTATAAAATCGTGGATTGTTATAAATGGATTGGTATATTAAGATAATTTTATTAAATATGGTTAATTTTATTTATTTAATTTTATATTATTAAACTTTATATTAACCATCTTTAAAGCACCGCACAAAGTGGAGACCGAGATAGTATGAAACACTGTATTTAAAAAAAATACTAGCAATAGTACTTTTTTCTTGGAGTATAAATAAGCAAGCTATGCTCATAAATTACTCTACCTTAGTATTTTTTAAAGACAAAAAAGCCATGCTGCAGCTATATTAGTAGTATAGTTGTAGCACGAATAAGTCGGCTCGACCGGGGAAGGACTACGCTCTCACAGAATACCAGCGTAAAATAGCAGCTTAACGCTACTGTGTGTCGTATGGTGAGTGTAGAGAACCGAAGACACTTTTGACTGGAAATGAGGCATTCCATCTTAGTCCTCACGGGTGACAGCGCATCTGCGTTTTGATTTGTAATCGAGGATGGATGTAGATGTCTATGGGCCGCAGCAACCACTTACCATCAGGTGGGCTGTGTGCTCGTTTGTCACCCTTATCCAATTTAAAAAACAGTAATCGAATAGCGGATTTGAACCCACAAACTTTTGAGTTAGCGGTCATCACTGTATTCTATCTCATTCTCTCGCAGGCTAAATCCCATAGATGTATATGTTTGTCTCTATTTAGTGTCGCTTTTTCTTTTCATCGAATTTCAAATCACAACGATTCTATAGAAGTTTCACTTCAAACAACGTCAAACGTCAAATTGTATTCAACCACGATACAAACCAGAGTTACACAATTGCATTGCAAGCGAGCCGTAGGCTAGATTGCTCCCTCTTGTAAAGTATTTTTTTTTTTTAATATTGGATTGTTAAACTCGTTTCTTTATTCATTCATTAGAGCCTTACAAGAGATGGAAAGTGTGAGAGTGATATCGAAAGAAGAGTGAATGCAGGAAACATGGTGAATGGAGCTTTGCACTCCTTTATGAGCAGTCGGAAGTTGTCTAACAAGGCTCGTTTGGCTGTGCATGAGGGGGTGTTGGTTCCGACACTCATGTACGGAAGTGAAAGTTGGGTATGGCAGAAGAAACTTGAAAGCAGAATAAATGCAGTTGAGATGAGAGCGTTAAGAGTATGATAGGAGTTAAATTGAGTGACAGGATAAGAAATAGTGAGATAAAAACGTTGTGATTTGAAAGAAGATGTAGTGACAAAATTTGAAAAGGTATGCTGAGATGGTTTGGCCATGTCAGAGAGAATGAATGAAGAACGATTGACGAAAAAAGTGTATAAGGCGAGTGTGAATGAAAGTGTTGGAAAGGTAGACCTAGGAGGACGTTTCTCGACCAAATCAGGGACGTCTTGAAAAAGGCCAGGTCAAAGTACCTAAGCCGAAGAGCATGTATGAAGGAATAATGAAAGTGGACGAAGCGAAACAAGTATGTAAGGATCGTAGCAAGTGGAAAGAAGTGGTCTCTGCCTACCCCTACGGGAAAGAGGCGTGATTATATGTATGTATGTATGTATGTAAATTACTGCTGAACACAGGCTTTCACAAAGATTGTCACACAAAGGGATATTTGAAATAGTTACTACGCTCAGCAGGTGGGTGGACAACCGCTTTTTTTTTATTTTCCAGTTTTTGTTAGAAAGACGATGCTGCCCATCTCCTGGCAGTTTTTCCGTCTGTCGCCTCTTAATACGCTCACGGGACGATGTGTGGTAGTGGATATCTTACACCGCCACCACACGGTTAAATTACAGTAAAATTTCGTTATATTCGCTTCTAATACTAAAATTAATTAGAACGACATTTATAATAAAATTGAGTTAAAGTTTAAACATATTTTACGATGTATTGACAACCGCAGTTTTTCATTTTCTATTTTTTATTTGGAAGATATTGGTGCTTACTCCTTGCTCTGCCTCTTACGACACCCACGGGACGATATGGAGTAGTGGATATTCTTGCACAGCCACTATACGGTTAAATTACGGTTAAATATCGTTATATTCGCTTCTTATACCAACATAATTTGAACTACGTTTAAAATAAATTTGAGTTACTGTTTAAACATATTTTACTATGTACCTCTAACGAAAGTCGCTAGTTGTCGGTTGTAACATCTATGTTGTCGCACTCAAGTGGTTTGCCAACATCACCCATAAACATTTAACGACCGCCTCTCCGTACCTCGTCGTGATTACAACTTGGCAACGAGCGCCATCTAGCGTCGTTACGGATCGTAAACAATCATTACTTGGCTGGCCCCTACTTGGCACGCGGAACGTTAGTCGTGTGTTAAACTTAAGCTATAAAATTGCTCGTGTTACTTATTGAAGTTAGTCTAGATTTAAATTAATGGTGAGGAATGTAATGTAATTTAAAGGTAGGTATTTAAAGGTTTTTCTACGTTGCTTGCTGAGATTATTTTGATTCAAAAAGAAATCCAATTCCGTTATTTTATTTTAGCAGTCGAATCTATACTAATATAATAAAGCGGAAGAGTTTTTTATTTTTTTGTTTGTTAAACACGCTAATCTCTGGAACTACCAGTCCGATTTGAAAATTTTTTTGTATATTATAGACAAATTCATGACGAATAGTAGAGGCTCTCTCTCTATATAGCATTAGGATACATCTCTCAGCTAGCCTTAAGTATTGATTTTTGTTAAGCGTGTCGGAAAAAAAGCGCTCCCGAAATGGTTTATCCGCAAAATACAAATATTTGTATTTCGCTGAATGGCCGAATCAATTAAATTTTCAAAATAGTACAGCAACGTGAAATGAAAGGGTTCAGAAATAAATTGTACCTTTTTAAAGAACATATTCTATTCTTTACTTTAGTCATACCTATGTATTTTGGCGGTAAAGTGGGAAATTTTTATGAAAACTAAATTTTGAGCAAAAAGATCGGTAAATGATAAAAAACATATTTCATGGCAGATTTCGTGGAAATTATAAGTGATATCGCTTTTGTGTGTATGTATATGTGGTTGATAGCAATTTATCAAGGATCATTTCGTACCTACACTTTTCATGTAACGTGTACGGTTTTCTTTAAAACTGTAAAAAACCGCGCTTCGGGATACTTCCAGGGGCAGGAGGGCGGGGTGACGCTCACCCGGGAGGGGAAGGGAGAGTGGATAAAATTTAACTTCGCTATATAACGTACATATGCCGATAGATAAAAAGTACTCCATTAATTTTGCCAATTTTTCCATACATTGTTATCTAAAATGCTTAAAATAGATGTCACGTCATTTCGCGAGGCTCAGACGCGTGATATACGCGGGTGAAACCGCGGGGCACAACTAGTATTATAATAGTTTCTCTGTCCGCGAAAAAAGATAATAGTTAAACAATCGAAATATTCGTATAAGACTCATGGGGCAGTGAATTGGTTAATGATTTAATTGCTAAAATTCTAACCAAATTTTTATGTCTTTTAAAAATACGGTAACAGCATATATACGTGTCACTGCTGGGTACAAGCCTCCTTTCAATCCCAAGGTTATAAAGTAAAAAGAGCTATTTTAATTTTATTAGTTCAAATATCTCTTCTCTTACTTAAATGTTACCGCATGGCATAATGGTTGAACAGGTTCACAAGATGAAGTCTGCAGTCTGTAACTATGTCCGAGATCATCTTCGCCATTACACCAGATTTGATAAATCACAAATTCTAGCAAAAGTACACCAATTCCTACCAAGGATGATTGAAAGCTATTTTAAATTTAAAAAAAACATCTGAATTTCAATACAGAAGATGGCTGGGTGCTACCATCTGCTTGGAATCCTATAATTAATAAAATTAAATCCCAACCCAAGCATACTACTGCAAGACTTCAAGATATTGTAAGCTCGTTCTGCGTAGATCAAACCAAAAATTAATGGTCAAAAGCTTAAGGTAGCCCGGGTTAGCTATGACATCGGGACGTCAAACACCTCAGTCTATCAATATAAAATCTAATTTGTATCTGAAATATAAGTTTTCTTTTCACTTTTTTCAAGCTTTTACATTTTCACATTCTTTTCAAAGGCAATAAATAAGAGATTCTCGCATATTACTAAACAGTTCGAAGGAGTTCGGGCGTTGGATAAAGGGCTTTACTAGGCACGGGGGTATAACACTGTCCTGTCTCTGGGCTGCTACTGAGATTTTTTTGATAGAAAAACGCAATAACTGATTGTAACCCAGCCCAGGATTTGAACCCGGGACCACATAATCAGTAGTCGCACTTACGACCACTAAACCAACGAGACAGTCAATAAATTGAAAAGGTGTAATATATATTCTATACTAGCGATCCGCCCCGGCTTAGCACGGGTGATTTCTGGATCTCGACAACAGCTCCACCCACCGGGTCCAATTGTGAATCTAAATCATCCACTCAAACACAGAATCATTTTCATCATTTCATCAGAATCGGTCGAGTCATTTTCGAGTTTTAGCGAGACAAACGGACAGCAATTGATATTTATATATATGCTGCAGCTATATTGTAGTTGCAGCACGAATGGGTCGGCTCGACCGGGTAGGACCACGCTCTCACAGAATACCAACGTAAAATAGCAGCTTAATGCTGCTGTGTTTCGTATGGTGAGTGTAGAGAACCGGAGACCCTTTTTACTGATAACGAGGTATTCCATCTCAGTCCTCAGGGGTGACAACGCACCTGCATTTTTATTCTTAATTGAGGACAAATGTAGATGTCTATGGGCCACAGCATCAACTTACCATCAGGTGGACTGTGTGCTCGTGTGTCACACTTATTCTATTTTAAAAAAAAAACTTTTTGCTGTAGCTTAATGTCGATTTGATCAAGCATTAAATTAAATAAAAAAGCAATCAAGCTATATAAATAAATAAATAACGAAAATAAAAACTTTAAGGATGTCCGGGGAATAAACCCAATTTCAGCCAAATGTCTGGTATTTTTTAAGTTTTTATCCAGCACTGAAAATTTAGATGATGGCAGCCCTATAAATAAATATTTCATCCCGCAGTCTTGTCGTATCGCTGGCTGTACGTGAACACTACTATCGGACAAAGGACTGACCGTTTAAAATGTGCTGACGTCAGGGCTAACACGCTGTTCAGTCTACGTGATATAAGCATTGGATGAAAAGAAATTCTCGGTCTTATCACATATATATAACCTTTTTTTTAATTTTTCTTCTTGTAGGGTCCTTAGTCGAATCGGCCCGGAAAAATCGCCGGTCGTAAACGATTCCATAAAAAAGTCATGCGAGGAAGAAAATTCCTAGTACATCGCACAATGGTGGACCGCCAAGTAACCAGATGGTGTGGATGTATGGAGACCGTTACAGAACCATCTATCGGAAGCCATAAGATTTTTCTTGAGTTATTCTTGAATAGAAAAATAATACTTACTCTAATTAATAAATTAATATATATAAATTGCCAGCTCATGAGGCACCTTGAGGATCACCAGCTGATTAGTGACCGCCAATACGGTTTTCGTCATACGGTTTTGGTCGATCAGCTGGTGATCTTCTGGTGTACCTGACTTATAGATGGGCGAAGGCAGTAGAGTCCAAGGACATTGACAATGGAAAGGCATTGGCCGTTAGTTTGGATCTCCAGATAGCGAAGGCCTTCGATCGGGTCTGGCACAAAGCGCTTCTTCGAAGCTACCTTCCTTTGGCTTCCTGAGAAATTGTACAATTGGATCACCAGTTTCCTTGTTGATCGGAGCATCAAGGTCGTTGTAGACGGTGCATGTTCTGATTAAAAGCCTATTAACGCTGGTGTTCCACAAGGCTGTGTGCTATTTTTGCAAACTGGTAATTTTCATTGCTATGCACACGACAGCACTGGTGATGCCTTATACACGGCCCTGCCAATATTTCTCGGGAAAACGTAGCCGAGTACCGGGACAAACTTGTGTCTGAAGTCGAATCTTTTCTGAACAAAGTCTCGGACTGGGAGCGACTAAATCTAGTCCAGCTAAATCCCAGGAAGATACAAGTTTGCGCGTTTACCGCTAAAAAGAACCCCTTTGTCGTATCTCCTCAGTTTAATGGCACTCCCCTTGCTGCCTCAGCTAGCATCGGAATCCTCGGCATCGACGTATCGAATAGTGTGCACTATCGTGGTCACTTGTAAGGGAAGGACAAATTGGCCTCTAAAAATCTTGACGTGCTCAGCAGAGCGAGACAGTATTTCATGCCGGCACATCGCTTGCAACTTTACAAAGCGCAAGTTCCGCCTCACGTGGAATACTGTTCTCATCTCTGGGCCGGGGCACCCCAGTGCCAGCTCCTTTCACTTGACCGCATCCAGCGCAGAGCGGTTCGAATCGTCGATGACCGAGTTCTTTCTGATCGGCTGGATTCACTGGCGCTACGTAGGGATGTTGCATACCTTTGCATTTTCTATCGAATCTACAACGGGGAGTGCTCTGAGGAATTGTTCGGATTAATTTCAGCCGTCAAATTTCACGAACGCACATCGAGTCAAAATTCACGATACCATCCTCACCATCTGCATGTTTGGCGGTCCACCACTACTACAACACTACTTTTTTTGTAAATAAGTGTAGGGTGCCAGTATTCCATTATCTGGTTGGTTAAACCGCCATCTATCGGAAGCTATAAGATTAAGCTGATATTTCCAATCACCTTTCACGACACCCACTAAACAAAATGGGGTCATAGATTATCTTACACCGCTACCATAATATGGCACTGAGAAAACATTACAATGCTCAAATAAAAAACGTCTTAAGATTTAAATGGAAATGTAGCAATCTAAGGCCTTTTCGGGGATTAAGATAAAACTGAAAAATCACTAAGAATAAAGATAAAACAAACACCTGAAAAGTTTAGCCAGATAAATGAAAGTGATTTACAATTCGAAGTCAAAGGTTTTATTCTCGTTAAACTTTTACTTAGTTGAATTTATTATGTAACGTTAAACGATTAGGACTTCATAGTTTTTATTTTTATTTAAGGAAAACATACATCTATAATAATACATAATTAATTCTTAAATAAAGTTATTACAAAAGCCAGTGAAATTTTCATTAACTAATGATAACATACTTGATCATATAGCAGAAATACTGATACACAATTTTTTTATGTGTCATATGTCAAAGGTGATAATGTTAACAGTGAAAACAGTTTGACAAAATTAAAAATTTTGTACAACCGACTTCAATATAAATTATTAAGGATAACTCAGAAACTACTAGTCAGACCTTGATCAAATTTATATGGGACCACATGAGAAGCATCTGCTTTCAAATAAAAAAAAATCATCGATACCGGTTCACCGAGAAAAATGAGGTAACACTTAAAAAAAACATACAATCGAATTGAGTAACTCCTCCTTTTTGAAGTCGGTTGAAAAAATACCTAGAGACTGTGTAAGTTGCTTGATGGCAGATACAAATTTAAAAATATTCAAATTATGTATTATCTATACATGTATATAACTAATGATATAATAAATTTTCCCAAAAGAAAATTCAAAAATTACATTCAAAATTGTTTATGCTTCTAAGCTTATATATTCAATGTGAATACTCGATGACAAAGGTGCATGCAATAGTGTTACTTCAGTTAGATATGCATATTATAAAATAAGTACATTGTTTATCATGATATGTAACATTAGATATTCTATAAAAAAGTATTGTAAGGGGTCCCGTGTGAAATTACAAGTGTGTTCAGTAAAGTCTCAGTTCTGTGTAGTGGTGATACCCATCATCATCGTGTGTGATAGGCTAGAGTATATCATGCTCGTTATTAAAGTCTCTGCTTGCAGCGGCGTACTGTCCCTTGGCAGGCAGCTCGTGTTGGCAAACGCAGTCTCTCATTACTTTGAGCTGTTATCAGGAAAATACTGCTTTCCTGTTTCAAGTTTTCTACAACGCCTACTTTTTACGACACCAATGGGATGTTATGCGGCAGTTAATTTTCTTACGCCGCCTTACAGCGTCTTAATACTGGTGTCTTTAGGTTATCGTATGGTGAGTTTAGAGAACCGGAGACCCTTTTTACTGGAAACAGGGCATTCCATATTAGTCCTCAGGGGTGACAACGCATCTGCATTTTGATTCTTAATCGAGGATAGATGTAGATGTCTATGGGCCACAGCATCCACTTACCATCAGGTGGACTGTGTACTCGTTTGTCACCCACATTCTATAAAAAAAAACACGGCAAACATAATATACACGAGAAAAATTCAATAATATCACCTTCATTTTTATATATGTATAGTTTGCAGCAATGAAAAGACATCCGACTCAGCATGCCACAACTATTCTATATGGGTCCCTTATGTCAAAGTTGTTTAATTTGTATATAACTCAAAAAATCAAAAACCGATAGGGAAGAAAGGTTCTCGAGGGACAGCCTCGTACCGGAAACTCAATTTTAAGCGACTCCCCAGTTGGTGGAGTAACGACCTGATGTTACATGCAAAGAGTCGATGGATGCAGAGTACCGTTCTTTTTGGTAATCTATGGGGGAGGCCTTTGTACAGCAGTGGACTTGTGAAGAGCCATAATGATGATGATACTTTAGTATAAATACGTTGACCTATTTGCACACACACACACACACACGCACACGCACACGCACACACACACACGCACACACGCGTATACATGCACACACACACGCGCGCGCGCGCACACACACACAAACACACACACGCACGAACGCGCGCACACACCCACACACACAAACACACACACACACGCACGCGCGCACACACACACGCACACGCACACACGCACGCACGCACACGCACACACGCACGCACGCAAACACGCGCACGTGCACGCGCATGCACGCGCACACACACACACACAGCTTTACCGTTTAAAATGGTTGTTTATTGTAATATACGTATGACATGAAAAGTATTCAAAACTGGTTTTCCGAGAGACAATTCAAGCGGGCTCAGCGTAAAGTGAACGCGTCGAGTTATGCTCACGTATCCGTTTGTGTCGGCCGCCATATTGCATTCATACAGCGCGCTCCATGAATAGTTTGAGATGAGACAATGCAATGAATTTTTAAATATTATGTGTTTAAATCCAACGCGATTTTAGCTGTACGTTTTGGTTTTAAACGAAATTAAAGAAAATAAATTAACGTAAGAAACTGTCAATATTAAGATTAAACTAAAGAAAATTCGATTTTACAGACCTAAAGGCTAATATTTCGATCGTCAGATAAAAGTTATCCATCATCATCATCATTACAGACCTTTACAAGTCTATTGCTGAACATAGGCCTCCCCCAATTAACGCCGCATAGCACGGTCCTGAGTCACCTGCTTTTTTTATTTATTATCATAATGCATCCACCGACTTCCTGCATCTCTTACCAGTTCGTCACTTAATCTAGTAGGGGGCCGCCCTACACTTCGCTTACCGATACGAAGTTGCCACTCGAGAACCTTTCATCCCGATCAGTTGTCGGTTCTTCGAGCTATATGGCCGACTGCCATTTCATTGTCATTTCAGCTTACTAATCCGTTTTGCTGTCTCGGTTACTCTTGTTCTACTGCAGATATCCTCATTTTTAAGTTATCACACAATAAAACTACGAGCATAGCCCTCTCCTTAGCTCACTGAGCGACCTTGAGATTCCTCATACGGTAAAAGTATATATATCCATCAAAAAGATTATAAATTGACTGAATATAAAAATGAAACAATTGAACTATTTTATTTATGAAACTGCAATTTTTTATTTGTTTGTTTTTAGCCTTATCCCAAAAATAACTTTATATGAAGATCGAACAATCAGCCTTCAAAAGAATTTAATTGTTTCCACGTAATAACTTCTGAAGTTGGCGATGAGGCGTTGTTTATACAAAGAACTAAAGCCCCGACTTCTGAAGAATCTACTATATTGAAATTTTTTGATTCCTCGTAGTTCTTTGAGGTCCATTTTTACTTTTTAAAGAGTTTATTTGACGCTTTTAAGTTGTGTAAAAAATATCATAAGCTCAAGGTAAAATGCGGCTCAAGGTAAAACTCGAATGTAATCTAAACGTCATTCCCTTGCTAAGGGGTATATTTTTTTCAATTTTACATAGACACACCTTACGACGATATCGCGTAATATACGTAAAAAAAAGCATACATCGAATTAAAGACCTAGTCCTCTTATGTAGTCGGCATAAAATATAATTTAAGTTAATACAAGATAAAAGTTAATAGATGCAGGTGGCTCCGGACCGTATCTAGGGGCATTCCTTAAAGGGATCCTTGAAACTTTTGTTCAGCAATGGATTTGTAAAGGACTGCAATGATGTTAATGATATGTTAATGATAATGATGAATAATGACCCTTACTTATTCTAGTCAATAATCATGCTGCAAACATAATGCATTGCAATGTTTAACTTTTTTTAATTTGTTACAGATCCGTACGTAGCGTCAAAGATACAGTGCAACGAGACAATAGTGCTGACTCACACGCATCCTCAGGCGATAATCTCAAGTCCAGGCTTCCCACGCACATACCCTGACGATGTGGACTGCGTCAGTGAGATCCGTGCACCGCCAGCACACACGCTACGACTTCATTTCGAAGAGTTACTTACTGAACACGAACCACAGTAAGTATTCACATATGCATATCGACTGTACTAATACTACATATTAACATAGTGACTGCCTCGGTGGTCTAGGGGTCATAAACGCGATTGCTGGTCATGAGGTCCCGGATTCGAATCCCGGGTCGGGCCAAAATTAGTTATTGGCTTTTTCTGTTAAGAAATTCTCAGTAGCAGCCCGCAAAAGTTGACGGTATTTCACCCCCGTGCCTCGGAAAGCACATAAAGTCGTTGGTCCTGCACCTGATCTCTCTCCGGTCGTGTCGGATTACCGTCCTATCCGATTATTATAAGACTGAGGGAATAGGAGTGCAACGATAATCCGGTCCTGCGCAGATGGCGAAATTCGGTCTGGCAGATATTATGCATATTAAACAAAGAGATATAAGCGTTTCGTACGACAGTAACGTAATATAGATTTAAATAGCAAAAACACGTATTAAAATAATTAGAACAAACTTCAGCGCCATTCAGTATATTTCCGTCGAAAATTGTTTTCTTTTAGCCAAATTTATCGAACACGAGTACGACCTCTCGTGATCTCATATCACACTAGATTTGGAGACCTGTTACCTATGGGTAAGAAGTAATGTATTATGATTTTAATCGCTTTGTCCCATCTATCGCTCGTTATCAATATTTAAAATATCTTTGATAAACAATAACGACAAAAGTTTTTATTTTTTATTTTTGTGTATGTTTATATTTGTGCTTTTTTTTTTTTCTTTCTTTAAATGAAATAGACATAATTTATGAATCATGAATAACACCCAATGACACAACTTAATACATATGTCCAACATTTGGATATACCAAATCTTTTGACAGCAAACATAAATAACTTACTCGATGTAATAAATCACAATTCGTTTATCATCTGAACACACTGCGATTTGGTGACAGTTTTCGCGTATCGAAACAAATCTCGGCGAGTCGCCTCAGCTAACTTTATTGCATGTAAACTTGTCTTACATCACGTAGTGATAAAATCTCAACTCAGTCACATTTAAAACAGTTTGAGTGTTAACTTATAATCGAGCACGTAGCATGTAAAGAGAGAGAGAGAGAGAGAAAAGAGAAAGAAAAGAACTCCTCTTTTTATTTCTTTTTATAGGATAAGGGTGACAAACGAGCACACAGAACCTCTACGAATAATGCGAGATTAAAGTGCAAAAGAAGTCGTTGTGCATGATAACATGCTGCAGCGTTGAATCTCGACCAGGGAAGGACCACCCTCGCACAAAATACCAACGTGATAAAGCACCATAATGCTGTTGTGTTCCTTATAGCGAGTGACAAGAACCGGGGACTCATATTCATAATCATTTTGATAACGAGGTACTCTATTTTAGTCCTCAGGTGTGACAACGCATCAGCCTTTTGATTTTAAGGGGAGGTTAGATCTCGGATCGGATGTACGCATCTATGTGACACAGCATCTACTTACCATAAGGTGGACTTTGTGCTCGTTTGTCACCTTTTTATTCTATAAACGAAAACCGAATATATAAGCAATTTTGTAGATATTATGTTTAATTGTACCTACTTATGTTTTTAAACCGCAGTTTTTAGTGCTCCGTGCCCGAAGGGTAACCAACGGGATCCTATTACTAAGCCTCCGCTGTCCGTCCGTAAAAATAAAAATAAATTAAAAATTAAAGGGGGCTCCCCTACTAGAAACATGTTTTACGTTGGTTCGGAACCCTCCATGCGCGAGTCCGACTCACACTTGGCCGGTTATTATTTTATAATTGGAGTTGCCACCTGATTGTTGCCCATTTCCTGTTTCAGTTTTTCTGTCGTCTATTACGACACCCATGGGACGACTTAGGGTAGTCCATATTCTTACACAGCCACTACACGGTCAACTTCTTTATACTATTATACGAGCAATATATAATATATTATATTATTTGCTTTTATAGGTATTTAAAATTAAAATAATGAACAAGCTGCAAGGTTCAACTGATAGTGTTTCTTCTAAACACAATTGTAAAATTGCTGTTCTCATTTTTATCAATAGTTAACTAATGAAACGTAGTCAAGATCACTTCTTATAAAATATATTTAATTAAATTGGTACATGGCTTATTTGGCCTTCTGTTTACAACTCGGCGGAAATTTGAAAAAAAAAAGATTTTGTCTGTTCTTAATTCTCTTGTGTACACCATTTTTCACAGAAGTATTGTTTATAACTGGCGTGGTTTCCAAAAGCGTGGTTAAGTGTCAGCTGTATATCGTCAATTAGATCCTGAACTTTTTTGACATTTATTATTGTTTCTTTTTAAAAACTTGTAATCTTGTAACCTTTTTAAAAACTGACACAAACTCATTAGTTTATTATTTGTTATATAATTTTTGTAACGTATTGGGTATCTTGGATAAGTTTGTTATTTCTTTTTTATTTTATCACAAAATTTTCGCAATAAATTATTACGTTTTCTACAGTGATTCTCTCCTCTTAGTTTCGGCGTGACTGTAGGATGTTATATAGGTACTGAGTTACCGTCAGTTACTAAGCGGCCATAAATCAATATATCTATGTATAAACATACAGATCTACATTTTATTATTTTTGATTTTTTGAATTTTGATTGATTTTTTGAAACCTGGTAAAATTATTTTTTTCCATACCAATTGATGGGCCTAAGTATAGTGCCAGTTGTGCTCTTTGGCAAAAAATATTTTTTATTTTATGCACAATTGCAGACAAAACAATATTGATTGCGCATCTCTAAAACAAAATTTTACCTCTTCTTCTTCTAATAATAGCTCCTGCACCTGTCACGGCAGAATAGTTTTTTTCTATAAGACCATTTGTAACAATTTTGTTAGCAGTTATGAGTGTAACATTTTTAGCAGCTGCTTTATTCATAGTTCCTTGAGCAACACTTTGCCGGTTTCTGTACAGAAAATGATGCTGGCTTTGGTATTTCTTATTTGAAGTAATTCGTAGGTGTAGTGCTGCAGAAAACTGTTCGAAACATGGATGGCCGCTACCAATGAATACAATACTATGTAAATAAGTGTAACTGCTATGTTACACTTATTTACATAGAAAATTTAATTATCATTTGCATAAAATTCTAAATAGCACTTTTTATACTAGAAAGTAAACTTTGAGATCAGTCCATCTTGTTTTTCGCTAATTAAGTGAATAGTAAAACAAACCAAGAGGTCCGTGATTTAAAATTTCTTGCAGCTTTTTATAGAAAAGCATGACCTCATCATAATAAGATAGTTAATCATTTAGCCATCTGATAAAACTTTTAAGTGTGCCAGTCATACATTAATGATGATATTTGGGTCATTATACTGGAAATATTCTATTAAATCTTTTATAGTACAATTGATCTTCAGTACGATTGACCATGTGTATGACTTTTATAAGTTTATGCTATCTTTGATGAAAGTTATTGTTGCGGATAAAAGCCCCTTCACATTTATTTTAGTCTCGAATTAAATTAATAAAAATAAAAATTTTAACTTTTGAATAAGTTCCATCGGTAGCCTTCGTTTTACATAGAAATCTTGTAAATGACCTCATTCGTGTTCTTTGAAATTGACAAAGTTTGTTTTATCCAAATCTAAGAATGTTGCTGATGAAACGTCGTAAAAATTAGATAGGATAAGTTTCGATTTTGCAAAATTTCCCATTAATGGCTCTTTATATGACTGGTCTTCAAATGTAAAACACCAACTAAAAATCAAATAATTATTGGTAGTTATTTTTTTTTAATTCATTAAACATTTTTAAGATTGTGTTGAAGCTCCACTGGTAAAAAAAAAACAAATATATATATAATAGATGTTGACGAAAATAAGGTACCTATCGCATCCCACCAAGAATTTCTAATGTAAGCTAAGATGTGTTAACAACTGTAAACAATTGAATAACAAAATAATGCAAACATTTGTAAATACTTGCTTTACAACCGTATTAAATATTATTTGACCGTAATAAAATAGAACAAGATAGTCTTCGGCATGAAAGTAAAAATAAATATTTTCGATTATTTTTGCAATATCTTAACAGCCGGGTCAGCGCGCGATTCAGATCTGTCTAGAGACGCTTAATTTCAGCGAGCACTGTCAAATTCAATAGGAGTGACAGAAAAAACTCTACTTGATATAGAAGGGCAAAATAAAATATTTAAATTAAAGTAAAATCAATTTATTAAAAATCAAAATAGCTTTATTAACATGTGACACATAATTGTACTTATTATACTCAACATTACTTTATGGAAATCTGAGAAAGTTTAAAATTTAAGTATTTTCAGAAGCTACTTTGCAATTATTTTCTATTGAGTGAATTTTGTGGAATCGTGTTTTGTAAACCGCCACCTGAAATACGCTTAATTGTAAGTACAATTTTTTCGATAACGATGTGAAATCACAAAATGATCCCCATGCAGATCAATGTGGTTCTATTCAGCCTCTTAATATGGACATACCTCGGGATTCAGAGATTTTAAAAGTTTTCATGCGCAGATACTGGAAGATATAATATTATATTATTATTGTCCCGTGTGAGAGAACCTTTATTCTTATATATATATATATATACATATATATATATATATATATATATATATATATATATATATATATATATATATATATATATATATATATATATATATATATATATATTATATAGCTATATTTTGCTCCATACTTTTCAACTTAAGTTTCCTATGAAGTTTTTTGGTTAGATATTCTAGCGTAACTTACAGGTAAATATATACCTTAGTAAATATAGAACGGAAATAAAATAAAATAAAATACTTACCTTTACTGGTTCTTCGATTATTTATTGCGAAACCACAACAAAATATTTACGTTAACGCGCACCTAACCTTAAAGAGCGTGTAACTTTGTCAACTGAACGAAATGAAGAAATGTCTATGGATGAACAGTTTTGCCAGTGAGGAAAATAAATAACCAACATAAAAATAAAATAAATTCTACAATTGAATTGGAATTACGAGGGGGTGCCCATGTCACCCAACTGCCCAACTCTCCCCTTCCTCCCTACTTACTACTCTATACTAACTAAAATGAAAAAGAATATTTATATTCTTATATAACTGGTTTCTCAGACACGGTTCTAACAATTTGGTTTGAATTTTGTACTTAAAAAATGTTTCACTTTATAAGTTTTTCTAGATAGGTGTAATCCCTGAGAAAATTATATTTCTTTATAAAGCCGAGTCATCGTCATCCAAGTATTAGTACGTTTAAAAAATAATTTAAAGTTAAAATTAAAATTCTGCGAAATGTTTAAAAGGCCATGAGTAATTTGAATCGTCTAGAACAGGGTTTCTCAAAGGGTCCGCCACTTGATCGTAGACTGGTTGGTTCACGCGTTCTACCTGCATGTTAAATAACACCACTTTTATTACGATACATTAATTGTTAACATATTGCCCATTGTAATTGTATATATTTTAAATAAAAAAACGGTTTTTTCGTTTTTAGGCATTTTAGGTGTTCAACATTATCTGAGAAGCTTATTAGGGGTAAGTGGTATAAGTTTGAGAAAGTCTGGTCTAGAACATTCACACACTAATTTATTACTAGCAGTGATGTTAAAGGAGTAGAATATGTCCGTAAATAAAACAGCGCACCAAGCGATGGGATAAAGCGCAGCTTAGTTTAAACGCTATTATGTCTAATCGTCGCTGGATTTATTGTACTATTAAGGTGCCCGCTCATTACTAGGTTAACAATTGTTTGATAATGGTTATGAGTGCGATTTATAATAGCATTCCTGTCTCACTTCCACATTAACAAGATACCTACCGTTCTGTTTTGTTAGAGAATATAACTTAGTTATTCATAAGTTCAAATTCATTTAGCGGGTTATGAAAAGGAATCCATCGCCATTCGAACCAAATAATATTACATAACGCAAAGGATCTGTAAACTGCAAAAACTAAAAACTGATGGGGAAGAAATCTTTTCCACCAAGATAAATACCTCTGTCCTGGGAAGAACGGGCAAGAAACCGACTGTTTTTTTTTTTTTTTGAAAAAACAAAAACAGATTATAATCATTAAAGTTACATGATAATTAACAAAACAAAACAAATTAGAAAGAGCCTGGTAGCGATCACCTCATTCCCGTTATTCATACATTTGTTAATATTATAATAACCCTTTTTATAAAATCTTTTTGTTTTTAAACTTGGCGGAAGTCAGATTTTGATATTTTCTGGGAATTTGTTTAAAAGCGTCCCTGAGCATGAATTACTGACTCTTTGGAGTCGAGTAACTAATAAAAGGGTTGCTCAGAGCAGTGCTTTGTGGCTGTTTTTGTAGAGGCTTTTATTTAACAGTGATATTGTGATGAGCTGTAATGATTATAATAATCACAATATCTCAAGGTATCATATAACATGAAATACTTAATGATTCACAAGGTACGTTATACTACCTATATTTTGCGAATATTTTCTTTCTTTATTAGCATTAATTGCGATGACGCTATTTAAAAAAACTACAACGAAGATCGTCGGTGTAGTTAGCAGTTACTTTTCAAAAACTTTTTATAGAATAAGATTGACAAACGAGCACACACAGTCCACCTGATGATAAATGGATCTAAGATAGACTGCCTCCTACTCCATGCCTTCTTTCCCGTGAAATGGGTCTCGGGTACTCTACACTCACCATACGAAACACAGTGTTAAGCTGTTTTTTTGTGCTGGTATAATGTGAGAGCGTGGTCTTTCCCTAGTCGAGCCAACTCTTTCGTGCTACAATCATAATATAAATGCAGCATAACTCTACCACATATAAACTTAATCTCTACACATACTAATAATAGGTATAAACTGATAACGTACAGCTTCTTATCTACATTAATAAAACCAACTTACCCAATAATTTACAAAATCGAAATTCATTCCTTCAGTCGAAAATTTCAGGCTTTGTACCTCACGGCTATATTTAAATATCTCTCTGACAAAAACGTCTAAGACAGACCGTCACCGAGATTTCATAAGTAACCTTCATTCTTCTTCAGCCCGTAAAAATCGACTGCTAGATACAGGCATCTCCCGTAGTAGGGTGGATTTTCTTTAATCATCACGTTTTTCAACACATTCCTCGCACCTTAGACGGGTCCGAGCATTTTACCATTCCTGTACCGCCATCTACCGGAAGCCAGAAGGTTTTTTAGTATTTGAATCTCGTAATGATTTTTATATTTAAGATCACAGATGCTGACGTGAAACACCAACGTTCCGGGAAGACTACAGTCTGTGATCATATCCTATCATTCCTACCAAGCATGTTACGTGAGGTTATTGAAATTAAAAAACATCCTAATTTCAGTATAGACGGCTGCTGGGTACTACCAGCTGCTTAGGATCCTGTAATAAATGCAAATAATACTTAACCCAAGCATACCGTTGCAAGACTTTAAGACACAGTATGCTCATTCTGTGTAGATCAGACCAAAATTAATAATTAAAAAGCTAAAGGTACTCCGCGTTAATTTTGACATCGGGACTTCAAACACCTCAGCCCCCAGTGACCGCCATGGTCTGCCACGCCATGCTGCAAAGCAGGAATTAATAATTAGGGAACAAATAAGGAATTAATAACGTCATAAAATCCGTAAAAAGCGTGTTAATCAACATAACATTTTTTAACTGCCTCGTTAGTCTTGTGGTCGTAAACGCGTCTACATGTACATAACTCTTTAAGTACATTAACAATACTCGACCTAAAGAGCAAGTATAAATAGCGAATACCCATAACATCTTTTCCGGGACTAACGCTAATAAATTCCAACTCACTTCCTCTCAGACTGTCGGTGCTGCAACGGACCCATAGATATCGTATCCGATGTAGTAAACAACGTCCGACGGCGGCGGCGTATTGGACTTATTTATTGCGACAGTTTGAAACTAAGAAACTTTCTCCATGGCAATGTCGCTTTAAATGAATTAACTAGCTATAAGACGAGGTTCGTTGTGTGATTCCATGAGTACGGTGAAATGTTACTGTAATTATGCCCGTTTCTTTTTAACCGACTTCAAAAAGGAGGAGGTACGTAATTCGACTGTATTTTTTTTTTTTTTTTGTGTGTTACCTCATAACTTTTCTACGTGAACTGATTTTGATGATTCTTCTTTTATTTTAAAGCTGGTGCTTCTCATATGGTCCCATATAAATTTAATTAGGACCATTTGATTAAGGTCTGACTAGTAGTTTTTCAGTTATCCTTAATAATTCATATTGAAGTCGGTTGTACAACATTTTTAATTTTATCACTTGTTCTTCATCACCTTACAACTCCCGCTAGGGTGGATTTGCCTTAATCGTCACGCTGATAGGCAGACTATGGATCGCAGTACCAGAACTCTCGCAATCCTGACGATGATTCCAACCCGTTCTTAGAATCACTTAGAAATGAAATGGCTGGTTGTACATCGGCCGAAGTCGAGATGCCTCGAGACTGAAAAAGGTTCTAACTTTAACAACAAGTATGCACATGGCGTATTATTGTGACAAATCTTTACCTTTCTTATAGAAAAAGGGGGATAAACGAGCATACAGTCTACCTGATAGAAAATGGATGCCGTGGCCCATAGACGTTTTGATTAAGAATTAAAATGTAGATAAATTATCTCGCCAAGGCTCGGGGCACCTTCACCTAATGTCGCTGATATAACATAATTCATGCTTTCGTATTATAAAAAAAAACAGTACCTATGTCTAAGTTTATTCAACCGTAATCGGCTGCACTCATTTGTGGGCGAATAAACCTAGGTGTCCGCATTTCGGCTTTTGTCGTAACATATTTTTTTTTTTATAGGATAAGGGTGACAAACGAGCACACAGTCCAGCTGATGGTAAGTGGTTGCTGCGGCCCATAGACATCTACATTTATCCTCGATTACAAATCAAAATGCAGATGTGTTCTCACCCGTGAGGACTAAGATGGAATGCCTCATTTCCAGTAAAAAGGGTCTCCGGTTCTCTACACTCACCATACGAAACACAGCAGCGTTAAGCTGGTATTCTGTGGGAGCGTGGTCCTTCCCCGTTCGAGCCGACCCATTCGTGCTACAACTATACTACCAATATAGCTGCAGCATGGCTCTACCACGTAATAAAACACTTTAACCAACCATAAATGTTTAAACTTTGACTGTGACAATAAATAAAGTACTCGATATTAGCTTTAAAAGCGCAGACCTTTTGAATACACTTTGGTGTTGCGGCTACATATTTATCAACTAGATCCAACATTTACTTACACCACTCGACAGCTTAAGGAACAAAGAATTCGCTACGTTGAGTGAGTGCTGTAAGTACGTATCGCGCGCGGCGTAGGGGGGAACGTCACCATGCTGGGGTCGTATCGTTACGTAGGTACACGTATTCACGTCAAACACACGGCCGTGTCCACGACGCAGCCACGCCCTGATTTTTTATAACATAATAGAGCTTTATATGATTATAGTTATTTATATATACATTTATTGAGATATATATGTTATAAATGTGTGTATTTATTTATATATGTGTATCAATTATTTATATTTTATATATATGTAATGAAATGACATTTCATTAAATTGAATTTGAATTAATGTGAATTAGGTTGTCTGTGGAAGTGAGTAGAGGGCGCATCGGAGTGACGCGCATTTCAATGGCGGATGATGTTCAGTTTATTTTGTGATTTTTTTGTTATAAAAAACTTGTAGAAAGATAAATGAAAGGATATAATTGAGGAGGCGATAGAAGTGAACTTTAAATGTCG
This sequence comes from Parnassius orleans, assembly GCA_029286625.1. NCBI lineage: Eukaryota > Metazoa > Arthropoda > Insecta > Lepidoptera > Papilionidae > Parnassius > Parnassius orleans. The sequence continues at coordinate 2,469,839 of JAGSMP010000028.1, forward strand.
TTTCTTTGTATTTTCAGGTGAGATAAAAGTGTAATTCTCATAGTTTGTTGGAATATTGTAAAAGTAAAAGTGTGTTAAATAAAACTTTTGTATTTTCAGAGAAACAATTTGTGTTTAATAGTGAAAATCCTTAATAATATATCTTATATATATGTGTATATTTTATGTATGTGTTGTATGTATATATTTGAATGGAACTTGTTCATGAGAACTAACTGCCCATAACTCACCTTCTCTTCTACCGTAGGTTAGCTGGTAGAGAATGCCTTATAGCATTAAGCTCGCCTTTTGTACTTAATCTTTGGTGCAATAGAGAACAAATTTAAAAAAAAACATGCGTGAGTGTCGTGGAACACTCGATTGGAACGAAGTTCCTTTCGTAGTATATTATTATTGATAAACGTATCATATTATTGATTAGCAAATACAAGTAAATGAATTACTAGCGTCTATTAAAATGAAGCGTCATTTAAAATCATATTTCTTTCATGGCAAGATAAGAAAAAGTGCGTGGGAGATGGATATTATTCCATCTCGCTTCCTTATAGCTGCCAAGGCCGTCTACACTACGTCAGAAGGGAAAAATCTCTCACTTTCTAGCCCCCATCCGCCAAATTCGTACCGTCCCATAAGGAACTTCGTTCCAACAAATAATTAGAGCAACCCTACAGCTATATCTCTAAGCTAAGTTTAACCTACTGCAATCGGCTGCGCCTAGTTATAGCCGAGTAAACCTTGGTGTATCCGCACTTCAGATTTTACCCGTAACACATACCTACGTAAAACATCAAGGGGCACACCTTTAGGCTCAAAAACAATGCCCCATCCAACTAAAGTTCATCCCGTAAGCGTCACCAGTTGAAATCCAGGTCATAGAAAACTTTTATTAATTAGAGGTTTTTAGAGATAATTAGAATGTACATAAACATTTCTCAGTCATGCATGTTTTCTCACGATACTTTTTTGTGCCTTTTTGTGTGTTGCACGCGTACGGAGTAATCTTCGGCGAGGGCTTATACCGTAAGCTACCACGGCTCTTCATCTTGTATATCCAGTACCGTTATAGACAGTCTATCAAAAGTCCACTGATGCACATAGCTCTTCACCATAAATTTCCTCATAGAACTGATATTTGCCATAGTTGCCACGCTTGTTAGGCGGACTGACAACCGCAGTTTTTTATTTTTATTTGTCATGAGGAAGACGCTGCTGCCCATCTCCTGGTTTATTTCCTTAGAGTATACATAAGCTTAGTATACTCTAAGTAAGCATAGCTTGCTTATGTATTTCTAAGTTTTTTCCATCTGTTGTCTCTTACGACACCCACTGGACGATATGGAGTAGTGGATACTCTAACACCGCCACTACAAGGTCAACTTATGTATACCGGATGTAAAATACCTTATTGGCGCAGTAACGGTGAGAAAAGACAAAAGTAAATGATGGTTCCGCAGACACTATTCAGCCAGCAAATGTGGCGATAATGGCAATTTCTATCTACAATAGTAGAGGCCCATATCTGTACTTTGGACATGGACAAAACAAAAATCATGTTTAATGGCCATGTCACACCTATGCCGGTAGTTGTTGGGAGCACTAAGCTCGAAGTTGTTGACGAATATGTTTACCTGAGACAAATAGTCCGACTAGGTAAGTCCAACTTCGACCGAGAGGTCAATCGACGGATTCAACTCGGCTGGGCAGCGTTCGGGAGATTACGACCCATCTTCTCGTCAGGTATACCTCAAAACTTGAAGACGAGAGTGTACAACCAGTGCGTGTTGCCAGTGATGACATATGGAACTGAGACGTGGTCCTTCACTACTTGCCGTATGAGGAAGCTCAAGGTCGCTCAGCGAGCTATGGAGAGGGCTATGCTCGGGGTTTCTCTGCGTGATAAACTTAGAAATGAGGATATCCGCAGTAGAACCAGAGTAACCGACATAGCCCAAAGGATTAGTAAGCTGAAGTGGCAATGGGCCGGCCATATAGCTCGAAGAACCGATAACCGTTGGGGAAGAAAGGTTCTCGAGTGGCAGCTTCGTACCGGCAGGCGAAGTGTAGGGCGTCCCCCCACTAGATGGAGTGACGACCTGGTAAGACATGCAGGAAGTCGATGGATGCAGGTGGCTCGGGACCGTGCTTTGTGGTATTCCGTGGGGGAGGCCTATGTTCAGCAGTGGACTTGTGAAGGGCTGTAATGATGATGATGATGATGATGATATCTGTACTTTCAATTAAATACAAGATAAAAAGAAAACGGATAAGTGAACAAATGGCATCTGTGAAATATCCATCGCTTCGAAGTTCGCTTCCGTCTAATGGCCGCCGTATCCTATATCTCTAATTGAAGTGATTCCGATATTCGATACACGTATTTGTTTACAATACAAGATAATATAGTAGGAATATTATTTTGTAAGGCCCTATACTGCTTCAAGAAAGGAAAAAACTAATTTTACGGATTTTATCGCATTTGATTTAAACATAATAAGTTTGATTCCCGAAGTTTCGGGTACTTTACAGTAGGGATGTTACGGATGTGGTTATATCGGAACCGAATTCGGAAGCGAAGTTTTTAAATGTTGTTTGTCGGAACCGGAACCGAAGTCGGAACCGGAATCGGAGGTGGAGGCAGAAGAGATGTGTTAAGGGCAGGTCTATTGCACTGTATTTTTCTTTTCAGTTTAAAATTTTTTGATATCTTCGAATTCAGTTACATGCGCAGACTTTAAATGACTTTTAACGAAGTAGTTGTACCTCCCTTTCGTGAATATATCTTCTCACATAGTTTACACTTTGCCATATTCCCAGAAACTTCATTGAAATAATTCCAAATGGCACTTGATTTTGGCTTCATTGTCCAATTCAAATAAATTTGTTACACGTCAAATAGTACAAATGAAGCGCGAACGCACAACATGCCGATTGCCAATTACGAAACAAAACATCAAGTTAAAGAGTAATCGACAGAAGGCACGGGGGGAGGGAGGTTCCCGGGGCGACAAGTATAAACTTGTTTGTACACGCTGATCGCAGCCGCCGCCGCCACTGTGCATCGACCTCCGATATATAACTTCCGATAAAAATTTAAGGGAACCGAAATCGGAATCGAACTTGCAAAATTAATCGGAAGTTCCGAACTTTCGGAATCGGAATCGAACCTCCGTAACATCTCTATTTTACAGCACCCGTAGTCACGGGGTGGTCCAATATATTTGACGCCCTGGTGCCATAGCTATGACTATCTACATCTTTAAAGTTTTGGATCGAAACGTCAGGAATTAAAAATAAATTAAAGTTAGACGTCATAAAATCCGTAAAATATGTTTTATTCATAGATATTCAATGGGTCGTATTCGCAATTAGTAAAAAATGTAAGCAATCCTTATACTTAATAGAGCCTGTTCGCTAACCACATCAAAATGATAGTAACTTTGAAGTACATTGCGTCGTATGCTATATGTATAGGCTTTCTGTGTTTTATATATGTGACGCGTTGTACTACAAATATAAAAATATAATTTTAATGTCAACAAAGTTAGATTTCTTACGTTAAAAAACTTTTGGCGCTCCCTTCTCCGCTGCGAATTTGTGCCCACCACGAAGTAAGCATGATATAGATAAACATTCACAAACATTCGGTGGACAAAAAGTTACTTTATTTAAAACATTTTTGCTTATTATCGGATAGTAAATGACCTAAATTAAACTCTAGCCTGTTTAGAATCAAATTCAATAACATGCCTCTCAAATTATTAAAAATATTATACGGCGCTAAAAATGACGAGAAATCCAACGTCAATTTTTTTTTTTGTGGTGACGAAATTACATTATTATACTTTCTGTTATATATGTGGATTGTTGTATATTTTCAAGAACGTAAACCATAATTACAAATTGTAAATGATAACTTTTTTGATAGATATACAAATTATAAGAGAAAATTAAAAAAAAAATCCCAATTTCAGTAGAGAAGGCTGCTGGGTACTACCACCCACTTAGAATCCTGTAATAAATGCAAATTATACTTAATCCAAGCATACAACTGCATGACTTCAAGACAGTATGCTCATTCTGTGTAGATAAGACCAAAATTAATAATTAAAAAGCTAAAGGTACTTCGCGTTAATTTTGACATCGAGACCTCAACACCTCAGCCCCCCGTGACCATAGCTGCGGCAAAGCAGGAATTAATAAATCTATATGAATAAAATTATAGAGGTTTGCAGTTGTGCGAGCATCACGGAAAAACTACTGGATAGATTTCAATTAAGTTTTCTAAGTTTTATTTCTTAGACACTTGGCCCTTATCTAAAAAAAATATTGCAATATCTTCATTTAATATAAAGTTTTAAAAAACAACGACTTTTATAAGCACTACGTGTTCAGTGATGTGTGTTAAGAAACAGCGATTTTTAGACGGGGTTTTACACACGGTCAACTGTACGTCGCTTGCTCTCGCGTTACTAACCCAGATAATTTATATACTTTAGCTACAAACGGAGCAACGACTAACATTGTTTACAAAGAAATTTTGTCTTTTTATATTTTTTCCTTCGCGAATACGAAAACTTTGTTAATATATCAAGCAACGCGGGCGAAGTCGCGGGTATCAGCTTGTTAGGGGATAAATAAGGAATTAAAAACGTGAGTACGGTGAAATGTTACTGTAATTATGCCAATTACTTTTTTATCACTTGCCCGTATAAGTTCACTGAAGCAAAGAAGGAAGTATTTGCCTTAATCATCAATGCAGGCAGCACATAGACAGAAATGGAGATGCCTTGTGCCTCAAAATGTTTTAACTTTAAAGAAGAAAGAAAGACGACGTTAGATGAAAACGTGAGGCCAAGGGAATTGCAGGTGCGTTGCCGGCCTTTTAAAAAGGAGTAAGCTCTTTTCTTGAAGGTCCCTAAGTCGTATCGGTCCGGAAAAATCACTGGTGGTAAACTATTCCACAGAGAGGTCGTACGCGGAAGAAAACTCCTAGTGAAACGTACAGTGGTGGACCGCCAAACATCCAGATGGTGTGGATTGTATCGGGAGATTTGCCGCGATTTGACTCCCCGTGGTAGATGCGAAAGAAAATGCAAAAGGATGCAACATCTCTTCGCAGCGCCAGTGAATCGAGCTGATCGGAAAGGACACGGCCGTCGACGATTCAAGCCGCTCTGCGCTGGATGCGGTCAAGTGGAAGGAGCTGGCACTGGGGAGCCCCTGCCCAGAGATGGAAACTGTATTCCATGTGAGGCCGAACCTGCGCCTTGTAAAGTTGCAGGCGGTGTGCCGGCATGAAATACTGTCCCGCTCTGCTGAGCACGCCAAGCTATTTAGAGGCCAATTTGGCCTTCTCTTCCAAGTTACCACGAAACTGCACGTCACTCGATATGTAGACGCCGAGGATTCCGATAATGGCTGAAGCAACAAGTGGAGAGCCTTGAAACTGAGGAGATAAGACAAAGGGGTTCTTTTTAGCGGTAAACGCGCAAACTTGTGCCTTCTGAGGATTAAACTGGACTAGATTTAGTAGCCCCCAATCCGAGACTTTGTTCAGCAAAGACTCGACTTCAGACACAAGTTTGTTCCGGTACTCGACGACGTTTTCCCGAGAAATATTGGCACGGCCGGTGTATAAGGCATCACCAGTGCTGTCATCCGCATAGCAATGAATGTTAACGGTTTGCAACATATCATTGATGACATGCAGAAGAAACAGCGTCAGTGATAGCACGCAGCCTTGTGGAATACCAGTGTTAATAGGCTTGTAATCGGAGCATGCACCGTCTACAACGACCTTGATGCTCCGATCTGGAAGAAAGCTGGTGATCCAATTGCACAATTTCTCGGGAAGCCCCTAGGTAGGGAGCTTGGAAAGAAGCGCTATGTGCCAAACCCGATCGAAGGCCTTCGCAATGTCCAAACTAACGGCCAATGCCTCCCCCTTGGACTCTACTGCCTCCGCCCATCTATGAGTCAGGTAGACCAGAAGATCACCAGCCGATCGATCCCGACGAAAACCGTATTGGCGGTCACTAATCACCTGGTGATCCTCAAGGTACCGCATGAGCTGGCAGTTTATAATGGATTCCATTATTTTGGGGAACATGGAGGTGATGGCGATAGGCCTGTAGTTAGACGGGTCTGAGCGGTCGCCTTTTTTAGGGATCAGGTGAATCAAAGCTATCTTCCATGATTTCGGAACTGCGCCTAGGGAGTAGGAGTACCGGAAAAGACGCGTTAGAACCGGTGCCAACTCCGAAGCACATGTCTTCAGCACAATTGGAGGGATCCCGTCAGGCCCTCTCGACTTGTGGATGTCCAGGTAGAGGAGTATATTTTCTCCTTTGCGGCATGGGCCATTGAGTCGTCCTCCCTGTGCAGAGATGGAAGAGATGGCTGACAGAAGTTCCCTTGGACAGCCTTAGCGAGAGACCAGAATGCACGGGTTCCCGCAGGAAGGCGAACTAGTTTCGGAAATCGCCGAGGATCACGATCTCTGCAGATGGGATCTCCTGTAGCAAGGAATGTGTAGCCATTTTTACGTGGTCGATGAGTCGGTCTGTTTCGGCATTAGCGCTATGGGACCTATAGAGGCACCCGTAGACGCGCGGATGGTCGTCACTATCTACGCGTAGCCAAAGGATGGACAGGTCCTAACCTTCAAGACTGCCGAGGCGTCGAGAGTAGATGTCCTCCCTGATGTATACGCAAACTCCAGCCCAAGACACAAAGGCGTGTTCCAATTTGAATTTTTAGTTGTCATGAGGAAGACGCTGCCCATCTCCTGGTTTGGTTCCCTCTATCGCCTCTTACGACACCCACAGGACAATACGGAGTATCGGATAATCTAAAACCGCTACTACACTATCAACTTGTATATACCGGATTTAAAATAACCTACCGGCGCACTGATAGTAAAAAAAGGCAAAAGTGAAAGATGGTTTCTGTTGGACCAGTTGTTTTCTGGAGACAACAGTTTCGCAGACACCATTCTGCTAACGAACGTGGCGATAATGGTAAAACTTTTCTTCAATAGTATAGGCCCATATCTGTACTTTTAATTAAATACAAGATAAAAAGAAAATTGGTAAGTGAACAGATAGCATCTGTGAATTATCGTTGGGAAAATTTCCTGCCATCTGTTCGCTTCCGTCTAATGGCCGCCGTATCCTTTGTCTCTAATTGAAGTGGTTCCGATTTTCGATACACGTGTTTCTTTATAATACAAGATAATATAGTAGGAGTATTATTTTGTAAGGATAATTTAAGGATGAAAAAGACTAATTTTACTGATTGTATCGCGTTTAATTTTAACTTATGTTTGATTCCCGACGCTACCGGCCACGGAGGGATTAGAGACATTTCACACCCAGGTATCCTGTAAAAACCGGGTAACCTTCAGCTTTTGGAAATTAATTTTTGGTCCGATCTACGCAGAACGATCTTATAGCATCTTGAAGCCTTGGAATGGTATTTATTTAACCCGAAATCCTCTCTATTGAAATTGGATTTTTTTTATTTCAATAGCCTTACGATGACAAGAATGACTTAGTAATACTCGGTGTTTTTTTGCGAGAATTTGTGATCTATTAAATCTGATGTAATGGCGGGGGTGATTTTGAATATATTAACAGACTGCAGACATATTTAAATAGATAATAAAGTAGGATTTTTATTTTATAAAATTCTTTACAATTTAAAGGAACAATAAAACTAATTATACGGATTTTATCGTGTTTAATTTTAAGTTTACAGCACCCGTGGCCGCGGGGGATCTGAGATCTGAGAAAACCCGGGTTACTTTCAGCTTTTGAATATTCAGTTTTGGTCCGATCTACACAGAACGAGCTTACAGTATCTTAGAGTGTTGAAGGTCATACCCCTTGGGTTAGGCTTTAATTTTATTATTGATAGTATCGCAAACAGATGGTAGCACCCGGCCACCTTCTCTGTTGAAATTTGTAAGATTTTTTAATTTCAATAGACCCATGATCATCCTTGTTAAGACCCGGTATTATTTTGCGAGAATTTGTGGTTTATCACATCTAATGTAATGGCGGGGGTGATCTTTAATATGTTTACAGACTGCAGACTTATTTTATAGATAATATATTAGGAATACTATTTTGTTATATCCTATATATAAAGGAAGAATACAACTAATTTAAGAATTCATCGCGTTTTATTATAACGTGGAATGTCGACGTTTCAGGTAATTTTCAGCACACGTGGCTACGGGGTGATCTGATATATTTGACGCCTTGATGTCACGGTTAACTAACTTCATCTTTAAAGTTTTGTTTCGTAACTTCACCAGATATTCAATGCGTAGCATTCGCAATTCGTAAAAATTATAAGGAATAGTTATGCTAAATGGAGCTGTGGTGGCGCTGTAGTCGTGCCACAAGCGAAACGCATCGATGGCCTAAATCGCGTTATCAAAAATCAGAAGTACTGCGGAGTACAGTATAGCTCTGTACTACCACATGGAGCGTTGGCCGGGCAAGGTTTTCAGCCCGGGGAGTGGGCTGAAAACCTTGCCCGGCGGGAAACCTCCCCTTTTACTTCCACTGCCAAAGGGCTCTGCCTATAAATTATAGTCACTTTGAAGTATCTTGCGACGTATGCTATATTTTTTTTATAGGATAAGGGTGACAAACGAGCACACAGTCCACCCGATGGTAAGTGGTTGCTGCGGCCCATAGATATCTACATCTATCCTCGATAACAAATCAAAATGCAGATGCGTTGTCACCCGTGAGGACTAAGATGGAATGCCAAGTTTTCAGTCAAAAGGGTATCCGGTTCTCTACACTCACCATACAAAACACAGCAGCGTTAAGCTGCTATTTTACGCTGGTATTCTGTGAGAGCGTGGTCCTTCCCCGGTCGAGTCGACCCATTCGTGCTACAAGTATACTACTAATATAGCTGCAGCATGGCAGTATGCATAGCTTTTCTATAAGAGCTATCACGGATCATAAAACGTATAACGCATTATGCTACAAAGTGACTATCATTTTGATGTCAACAAAGTTAGATTTCTTGCGTTAAAAAGCTTTTGGGGCTCCCTTCTCCGCTGCGTATTTGTGTCCAGAATGAAGTAAGCGTGATATTCATAAACATTAACAAACATTCGGTGGACAAAAAGTTACTTTATTTGAAACATTTTTGCTTATTTCAGAAAATGAAGGACCTAAATAAAACTTGTAGCCTGTTTAGAATCAAATTCAATAACGTGCTTCTCACATTATTGAAAAATATTATATAGTTATCGCTTAAAATAACGAGAAATCGAACGTCAATTTTTTTCCCATCGAAGAAAGTATATATTTTTTATTAATAATATAACGTAATTTTTAAAATTCATTAAATTAAAACTTTTAAAGATTGAGTATTTCATGTGTGCGCATATTTTTTTCCGAGCTTATACTATTTCAAGAAGTATCAATTTTCAGGCGTCAAAACCGTGTTTGAAATATAATATCTTTGACCAACCCAGCCTGCAACTGAATTAAACAATTCTACAGTTTTGTAAATTTTCAACCATGGCCTATAAACGTAGCCCATAATTACAAATTGTAAATAATGACTTTTTTAGATAGATCCCAGACAATTTCGTACCTCAAACAATTTATAACAAGAAAACAAAATTTTAAATAACTTTGCCATTACTCGATTTCACGGGAATGAAGCCACGCAGGCCAGAGATAATTAATTAAAAACAGCCATTGATATACTTTTGATATTATTGATGTTATCACGTGTAAATAAATAAATTAAAAATGTTAATAAACGTTAAACGCTTCTGTATATAACATAGTATAATATATTACAATGTTTAATAAAATAAAAATAATTTTTTTTTTTATAATAGATTTGCAAACGAGCTGCCGGTTCTAATCCATCATCTCAATTTGTCCCTTCGGTTTCGTAAGTCTATGTCGCATGATGTTGTAAATCTCATGTAGCCACCAATAGACTATTTAATCCAATTGGTTATAACATTATTTAGTCCAATTTGAATGTGGATTTTTTATTTTGTATGGATTGGCCGTAATATCAGGCTCGTTAGATAATTTTGCGGGCTGACTGTCCTTCTTCACTGACAGGTCTTCACAGCCTCTTAGGAAGAAGCTCGTGGTGGTGTCACGCTGCACCAAATAAACTAGTTGTCCGTTAATCTCGCTAAAACTCGAAACTGGCTCGACTGATTCTGATAAAATTTTTGTGAGTATTTTAGTGGGTCCCTGGATGGTATAGATTCACAATTGGATCCGGTAGGTGGAACTGTTGTCGAAATCCAAAAATCACCCCTGCGAACTCTTAGCCTGATTATAACTATGTATCACTATGCTAAGGACTTTATTTTACGGTAGTGATGTAAAGTGAAGGCCTTTATAATACTAAACATAGACCTAACGACCACACAGCCACTACTCCCCCCCCCCTTACATCCTTCTCCTTAAAGAGGAAATTCCTAAATTTAATAACACTCATTCATTCATGCAATTCTTTATTTAAAAAGTATTGTTATAATTAACAATCTTATATTTTTTACAGTTGCAGCTACGATTTCCTGGACATCTACGAGTCTGGATTCGACAATAGCACTGATCGAGTTGGAGAAGAATGGCTTGTGACGGATCATCAACACTTCTATAGCCATGAGAATGAGGTAACTTTAAACTGTAATACTGGTCTATTTCATGCCGTGTGGTGACGATGTTAGTTACGATCAATACATCACAACCAACTAACGTATTTACATTTGTATGGATGGAAGGATTTTGCCCTATGTGGAAGCGTTTTACATACATAAATTGCACGTGGACAAGACCTGGAACAAATATTTGTAAAACTTGCTCCGTGCGGGTATTGAAACCGTATTTTTTTTAATAGTAGGATTTTCTCATGTATCTTGACCGTAAAGTGACGAAGTTAGTTGCGATCAATACAACATAACGGGAACTAACCTATTTATATTTTTATGAATTGATTTTCACAACAATTATTTTTGGACAATACAAATGCTTTCTTCTTGTGGGATTACAACCCGTATTTTTTAGAATAGTGGGATATTTGCTGTATCTTGAAGGCGTTTTACACACATACAAGATACGGAACAGTTATTTGTGGGCCATACAAACACTTGCTCAGTGCGAGATTGTAACCTTGCAGTGCCGCAACCTACTCCGTGTGGGATTTGAACACGCGGGGGTATTGAAACCGTATTTTTTTAATAGTAGGATTTTCTCATGTATCTTGACCGTATGGTGACGAAGTTAGTTACGATCAATGCAACATAACGGGAACTAACCTATTTATAATTTTATGAATTGAAGATTTTTTTTGATTTTCACAACAATTATTTGTGGACAATACAACTGCTTGCTTTTTGTGGGATTACAACCCGTATTTTTTAGAATAGTGGTATATTTCCTGTATCTTGAAGGCATTTTACACACATACAAGATACAGAACAGTTATTTGTGGGCCATACAAACACTTGCTCTGTGCGAGATTCGAAACTTGCAGTACCGCAACCTACTCCGTGTGGGATTTGAACACGCGGCCAAACGCTTAGCTACTTCATTACCGCGCCATAAAAAAGCACGTTAATGATGGTATGGTAAGTTGATGAGAGGTACGCCGCCATTGCAGATTATGAGAGTCCATACCAAACAAACAAACAAACATATACATATACAGACATACAATTATACGAATTAAATAATGACGCTGATAAATATTCAATAAAAGAAGAAATGATCGCGAATTCTCTGCTATTTGTGTTTGTGGTAGGATGTCAATCTTAATCATTAGGAAGATTCACTAAGTCGATCGGCTTTAAGTGATAAGATTCAATGATCCGCGTTATATTCGATCTTATCTCTTAAAGAAATTAATTTTATTTCATTAATTTTTTTTTAAAACGATTTATTTTAGGGGAAATCTCTCGTAGCAAATAAAATGTAAATTAAAATGGCAATCTTAAAATGAAGTAAATTAAAATGGTAATCAAAGGACAAAAAAATAAGATTTGAAAATACTCATAAATCCGCGATAGAATTTATAAGTAAAAATGAAATCAACGACTATTGTATTTTTTTAGACATTTTTGTTATATATGGACCTATGGACTTCTATATTTTTTATAAGACATAATTCCTTGATGACTGTTGCAAATAAACTGTAATAAATAGTCCACAAAATACTTTTAAAAAAGATAGAAACAACATGTAGTGTTGCAACTACTTTTACAAAAAAGAAAAAAAAACTAAATAACAAAATACTTAAAAAATATATACATTGTAGCAACAAAACTGTAGAGACAACAGATTTTAAACATTGATTTTATAAATTTTATAATCTTATAATATTTTTTTTTATATTCGTAGCTTTATAACATTATTTATATCATTATAACAGTAATAATAATTAATTTGTTCTAAATAAATAATAGGCATATGGGCTGTTTAATCTAGATATATATACCATATTTTACGTCATATCGTTCCTTGAGTGTCGTAAGAAGCGACTAAAGATCTCATGGCTTCCAATAGATGGCGGTGCTACCACCTCTCGTACGCTGTAATTCCATTATCCAGATGCATAATGTACTTAGAGTAACAAATATCATGAATTTGTTACTCTGAGGTAACGTAGATCAGTTTCAAAGATGCGAAACGTCGGATACTACGATCACCGATTCGCCAAGCATGGCGATTATATCAAATTCTTCTTTCAACAGCAAATACCCATGTCTATCAGTGGACTTTTACGAGATGGAGAAATAATAATCTTCCTCAAAATTAATATTAATTAGGGGGCGTAAGAAAATCCACTATCCCATATCATCCCGTGGGTGTCGTAAGAAGCGACCGACGGAAATGAATGACATTGGCGGCAGCATCTTCCTGATACCGTTTCCGTTACAGCCTATAAAAGTCCACTGTCTAGGCCTCCCCCATAGATTGCTTCATAGGAGGGATTTTGCCATAGTTGCCACGCTTGGCAAGCGTACTTCACTATATTTAAGGTATATTTATTATTTTATATAACATGTATACAGCTCAACCAGGTGGGAATCAAGTATTGACACCCCAAATACTTTATTAGACTCAAATAAAATCATACACAGGTTCCGAATGAGCCCTAGCTCCTGAACTAGGAATCCTGTATGTCAACAGTTAGTTCCTTCCATAATTTACGCACAAACAATATTAATCTAATTTAATTTAATTTAATTTAATTGCATTTTACTTTATTTTATTCAACTTACTTATAATATTTTCAATTAGTTGAAATAATATGTAATTGATTTCTCTGAAACGGCTCTAACTATTTAGATGAAATTTTAAACATACGAGAATTTTTCTAGATAGGTGTGCCTAAAATGTTTTTTCAACGCTGAGTAAAGTTCAGTCGCCAAGGTAACTACTGTATTATAAAAACTTAGGTGCTAATATCGCGAATTATGATAATACTCGTAACGTCCATATTACTACGATACCTCCTAAGTATAATGAATCAACTACATAATTCAATTTTTACAGGAGCGCCTGTCAAAGATTAATTGGTTATAACTTTTCAGTTTTGATCCTAGAATGTTGATTTTTTAAATTCGTACTATTTTAAGATTTGAGACCCTTAGATAATAAAATAGTAGACCTATTTTAGTGAGTTTCTAAGATAATGTAGTTGACTTAGTATACATCATATAAACTATGGCCTATAATGAGCTAACTGCCACATACACTAGTTTACAATATATTTGTATATTTACCATATCTTGAGGAAAAAGTATTCGGTTTATAAAAACACAAATACAGAATTGTATTTCATTTTCTTGGATTAATTTACTGACATTGTATCTCGTACAGTATAAACGATAATAAATTAGTTGACTCATAATGATTTCAATGTCCAAAATCGGTTTGATGGAGTAGCAGTAAACTGATATATCTGCAAAATAATCAAGCTTTTAGCTTGTTTATTTTTCATATAAAAGAAAATATCTTTATTTCTTGTTAGTTATTATTTATTAAAACATATTCATTTCATAATCAAGCGGTTCTCAACTTCCATAAAACATTGCTTAATACACCACGCATAAAGGTAGAAAACAAAATTTTAATCTTTTTAGTATTAAAACTAATTAACAAAATAAAACTTCTTATTCCTCTTCTTAATCCAATGAATTTTTTGGAAGTATCTGTTTTGTTACTAAAATTCAATAAAATAAAATATCTTCACGAAAAAACAATATCTGAGTAGATGAATCAGGTTCTTGTAATCACAGTCAGACTTATCATTATTAATATTGCCTGTAATCAGACTATTATAAAATAAGTGATATTCTTTTGGTATCTGACGTGAATTTTACCAAGATCCATAAGGTTTTTGTGTTTATTTTTGTCAATTGGCAGGGGTTTTTCATAAGCACTGACTAGAAGCAAATCCACCTTTTCTTTTTTGTTTCGTATGTTCTTCGGTTTATTCATGCAGTTAATCCATTTAACAGCATCGTCTTCATAGTTGTACTTAAATATAATTTTAAAGTGACCATTTCCTTGTATTTTAAATTCACTTACATTGTTCATGACATTTTAGTTCCATAGCTAGTAGTTGTCCAATTATTGCAGTGGTTGAAATGTGTTTTAAAATCAAGAATCAACTCTTGTTACATTTCAATGACATTATAGGGCTTGCCATCTGTTTTAGGTCTGGGGTATAAATAATCCTGTCTTTAGTCTGTCTCTCAATCAAGGCATGCATGCTGTCTCCTTCTTTCTGATATGACCTAAGATAAGGAAACGATGAATAATATTTATATTAAATTTGTTACATACATACATATATAATACATTAAAAATACGACTTTGTTTCAATTCTAGCCTCCACAACTGTCAGACCAGAAACGATACTCTTTTATACCTTTGGGTATTGTCATTTCAATAAATTTATAAACACAGCTTGCAATTTAATTAGCTCCCCTTTTAGCTGTTTGTTGATTCCAAGAATAGCAAACCTTGTAAAAATACCATATAAAAATGATAAAATATTACATGGACGATTTTCTTTTACAATAGAATGTACATTTAAAATTTCTGTAAATCAAAAGTACATGCTAAAACCTCTTTATTTGCATTGGTAATTCCTTGTCTTTTTTTTTAATTTTCAAGCTGTTCTCTTTTCTTTCAAATGATTTCTTTGTTTTTGTATTTCTTCTTCGGTAGCCTGTGTTTTATTTCCAAATGTGTGACATTTTTCACATGCGTCTTTTTTGGGCTAATGAAAGGCAATGTTTATATATTTGTTTACAATATCACGATATTGCCGTACATTAGACGCTTTGCCAGAATAGACATTTGAATCAAACCACTCTTCATAATGCTTGTACATCTTGGGAAATGGCAATGAGCTATCCAAATACTTACATTTCGAATCTTTGCGAGTGTAATGAGCTTCAAAAGGCGCGAGAGATTCAATAATATGATCAATCACACCACGTACCATATTGAATGTTATAGTTTTTGGATGGTGATCGGATTCTACAAAGACTTTTCCACGATCAAATTTTTCTAGAGCGGTATAAACAAAGTTGAAACTTATCAAGAGGGTTTTAAGAAACATTCTTTTACAAACAGATATTCTTGTTATCTCTGCATTATCATTTAATTCCAATCACGGTAAATAAAATGAAATAGTATAAAGCTGCTTCCAATTTTCAGAAACAGTAAAACTCACTTTTGATATTTTCATAACGTACTTAGTGATAAAATCCATTGTCGTGAATGATTGCCAAAACTCAAAACATCTCAAAAATTATTTTTCGGTTCTCTTCTGATATCCTATCATAACATTTTGACGGCAGCATTTAGGACCAGGGCAGGGTGTATTTTCCATTTCTACTGGTGTACTCCATACCTCTATTAATTTTGTATTTTCTCTGGCCATCCTTCCATTCTTGCTTAAATTACTCCTTAAGCAAACCTTGTCATTTTAATATTTGAACTTCGCTTATGTCGATCGCTTGGCTGATTAGGAGTACTTACTGCAGAATCGGTATCTTCTATATAAGATCAATCGCTGGTATGATTATCAGGTACTAAAGTTTATGTAACTATTTTACTAGAAAATGAAATTGATGGTGAAGGTATGGGGTTATAATGCTCTTAGTCTTAAGTTCATTTATAAGTATCTCGATAGATGAGGATTCTCTTGAATTTTCTATTATTGATGGCGAATAGACCGACTCAGGTGACGTAAGAATAATACCATCAAGAAATGTGAAGGCTTTGGATGGCAAAACTTCTAGAATACGTTCACTATATTCTAGGTCTACGTGATCGATAATTGACAGTTCATCTTTGGTAAGGTAAGCACCAGTTGGCAAAGGGAACATGCCATTAATGAGGCAAATTATGACAGCACAGACTGACAGACTGACGACTGTTTAAAATTAATCCTTTACTACTCAAAATTAGAATACTAAGTCATGTAATATTACTGCAAACTATCACGACGTATACTGGTCTATCTCAACTTAACCCGGTATAGAATGTACAGAACTTTTAATAATTTATAAGTAATCTAAAAATAATGTGATTATTTACTGTCATAATTATAATTTATATAAGCTAATGTAATGAAAAACTTAAACTACTTACCATTTTTATGAAGATTCCACTGACTCGTTATTTTCAAAAATTTTGTGAATACCTAATGAAAATTTGAGTGTCTTAAATCTACCAAATTAAGCACAAGTTTTGCTCTTGCAGTTTGCAGTGTTCCCTCCATGCTTATTTAAATTAAAATATAGTGATTTTATAAATCAAATCTAATATATTGATTGTAAAAATATACACCTAAATTGACATACTCACGTGCCACGCAAACGCTGTATAAAGGTCCAGTTTGCACATGTCGCTCAAAGTACCCCACCCGCGTCCCGCGTATACTGAATCCGAGTAGTTAGCTTAGAATACGTCGTATTGAAATTTTAAATAACACTACATGAACCAGTATACGTTAGATTATTTCCAAAAGTACTTATGAAATTTAGGTTTTTTCGATATAGTCTGATAAATAACATGTTTTTACAATCAATACCGTCAAAACCTGAAAATACCTAAAATTTTAGATGACTCACTATACTTAGGAGGTATCGACTAATTGATTTACACGCGCGAAAAAATAACAGTATATTTTTAGCCAACTTAGGATCAGGTTATCAATTAGACGTTAGTTATTTAATACATTCTGTCTTGGGTTTTGATTCTTGGATACACCAAATCTTTGCACCGACTTCAGAAGCCTGTCTCATTGGTCTAGTTGTTGTAAAAACAACTGCTGATCATGAGGTCCTGGATCTAAGCAAAAAAATCATTTATTGAATTTTTCTGTCACGAAATTCTCAGTAGTTGCCCGGAGTCAGGAAGTTGGCGGTGTCTCACCCCCGTGTCTCGGAAAGCACGTAAAGTGGTTGGTCTTGCGCCTGATCTCTGTCCGGTCATGTTGGTTTACCGTCCCATCGGACTATTCGAGTGAGGGAATAGAGTGCACCTGTGCTTGCGCATACACTTGGGCACTATAATCCTGTTCGCCACAGATGACGACTCTCCGTTGAGGCTGACCGCCATGACCGATATTCGGTCTTGAGGACATTATAATGTGGAAATTATATTATTATTATTTGTTTACTGAAGTCGGTTTCTTATATTTACTCAAACACTATTCATTAAATAAAACTATTTACGGTTTTTCCCGCGTTTAATTAAGTTTTTATTTTTAAATCCCGACGTTTCGAGTGTACTCTATAAGTAGTTTTACACACTAGAAGAAGTTTTATTTGGTTTTCACTTTTTATTAACGGTCTTACTTTAATCGTTGGTTATCCCTTACCTAAATTAAGTATTAATTATTTCTATACATGTCTCTCTCTATTGTCATTTAGTGAAGACAGAAGACAGAGAGAGAGAGAGAAAGCACTTTAAACGAAACTATAAATAAATAAATTATAGCTTTAAAATAAAATAAAGAATCACACTAAAGATAGAATTATTTTATTTTATCCTGGTGATCCTGATCAGGATACTAGGATAAAGTTATTAAATTATTGTATTGTCAAACAAATTTTAATGACGTTAATTTTTATGTGTAAGCCCTTAAAACTTTAAGTTTAATTAATGAATTAAGGTTTTACTGCTCTGAAATACATTATATTAAAGATGATACAGTAAATTTACTTATATTCGCTTCCACCACTTATCTCAACTTACTACCCTCATCACCAATACACCCAACACCAGTATACCCAACACCACTGCACCCAACACCACTATACCCAACACCACTGCACCCAACACCACTATACCCAACACCACTGCACCCAACACCACTATACCCAACACCACTACACCCAACACCACTACACCCAACACCACTACATCCAACACCACTACATCCAACACCACTACATCCAACACCGCTACAACAATCACCACTATAACCCCATTTTTGTCATGCTCATACATCATAAAGCGCCTCTCACACTTTTGAGGATAATAATAGTAGACTGTTGTATGTACTTGTATGTAGGGTAGGGCGGGGCTAGTTGAGCATAGGGGTAAGTCGGGCAATCAAAATATCTCGGAAACTATTCACCGCACGCTAACGCATCAAATAGCCGAAAGAAGCGGTCAAGGGGAGGAACTCATCGCGCCACCGCCGGTGACGACTTGTCGATCGAGTTAAGCATACGCATGCTTTGTTTGTTTAGCGATCAAAAAGTAAAAAAATTGTGAGTGGGAATATTTCTTCTGTACGAGTCAAATATTATCCGTTTTCAATCAGGTAAGTGTTAAACTTCCATAAATTTAGTATATTTTTTGTATTTATAAAGGTTTTGGATATAATTCTAACATAATGATTTCTTATATTTACGCGAACACAACACATTGAATAAAACTATTTTTAGGATTTTATCGCGTTTAATTTTACTATTTTGATTCCCGACGTTTCGAGTGCTTTACAGCAACCCATGGTCACGGGGACTGAGATGTTTGACGATCTACGCAGAATGAGCTTACAGTATCTTGAAGTCTTGCAGTGGTATGCTTGGGTTTGGATTTAATTTTCTTAATTACAGGATCCTAAGCAGCTGGTAGTACCCAGCAGCCGTCTATACTGAAATTAGGATGTTTTTAATTTCAATAGCCTCGCGTATCATCCTTGGTAGAAATCGGTGTTCTTTTGCGAGGATTTGTGGTTCATCAAATCTGATGTAATGGCGGGGACGATCTTGAACATGTTCACAGACTGCAGACTTCCCAGAGCGTCGGTGCCTCACGTCAGCTATATGTTCTTTCACGCGGGTTTTAATGGACCTTTTTGTTTGTCCTATGTAAGAGAGACCACATTCACAATGAAGCTTGTACGCTCCTGCATCTTGTAGAGGATATTACACTTGACGGATGGTAAAATGACTAATCTTCTTCGGCGGCTTGAAGTTTGTTTTAATAGAAGCTCGCTTCAAAATGTAGCCAACCTTGTCTGTGACTCCTCTGACATAGGGTAGTACAGCAGGCACACGCTCGACTGTGGCCGGCTTCACTCGGTCACTGTGACGTAGGCGCGGGACCCGAAGCTTGTTGTCTTGCAATACTTGCTCAACGTGCTGAAGCTCGGCGGCCAGATGTCGGGAATCAAAATAGTAAAATTAAACGCGATAAAATCCGTAAAAATAGTTTTATTCAATGTTTTTTTATAACCTAACTTTTGATTCAAATTTTTGAGGTGGGGTTAGTTGAGCAATAGTTGCTCACATGCATTTTTCATCATTTCGTGCATTTTCCTTAGGAATTGTTCGACCATATCCATAGGCAGGTCGTAGAAAAGCAGCCAAGACTATCAGAATAAAGCGAAAAGCTGCTGTTGTAACAGACACACCTGAAAAGAACGCATAGCAAGAGGAACAAAATAAAACCACTAAAAAGGTTAAGAAGCCAAAGAAGAACATTGATAATAAAAGAAAGAAAAGTGTTGCAACGATGATGATGATGATGACTATTCCTGCCTGGTTTGTTGCGAAGCCTATTCTGAAAGTTTACCAGGGAAAACATGGATCCAGTGCCAAGTTTGGAGGGAGTGGGCACTTACAAAATGTGTGCTAGCTGCTGGTCTTACTTTCGTTTGTATTAATCGCAACAGCGACAACGATGATTAAGTTTCCAAAATGTCATTAATATTTTCTTTTTTAATATATTATGCTTTATTGATGATGAAAGACTGAGTTCTAACCCAAAAATTAAGCTTAAGATATGTTGAGTTTTGTTGATTCTAATTTTTGTTTCATATTAAAAGAAAATTACTTGTAGTTTCACTGTTATGTCACTAAAATACTAAAAATAAAAAGTTGATTGTAAAACAGAAATTTTATTTCATGTCTAGTAAACATTGAATCCATGGTTTGGCTAGAATTTCTAACTGCTCAATTTACCCCATACCCTTGCTCAACTTACCTCACCTATGGGGTACGTTGAGCATCTTTGACTTTCTTCACTTAAACGGCTGTAGCTCTTAAATGCGATTTGTTAGAAATAAATTACTATGGACTCTTTTGAAAAGGGATAAATTACTTACCTATCAGTATGCATAACAAGCCATGAAGACTTACCGTTGAGGAGCTATGATCGCTCAAGTGAAAAATTGCTCAACTATCCCCGCCCTACCCTACTTGCATAGTAAGATATCCATTACAACCTATAAAAGTCCACTGCTGAACATAGGCCTCCCCTATATATTGCCTCATATAGGGGATTTTGCCATAGTTGCCACGCTTGGTATGCGGGTTGGCAACCGCAGTTTTTATTATTTTGAGTTTTTATCAGGTAGATGCTGCTGCCCATCTCCTGTTTCAGTTTCCCGCTGTCGCTCATTATACAAATTATATATAGATAATTTGATAGCAGCAATTAATTAAAAATATATTGACCATTCACCGAACTTTTCGCCATAGGTGTGGGAAGAAATGGGGACGCTTCTACCACAGTCAGACTCGATCAGTGCTGGATGGACACGTGACTCGGCGTCGATGCACGCGCGCCGCTTGTGCGGCGATTGGAGCGGCAAGCTTAAGTTGCTTCGATACCAATCGCGAAGTAACACACTAAGGCTTCGCTTCCGGACTGACCACTCAAGCCACTACGCTGGATATCGTGCCAAGATCACCGTTGCTGACTGTAAGTAAATAACATACATTTAAAAAATTGCATTAAAATGCAGGCGTATTCTTGTCAAAAGTATTTTTTTTTTAATTCTAAAGGATTTAAAAAAAAGTTTCTATATAAGGGTTGTGGGTAAAAAAAGAAGCATTTTCTTCCTTCAATGGGAGAAGCTCATGCAATAGAGGATATCGCCAGTGGACTGTTATGGTCTGATAAAAAGAATAAGAAATAGGATATTTAAAAGAAAGAACGAAATTTTTATTCGAGCCTACAATACCAAACAGGAATCTTACTATTAAAAAACAGGATTGACTTAGTCAGTATATAAGACTAATTCTACCGACTCAGCAGGATACTGCGGCAGGGACGTAGCTACCGCCGTATCAGGCGTATCAATGATACGAGGTCCCGGGGCTACAGAGGCCCCGAACGTGTGTAAGCAAAAATTCTAAGGACTTCTATGGGACTGAAAAGGCTATCAGACTTGTCACTATTGTCTATGTGACAAGTGTATGAATGATTTAATAAATAAGTTCGAGGAATAAAAGGCAATAAAATTGTATATTTGATTTGAATTGTTTGGCTAGCTTAGTTCCTACGAGTATTAATAACTTATAACCAATATATTATTATTTTAGTTCAATGCGAGCGCTTTTGTTCCTTTTGTGAAAAATCTTTACCCTTAATTTGGGGCCCCTAACAAATTTTGATACAGGGCCCGTCTAAGGCACGCTACGCCACTGTACTACGGTGTTGTTACCGCAGCGCTCTTCTTCTGTCGACGCTGGTGACAGGAACCCACGAATCAACATACATGTGTGGATGTGGTGTATTTGTAGCATACAACATTGTAGCCTATCATAAGCCTCCTCAAGGATTGCCAGAGGTCGATGGATGCAGGTTATTCAGGTGGTTCAGCACCTGCATCCATCAACTCTGTAGACATCACATTGGGACGCCTCTCCACCTAGTGAAGAGGAGCCCTGCACTGGGCTTGATGATACGAGTTATCACTCGAGAACCTTCCTTTCTCGTGAATTTCGGTTCTTCCAGCTATAAGGCCGAACCTTTAAACAAATTGGGTGTCAATTGAAAGCTAACCCAAATTCATTTGTAAAATGTAATTGTGCCATTTTTGGGCTGGGGTTTAATCAATTTTTTTTTACTTGGTAAAGGTCCTAAATTTATATAGGAATTATAACAAAAAATAATGTGCCAATTATTTTAAAAAACTTACTTAACATCTCGTAAAAGGCGATTAATTGAATATTAAGCGTGTGATTTGTGGACGATGAGTTAGCCCCCTCTTTCACTCATCACTTCTTTCACAATTTTCAATTTATGCCCATAATTTTTGGCCCAACGTGTCTAAATAGATAACTGCTCTTTTGACTCTACATATCCCGGTTTACAGGTGTGATATTATGTATCTGTGTAATTAACGTATAATCAGGGCATTTGTCAATAAATATGATTGTTTTATACGTTTATATTTATATAAAATGCTTTCTTAAATTATATTGATTACATATTATACAATTAGCTGGAAAAAATTGGTTTTTGTAGAAGTACTATGTGTGAACTTTATTCTATTGTTGGGACGGTCTATCATTTAACATCAAAGTTATCCAATTCCAACTCCGCCAAGTTGTTCTGCATCGTCGACTTTTACGAATAGAGTATTGTATTGCGAAACGAGAACTGCGGATGTGATAAGTCTGAACGTGGCCGTCCGTTCAAACATCTAACAAACCTACTTTGCAGCAACGTCACTTTTTTATAGAATAAGGGTGACAAACGAGACGCATTCCACCTGATGGTAATTGGATGCTATGGCTCATAGACATCTACATCTATCCTCGATTAAGAATCAAAATGCAGTTGTCACCCCTGAGCACTAAAAGGAATGCCTCGTTTCCAGTAAAAAGGGTCTCCGGTTCTCTTCACTCTCCATACGAAACACAGCAGCATTGGGCTGCTATTTTACGCTGGTATTCTGTGAGAGTGTGGACCTTCTCCGTCGAGCAGACCTATTCGGGCTACACCCAAAATATAACTGCAGCATGGCTCTACCACCTAAAAAAGCTGAATAGCAAGAAACCGCAAGTGCGGTGTAGCAATTTAAAGTAAGCTACAAATGGCTCACCCCGTTATCTTTTTTTTTTAAGAATAAGGGTGACAAACGAGCATATAGTCCACCTGATATCTAGCATCGATAAAGAATTAAAACGCAGATGCGTTATCACCACTGCGGATTACAGTAGAATGCCTCGTTATCAGTAAAAAGGTATCTGGTTCTATACTAAACGATACAGCATTCTGCTGTTACACGCTAGTATTCAGTAAGAGCAAGGCCCTGTCGAGCTAACCTTTTCATGCAGCAGCTATGTATTGCTGAATCGGGACACTACTACATAAAATTATATGTTTTAACAGCCTATATCTATTATTGTAGCAATTAAAAATAGTTCTATGCCTAATAAGGCACGAGGGAATATTATAATTTCCCCACTTTCGGGTAAATACTGCCTCTTCCCTCCTTACACTTGTGTGTGCATGTGAGCCTCAAATTCGCACCGCTTACGCGTCGTACATTACTCGATTTCGTGACTCACTCTTAAATAAAACCGATATGACATTAAATATATTTATTTTCTTTTCTTTTTTAAGTCATGACAGCTCTAGTTACAGAACGCTCTGATTAAATTCCATAGTACAAGCAATCTGAGTGGCACCAATCAAATTTTTAATCTCGACATTCACGCTAATCTGCCAAGTGTCAACGGTGAAATAAAACACATAACAAATGAATTAGAATATAAAATATATCCAAAAAATAAATAAATCTAAGTAATAAAATATAAGTACGGTCCTGAGTTCTGATCCATCGTCTACCTGCGTGTTTCATCAGGTCGTCACTCCATCTAGTGGGGGGTCACTACAGCTTGCCAGTACAGCATCGTACAAGGCAATACTTTTTTCAGGACCGTACATTGCGACAATCTATGGGTGAGGCCGGTTCCCAGCAGTGAGACTTATAAAGCTGTGACTCAACTTTAACTTTACTTCCTACATCGGGAGAGGTATGGTCCAGCGGTGAACTTTCATGGACTGATAAAGAAGAACACCGCGTGCGTGTATGTGAGCGTGAACGTTCGTATGTAGTGTAGTTTTTTCGTCCCGAATAACTCTCAAATGACGATATCAACTCTAAACAAAAAAAATTAACTTTTAATAAAAATTAAAGCCGACTTCACAAAACTAAAAATAATAAAACAATTTTCACATACAACATCTTCAGAAGTCGGTGCTAAAAAATAGTTTATAAAAAAATGAAGCCCCGACTTCAGAAGCTAATTAATACGAGTATATTGAAATTATTTAATTCTTTTTAGTTCTTGGAAGTATGAAAGCTCAGGTTAACAACTAGAATGACGGCATTCTTTGTAAATACGAGGGTGGATTGAAAAGTACTCGGCCTAACACAGATCCATTCAATTCTAAAAATCAAATCTACCCACATTATTTAGTTCAGTTCAGACTAGTTCATTGTGTGAAGTTCGAAACGTGTGCGATAATTAGTTGTGATTTTATAAATTTATTAACAAAGTAATCGGACATAATTTCCGCGAATGGAGCAAATCGAGCAGCGTGCCGTCATTAAGTACCTCCATAAGAAGGGCTATCATCAAAAGCCATCCATGATGACATGGTCAGTACATTAGGCGATTGTGCTCTGTCATATTCATCCGTCAAAAATGGATAGCAAATTTAAGCGTGGTAGAGAGTGTTAAAGATGAACCCCGCTCTGGAGGCCTTCGACGTCAACTACTGACGAAAATATTAAAAGTACTTGATTTAATAATGGGAGACCGCAGATTAAAATTAGAGAGATAGCCGAGATTATAGGCATCTCTTATGAACGAACTCAAAACATCATTGTCAACGAGTTGGGTTTCCACAAGGTGTCTGCGAGGTGGGTTCCGCGACTGCTTTCAGTTGAACAAAAGGACGCGATTGACTATTTCACGCGACTGTTTGGAGTTATTTGAAGCCGATGCAGATGATTTTTGAATCGTTTTGTTACTATGGACGAAACATGGGTTCATTACTGTACACCGAAACAAAACAACAATCAAAACAGTGGAGAAGACCTGGTTCACCACCCCTAAAAGGCTAAGTCGATTTTGTCGGCAAATAAGGTGATGGCTTCAGTATTCTGGGACTCGAAAGGTGTGATTATGATTGATTATCTTGAAAGGGTCAGACTATAAACTCTGATTACTACTGCACCTTACGTCGTTTACGAGAGAAATAAAGAAAACGTCGAGGAATGCTCAGAAGAAAAGTCCTGTTTCATCAAGATAACGCCCGTGTTCACACGTCAGTACAGTCAATGGCTGAAATTCGCAACTGTGGCTTTGAACTGTTACCGCATCCGCCGTATTCACCTGATCTGGCACCATCAGACTTCTTTCTGTTCCCTAACCTAAAAAGCACTTGGGAGGTCAAAGATTTTCGACAAACGACGAAGTCAAAGCAGCTGTAGACGCATATTTTGACTCTAAGGAAGAATCATTTTTTCAACGGTCTAAATGCTTGGAAGGAGGTGGCAAAGTGTATTGAACTTGATGGTGATTATGTAGAAAAATAAAATATTACTGATTTAGTATGTGTTTATTTTCTTGGTTAGGCTGAGTACTTTTCAATCCACCCTCGTACTTACATTAAAAATGTTATCCCCTATTTTCCCACTCTTAGGGCAGAATTTTTCTCAAACTTTATTTCACAACTCTTCCACCTCTAAAGTAAAATCTGTTTAATGAAAAAAATATCTTCACTTCATAATTGACGAAGATGTCGTGAAACTTTGAAGTCTGCTAAAGTTTCACATTTCACATTGGAGTAACGTAAATAACTACGTACTAGAAGAGACGCCGAGACTTGGTTGTTTACAACACGCGTTAGAGCTCACGGGCTCACACGTGCTTAGTCTGTCATAAAAAGGTACTCTGTGCGTCGTGCCACGCACAGGCAGATTGCATGCAGATTTCGTTCTCGGTGTATGTTCTTATATTTAGTACATATTACTTTAATGGCTAAAAATGTTCAAAGTTCTAATGAAGGCAGACCTAATGGCACCCACACGCATTTCATTTACTATTATATCATTTATTTTTCGTTTCGACTCTAGAAAGTTTTATTAATTGTTTACACTGTTGTACTCATAAAGCGGTAAGTAAACAGTGAATGTTACAAGTTTCAGCTGTGTTTCTCGAACAAATTTGCTAATACAATAAAGTTATAACGTGAACAATTTTATTTGAGTTCTGTAGTTAAATTAGTATAAAACAAACATAAACTTACTATTAAACTTTAGCAGCAAAATTTTAAATACATTGAGCTTGGTATATTTACTACATGATAGGACTCTTTTCTGCCCAGGAGTCTGTCTGGGTAGATACCACACTTTTACCTATTTCTGCCGTCTAACAACAGTTTAAAACAATAGTGACACTTGAGTACAGCTGATGCTGTGGCCCATAGACATAGACATTTCTATTCGTAATCCATAACAACCTATAAAAGTCCACGAGGCCTCGCCCGTAAGTTGCGTCATAGAGAGGATTGTGCCGTAGTTGCCACGCTTGGCAAGCGGATTGGCAAGCGCAGTTTTTTAGGAAATAACCTTTGCTTATCAGAACGCAGTATTCAATATCATATTATTGAACGCATCCGTAATCACTACGTTCCTAAATAAAGAGTATATAACTACGTTTTACAACAGAAATCCATTTCAACTAAGGAGTATATAATCTAATAAACAATACTCTGTGATGAAGTCACTTCGTTTTATCCATACGTTTATTAGTCTAAATCGATTTTGTTTCTGAATCGAAATTAAATTCTAGACAATGGCAACCGTATAAACTTATATTAATAATTGAACTAAGAAAAACCTTTCATTTTAAAATGCTACAGATTAATAATATACTACATAACCTCAAAAACATATTGCATAATTACTAGATTCTCCGTACTTTTAAAAATATACTGAATGCCATACTTTGTTATATTTAAATAGACAAATGAAATGACATAATTATGTTTCATCAAGTTATATTAGATTTTACTAGTCCAAGCATATTATGAGAGTGGCCATTGTTCTTTACGTATTTAGTACCAAATATCTAAAACCGAAATAACAAAATTCACATGGAACATCCGAGATAGAAACGGAAAGTGCATTTGAATTCTATTCATTCCGAGAGTGAATGAATGGATGAATGGAATGAGCTAACGAAGCCCGGCCAACGTTCACGGTTACGTTTGTACTGTTGAATACGGCTTTGCGGCATCTCGACTGGTCGTTATTCAACATCTTTGGAATATTACATCATTTTGCAGCTTGTAAATCGCAAGAAAAATTACCTTACGTATAAACGTATTATATTCTAATGGAAATGGGCAGGTCATTTAGCAAGATATGAGGACAAAAGATTAACAGTTTGTAATGACGTTATTAAATGGGACAACCTTTATGTTCCAAGTCCTGTTTATTACTGACTGATAATATATATTATTAATAACTGATATACTGATGATATAAGATTGGGAGATTCGGGGAATAAATAACACGTCCAGCTATCTTGACTGTAGATTTAATACTGACTTAAATTTATAATAGGTAATACATTAGTGGATACCGTGAGCCAAACTAGAAGTTGAGGCGACTCGATGGATAGGACCTAATAGCAAAAGACGAGCAGGCCGACCTATGAAACGTTGGGTAGACGATATAAAAGTTACTGCGGGCACACATTGAATGACCACAGTCAAGAAAAAGGAAATATGGAAAAGCTGAAAAAGCCCTGTACGCGAGAAGGGGTTCCAAGCTATTAACGGAAATAAATTATAGCTAATATTTTTAAGAATTACTTACAATTAATAATAAGTTGTAAGTTTAAAACTGTAAGATTATGGAATTATTAAAGGTTTTAATAATAATAATGAAAGTGTTACGTATATTTTCAGCCGACTTTCACACATGGTAGAGAGCCATGCTGCAGCTATATTAGTAGTATAGTTGTAGCACGAATGGGTCGGCTCGACCGGGGATGGACCACGCTCTCACAGAATACCAGCGAAACGAAGCATTCCATCTTAGTCATCACGGGTGACAACGCATCTGCATTTTGATACGTAATCGAGGATAGATGTCTATGGGCCACAGCAACCAATTACCATCAGGTGGACTGTGTGCTCGTTTGAAAAAGGAGTATATTATATTAAGTATTTTTTTTATATGTACAAATATCTTTTAATGATTCTTTTTTTATTAAATATGTTGCATGTCATTTTCGGGATGTTCCCATATAAATTGGTGATTTTTTTTTACCCCTAAGTGTGGTAAAATGGTGGGTGAATTCTTTAATGTAACTATTTAGACACATTCTAGATTTTGATATTCCTTAGTCCACTTAAAGTGTCAAATATTAGACTTTAAATAAAAAGTAAAGGCCGACTTCAAAGTACTAAAAAGACTAAAATAATTTTCGCATAATAGCTTCAGAATTCGGGGCTTTAATACTTCTATAATACACTATGTTTTAACACCGACTTCTGAAGCTATCATAAAGTTAAAGTTACAGCACGTCCCACAGCTGGGCACAGGCCTCCCCTCATTTCTGAGAGGTTTTAGGGCAAGGAAGTGTCCGCCACGCTACCTCAATGCGTGTTGGCGAACTTCACATGTCTTCGAAATTTTTTTTCTTATCTCTCAGACATGCAGGTTTGCTCACGATGTTTCCCTTCACCGCCGAGCACGTAGTAAATCAGCATTTAAAATTGCAATTAACAATTTCATTGGTGCCGGTGGGGATCGAACCCGGGTTGCTCGCGTACTGTGAAATTTACAGCGAGCGCTAACCATCTGAGATACCACGGCTCTTCAGAAGCTATCATGCGGAAATTATTTTATTCTTTTAACTTCTTTAAAGTCGACTTTACTTTTCTTAAAAGTTAATTTTCAATTTGATTTTGCGTCCACTTTTTATCATCATCATCTCCACTGCTGGACATAGGCCTCTCCCAAGGCGCACCACTTAGCCCGATCTTCGGCTATACGCATCCAGTTCTACCAGCCACCTTGCGCAGATCGTCGCTCCATCTGGTCAGGGGGCGTCCCACACTACGTTTGCCTAGACGCGGTCTCCACTCCATAACACGTCTACTCCACCGGTTGTCACCTCTGCGACAGACGTGGCCAGCCCATTCCCACTTCAGTTTACAAACACGGAAGGCTATGTCAGTAATCTTGGTTCTCAGGCGGATTTCTTCATTTCGAATTTGATCTACCAGAGAAACTCCGGGCATAGCTCTTTCCATCGCTCGCGGAGCGACTTTGAGCTTGTTGAGTAGCCGTATCGTCAGTGTCCACGTTTCGGCACCGTAAGTGAGTACGGGCAGGACGCACTGGTTGACGACTTTTGTCTTCAGACTTTGCGGTATGGGCGACGAGAAAACCCGACGGAGCTTTCTAAATGCTGCCCAGCCTAACTGAATCCACCGATCGGCTTTCTTCTCGAAGTTATTCTTACCTAGTTGCAATATCTGCTCATCAACAGTAATTGGAACTGGCATGACGTGATCGTTGAACATAACTTTCGTCTTGTTCAGATTCATACACAGACCAACACGTCTGTTCAGCATGTCCTGAAGTTCTTGCAGCGATTCTGCCATGACGACGATATCATCATCAAAGCGTAAGTGTGAGATGTACTCATCGTTTACGTTAATGCCGCGTCCTTTCCAGTCTAGCGTCTTAAGAACATCCTCCAGTGCATTTGTTTAGGGGATATAACATTCCCCTGTCTCACTCCGCGATACAACTGGATTGGTTTTGTTTGACTGCCCTGTACTTGGACGGACATCGCACTGGTGTTGTAAAGACATCTCAGCACTTCGATGTACCGCCAGTCAATGTGGCACCGCTGCAAAGAATCCAGAACAGCCCAAGTTTTGATAGAGTCAAAAGCTTTTTCATAGTCCACAAATGAAAGACACAGGGGCTGATTATACTCTGTTGTCTTCTGTATTATTTACCGCACTGTGTAAATGTGGTCTATAGTGCCAAATCCTCCTCGAAACCCAGCCTGTTCCGCAGGCTGAAAGTCGTCGAGTCTTCGCGCGAGTCGATTTGTGATGACCCTCGAAAACAACTTATAGACGTGGCTCAAAAGCGAGATGGGTCGATCATTTTTCAGCATAGTCTTGTCACCCTTCTTGTGAAACAA
Organism: Parnassius orleans; assembly: GCA_029286625.1. Classification (NCBI taxonomy): domain Eukaryota; kingdom Metazoa; phylum Arthropoda; class Insecta; order Lepidoptera; family Papilionidae; genus Parnassius; species Parnassius orleans. The sequence continues at coordinate 2,500,371 of JAGSMP010000028.1, forward strand.
GACTGTAATGCTTTTTATAATAATAATAAGATTTTTATAATAAAGAACGTAAAACATGTTCTGAATTCTTTTGTCTCGTCAAATTGAGGGCAAACTGTGCGAGAAACGATGCCGTAGGATAGCTTCACGCGTCACTGGAGACCGATCCTCAGTCCATAACCTTTTGCGGACTCGATATAAGAATTAGAATTGACCTATATCTTATATGATTTATTCATGCCAAACAGTTTATACGATTATATACGTTTCATTCATCCCAAACGGTTTATACAATTATATTGAGATGAATCTTTATGAAATTAAAATAATTTTGATGGTACAGATAGTAAAGATAAAGAGCTCAGCGGCAACGCACTCGCCGTAAATTTCACAGCAGGTGAGCAACCCCGGTTCGATACCCATTGGCAATAATGACATAGTTAATTAATATGTTAATTTACCACGTACCCGGTGGTGAAGGAAAATATCATGAGGACACCTGCATATCTGAGAATAAAATAAATGCATAAATAACAGCAGCGTAACAGAATAATTGCTCCATTATGCTCTCAGAAATGAGAATGAGATTTGTGCTAACAGTGGATTGCATAAAGGCTGTAACTTTACCTTTAAACACAAGATGCTTATATGGCCATGCACTTAAGACTTAAGGGTCTTATTGACGCTGCCCGTGAAATGAAATGAAACAAAATGAAATTAAATGATATTATAGCTTGTATTGTAAGTCGTAAAAGGCGACTTTTAGCTACGTTATATTATATAGGCTTTAATTTCATTTCATTTTGTTTGATTTCATTTAATTACATATGGAAAATCAATATAGCAAATGAAAAGATTTGCTATATCTGTAAAGTAAAAATAAAGCATTTGGTGTATTACTACAAAAGACTTATATTCAGCAGTGGACTTGAGAAATTCTAAAGAAGAAAAAAGACGTTAAAAAAATAACCGGCCAAGTGCGAGTCGGACTCGCGCATGAAGGGTTCCGTACCATCGTATTACACGTTTCTAGTAGGGGAGCCGCTTTTAATTTTTAATTTATTTGTGGTTATAGCGGCAACAGAAATACTTATTCTGTAAAATTTCATTTGTCTTCCTATTACGGATCATGAGATACAGCCCGCTGACAGAGAGACATACGGACGGACGGACGGACAGCGGAGGCTTAGTATTAGGGTTCCGTTGGTTACCCTTTGGGTACGGAACCCTAATGAAAGTAATAGATAATAACCAGTGTAGCACGAGAAGTAAAATGTGTGCTCGTTTGTCACCCTTACATACATAAAAAAGTTAAGACATGTAGCGATTAAAGTTAACAATCACCGACTTTTATTTACTCATTTTATGACAGTTAACTTAAAGAAAAAAGTACTTAAAGCTATAGTAGTAATGCATAAGTCGTTTGCTTCAAAAAATGTTTATTTCTCACACTTTACAATAACATTACAAAGTTATAATGCAGTTAGTTTTAGGTCGTTTTATATGAAATCGTAACGAAATTTTACTAATCCAAGTACATTTTATAAATTGGTCGATTGTTACTCGTTAACTTATAAATCCTACTTAGCTGGAATAGTTTTTCTTTTAACTTCTTTATATATACTACTATTTTGCATACTTTTCACATTTCTAAAATCAGGGGTTTCGTTGGTAGAGGGGGAGGACACATGACTCTAATGAAGAATACTAATAATTTAAAACTAAATTTTTCGCAAACGGACCCCTGAATTGAAAAAATTTTGTTCCATGCTCCATATTTTTAAAAGACCTGTTTAACGACACCCCACACGATGGAATAGACGGGTAAAAAAATCATCCTCCCTTTACCTGTATGAGATTAACCCAGATAAAAAAACACAGTTTTGTAGGCGTGATTAATATCTATAACTATGCCAAATTACAGATTTGTAGCCCCTATGATCTCTGAGTAAAACTGCGGACGGACCTACGGACGGACGGACATGGCGAAACTATAAGGTCTCCTTGTTGTTTAACTACGGAACCCTAAAAAAAGTATGTTCTCAGATTATAGAACAAAAAATCTGAGATGTTAATTAACATTAACATAATGGCTTCTGCAAAGGTGGATTAATTTATCCTGAAGAATTACAACCTTATAAATATACCTAATTGATAGCTGATTGCTTTTAAAGCCTTATTTAAAAGCGATCTTATATTATATCGAATCGATCGAAAATACTCGTGTGCTGTTCACGGTAACAATAATTATATAAATTATTTTATAGGATAAGGGTGACAAACTAGCACTAAGATCACCTGATGGTAAGTGGATGCTGTGGCACATAGGCATCTACATTTATCCTCAATTAAGAATCAAAATGCTGATGCGTCGTCACCCCTGAGGACTAAGATGTAATGCCTCGTTTTCAGTAAAAAAGGTCTCCGGTTCTCTGCACTTACAAATAGAAACACAGCAGCGTTATTCTACTATTTCACGCTGACACTCACTAACCCATTCGAGCTACAGCTATGTATAACTGCAGCGTGACTCTACCACGTAAAAACGTCTCTCTCTCTCTAAAAACCATGGATCTAAGAACTACGGACATCAGCGGCCACGAAATATGGTGATATGTCAATATTTTTAAAATAAATAATCCAATCCATTACAACAACTTCAAAATGAGAAGTTAACAGGTCTGTATAATTAAAAACTATTAATTACAGTTTAATTTCTTTTTCTGCGAATATTTTTATTAACTTTTTTTCAACCTCTTAAATGAAATATATCACGCAATACATGCAGTCTTCAAAAAATTAAAGCGAGAGGAAATAATTCATTGAAATAGACTGTAAAGAAAAGAAATTTCCATTTCATCGAAATCTTTCTGACATGGGCATTGTTTTCAAATCTTTTGATTCGTGAAAAGCGACTGCAGACACCATGTTAAGCGATGCCTTAAGGTCGATGCCGATAGCTTCACGTTTCACTGGAGGCCAATCCCCATTCTGTAACGTTTCCGGTCCATTTCGTAAGCGCGCTACGGTAATAACAATTCTCTTTCCGTTATTGAAACCAAACGGAAATTTCAATCTGCAGGTGGTTTTATTAAATTTTCGAATACAATCCCTGGTGTAGTAATTGATTTTACCCTCCCCTGAGTCCTCTGCATTCCTTTTAGGTAAAAAAGTTCTTTGGACAGCCCTTATTGTTCATCATTTACGCATTAAAGGTAATCCACGTAACTGTATTTTTCCTTTAATAGGTATATAAGTGACAAACGAGCACACAGTTCACATTATAATGAATAGATGATGTGGCCCAAAGACGCATCTTTCCTTAATTGAGAATCAAAACGCATATGTGTTACAACCTGACCAGTAAAAAGTACTACGTTTCTCGTCAATACATCATACGAAACACAGAACCATCATACTGCTACTTTTCACTAGCATTTTATAAAAAAAAAGAGGGTGTTTCTTCCACGTTTATATCAGGGCAATCAAAATAGTAGTACAGACTGACTGTCGAACGGTGAGTAACGAAAACCAGAGACACTATTTACTGGTAACCTGCAGTCTGTGCACTGCTTTGTTCCGGCCTGAATGATATAGAGAGCCACTGTAATTACAGGCTGTGAGGCATTCAGTATAGTATCGGCATTAACTGTGTAGTAGCGGTGTAAGAATATCCACTACCCCATATCATCCCGCGGGTGATGTAAGAGACGACTGAGCGAAACTAAAACAGGAGATGCGCAGCAGCATCTTCCTGGTAACAACTTAAAATTAAAAAAACTGCGGTTGACAACCCGCCTGCCAATTGTGGCAACTATGGCGAAATTCCCCCTATAAGGAATCCCAAAATCCAAAATAATGGGAGAGGTCTATGCTCAGGAAGGGGCTTTTATAGGCTGTAATTGGATGGGTGGATGGTGAGGCATTCCATCTTAGTCCTCAGCGGTAATATCGTATTTAGAGCATTATTTGCTTGACTTTAGTAATTTTCGATGGGCTGCAGAAGCCACTTACCATCAGATGGATTGTAAGTTCGTTTGTCACATAATAATTTCTTATATTTACCTTAATAATACGTATTGAATAAAACTAAATTTAACGTGTTTAATTTTAATTTTATTAATTTATAAACTTACTTTCTTAAAGTTAAAGTTAATAGTTTATGCAATTTCTTTGTCACTCCTATTAAAAAAAACTCCTTTATATCCAGTTAATATTACTTCATCTTTAGGAATAAGAAGGCACATTCTTAAAAAAAACGAAACGATATGAAATGCATAGCAGACCACGTCTGGAAAAGTTAATGCAATTTCAAATTCAACTCACGGTTATATAGTAAAAGTTGATGCCAATCTGGTGAAGCTGAAGCAAAATGAGAATCCCAATGAATATTGTGCAGCTAACTTCTGAAGAGAGTGTAGACAGGATTGAATTCAGACTTGAATTTAAAAAGTTGCATGCTGAGAATTCTATCGCTAACTTTTGTTATTGCCTTTTACTTAAGGACGCCATGAATTTTAATTATTCCGTATGGTGGCATCATAATAGAATCCATCACCCAATTTTGACGGCTCCGTGGCGCAGTGGCTTAGCAATGAGCTGCAGCGCTAATGACCTCAAGTTCAAATCCCGCACGGAACAAGTATTTGCATGACCTACAAATAATTGTTCCCGGTCTAGATGTTTGTCCTTGTAAAATGTATGTATGTAAACTGCCCCCACGATACTGTAGTAAACTCTAATGGAGGTAACGTTTTAAAAAATATAAAAAAAAGAATGTTTAAGTCCAGAATAAATATTTGCATGTCTCGCTGAAAATGTTTGATGTTGTTCCATAAATTGCCTCATGAAACGGGATCAGCGCTCCTGTTATTTAATATACAAGGAATTTTAAAACTATAAATTGAATGAAACTCGCTCGAAAACCATAAAGTTGAAAACATCTGGAATACGTGCAGCGCAAACAAATTCTTTTCACTTTATGAGCAAACGAATGAGGACACTAAATAAGAGAACTAACTCTTTTTTTTTTGTAGAATAAGGGTGACAAACGAGCACACAGTTGTCGATAGTCGATTAAGTATCAAAATGCTGATGAGTTCTCATTTTAAGAACTAAGATGTAATGTCTCGTTTCGAGTGAAAATGGTATCCGATTCTCTACACTCTCCATACGTAACAACTACCACGCATAAAACATTTCGTGTTTACTTTATTAACTCTGCATATTTAAGTACATTATTAGGGGCCATCAATCAGCATTACTGTTAACAATTTTAATAATGCCGACACGATTGAGTTTGCTGTGTTCACTTAGCCCTTAAGCTACTATTTGGAGGAAAAAAAGCTCAGCAAAATCAGGTTCATTTATTAGTTTTTTTTTTAATTCATTACAGCTTAACTAAAGTCCTTGCCCATAGAGCCATAGTTGCCATAATTGTCAGGTGAGTTGGCAACAGCATTTTTTATTATTTTGAGTTGTTATGAGGATGGTGCTGCTGCCTACCTCCTGATTCATTTCCCTCTGTCGCCTCTTACGACACCCACGAGATGAAAGAAGGTAGTGTATTATCCTACGCAGCTATTATACGACTTGGGGGGTCTCCTTAGGAAGTATTTAAAATACTTGCAATACTGCATTGTGTTTTTCCCTTGTGCTATAGCGACTCGGGGTAAGTAGTTAAATCTATGCATCCCACTGCTTCTGTGCTTCCCTTTATTTGTGATAGAATTTACCAAGCAGCGCACTTCATAACTCCTTTTTTTTTAATTTCTTAAACATATAGGTTTTCTCAGGCCGTTTTCCTTTACAGCCGAATACGTGGTTAATCACATAATTAGTGGTAACATATTAAATTATAAAAAAAATATTAAAATTTCATGGATGCTAACAGCAACTGAACTTGGTGAATAAATGTATATAACATATGATTTATCTTTATTTACAGAGTATATCTTGGACTCTGTTATTGGCAAAGATACTAAAACACCTCGGGTCGACTAAAATTAAATTTTGGTTTTTATAAAAAATTATAAATGTTCTATGCAAACGAACCACAAAACACAATTACTTTCTACCGAGAGAAACGAACAGTTTAGTAAATATAGTTTTCATTCCAAGACATTCAAAATTTTTTTTCCTCGTGTCTATTTCAAAATTGAAAAACCGTTCCAATTTCAAAATTAAAAAATCGTTTCTATTTCATTTTTTTTTATTAGGATTGGACAGCATAACGTTCTGTTTTTCATTTTACGTATTATTTATATTCGACATTCGTTATCAACCTGTCAAAAACTACAGCTAGCTGCTATACTTTCTTTACTCATGTGCTGTAACATCGGATTAATCCAAATTGAAAGGTTTTTTTTACATTGCGAAATTTTTGTCGGCAGCGGTTTTTTCCAGAACGTTACTATTCTCAAAAATGCAGCAATTAAACTTGCAATTACCAATTTCATTGATGCTGTTGAGGAAACAATCCGGGCTGTCGCTCGCATACTGTGAAATTACACTAGCACTTAGCCCCAGAGCTAGAACTCATACGTAATATTAAGCATAAAAACATGGTTAATATGAACTTTTGTCGACAGCCCAGACGTGTATGGATGCCAAGCAGGTGTTATTCAACGGGCACTGCTACCTTTTTTCCGGATATCCAAGAGCATCTTGGAGCACAGCCAAGCAAGTACGTATACTGCATAAATCCAAAGTACATCGTTTTCATTATAAATATTTATTATATATTACATTAAATATTACCTACTTCCTTAGCTCTATATTGTAAGCGCATGTTTTCTATTACATCAACGATAACAACTCGAATAAAATCAATTTACAAAGAAACGAGAGAAGACCTACGCCTTAAATTAGTAAAAACTGCAAGCAGGCACTAAGAGGATAGCTGCAAGAAATTTGAATAAAATATTATTAATGATCAATTGCTGCCTCGATATGCCTGAACGAATGGGCAAGGTAACCGAAAGACAACTGCAGCTCGGATAAATTATATCTATTCATTTTTTTATAGAATAGAAAAAAGGTGACAAACGAGCACACAGTCGATATGATGGTAAATGGATACTGTGGCCCATAGACATCTACATTTATCCTTGATTAAGATTCAAAATGCATGCTGCAACTAAATAATGAAATGCCTAGATTTAGGTAAAATGGGTATCCAGTTATCTACACTCACCATACAAAACACTCACACAATACAGAATACCGTAAAATAGCAGCATTAAGCTGCTATTTTACGCTGTTATTCTGTGAGAGCGTAAAACGTGTCGAAATAATCATCCTATATTCCCTATTTCCTCCTCCATAAACAGGTTTCATAAAAATTTACATTTAGAGAGTGCAGTTGTTAATAAAATAAATCCTATTCTTATCCTTTACTAAACGTTAGTGTTAAAGCTTGTGCGAATAGAAAATTAGCGTAGAATCTTAGTTTGCAGGATTATTACAGTAACCATTTTCAACCGACTTCAAAAAAAGGAGGAGGTTCTCAATTCGACGATGTTTTTTTTTTTTGTGTGTTACCTCAGAACTTTTTTCTAGGTGAACCGATTTTGATGATTATTTTTTTTTACTTGAAAGCTGGTGCTTCTCATGTAATCCCATATAAATTTGAACAAGATCTGAGCAGCAGTTTTTGAGTCATTCTTAATAATGCGTATTTAATTGACTTCGACTACATTGATGATGTTCTCATTTTATTTATATTGAAGTCGGTTGTACAAAATTTTTAATTTTACCACTTGTGTTTTGTTCAATTGCAAGATTTTGATGTCGTAGTGTAAAATGGTAAAACATACAAAAAATAAATTGGTAAAACATACACAAACGCTTAAGATCTTACCAGTTTACTTTTTGAGCCATTTTGCCTCACTTACCTGGCTGCATTATGTTTATATATTTTTTAATTTCAATAGCCTCGCGGATCATTGTTGGTAGGAATCGTTGTTCTTTTGCGAGAATTTGTGGTCGATCAAATCTGATGTAATGGCGTGGGTGATCTTGAACATGTTAACAGACTGTATATTTCGTTTTATTCAATGTCAAATATTCGTGTAAATATAAGAAATCATATGCACAAACGTATATTTTTTAATTTTGTAAAAATAGAATTATAAAAAAAATTATAAGTATCTTTAAAAACACTGGCACTTTAATTGTAAACTTTTAAAAAAGTATATCTATGACAACTCGGTCCCCGTAACCATTGATATTGCTACAATATTCGAGCTTCGTGACTTCGTGACGACGAAGTTTCCCCACCAAAAAGTTTGTTCCGAGTCTTTAGCACACCGTATTGATTACGCAAATTAAGCCGGTATTATCTCTTGCCTGAGGGATCGTTTTTATTCATAGGGTTTTATAATACCCGACCAAACTTTTTTATATCATGAAGGAATAAAATCTTAAAACTTTTTTATATGATATTAATATGGCAGCTGCCTGGTTCCGGTTTTGAATCCCGTGTCGGGCCCAAAATCAGTTTTTGGGTTTTTCTGTCAAGAAATTATCTGTAACAGCCCGGAGTCAGGAAGTTGTCAGTGTTTCAACCGCGTGCCTCGAAAAGCGCGTAAAGCCGTTTGTACTGAGTCTGATCTCTCTCCGGTTACGGACTGTGAGTGTGAGGAAATAGAAAGTGCACTTGTGCTTGCGCATACACTCGGGCACTATTATCCTGTCCTGCGCAGATGACTAATCTCCGTTGAGACTGGCTGCTGTACCCAAAATTCGGTCTGAAGGATAATATTCTCTTCCATCATTGACATGGCAAATAAGAGTTTATTCATAAAGATGTAAAAAGCGACTATAGATAATGTCGGCAAGACCTCTTGACGTCCAATAGATTGGAGTATAACCATCACGTGAAACACGCAAACCGACAAAGGTGATTAGTTTTATAAGTGTGAGATGTCAGGCAGCCATCTTCAAGCCACCAGCCAAATGTGGCTTGGACATGGCTCATGAGGAGGAGAAATATAACCTGTAAGTGTCGCGCTAAGAGAATTGCCGGAAAAATGTTGTGGTCGCCGACATTTTGGAATACCCATTTTACCAGGCAAAAGCTCTTAGACCTGTAACTCTAAATATGTTTGCTAGTTACATGCAATATCATGTAACGATTATCCTGTAACGATTACAATGGTGGAAAGGGGAATGGGAAAACTTTATCTATAACTGTCCTCTTCACGTTTTTTAAAGCAGGAAGATTTAAAAAACTTCCAACTTGAAGATTTCTAGAATCTTCCTTTGCCTACTTCAAGTTGTAAAGTAAAGAAAGTAAAGTTTTAGCGCATATATAATAAGTATATATACATACGTAGTACGTACAGTACGTACATAGAGAGTACAGTAGTGCAGGTCATGGCAGGGGGGCTTAGTAGCCGTGGCTTGGTCACCCGCGGTGAACAAAGAGGAACCCACATGGCTGACCCAAGGTGAAGGCCCGGCTCGAGGTGGCCACTCCGAGTGGGCTTGGCGAGCCAACTTCGGATGTGTGTTCGTGGGCTGTGGTGAGAGGGGTGTCCTCTCTCCCTACCGCTGCAGCCGAGGTGGAGTCGCGGAGGAAGAGGAGTGTTGGTATGGCTATGCGCCACTGGTCCTATCCTCCGCGACTCTGACGGGGCCGCACCGTTGATCCGGTGGTGGAGGGGCTGCGGGGGGAGATGAGTATAGGTATTGCAAGGCGCCGCTCTCTCTACCCTCCACAGCCGAATCTTGGATGGCGGCGGAGCCATGGACCAGATCCGCCGCTGTGGTCAGAAGAGCTGGTGCTTCCGAGTGCTCGCTTTTCCTGGCCCCATGGTCTTCGCGCATGTGACATGGGAGCATCCGTTGGATGAGGATGAGGGAGAAGTGGTCGTCTTCCGAGGAGGGGCCGCCATGAGGCGCCTTTTGCTGGTGGGGCCGCGGTTCCCGTGGCCCTGCCAATATGCGACCAAGGTGGAACACCATGGGGTTTTAGTCGGTGCGAGTCCGACATAACCCGTCCTTGCCCCCGCGAGACGGGTATGCGTAGGCATTTCCCCACGTTAATAAAAAAGGGACCTTCAAGAAACGAGCTTACTTCTTTTTATAAGGCCGGCAAAGCACCTGTAATTCCCCTGATATTGCAGTTTTCATGGGCGGTGGTTGACACTTACCATAAAGTGAGCTACATGCTCGTTTGGCCGCTCTTTTATAAAAAAAGGCCTTACTAGACATGTGTCATTCATTCATTTCTAGTGACCCGATAATTCAAGTATTGATTCGTCTTACGAACCGGGTCATTCGGTTCGATCATTCAAATGAATCTTTTCGAGTGTCAGTACTCTGTAATCTGTAGAGACCCGCTCGATAATGTCGGTCGTCGAATATTACTATACTCTTTGGTCGTAGGTCCTGTCAATCGTTTGATCCGGAACGTCCAAAAAAATGTAATTGTAATCATCAATACTTTGATACGCCCCGGGTCAAATGAACGAATCATTCACGATTGATACATGTCAACTCCTCGCATTTCTAGAGGGTTATTGAGCAGTTAGTCCACCGAGCTGCTATTTCGTTTTTTTTTTATAGAATAAGAGTGACAAACGACAACACAGTCCACCTGATGGTAAGAAGATGTTGTGGCCCATAGAGATCTACATTTATCCTCGATTAAGAATAAAATACACATGCGTTGTCACTAAGGACTAAGATGGAATGCCTCGTTTCCAGTAAAAAGAGTATCCGGTTCTCTCACTCACTATACGAGACGCACCAGCATTAAGCAGCTATTTTAGGCTAGTATTCTGTGAGAGCGTGGTACTTCCCCGGTCGAGCAGACCCACTTGTGCTGCAGCCATAATATAGCTGGAGCGGGGCTTTACCATGTAAAAAAATCCTACTCCTACTCTTCATGGTATAGTGCTAAGAACACTGGCTTTGTTTTCTTGCTTAAAGGCAGTTGGGTGAGAAAATAATTTACTCAAGTTCGATTCATCACCAGTACCAATTAAATTGCTAATTGCAATTTTAAGTGCCACTACTATTTTGCTAGTTTTCGTGTTAATTCAATTGTTCTAAATATTCTATATTATTATTTATGTAAATAAATAAACTTTAAATTCCATATTGAACTAAATTATTTTATTCCATTCTAACTTCCAACTTCAATAAAAGCCACGTGAAATGTCCCGCCTTTGATAAACTCACCCTTGACCTTATTTATACCGCTGTAACAAAGCTAATTCCACCATTGTGCGATGGCTCGCGTTCAAGATAAGACCTAAGTAAGAATCCTTGAATCACGTCAAAGAAATCTAAATGCTTTAATTCCACCGAAATCGGAAAAAAAGTTTCGTTTTTGAGAACTAACGAACTAAGAGATATTGTTAAACTTTATACAATGAATTCCTATATTTACGCGAATACTGTCAATGTGTAATTATTTTTTTTATTAGTACACGACATATACTAGAAAATTTAAAACAAAAAGGATTTTGCGATTAGAATTCGAAATTTAAATTCGCGTAATTCTTCGTATTTCGAACTATACGAAGAATCACGCGAACTATACCTACTATACCTACATCAAACACATTTATGGGGCACATAACACATTACTCTAATTAAAAAATACCACTTTAAAGCTAAGTATTTCGCAAACGGACCCTTGAATCGAAAAAACGTTATTCTATTTCCTTTAATATTTTTGAAAGACCTATCCAACACAACTTTGTAGGCGTGATGAATATCTATAACTAGGGTCTATGATTTAAGCCGCGGACGGACGAACGAACATGGCGGAACTATAAGGGTTCCTTGTTGTTTAACCTCGGAACCCTAAAAAACAAACTTAAATTTATCATATAGTCCTACTTCCTTCATCATCATCATCATTACAGCCTTTCACAAGTCCACTGCTGAACATAGGCCTCCCCCAAGGAATGCCACAAAGCAAGGTCCTGAGCCACCTGTATCTATCGACTTCCTGCATGTGTTACCAGGTAGTCACTCCATCTAGTATGGTAGCTATTTTTAAAATGATTAATTTGGGGATGAGTCGCTCGCGTCGTGAAGCTGACCACTAACCCTAGGCCCACCCTACACGTGTCCCCGGGTGGTGCTAAACGAGCGACAAAGCCGAAAGGATAGACTCGGCTCCTCGCCGTATGGTAGCGGCGTAAAATCTACCACCCCCTTAGATCGCACCATGAGCCAACACAGTAAAGAAATGGCCCCGAGTTCCCGGCGCCCCTTTAATGGGGCAGGGTGCGAAGAATCTCGGGAGTAAAACCGGCGACGAGGTTCGCCACCGTCGTTCTGTCTCCCGGAGAAACGAAAGTGGATTGCGGAGGCCCGTCTGGCTACGCTGAATGTATGTGGAGCAATGAATGATAAGATGGATGAAATATGCGAAATGATGAATGATAGAGGAATAGATGTGTTATGTGTAAATGAGACGAAACGAAAGGAAAGGATGCCACTACATGGCATGTATACCGCTTACTGGTCTGGTGTGGACGAGACCGAGCGGGCATGCCAGGGAGTCGGTGTCATCCTTTCAGAAAGAATGGGTCAATGTGTGAAAGAGGTAGATATGGCCCAAGGCTGCTGTGGATACGAATGAAAGTGGGCTTAAGAAGTTGTTTGTGCTAGGGTGTACGCCCCAGACATGTCTAAGCCCACTTATATCCGAGAGCAGTTTTGGGACATGGTAAGGATGGTGTTGATGAAATGTAAGGAAATGAAAATATCATTATGTTAGGAGATTTTAATGGAAGGGTTAGGGTGAAGAGGTCTGGTTATGAAAGGATATTAGGAATGTTTGGCGATGAAAGTGTAAATGAGAATGGTGCAGACCTCCTCGCCGTATGTGAGGAAAAGAATCTTTTGTGACGAATACTTTCTTTCGCCATAAGAGGATTCACATGTATACATGGGAAAGAGGTAATGATAGGCATGATAGATTTCATAATTGTGGATGAAAGAATGCGGGCGCAGTGGTAGATACAGAGTTTACCGGGGATCCAACGTAGGGACGGATCATTACTTGGTCTTATGCCGAATTAATGGTCTATTCAGGCGTTGGCGGCATCGGACATCTGTGTCTACCACTGCGTTACAGCGTATAGAACAGAGAGGTTACAAGATGAAGGTGTGAAAGAAGTATAAAGGTAGACTGAGGAGAATATAAATGGTTTGAATGAAATATGTATGAATGATTTAGACCTGAAGACTGTATGGAATAATGTTAAGAAAGTTTTGGTGGATGCAGCCACCGAAGTATGTGGTGTAAGTAAGAGAACGAATGAAAGGAAAAATAATACGTGGTGGTGGGATGATGAGATTCGGATGGAAGTTGAAGCAAAGAAGAGAGCATGGCTAGATTTACTGGCAACCAAAGCTGGTAATTCTGGCGGTATGAATGAGATTGAAAGAAAAAGGCAGACTTTAGACTTATAAATAAGAGTAAAAGAAGTTGTTGAAAGGAAAAGCAAGAAGAACGGATAAGAATGACAAGCTCGTGGAAACTGTCCATGCGGTCGGAGCTAAGTTTTGTAAGACCCGCCGCAGAAGAACACAAAAACTCTCCGATCACACTCTTAATCTCATGGCTGTTAGACGGAAATGAAGCTGCAATCTTCAGTAGATTTGATAACATACAGGCAACTGAACAGACAGATCTCCAAATGCATGCGGCGGGACTTGCGCAACTTCAATACAGCTCGTATTGAAGAAGCGATCGAGCGGAACCAGGGCTCAAAGTCTTTGCCAGAGATCTGTCTGCCAGAAGAACCAACTGTCGAGCTGAAGACCGAGTGTGGCAGCGTCGTTTCCGGGACACCTGAGATTTTGAGTGAGATTGAGAGGTTCTATGGGCAGCTGTACACATCATCGTTGGAGCCACACGCAAGTGTGGTAACGATCAAGAGCGAGTCTTATCCGACACTATTCCGATGATATCCCGGACGTCAGTCTGAGCGAGATTAGAATGGCTCTCAGCACCTTAAAACAGCAAGGCCCCAGGCGAGGATGGAATTACAGCGAGCTTCTGAAAGCGGGTGGAAAACCGGTGCCCGAGAGTCCTTCAGGCTCTTTAATTCCGTCCTACATGGTGGCACTACACCGGAGGCGTGGAGCAGAAGTGCGGTGGTCTTGTTCTTCAAGAAAGGCGACAACGCTCTCTTGAAGAACTACAGACCGATTTCCTTCTGAGCCGCGTCTGCGTGCTGTTTTCGAGTCATTACGAATCGTCTCGCACGCAGACTCGACGACTTCCAGCCTCCCGAACAAGCCGGTTTCCGAAAAGCTTTAGCACCATAGACCACATACATGCCCTTCGGCAAATTGTACAGAAGTCCGAGGTACAATTTGCCACTATGTCTAGCGTATGTGGACTATGAAAGCCTTGATTCCGTCGAAATTTGGGCGGTGCTGCAGTCCCTTCAGCGGTGCCAAGTTGACTGTCGGTATATCGAAGTGCTGAAGTGCTTGTACAGTAGGGCCACGATGGCTATCCGAGTACAGAACCAGAGTACAAAACCTATCCAACTGCAGAGGTGTAAGACAGGGTGACGTTATATCCCGAAACTCTTCACCGCTGCATTGGAAGACGTTTTCAAGCTTCTGGACTGGAAAGGATACGGCATTAACATCAATGGCGAGTACATCACTCACCTTCGATTTGCCGATGATATAGTCCTTATGGCAGAATCGCTGGAGGACCTAAGCACTATGCTCAATGACCTCAATAGTGCCTCCCAACGGATAGTCTTAAGATGAACATGGACAAAACAAGATCATGTTTAATGTCCATGTCACACCTATGCCGGTAGTTGTTGGGAGCACTAAGCTCGAAGTTGTTGACGAATATGTTTACCTGGGACAAATAGTCCGACTAGGTAAGTCAACTTCGACCGAGAGGTCAATCGACGGATTCAACTCGGCTGGGCAGCGTTCGGGAAGTACGGCACATCTTCTCGTCAGGTATACCTCAAAACTTGAAAACGAGGCTGTACAACCAGTGCGTGTTGCCAGTGATGACCTACGGAACTGAGACGTGGTCCTTCACTGCTGGCCGGATGAGGCTCAAGGTCGCTCAGCGAGCTATGGAGAGGCTATGCTCGGGGTCTCACTGCGTGATAAACTTAGAAATGAGGATATCCGCAGTAGAACCAGAGTGACCGACATAGCCCAACAGATTAGTAAGCTGAAGTGGCAATGGGCCGGCCATATAGCTCGAAGAACCGACAACCGATGGGGAAAAAGGTTCTCAGTGGCGGCCTCGTACCGGCGGACGAAGTGTGGGGCGTCCCCACTAGATGGGTGACGACCTGGTAAGACGTGCAGGAAGTCGATGGATGCGGGTGGCTCAGGACCGTGCTTTGTGGCATTCCTTGGGGAGGCCTATGTTCAGCAGTGGACTTGTGAGGGCTGTAATGATGATGATGATGATGATGACACGACATATACTAGAAAATTTAAAACAAAAGGATTTTGCGATTAGATATCGAAATTTAAATTCGCGTAATTCTTCGTATATCGAACTATACGAAGAATCGCGAACTACTACTATACCTACATCAAACACATTTATGGGGCACATAACACATTACTCTAATTAAAAAATACCACTTTAAAGCTAAGTATTTCGCAAACGGACCCTTGTGTTGACCAAATCGAAAAACGTTATTCTATTTCCTTTAATATTTTTGAAAGACCTATCCAACACAACTTTGTAGGCGTGATGAATATCTATAACTAGGGTCTATGATTTAAGCCGCGGACGGACGAACGAACATGGCGGAACTATAAGGGTTCCTTGTTGTTTAACCTCGGAACCCTAAAAAACAAACTTAAATTTATCATATAGTCCTACTTCCTTCATCATCATCATCATCATCATTACAGCCTTTCACAAGTCCACTGCTGAACATAGGCCTCCCCCAAGGAATGCCACAAAGCAAGGTCCTGAGCCACCTGTATCTATCGACTTCCTGCATGTGTTACCAGGTAGTCACTCCATCTAGTATGGTAGCCATTTTAAAATGATTAATTTTGAAGTGGGACTGACATTTCTACAAACAGAGACGTGTTGTCTCTGTCGAATCGAAGACACAAACTCGGTGTTGTACTTCACTTTTTACTGCTTTAATTCCAGGTGTGCGAAGGTCTCAACATGCATTTGTCGTCTGTGCACTCAGCAGAAGAGGAGCGTTTTATAGTGTCCGGCATCAGGCAAAGCAGCGATTACAGCGCTGGGTCGGTTTACTGGCTCGGCGCGAAGATCGAGAGAATCAGCGAGAACTTCAGCTGGGTCGACGGCAGCGCTTTTGACTATCAAGCCTGGCCGCCTTATAATGACACTGAAGAACTAGAGGAGGCGTGTATGGGTGTTCAGGTATTCTTGACGATTTTTTATAGATTTTTAGAATAATACAAAATAATTAATTAGGCGTTACTTCGCGGAAATTAATAATATTATCTAGTTTGAAGAACAGCTCCATCCCACTATTGCGTGTACTTTCACTGGACTTCAATACACACCTATTTATTTTTGTATACAGATTTTGGTAACTAGTAACCCGCAATTATTTTTAAATAAAATTAAATCATTTGACATCCTTACATCGGGACAGGTGAAGTTAATCTCGCAATAAAAGTATACAGGCTTATTACTAGAAACTACTAGAACAATTAAAAATATCTATATCTATCTATAAAAAATATATATCTTGTAGTAAGTGATTGAATATTATATTAAACTTTAATATTAAGCGGTTAAGGTAAAAACATTAAAGAAAATTCAATTAATGGCGTATTCTAGTGAACGTTGCGTAAAATGTTTACGCTAACAGAAATGTATGATACATAAAAAATCACAATCTAAAACGAATCAACAGTTTGACACATGATCATGTATTTGGATGATTAAGTAAGAAGTCAATGTCCAATTGTTAATTGTTTGTGAGAAGATTTTTAATCCAATGAAACTATTGCGAATTTTTCGCTCTGAATTTCAAATGTTTCGAGTGATTTACAACACTCATTGAAAGGAAGAATTAGTCATACTTTGTTTAAAAATATTTATTTTAAGAAACCTTTTCCAACGTTGATATTCAAACAGAAAACAAAGAAATTTTGTTACGCTGTAAACAGACATGAAACAACGTTGAATTGATCGATGTTCAATTGACACTTCTAAAGTATATTGTTGCTACTTCTCAGCTAATAAAATATTGTCGAAGTATTAGTATCCAATCACTTAAACAAACTTTACGTTGATAAATTTGATGTTTTCGTATTCAATAATCTTATTGATTACGTCGCGAAGTTTCATAAAAGGTTGTTTTGTTTAAAATCAGATTGGGAGCTTCATTACATATGCATATTATGTACTAGAATAATAATGCATTATTCTAAGATATACGAGTATGTATATATATATTAACGAATTCTTTGAGTAACGCAGTAACAACGAACTTAGTTTAGTAGCTGGGTATAGGCATATCCAAGAATGCATCACTTAGCAAGCATTAGATACTTGAATAATTTAAAATTAAAAAATTTGTACAACCTACTTCGATATATAACTCAAAACTCAAAACTATTGGTCAGACCTTGATCAATTTGTATGGGACCACATGAGAAGCACCAGCTTTCAAATAAAAAGAATCATCGAAATCGGTTCACGTAGAACAAAGTTATGAGGTAACACACATAAAAAAAAACATACAGTCGAATTGAGTACCTCCTCTTTTTGAAGTCGGTAGAAAATATCCGAACTCAAATCTCTTAAACTGGTGGCCACCTATCTATTGTGGTGAGAATGAGGAATCTTATATTCTAGTTGGACCTTTCGTGGAAAGATCGATATCCAGCAAATAACATTCGACAAAGGAGATGGTTATAATAATACTGTTGACTGATTTCGACACGGAGTATTGTGACAAGAGTTACCTACATAAGATAATTCTTCTTCTTCATTATCAGCTCGTAAAAGCAAGAGTAACTGGTTAACGAGATGACTATGAAATGAAATTAAATGAAAACTTAATTATTCGACGTAAGAAATAAAAATTAAAAATAAAATTGATTATATAATTTGATATTAAAATAGTTTCGAACAAAACTTTTTTGGTTTGCAATTTTACACAAAAAAAGGTCCTTACACTTTATCTTCTATTTCTTAATGTTTAGTGCAAAATCAATTTTTATTGTTACTTTAACACCATTTTGCAACAAAACTGAATGTAAAAGGATACGGTGGTAAGACCTTTTTTACGTAAAATTAATAGATCTTTAATTTTGATATCAAGCGCGTGGTTTTACGTGGTAGAGCCATACTGCAGCGATATTAGAAGTGTAGTTGTAGCATGAATGGGTCGGCTCGACCGTGGAAGGACCACGCTCTCACAGAATACCAGCGTAAAATAGCAGCTCGCTGCTGCGTTCCGTATGGTGAATAAAAGCATTTCCCAATGTCGCCCACAATTTTCGAAATAATAGTAAAAATTAGTTCAAAGTGATTTTTAATGTATTTTTATTTAATTGAACAACTTGCTCCAAGACTACTATTATACGAATAGATCTGCGGGTTTTTTAAGTTCTACGTGGATATAGTCGTGGGTAAAAGCTATTACATAAATATTGCCTTACTCGTTTAATATTTCTAAGGGTTGCTTTTTCAATCATCAGTTATTCATGGAATTAAAATGCAACATAAACAAATTAAAAATTACAGTTGTATGAATATAATATCTATGTAGTTAAATTATTAACTTTTATATTCAGTCAGGTTATAATTTAGTTGATGGATAACATTTATCTGATAATTGAAAAATCTGCCCTTAGGGAGATATATTAAAATCTTGTTCGGGGGATTCACAAAGTAATGAAAATTACAAATTCGTAATGGTTGAAGGATTAAGCATAATGAAAAAGGTAGAAATAAGATTAATCTCTTGGCAAATGTAGCCACATAATTACCCAGACTAATCTACAATGTATTAAGGCAACGCAGATTCTTATTGAATCGAATTTTCTAGATTGCCTAAGCCCCGGCTCTCAGATAAGGTAAAGAACCTGATTAAGACGGACATTATATTAAAATCCGATCCTTAGTTCATTGTTACATACAAAAACCATTCTTCGAACGAAAATTAGTTGTATCTTATATGTTTAATTCTTTTTCTTATATGTTTTTGTTAAACGTGGATTTAGTAGTATTTATAAGATATTTGCAATAACAGTTTTGCCATTTCTGTAGTAATATTTTTATGGTCAAGTAAAAACGTAGCACCATAAATGTTATATTTTATCATTGAATATAGTATATATAAGTATAAGTATCTTAGGCCCGTATTAATAAACGTTACTCAGCTCAAGTACACGCACTTGAGTACAATCTTGAGGTTATGATCTTATTAATAAAGATATCTCAAGATGCGGTTTAGGTTTACGATATCAGCTGAGTGCCACACTGATTAATAAACGAAACTCGACTCTCAAGTGTGTATACTTGAGTGCAAGTCACAGACCAGTATTCCTAGTACAGCGTTTTGAGATACTGTTTTTATGTGTTTTTTAATTAGCAACAATCTTGAGATGCTGATTTCGTAATGAGGCGTATCAAATGATTACGCACTTGAGTTCGTCGTTGAGTAACGTTTATTAATACGGGTCTTAGTGTATTGTCACGAAATTAATTGACTAAAGCTAAACTAAGATTTGTGATCGCGGTAAAAGCCGTTATGAAAATATACATTGTTTCAAATACTCTAACGTCGAAGATTTGTCTAAGCTTAGCATTCAAATATAATGGATGGAAATTATTTGATTCAATTCAATTCTATCAATCAAATATATAACGATGCGAGATACACAATTAGTTAAGTTCACACTAAGTTGACCATGTAGTGGCGGTGTAAGAATATCCACTACCCCATATCGTTCTGTGGTTTAAAAATCATCAAGGGTTAATTGCTATAGTTTCCACGCTTGGCAAGCGGGTTGGCAAACGCAGTTTATTTTTATTTTTAGTCGTTATTAGGAAGTCGCTGCTGCCCATCTCTTGATTTGTTTCCCTCCGTCGCCTCTTACGACACCCACGGAATGATATGGGGTAGTGGATATTCTTACACCGCCACTACATGGCTAAAAGTTTGAAAAGCTTTTAAATTTAACAACTATTTAAAACAAAAATGATTAAGGCCCGTATTAATAAACGTAACTCAGCCCAAGTACACGCACTTGAGTACAATCTTGAGGTTGTGATCTTATTAATAAACATATCTCAAGATGCGGTTTAGGTTTACGATATCAACTGAGTGCCACACTGATTATTAAACGAAACTCTACTCTCAAGTGTGTATACTTGAGTGCAAGTCACAGAACAGTATTCCTAAGTACAGCGTTTTGAGATACTGTTTTTATGTGTTTATTAATTAGCAACGATCTTGAGATGCTGATTTCGTAATGAGGGCGTATCAAATGATTACGCACTTGAGTTTGTCGTTGAGTAACGTTTATTAATACGGGCCTAAAAGTTGATGTTTATAATAACCTTTTAAATAAAACGACACGTATAAAAAATTTACATACCCAATACTTCGACAGTGGAAAACATCACCGGTGCCCTCCCAGCCCAGCGGATTGTACTGGACGCTACAAAAATGCAGTGTCACCGGTGGCTATGTATGCAAGCGTCGCCTTAACCCCGAGCATGTCATAAGGAATAAAACAATTGAAGGGAACTCAGGTATTGTACGCATAATTCCTATTTATGCATGTAATCGGCATCGTCTTAGGCCATGCAGAAGCTTAGAGGTG
Organism: Parnassius orleans; assembly: GCA_029286625.1. Lineage (NCBI taxonomy): Eukaryota > Metazoa > Arthropoda > Insecta > Lepidoptera > Papilionidae > Parnassius > Parnassius orleans. The sequence goes on from JAGSMP010000028.1 coordinate 2,521,161, forward strand.
CATATAGTTTAGGTCCCTTTTAGAAAACCAAAAACTTTAATAAAAACTTCAGAAAACACTAAAACATAATCCATGCGTAGATTGTTTGCCGATGATAAACCCTCCCACTTTTGTCGACCGCGTCCCGTACGTATCTGCTATACCGCTAGCAACGCTTCCAATTTCTTGTCGCTATCCGCAAACCTTCTGCGCGCGGGTTATATAGTGGGATAGGATCATCCCTGATAGTTATTCTACGTCATAAGCCATACGGTTTCCACGTAAAGTGGGGCCCTAAGCGAGACATATCCATATTCATTAAACGTCATCTCTCTATTAATATATTTCCTTTTAAAACTTCAGCAATTTTATTATACATATTGCCGTAGCTACCGTAGGGCTAGGCGGGGCAGTGCCCCGGGGCGCCCAAGCTCAAAGGGTCCTTTATTTTTTACTAGCTTCTGCCCGCGACTTCGTTCGCCTGGTATGGACCAACATTGAAAATTGTCCCACGGGATCCTTTTATCGGGATAAAAGTATCCTATTCTTACACAGGTCTAGCTCTATCCGTGTACAAAATTTCGTCCAAATCCATCAAGTGCTATAAATTTTCACATTTATAGCATTATTAGGAAGAACGATTAAATATTATCTGCTGTCTTACACTTAATACTTAGTAGTAAGTAGCTTTGCTTTATGCTCTGCAGTGGGCGATAAGGAGAGCTGATGATGAAGTAGTTTTGCACCTTTAAAGTATTTAGTTTAGTTTCAAATAGGGCCCCTATTTCATTTTTGCCCGGGGCCCTTGGTTACATAGCTACTCCATTGCTTATACAGGGTTATTTTTCAAAGAGTAGCCAAATTTAAAACTTAAGTTCAAATATATAAATAATGATATACCGATATTGCAGTTTTTGAAAATACGAGTAAATAAGGCTTCTACTTTTTATTTGAAAAATTGAATGTGGTTTATGGGCAAGGTTTTTGCCTACCGATCGACACTTATAAATATGTGCGTGCGCAATAAAATCAGTTAAAATAATGCATTACCACGCATTTTGGATTTTAAAGATAAAAAGGACAGAATGTTTGAGAATTAATTTTTCTTCACCATTTGCCTATATTACTTATTCTGAACTTTCTCTGCAAATTTGGCCGGTTAAACAAAATAACCCTGTATAATTAAGACGTATAGCAGAAATTCGAATACGTACAGAAGAAATTCCTAGTGGAGTAACTTTAGAAGCCAATAAATTAAATCGGTGCTTAGTTATAGTGTAGAAAAAAATTAAAGCTTCGACTTCAGAAGGTGAAATTATTTAAGTAATAAGTTTTTTAAGATAGTTTTTACATTTTCTTCAAAGCTTATTTAAACATTTGAGTGAACTAAGGAATATCACAATCTCAATATTGTCTAAACTTCATCCCTATTTCGCTACCTTTAGGGATGGAATTTTTCTCCAAATTTATATGGGACCACCCCTGAAGTATTAACCTACTTAAAAAAGAAATTATCAAAATCGGTTCACAATGGCGAAGATATTGCGTAAGATACGTACAAAAAAAACATGCAGTCGAATTGTAAGACTTCTCCTGTCGGTCGGCTAGTATAAAATATTAACCTTACAATGTTACAAAAGAACTTATCATAATTTACGTTTTTTTTCCTATTTATTACTTCTTTTGTTTTGATAAACACAAAGATATGTCAATTTATACTAAGCAATTAACAATATAATTTTCAGGTGATTTATCTAGTCCTAATCATCCAAGCTTGTACGACAACGATTTGGACTATTGGATTCATGTTACTGGACCTCCGGACACTCGGCTTGTCTTTGTCTTGCATACCATCGACCTCGAGTACCAAAATGACTGCCTTTATGATTTTGTTGAGGTAGGTAATGCGTTATTTCTTTCAGTGTTGAACGTAAACAAGGAGAATGAAGTCTAACTTATCGTAATAGGTTGTTTTATACCTTAATTAGAAATAAGATTAACAAACGAGGATACAGTCAGTTCACGTAATGGATGGTGAATGTTGTGACCTATAGACACCTACATCTATCCTCGATAAAGAAACAAAAGGGACGAAAATGCACTGATGCATTAATACTCAGATGGAAACCTCTTTATCGGTCAAAGAGGTCATATCATCATACCACTGATTATGACTGCATACGTCACATCACATCATATGCAGTCATAATCAGTCATAAGTCATAAGTCATAAGTCGTCATAAGTCAGTTTAAACGTGGTAGAGCCATGCTGCAGCTATATTAGTGGTATAGTTTTAGCACGAATGGGTCGGCTCGACCGGGGTAGGACCACGCTCTCCCAGGATACCAGCGTAAAATAGCAGCTTCATGCTGCTGTGTTTCGTATGGTGAGTGTAGAGAACCGGAGACCTTCATTACTGGAAATGAGGCATTCTATCTTAGTCCTCACGGGTGACAACGCATCTGCATTTTGATTATTTATTGAGGATAGATGTAGATGTCTATGGGTCACAGCAACCACTTACCGTCCGGTGGACTGTGTGCTCGTTTGTTACCGTATCCTATAAAAAAAAAAATATGCTGTCATTAGAATCTACCACGTAGAAATGGTGGGTACTTTGTCAAATTCTACAACGAAAGAAGCCACTCTCACTCTCAGTTCATGTTGCTTTAGTCGTTATCGTGACAAATTATCTGCAGCCTTTGACAAAAAACCTTTTTACTGAAAACGAGGCATTCCATCGTAGTCCTTAGAGGTGACAACGCATCTGCCTTTTGATGCTTAATCGAGGATAGATGATATCTATGGGTCACAGCATCCACTTACCATCAGGTGGACTACATTCTGTGTACTAAATATCAGAATTTGTCAATAAAACAAAAATACAAATTATTCATCTAAATTTATTTTATCGCCTTCAAAGTAGGCCCCATCGCTTGCAATACAACATCTCCAACGCTTCACCCAGTCTTCCATACATTTTCATAGGCTATTTGCGGTATGGCCTTTAGCTCATTCAGCGAATTTTTGTTATAGCTTCTATCGACTCAAAACGTTTTCCTCAAGTGGTAATTTTAACTTGGGAAATAAAAAGTCAGACAGAGCCATATCAGGTGAATACGGTGCTTGGTCGAGAACTTTTTGTTGAATGTTTCGCTAAAACTCTTTCACTATAATGGCTGTGTGTGATGGTGCATTATCATGGTGCAGCATCCATGAGTTGTGTTGCCACAAATCTGGACGTTTTCGGCGGATACTCTCACGCAAACGCTTCATGACGCCTAAATAATATTCTTTATTCACTGTTTCTCCTTTGGAAGGAATTCGGAGTGAACCACACCACGGTAGTCAAAAAACTGTCAGCATCACCTTGATTTTGGAGCGACTTTGCCGCGGTTTTTGAGTTTCAGCTCGTTTTCAGACGCCATTCTGAACTGTTGGCTTGTTTGCATGTCGTACTCATAAACCCATGTCTCGTCGCCAGTTATTATACGTTTCATAAGGTCGGATCCGTAGGCTCGAAACCATGTCTTCAGCGACATGCTTTCGCTGCGCTCTTTGAACAAAATGAGCTCTTTTGGAACTAGTCGAGCGGCGACGCGTTTCATACCTAAAATGTCAATGAGAATGTTGTGGACGGACTTAAAGATATGTTCACCTCACTAGCCAACTCTCTCAGACTCATACGTCGATTTTCGAGCACTAGCTTCTTGATTTTGTCGATGTTTTCTTTGGTCGTAGCGGTTGAAGGTCTACCAGAACGAGGCAATCTACTACTACTTCTCGGCCTTCTTTAAAAGCCTTATACCATTCATAAGCCCTTGTTTTCGATATACACGATTCGCCGTAGGTATTTCATAACATTTTAGTGATTCACCACATGAAATATCATTCGAAACACAAAATTTAAGGCACACTCTTTGTTCAACAATATTTTCCATTGTAAAATCGCCGATAACTCAAAACTATGACCAACAAAAGTGTAGTTTAAAACAAATTAAATGACAGATCCCTCAAACTTTGCGCGCTAAATCAGTACAGTGCTACCAACATGCAGTAAAAAATTAGAACGACCTCTTTTACGCGGGTCTTTTATTGACATATTCCCGATACTTTTTACACAGAGTTGTATATTATGCTCGTTTGTCACCCTTAGTGTATATAAAAAATACCCGCCATTGCAATTACTACAAACATTCGTTTATTCGTTGCTTGCTAGCACTTAAAAAAGAAACATTAATAATAAAATAATAACCTTAGAAAACAAACGAAGTTCACACTGGGTTGTAACTCATCAGGAGCTCTAATATTCTGTTGTGGCCACTTAAAGCGACTCGCGAGCTATCGCTGAACGTAACATGGCGGTGGTAAAATTCGATTCATTATCATCATCATCATTACAGCCCTTCACAAGTCCACTGCTGAACATAGGCCTCCCCCAAGGGTAGCCACAAAGCACGGTTCTGAGCCACCTGCATCCATCGACTTCCTACCTCATACGGCCAGCAGTGAAGGTAAATCGATTAGATGGTAAAAAATATAGTGTTATCCACGGGGAAAAGAGAGGAATACGTTTGTATGGACTAAATGCCGCCCGCATATGCGCATTTTCTTAAAGCTATAATTATAAAAGCACGACATTTTAATAGACAATATCTTATTAGCACAAAACTTAAAATTGTTTTTTTTTTTAAGTTAAAGGATAGATTCAGCACGAAATCGTCACGATACTGCGGCTCAGTAGGAGAGACCAGATGGGTAGCGACGAGCAATGAAGCGACTTTGCATTTTCACACTGATTATAGGTAAGTTCTTTAAGTAGTAACTAATTACAGGGTTAATTTTTTAATATGCCACGTTTTTAAAAAAAACATTTTACTTACATTGTCATCCGATTCTGAGCTATGTTCAAAATTTCAATTCTCTAGCTCATCGGGAAGTTTAAAATCAATTATTAAATTCGACCCGAATAGACATACACACGAAAACGAATTAATAGATACGTAGTAAAAAAGCAAATCATAGCATAGCTTATATTATTATTATAGCTATGCTATGATTTGCTTTTTTATATATATATAATACAGCCTACAATATACAAAATGATTTCTTTACGCGAAATGGACAATGAATAAGCCTGTAGGTATATGCCCTGCTTGGCAATAGCCTCCTCTCATTTCTGAGAACATTTTAAGGGGTAAGGCAAAATCGGCCGGACTGCAACGTGTGTTAGCGGACTTAAAATGCCTGAGAAATTACAAAAAAATTCAAGGACATGTTTCTCTTCAAAGGACATGTGCTCACCGTAAAATTTCACAATAGGTGAGCAACCCGGCTTCAATCACTGCCGGCACCAATGAAATTGTTAATTGCAATTTTAAATGCTGATTTACCACATGCTCGGCGGTGAAGGGAAACATCATGAGGGAACCTGCATATCTGAGGATATAATAAAATATTTTGAGAACATGTAATGTAAGATCACGCACTAGAAGCAGCAGAAGATGAACTTATCGCTCCATAACCTTCTCAGGCAGAGTAGGCAGAGAAGTTACAGACTAATACTGCCCAGCCGTGGACCGTATTAGTCTGTAACTTTAATTGCTGCTTTTTGCAATTGCTTTACAATTTTTGTAACCTTGAACCTTTAAAACTAAATGTTTCGAATATCTTACTATAATTGATTTTCTTTATTTTACTTTTAGCATTCAAGGGTCTGGTTTCTCACTATCGTGGCGTGCAGTGGAGTTAGTCGGTTGTCCATCCCAGACATTTACATCCAAAGAAGGCACTCTACGTAGTCCAAACTACCCTCATTTTTTACTACCTGGCCTCGATTGCACTATTGATATACTGGCTCCTACAGGTTAGATTAATAAAATATTTTTCAATGAACATTAATGCAATAGACATAGAAATTAGAATATTATTATCCAAGCTAGATTAAATGGGATGCACTAGTATATGTCATGATACTACACTTAAAATTTCAGCTCAAACGAAAAGTAAGGACAAAACATTAATGTTTGCACAGCGATAGATGTTCATGTAGGTTATTTTTTTATAAAATAGACAAAAGAGCTTACAGTCCTGCTGATCGTAAGTGGCTACTGCGGCCATCATGGACAACTGTAACATAAACGACTTTCATAATGGAGGCCACAGATGCACTGAAACCTCTAAAGTGAAATGCACCACAACCTTTCAATACAGTGGTTCTTCATCATCATCTTGCAGATTCGAACACAGAATTACATGCACTGCTATTTGACGACAGATATGTAAATGAGTGACGATCTTCTTCCTCCTTAACCTGTAACAGTCCATATGAGCCCCTTCCATTATTGGGATCGCGATATACCAGATGTGGTATTAACAAGATGGTCATACCCCAACGGCTATGAGAGCTTAATAATCATCTCTTACAACACCTTTAAATTCTCTGACACCACTGTCTATTTTTATGACACACATATAGGACCACGCTCTCACAGAAAACCAGCGTAAAATAGCAGCTTTACGATGTGTTATCATACGGTGAGTGCAGATAACCGGAGACCCTTTTTACTGGTACCCAGGTATTCCATCTTAGTCCTCTGGGATGACAACGCATCTGTATTTTGATTCTTAACACAGCATCGACTTACCATCAAGTGTACTGTGCGCTCATTTATCAACCTTACTCTACAAAAAAAATTCAAACATCAATTGTCAAAATTTGTGCAACATTCCTCGTACCGGTAAGCGAAATTTAGGGCGTCCCGCTATTAGATGGAGACCTGGTAAGAGATGCAGGAAGTCGGTGGATGCAGATGGTTTAGAATCATGCTTTGTGCATTCCTTGGGGGAGGCTTATGTTCATGGAATTGTGACGGGCTATAATGACGATGGGTAACATAATATTATTGTCCAGACTCAAAATTTGACATTGTGAAGTTTGAATTTAAACTTGAGGTTGTCACGAAACACCGATCCTACAATATTTGTTATATATAATTTATTTTACTTTCAGACTTATGTCGTTTTATACTAAATTATTTCTTTATATTTGCTACTTTTAAGGAAAGCGAGTATTTCTTAATATCAGCTACTTCGACTTTGGATACGGAACGTTCGAGAATGGCGTTCCCTTAAATGTAACCGAGGCTATCCCGAGGACACTTTTCTAGAAATCCAAGTAGACCCAGAGAGCATTCCGATAAGACCTTTCGTGAATCCAAAGATACTTACAAACGGAATGTTCGTCTCTCGATCGGAAATCCTGAGGCTGAGACTGAGGACTGGTGAAAACGTCACTGGTACTGGTTATTTAGCACATTTCAAGACAGGTGAGTAGTTTTTAATTCTTAGTTTACTTACTAAAAATTGCCATGTATTGATGGCATAAGAAAATTCACTACCCCATATCAGCACGTGAGTATAGTAAGAGGCGACAGAGGCAAACGAAACAAAAGACAGACATCATCATCATCAAAACTACGGTTGCCATGTATGCTTACCAAACTTGTAACTATGTTAATTATGAGGCAATCTATATAATCAGACTTTTGATGGACTGTAATGAATGAATAAATGAATAATTAACTTTCTGACATAATACTTAAACAAAAAATGTACATTCAATCAATTCAACATTTTCTTTATGTACATGCGACATTCAACGCAACTAACTACGGGTCACGGGTTTTTGTTTTTAATTTACATATTTTTACTACTAGTCTATCATCATCGAATCATCTCATTAACTTATCATCGAATTTTTACAAAATAAATAATATTATTCTGATCAAGTTCATCCTTGCGCGGATTACATTTACCAATATGGACTATATGACGTTAGACGTTAGTATAAAATAAATATGGCGAACAAGAGCTGTCAAAATTTACAATCTAATAAAGTTGCAATAAGCAAATGTATCGTGTGTCCAAATACCCACAAATGATTTTATATGGAAATCCTCGTCATCATCGTTATAGCCCTACACTTATCCACTGCTGAACATACACCTTTCACAAGAAACGCCTCAAAACATGGCCTTGAGCCACTTGCATCTATCGACTTCCTGGATGTCTTACCACATCATCTCTGCATTGCATCTAGGGGCAGTCCTTTCCTTGCCGGTACAGACTTCCACACGAGAACTTTCTTTGTCATCCGTCGTCGGTTCTCTCGATATAAACTTTGACGTACTGATACTTTGGGCTATGTCAATTACTCTGGTTACACTGCTGAAAACTTTATTAGACGCAGAGAAACTCTGAGAATACCCTCTCCATAGCTCGCTAACAGTCTAAAGAATTACAACTATTGCGTGTTGGCAGTGATGACATATGGCTCTGAAACGTGGTCATTCGCAGTGAAGGACCACGCTGAGGTCATGAAATATATCTTACAAGTATATTAATCGTTAACGATATATCACTACAGTCAATAAAAACGTTTATAGAAACGTCTATTAGGTTGTATAACTTTTTTTTATAAAATAAGGGTGACAAACGAGCATACAGTCCACCTGATAGTAAGTGATGTTGTGGCCAATAGTCATCTACATCTATCCTCGATTAAGAATCAAAATGCAAATGCGTTGTCACCCGTGAGGACTAAGATGGAATACCTCCTTTCCAGTAAAAAGGGTATCTGGTTCTCTACACTCACCATATGAAACACAGCAGCGTTAAGCTGCTATTTTACGCTGGTATTCTGTGAGAGCGTGGTCCTTCCCCGGTCGAGCCGACCCATTCGTGCTACAACAATACTACTACTATAGCTGCAGCATGGTTCTACCACGTAAAATTACAGCCTGTAACGTATTCTATCTTAGTCCTCAGTGATGACAGCACATCTGGAACCTTCTTTGTTGGCTACAAGTGTCCTTCGGCTACATTAGCTACTTACTATCAGGCTGTAAGTTTGTTTGCCACTTCAATTTTATAAAAAAAGAAACTACGAACAAACATGGCTATATTTATAGGCCTTAATCGATTCAATTGTTATACCATTACTCTACTGTTTTCAGTAAGTTATCTCAATTTAAGCCATGTGGTGGAACTCCGAGGTCTCCACTCCGGTCGATTGTCGGCTCCTAATTGGCCAGGCCTGCCACCGCTCCGCGCTAAAATATCAACTAGGATCATGGCACCGCATGGTTACACGCTATCAGCTGCATTTTCACAAACCCGCCTTGTGGCTCCACCTTCACCAATATGGCCATGCGGGGAAGGAAAAGGGTGGGTCGAGGTAAGGCTAATAAATTATATTTCTTGTCCTATCTGTTAGTGATTGTGTAACATCTTAACGACCTGACCGATTGAAGTCATATTCGCACTATATCAATTTTTTTGTCGAGACGATGGTTTATTGCTATGCTAAGATCCGAAAGGTGGCACTTTAGTCAAGTGATTATCTTTTTTTTTTTGTTTATGGATCATACATTATAATATGTTGTCAATAGTAGAATCATAAAACCTAAAGGCGATAGGGTTGATTTAATTATAAATTTTCATATTTTACGCTTTATTACAACTAACCTTAACGCATCATCTACCGGGAAGGGCAAAACTACGAGAACATCTGCTAGACCAGCTAATAGAATCTGCTAACAGATATATTTTCTTTAAATAATATCTAGATTTATCATAAAAAAGAAAGGGTAGAACTAAGTCTGTCGGACCAGCTAATGAATGTATTTTCTTTAAATACTAACTAGATTTATCATTTTTTCTTGCATAATTTGCAAATTGTAAATGCAAAATGTGTATAATACCTACATTTTATTGAACCTTGCTATAGGAACTTGCACAATCCACTACCATCTTCAATACTAACCCCAATGTAAAGTTACCAGTTATTACAGGACTACATAAAAGATAATTTATGCCGTCTTACTGTTGATTCATTAATTCGTCTTAACAGAGGCAAAAACGTTCTTGACTACAGAGTCCGATAGTTGTAGGTGCAGAGTCCGATAGTTGTAGGTGCAGAGTCCGATATTTGTAGGTGCAGAGTGCGACAGTTGTAGGTGCAGAGTCCGATCAGTTAGTTCATCATCACCGTCATTATGAGCCCTTTACAATTCCTGTTAAATATTCGCCTAGCAGCAGTTGTTTTTGCAACTATAACAGTTGCAGCAGGAATGGGTCGGCTTGAGAGGACTCGGTGAAGGAGAAGGACTCAGGACTCAGAAATAAAAGTACTGGCATTACACGTTTATTCTATGTAGTGTTGGGTGGATAGTACTACAAAATGTGAACTATAAGTATTAGAATCAGCGGAGAGGCGTGCTTAGAGGCTTATTGGTGACATTTGACAGTTGACAAGATTTGGTTCAAACAAATCTTGTCAGCCTCGAGCACAGGCGCAGAAAAATCATTCTCGGTGTTATACATTCAACACCTTACCTGTTATAGATATGACGGCTCCGTGGCGCAGTGGCTTAGCGATGAGTAGCAGCGCTGGGGCCGCGGATTCGAATCCCGCACGGAACAAGTATTTGTATGACCTACAAATAATTGTTCCGGGTCTGGATTTTGTGTCTTTGTGCAATTTATGTTTGTAAACTGCCTCCACGATACAGAAGAAGATCCTAGTGTGGGGTAACGTTTTTAAAAAAAGATATAAACAGATTAGAAATAAGAGCAGTTTTTTAGGCTTTAGAAACGGACTTCCATTGTCTACATCTAAGACTTATTATTAAGTAGAAAAAGTGTGTTTTAGCGGCTACTTTATAATAAAATTTAAAAACTTTCAACGTCGACTACTCATTCATAAAATTAAATCAGGTTAGAGACAGTTACACCGACAACAATGGCACTGAGTGGACGCTGTGTGAGGTCGACAGGAGTAGAAGGAAGAGAGAAAGCACAGCGCCTTTAATCATCAACTCCTACCTGCATTCTCTGATGGTGACGCAACACGCCGGAGAACGTGGTGTCAGCATTGATGTTTCGATTATAGTGAATAAAGGTGAGTGTTACATTTTTTATCTTCTTCTTTATTAGTCCTTATATTCCACGGTTGTCTGTATCAAACTAGAAAAGCCACGCTTCAGTCATATTATGATTGCAGCACGATTGGGTCGGCTCGACCGGGGAAGGATGCATGTGGAAGTCATTCATCCATCTACACAACCACAACAGACAAGAATCATTCATCCATCCATTACAGCCTATAAAAGTTCACTGCTAAACATAGGCGTCCCGCATAGATTGCCCCATAAAGTGAATTTTGCCATAGTTTCCACGCTTGACAGGCGAGTTGGCAATCGCAGTTTTTTATTATTATAACTAGCTGTTCGCCGCGACTTCGTCCGCGTGGAATTTATTGCGGTTGGATTTCATGGATTTTGATTTTTTGCGCGGAACCCTAATTGTTTTTCTAAAATAAAAGTAGCCTAAGTTTCTCCTTATATCATCAGCTATCTGCCAGTGAAAGTCCCATCACAATCGGTCCAGCCATTTCGGAGATTAGCCGGAACAAACAGACAGACATATAGACAGACAGACCGACAGACAGACCGACAGACAGACCGACAGACAGACCGACAGACAGACCGACAGACAGACAGACAGACACAAAAATTTAAAATTGTTTTTTTGTTACAAGTATCGTATATACTGTATCGTATATACAAGTATCGTATATGTAGCTTAACGACACCCACGGAACGATATGGGGTAGTGGATATTTTTACACCGCTACTACATGCTTAGCAGAATGAAATAAAAAAGCCTCCCCAAGGATTGCCACAACTAAGCACGGTCCTAAGCCACCTGCATCCATTGACTTCGTCACTGCATCTAGTGGGGCGATGCCCTACACTTCGTTTACCGGTAAGAAGGAGGCTGCTACTCGAGAACATTTCTTCCCCATTGGTTGTCGGTTCTTCGAGCTATATGGTTGGAGTATATATCTGATTAGTAAGGCTGGAACACCTGACAGCATGTAATTATACTGGGTATCCATAACCTTCACACTGGCACACATCAGTGCATGCACCGCTGCTTGCAGAAATTGGTAAGAGGGCGGTACCTACCCAAACGTACTCCTAGGTGGAAAAGAAATTCTACCTCCTAATTATGAATCATAAATAATGAACCCAAAATTATTAAAATTGAAAGGAAATTCCTACTAATCATTGACATCATTCACGTTGTTTGTAATCGTAGCTTATCTAAAGGTTTTCTTTATTGTTTTGCAGATCCAGAATATCACAATAAATTGCTTATTATCCCCGAGGAGACGAATTTAGAATCTTGTTATCCGAATCCATGCGTCAATGGCGGTCGCTGTGCTACGGACGAGTCAAAAAACTTTTGCCAATGTGCTGGATATTATACTGGTAAGCGAGTTTCAACCTAACAATATTCTGATAAAAAGATGATGAGAGAATGTGATTGTGTAACTCCCGTGGGAATTGTGGATAACTTTGTTCAGACGTTTGGTAGGTACTGGATGACAGCATTAAAGCTGATGCTTGATGATTAAGGCAAATCTTTCCTACGTTGGAGAAATCCTTCCAGCATTGGACTTTTACGGGCTTATGAATACGAAGATAATGTTACAGTGTCACAAGAGTTTACTATGGGAAAACCGGGAAAAGCCAGAAAGATCTAGGCTTTAAAAGGTGTTGATTTAACCACCCTACGCCAGACATACACTACAGATATAGATATTCAATACATATATACAATACACACTTGTAAAAGAGAGCGGCGCGGCGTCAGAGTGCAAAAGTTCTAGTACTGCGGGCGTCAATTCGTCTATCAAGCGTGTGGATTACGGCTGTGCTAGTGCTGCGGTTTCTTTACTCATGTGCTAGTGCGGTGTGTAGATGAAAATGTTACCTTATTCTCCGCAATTGTCGAGCTAAAGGCAATAAAGCGGAGATAATTTTAGAACAAATAATGCACGTCAATATTCGAGGATATCTCGGTGGGTACACGTTTTCAGGAATATCTGTTATGTACACGTTTAAATAGTGATTTAGTGCTATTTTTATGATTTTTGTCGCGTAATTTTGATAAAATGATTTTGCTTTTGCGTAATATTTCAGTATTAAGATTCAAAAAGGTCAAAAAGTATTGCAACTTCGCCTTAAAGCAAATTCGCCCTACAACGATAGAGGCCTGATGACGATGAAGCCAAACCTGGACATATACAAATAAAATAAAAAATAAAATTGCAACATGTCAAAGTTTTATAGAAAGAAGCATATTAAAGCTAAGGAAATTACAGAAAACCAGAAATGACGAGAAGAGATAAGAAAAATAACCAAGCTTACAGCCCTTCAACAAACATGCTTTACATTGTAAGAGAAGAGGAACTGGATAACAATTGCCCAGAATAGAGAAAAATGGTATGCTTTGGAGGAGACTTTTACCCAAAAGTGATACTAATATAAAAACTAACAAAACTAATCATTATTTAAACAAGATATGTACTATGAATAAAAAAAAGAGAAAAAAGTTAACGAACATTACTAACACTATATTTGATTTGTAATTTAGATATGGAATAAATACTAAAGCTTTATTATTATTATTGTGGGGTATTTCTATTGTTTTTCTATCTGGTTTCAATATATAAATACACATTAATATATATTAACATTAATAAAATAGAATGTAATATAAAATAAGTCCACTGCTAAACATAGGCCTGCCTGCTTAATAATACTTAATAGAATATATTCAATAAAATAAAGTTAAATTATTTTATGGATAGTTGAAGATGTATCAGTAACAAAGACTTCTATGTATACTGTTACTAGAGGGGTTCTGCGGCTTTAATATATTGTGCACAAATTACGGTCAATTTTCCGTAACTCCTTTAGTCGATTGCGAGCGGGCAAGAAGATTAGTTCTTTATTTTGTATACCACGAACGTTGTTTTCGACAATCTAAAACTACTATTTAATGTAATTAAGAAAACGCTGTCATTATTCATGTGCACACTTTTTAACGTGATTTGAAGTTTATTTCAAACTAGCTTTTTACCCGCGGCTTCGCTGGCTAGCAAAATTTGATCACTTTTAGAGTCACCTCGGTGTCTGTGTCTCTATGTCTGTCAAATATATTTTTTTTGAATTCTAAAAGACTATTAGACGTAGATGATTGGTATTTGGCATAGATATAATATGCTACAGGAACACGTGAATATATATGTCTAGAAACACCTACTATTTTTTATATCGGGCGTGTCTGTCATAAGAAAGGTAAATTGTCTTCGAATCAAAATTTATTATTATTATTTACATTTTACTCTTTATATTCATTCATAATTAAAGTTAATTTAGTTTTAACAAAATAATGATGAATTTCATTGTCTTCTATCAATTTACGGTATAATGTTAATTTCAGATATTTTATTAATATCATCGGTCCTATTTAATATTGATTGGCACCATAAAATAGATGTAGATTTTTTTTTACGTTCGAGTAGACTTCAAAATTTCATAAATGCAGTTCTATAATGATGTACACATGGAATAAAACTAAAGTTACGGATTTTATCACGTTCCATAAAAACCCGCGTAAAAGAACATATCGTTGATGTGAAGCACCGACGCTCCGGGAAGTCTAAAGTATGTGAACATGTTTAGTCCAATCCCATCATAACTTATACTAATTACTGCTAACATTATAGAACAAGATATAAAAGTAAAATTATGAGTACTATTTAAATTAAAAATAGTCTTTAACTTATACTGAAGATATGAAGATATATTCCGTCTTATTAGCAAATCGGAATAACTTTCTTGCACTAGATCGACATCCAAAACAATTGCGTTAAATTCTTTCAGCATAGCCTGTCTATCTTTTTCGTTCTGGATACACTCCATCAACAAATGGTTTTCAATTTATGTTCCATATGTACATCACAATTCGGTGATGGTTTTGTCCCATTAAGAAAGTGATAGAAGTGTTTGTGTGTGTACTGCAGGCATATTCTGCGTGCTGACGGCGTGCGAGCGGTCGCCGTGCGTGTTCGGGAACTGCTCGCTGGCGGCGGGCGGGGCGGCAGGCAGGGCGGGCGGCGGGGCGGGCGGCGAGGCGTTCGTGTGCGCGTGCGCGCGCGGCTGGCGCGGGCGGCGCTGCGCCGAGCGCGTGCGCGCGTGCGCGGCGCGGCCCTGCAACCACCGCGGCGCCTGCCTCGAGCGCGACACCGGCTTCCTCTGCCAGTGCAACCCCTCCTGGAAGGGCAAGAGGTAACGCGCAATGCGGCTCACCACCCATCCATTGCAGCCTATAAATGTCCACTGCTGAACAATATCCACTACCCTATATCGTCCCGTGAGCCGTGAGCCGTTTTATATGAGCCGTGGTAGCTCAGATGGTTAGCGCTCGCTGTAAGTTTCACAGTACGCGAGCAACCCGGGTTCGATCCCCGCCGGCACCAATGAAATTATTAATTGCAATTTTAAGTGCTGATTTACCACGTGCTCGGCGGTGAAGGAAAACATCGTGAGGAAACCTGCATGTCTGAAATCAAAAAATATTTCGAAGACATGTGAAGTTCGCCAACACGCATTGGGGCAGCGCGGCGGACATTTGCTTGCCCTAAAACCCTCTCAGAAATGAGAGGAGGCCTGTGCCCAGCAGTGGGACGTATATAGGCTGTAACTTTACTTTTTACTACTTTACTATATCGTCCCGTGGGTATCGTAAGAAACGACAGGGAAAAACAAATCAGGAGATGAACAGCAGCGTCTTTCTAATAACGACTAAAAATAAAAAACTGCGGTTGCCAACTGGCTTGCCAAGCGTGGCAAATGTGGCCAATATGCCCCCTATGAGGCAATCTATGGGGGAAGCCTATGTTTAGCAGTGGACTTATATAAGCTGTAATGTACGGATGGAGTAACGTGCCGGAAATTACCACGCTCGACGGGCGGGTTGCCAATCACAGTTTTTTTATGATTTTGGATTGTTATCAGGTACTTAACGTTAATATAATATATGTATGATATTAGTATAAATATGGTTTAATACAATACCTAAAAAAATAAAGAAAATATACTAATACCACGTTTAAATATTTTATTAAACAAAATCTGCATTAAAATAGTTATTATAGTATAAATGGTTATTAATATCCCCTAGACATGAAATAGTCGCTTTCAAGCATTTATTAAATTAGTTCAGTAAATAGTTTGTACAACCTGTGTTCTTGTTGTATAATTTTACTTTTAAAAAACCCCGCTGTTTTTTTTCTGGGTCTTCCTAGTACAAGGGTTTTTTTCCAAACCAGTGGTAAAGTAAAATATGACTTTCAATAAGAATTACTTATAATCTATATTGAATAAAAAATATTCTATTCCATTGTTGTAAATAAATATTTTATCACAGATGTGAGATACCGAATCCTTCACCTAATATCGTCGGCCTTGGGACAAGAATGCTTCATGAGCCCTTTTGGCTTGGCCTGATCGCCGTCTTCGTGGTGCTCGGTATCATAGGTCTCGTCTGGTGCGCCAAAAGACACTTCCCGGAGAAAATCGAAAAACTCCTTGCCGAAGAAGCTGACAGATGCGCAAGACGTAAGTTTCTTTCATAGTGTAATTTTATTCGTTGGAGGACAAATCTTTAGGCCTCAGTGAAAATTTGATAAAATTTAATGACTGTATCTACAAAAAACGATTCATGGGCACACAAACTAATTACGATTGCTTTTCTACTTTAGAATTTAGCTAATTTAGCTTCTATCTTTCAATAAATAGGAATTAAATTTGCATACACGTGATTCACCGTAAAGCCATATTTCGTTTTTGTCTAATTATTAAAGCTGTACCCATACATTTTCTAAATAAAGCACTGTACTCGGGATGGTTGGACGTTTTGCGTATATTATTATTAATCTATCTCCTATTTTGATGTTAATATAATATTATTACTTGCGAATTCAGAAATATTTAACATTGTTCTCTATTGATCTCTGCGCTGCGTATATATATAGTGACGCCGAAACTAATTGAAAACATTGCTCAACTCATTTTAAGGGTATGCATTTACGCATACACGCACGCATCTAAAAACATTTGACCCAACAACATCGTTTACGTGCATATGTGTGCGTTCAGAAGTGGACATTTACGTGACGCCGAAACTAATTGAAAACTTTGCTCAACTCATTTTAAGGACATGCATTTACGCACACACGCACGCATCTAAAAACATTTGCACCCAACAACATGGCTTACGTGCATATGTGTGCGTTCAGAAGTGGACATTTACGTGACGCTGAAACTAATTGAAAACCTTGCTCCATTTAATTTGACACTAGAGTACACGCGCTCATAAATACACCTAGAACGCACGCGCGGGCTACAAGCGTAGCCTACTTGCAAATCATGTATCTTTCTAAAGATCTTTATTTTTATTATATTGGCACAAAAATCAACAAAATTTAGCTTCATAATTTTTTTTTGACTAAAACATATATTTTTTTTATATATACAAGGTTTATTTTCAAAGAGTAGCCAAATTTTAAACTTAAGTTCAAATGTATAAATAATGATATACCGTTATGCAGTTTTTGAAAATACGAGTAAATAAGGCTTCTACTTTTGTTTATAACTATCCCAAATTGAATGTGATTTATGGACAACGTTTTTGCCTACCGATCGACCTTTACGAAAGTGTGCGTGCGCAGTAAAATCAGTTAAAATAATACATTACCACGCATTTTGCATTTAAAAGATAAAAAGGACAAAATATTTGATTTTTTTATTAATTTTTCTTCACCATTTGCCTATATTACTTATTCTGAACCTTCTCTGCAAATTTGGCAGGTTGTTGCAAAATAACCCTGGTTATGTTATATATTATATAGAATATATTATATATATTTGGTTGAGATCACCTCGTCTTATTTTAAATTTAGAAACTAATATTTATTAGGTTCTTTGTTTCTTATCATCTAATTGAACCAACAGTTAAATCGCTTCACTCTGTTGCTACTCATTCAGGACACACGACTGCCTGATGATCTCTACAAATGCGTTGCATGCATTTGCTGCATTGTTTGCGCGTACTGCGATCACGAGCCCTGATGCAAAAAAGCAATAACCAACGCTTCCTCTAACAGGCAAACTATATTGCGCTGGTTCGGCCAACGGTATTATCACAATATCATTGGGTAATGGTATCCATATAAACGTTTGTGGAATCAAGGAGAACGTTCTAAACATCAGCATCGAAAATAGCAGAAATGAAGTAGGCGGTGAAATGGAAACTCGCCTAATCTTGTACCATTACGAGATTGATAGGAAGCTAAGCCCGACAGAGGAATATCTTCATCATCATTCTCTTCGTCTTCTTGCTCCGTATCAAACTGGTGAGGAGATCCTTGCCTCTTCGATACTTTGTTCGGCGAACCATCCTTTCTCCTCACTTTCACTCAAAACGTCATCCTCTTTGTTATCCTCTAGCAGCCATCTTCGTATTTGTTCAAATAAATTATTTGAACAGCTTGCTATTTAAAAAGTGCCAAAATATAATAAATATATATGAAATATCCATAAATACAAACAACAAGACATTTTATAGTAATACTACAAGAATTATATCATACTAGCTTTTACCCGCGACTTCGTTCGCGTGGAGTTCGGTTATATCGCGCCCATGTGTGAAAAAGAGTCTGCTGGTATAAGCCACAATTATAACTGGATGTCGCGGGCAAAAGCTAGTAAACTATAGAAATTCTTTATACACCACATTTTTTGCTAATTTATTACTGTGTGCCAAAATTATCAGACTACTGGGCGAGCTTACGCGTGAGCAAGCCACATCGCATTGCCCATGTGAAAAACAATTTTCTCTCAAGTCTATACCCGCAAATTTTAATGTCTGCCCTTGTGATTTGTTTATGGTCATTGCAAAGCAGACTTTGAGGGGAAACTGTATTCGTTTGAATTCAAAGGGAAGATCATTCGGGATCAAGGGAATTCTTGTTACAAATACAGTTTACCCTTGCGCACATCCAGTTATAATTGTGGCTTCCACTATATTGCGATGTAACGCTTTTACTTTTAGTCTGGTTCCGTTGCACAGTTGAGGAGGTTTTAAATTTCGTAACAACATAACAGGAGTGCCCACGCGCAGAATAAGCTTATGACGTGGAAGACCCGATGGTTTCAGTGAATTAAGAAATTGCGTCATCTGTGTTGACCACAGAGTCTATTGATGTGTACACCATTTCTTCCCCCTCAAAAGACGTAAACAGTATATCGTTAATTGCCGCTGCCATGATAAACCATTCCTTTGGCTTATCGTGGATATGAGCAATATCTGGGTAAATTTTGGATATTAACTCCTGTAACGTAAATACAACTGTGCACAAATTATCAGGGATGGTTATCATTACGTCATTTATCGGGTAATCACCGTTGCCGATTTCAAGTAGGAGATTCGCAAATCCACCAGCAGACTCTTGTGTACCCGCATATTTTCGAGCTTGAGGATTTTAATTAGAGGCCATAAAGTGGATCTCTTAAGACACATATAACTTCATCTGCTCTAGTTCCTTTTGGCACTACTGGTAGAGTCTGTCTAAAATCTCCAGCCAGCAATACCGTTACACCACCCATTAACTTCTTATTTCCTCCTATATCTTGTAGAGTCCTGTTTAAAGCCTCTACGCCACCCTTATGAGCCATGGTTATTTCATCCCACACTATCATTTTCGTATGTTTTAATACTTCAGCAAAATTACTTTGTTTCGGTATATTACAAATGGGAGTATCAGCTGTTGTTATATTGAGTGGTAACTTGAAGGTAGCATGAGCAGTTCGTCCACCCTCAAGCAGTGTAGCTGCGATCCCAGAAGAAGCCACAGCCAAAGCAATTCCGCGCGTACTTCTAACTTTTGCTAATAGCAAATTTATGAGGAATGTTTTGCCTGTTCCACAGGAGCATCTAAAAGAATATAACCCTCATTTGATTCAATTTTTGTGTTAATTTGATTGTAAACTGCTTTTTGTTCGTCATTCAGTGATCGTTCATTATTTTTAATTGTGTTTTCTAATGATACTAAGTCGTAACTTGCCTCTTTAAGAAACTCTCTATTTTCAAATTGTTGTTCTTTGCTTGGCTGAGGTAACCCATACTCTTTTAGTAGCCGACCACCCAACGTTAATACGGCATCTTCTATTACCGAAAGGCATTTGTTAAATACCACATCTGTTATGTGCTCTACATCCACATCTCCCTGTCTTTCTAATTGCCTTTTAAAATCTTCAGATAGGTATCTTTGAATTTCTCCCAAAGGTTAAAGGGTCTGATACTTGGCAGAACACTAAAATAATCGTAAAAAAATTCTGAATCATTAGCGGTGATTGGCAAAGTGCTTCCTCTTCCATTGCTGCGAACAAATGCTGATCATCTTCAAGCAAGCCGAGAGCTTTTCACGCTGATTGGAACGTGGAATATACATGACCATCTACAGTTTTTAACGCTTCAAGCGAAATTGGGCCCCGGATCTCATGAAGAAGCATGCGAAGGTGATAGCATTTTGTATTATTCGGATGCACAGTATAAACCCTGCCCAGAACGTGCTTCTTTTTTCCCCTGGCCAGCCTTCAACGTTTGCTCCTCTCTTTCTCCTTTGGAACTTTCTTTTATCCTAAACGTAGTATGCAGGTACTTCTAGGTAGAGCAATGTTTTTGCAAATTTATCCACTTTACACATATCGAAAAAGGATAGGAGTGTGGTTGTTGGAAGACTATTCACTCTTCCACTCAGATTTTGCTCATTAAAATAAACCCTTTGCCCATTTTCCAAATGAACAGCGAGGTGGACTACGGGAGGGAAACGCTCATGACTGGGAAATTCAAGGATTCACCATACTGCCTCTGATGAACTTATATATCTTCCACTTGTGTAGGTTTTAACTTCATCCTTCTCATTCTCTAAAGCAAACGATGCCTGGTCTGAACCTTTATTTACGTATTTACAGACGTATTTTATTGATTTCACCGAATGACAATATTCTACATTTAAGTGAGCGTTAAATGTGTTTAATAATACTGGATTATAAGTTACTACCCAGCGATTATCTATGGTTGTGCCTTTGATATCAGGCAGAAACAGAGAACCCACCTTCATCTTGTAAACGTCTCTTGTACTGCGGATAACCATCTTCACCAGTTTGAGTTTCCCTTATGAGAGCCCTGGGGTATCGTTTACTGCACATGTTATCTTTCATACATGGTGACTTTCGATTTAAAGTTCCACATGGACCATGTATCATATTACATTTAACGATTTCGTGAAGCTCTGGGTCACGTTTGGGATCCGGTATTTCAACACAAATTATATTGTCGATTTGATCCGGATCGATTTGATGCAGTTTATATGTCCGTAAGTTTTTATATTAACTTTAGAATTTTCGCATAACAACGTTCAATTAGTTGACGGTTTATTAGTCAGGAAGTTTTTAATTACGTAGACTCAGATGTAAGTGAATGCTCGTAAAAACAAGTTATGCTTAGGAATGTCTAATGTATTCCTAGAGTGTATTATTACATATATATGGACACGTAATTGTTTATTTCTAATTGTTAACCTAAAAACAAAGTTTAAGGCTTCTAGCTCTAAAAATGACGGACTTCCATATAAACTTTTAACCCCTTTTTCACCCCCTTAGGGGGCGAATTTTCAAAAATTCTTTCTTAGCTGATGCCTACGTCATTACAACTGTGTGTATGCTAAATTTCAGTGAAATCCGTTCAGTGGTTTCGGCTGTGCGTTGATAGATGAGTCAGTCAGGTTTGCCTTTTATAAGTATAATATAGAAGATTTACCTTAGTTTTATGATTTGTGCACTAAATAAAAAAGTTTCAACGAACCCTCACGCGGGCTACAAACGTAGCCCACCGACTTTAACGACAATATACTCCAGCATCTGCGTATCGCGGGTATATTATCATTTGAGGAAGACGCGAAACTTAGGCACTGTGGCAAGTAATATTTAAAAAAATAAACGAGCGTTTTATACGTTTGGTTATATATGTACGTTTGGTTATATATGTAGCCCATGCGTGCACTCTAGTATTAAGAACACTCATTTGCACATAAACGCACGCGCCTAAAAACATTTGCATCCAACAAAATGGTTTACGTGCATATGTGTGCGCTCAGCAGCAGATATTTACGAGTGGTTAAAGAAAGATTTGTGCAAACCTTACTTAACCTATTTCAAGACCACGCATTAACGCATGCATATGTATTTATGTGACACTAAAATCAATTGAAAACCTTGTTCCACTTATTTTAAGAACACACATTCAAGCACGCATCTAAAAACATTTGCATCTAAAAACATAGTTTACGTGTAGGTATATGGTGTGCGTTCAGCAGCGGACATTTACGTGACGCCGAAACCAACTAAAAACCTTGCTCAACTTATTTTAAGAACACTCATTCAAGCACGCATCTAAAAACATTTGCATTTAACAACATGGTTTTACATGCATATGTGTGCGCTCAGCAGCGAACATTTACGAGTGGTTAAAGAAAGATTTGTGCGTGCGTGCGTGTCAATAAGTTGAGCATGATTTCGGCGTCATTTGAAATGTATACAGCGCTCCGTCTATCTCTTCTTCTTATCGTTATTTCTTTGATGGTTTGACCAGTTGATATAATACTATACGAACTTAAAATATTTTAAATGATAATAAGTTTCTGTCATTCGTTAGCATTCGTTAGATGCACATTTTTTCGTTTTATGTAATCTAACGCCAAAGTATTTTGCTAAATGGCAATTCGTGTAAATACGTAGTAAAATAGGTATTACAACGCATTTCAATGCGAAGGAAAAGCGTTCGTTAATGGATAGATAATAATATACGAAACATATTTATTTATTTTGTCAGTAATTAAATTAATTTTTAATTTCTGTTAAACAAATTCTAAATTTATTTAAATAATCACTTAATGTATTAAAGATATATTTGGCGCTTTATTATCTCCCTTGATTCAAGCTTTTTGTTAAGGGCAAATGTTGCCAGGAAAAGATAAAAATTTTATCTAAATAATTATAAATATTAAATGCACTTAAATGTTCGCCATCGTCAATGTTGTTATTACGCCAATGTCTTTATTAAAGTAGATGTAATATGTGTTGAAATTTAGTATTGTATGAGAGTAATATGTGGAAATGTTAGATGTTTCACTAGCCGGGGTATACCAAGTTGTGTTTATACTTACAAGAGCTTCTTACATAATATTTTTGCAGTTAGCACTTACACTTTCTTATCGGCTTACAGTTAATACAAATGTATCATTATTTAATTTTTCCACAGTAATCTCTCACTGTAGTGTTCACAAAACAAAAGAATATTGAATTATTATATTTTTTTTACTAAAAAGTTTCGTTGCAATAGTTTTAAACAATACACTTTGTAAGGTAATTCAGACACCAAAATTTCGAATCACTAAAGTAACATAGGGGCTTATTTTCATTGGTCGAAAAGAAACGCATTCGGGATGTGGGTGACTCAATACACATGCAATAAGGCCCGCATTTGAGGAAACGTCTTCATTGATCTTTCAGGCACACATTCGTGATGCCGGGACTTTTTTTGGAAGGCATGCAATAAAGCTTACATTTTGGAAAAAGTTTTTATTGTTTTATAGGGAGCGCATTCGCGATGCGGGAGATTCCCAAAAAATATTTTCATATGGAACATGCAGATTACCACAAATAACATTTTCCAGTTGCTTTTAGTGTACGTGTATCAAAACACGCGTGACTGAGATAAAGAAAGAGGGATCACATTACGTTCGGGAAGATGAGTTCGGGCATGCTGGATATCGAGTGATAAATTTCATCTCACCTACGGGGACTTCCTGCATGCTGTGTTTCGACTACCTTATAGATTCACAAGCCGTTATCTCGCTTGCGGGGCATCCCCGCATGCTGTGTATCGACTGTCATCGATGAATTGAAATGAAAATAAGCCCTAAGACCTATAAAATACAGTCTTCAATTGGTAAGAAGTGTTTTTTGTTGGACTATTTGGGTAATGAAAGATCTAAATGCGACAATGTTAATGCATTCAAAATACCGAGACGCATTGGCTATGTCCCGGCGGCGTGGCAATCGTGTCTGTGTGGGCTAGCGAGTGGCGGGCGGCAGCGGTACGCCGCGGTGCCGCAGGCGGAGCGCTAACGGGCGGTTGCACCGCGGCGTTTGTGACGCGGCGTTTGTGACGCGGCGTTAGTGACGCGGCGTTTGTCCACAGCGCCGGTGCTACGCAGCGAGCCGCCGCCGCACCGCACGCTGCTCACGCGGCTGGGTATTCGCAAGCCGTCCGTGACGGGACTCGCGCCGCGCCCGCGCGCCGCCCGCACGTTTAGTTTGGACGATCTGTTAAAGCCGCCGCACGGACGTAAGGAGTGGAGCGCCGATCGGCCGGCCGCCCGGCCCCGCGCACTCCGCACGCTTACTGACCATTCACTCGCATCGTCCATTATTGATTTTTTTTAATTATATTTTTTATAGTGCTCCCACACAGCGGTTTTATAACGTTATATAAAGGTTAATGTACATTTGTCAGCACCGTACGCGAAGCAGGCGCCGTACGTGCCGCATTTACTCATTATCTCGCACATTACACATACGCACCGTACGCAATTCTTTAGTATTGCCAACAACTTTTGCAGTTTTTTCTAACCACTGGTGTGAAACGGTACAGTGACATTGATTTAGCTATGGAAAAAATGTTTTAATAGCCTGCTTATTGACAGAGGAAGAAAAAAATAAAATTCTAAATTCACAATATTCATTTAAAAAGACAGTTATAGGTCTTATCTGATGAATCATTGTTGCTAACACAGTAAAAGTAAATACTCCTGAGATGAAGTAAAAATATATTTTGAAACGTGTAAGTGGCTAAATGGTGGAATGATCATCTTGCCACTAATTAAAACTTAATTCTACTGAACCACTAGAGAAAACACCAGCCACTAAAAGCAATAATTCCTCACTAGAAGGGGCGTCGAAACTACTAGTTTTAGTGGAAATCCACTAAGTTGGCAACATATGGCAACACTAAGTATCACGCGCCGCTGCATTATATGACGTCATCAGCATGCCTCTTTCAATATTCGGATACCTACCGTATTTTATAAAATACTGCGCGGTGCGCGTACGGTGCGAGTGAAATGTGCGAGGTTTCATATGATTTCATACAACAAATTCTAAACTGCGGCGCATATTGCTCATCCTGCGCGTACGGTACTGACAAATGTGCGTACACCTTAACACTATAACATTCTCTAACATATTTTACATTTTGCTACAATTTGTATAATGTTACACAATGCTCCCACACCAGTGAAAATTCTCTAACATATTGTTTTGTAGCCATTATTCTGATTCTGATCCGACTATTAAAGACTTTGCTTTCTCATTAAGTTGGCTTTTAATTTTTTTATTTAAAAAGTATATTAATGGATGCGTCGAACAATGAAAGCGGGAGAAATATACAGTGCAACAGAATACCTGAAGGGCTTGGGTATTGATGCTCAGATAAATATTATAAAAGTTATAATTTGCTGACGTGTTTCAATTTCTTATATTACATCGCATAACACTTTTTGTCAAATAATATTATACAGGTATTTTTGAAACGCTCCCGAAAACGAAGACAGACGACAGTACTAACTATATCTTTGATGATGGGTGAAATATAAAATCGATCTTGATGAAAAAAAAATCATCTTTTCACAACGTTTTATTAGCTTTATTCACGCTCCATCGTGTTAGTATAGTTAAATAAAATGTTAATTTCATTTAAAAAAATCATGAAATACTTAAAAAATAAAACCAGCAGTGGAATTACTGAATTACAATCAGCTGACTAGGGGTCAATGTACGCGCGAACGCCGAATTCGCGCGGCCCGCAACTAGCGATGGTACCACAATACCTAATAATTTACAACACTTGTCTAAATACCTAACTTATCTACTTAACCTTTGCCACTGTGCTTGTCTCTACGTAGCCACTTTAATTCAATTCACAGGTTAAATAAACCAAATAACTGGTTCGATTCCCCGCTAATGAAAAATACTTAAATAAAATGTTAACTAGGTTAGAATCATGCTTTTTATCCATTGTGTAGGTATGTTTATTATTCCGATGTATTCAGTTATGTATCTTTTCAGATCAGTTCAGTACTAAGTTATTTAAAAATTAGGTATGAAACAGCTTACCGATCCTCCGTGGCCTTATGAGATTCTCCAAGGCACATTAGCATGTTGCCGTATTCACGAGCACTATAAACGTACCTACGCGTTAGGCATTATTAAAACAAAACAAAAACACAAAATGTAACAACAAGAACAATATCATTAAGTAATAAATAACAAGTAATAACGACAATAATTTAATAAACAAAACAATTGAACTTGAACTGTCGCTCGTGATAGTCAACATGGAACTGTCTCAAAAACTAAAATTATAGCCAAAACAAATGCGCACAGGTAACGTCCTTGAAGAATGTGTAAATTCCACAGCGCGAGGCGACACGAGGCAGCGTGTGTGTGAAAGGAAGGTAGAGTGAGTAGTATACCTAATGCATTGTTTCGTACCGATCTAGATAACGAGTTCGGCGCCCGCGAGGATATTGACCCTATTGTCAGCTGATTTTCTTTTTTAAGTTTCACTGCTGGTTTTATGTTTAAGTATTTTCATGATTATTCGGGATCGAATTTCTTTGTGACCCATCATCATAGGTATCCTTAGTACTATCATCTGTCTTCGTTTTCGGGAGCGTTTCACAAACACTTGGTATATGTGTATTTTATATCTATACTCTATAAATAAAACTGAAGTGTCTCTACTCTAATATCGAGATAACTGTCTTTTATTGAGTGCAAGGGGTCATTTTCATGTCATTAAGACATGAACAACCATTTTTTTTAAATTTTGTCTGTCTGTCTATCTGTCTGTCTGTCTGTCGGTCTGTATATCTGTCTGTTTGTCTGTCCAGGATAATCTTCGGAATGATGACTGATTGTGATGAAACTTCACAAACGGATAGAGAGCAATGCCAGGAGAAATCTAAACTATAACTTTTTAAATCGCAAAATTGAAAAACAAATGGTCTCTGATAATTATCTTAAATATAAATAACGCCACATTAATAGATCCTACCCAAGCGAAGCCAGGGCGGGTCGCTAGTTATATAAAACTAGTTAGATAACATTTTATGACATCTATATAACTGTATAAAACTGTTGGGTCGCAGCACCATTAGGTTTATTTCTTTCATCTGCAATTTACGTTGTATTTATACTTTCTTTTGAATTGTTTTGTTATTCATTCAGTAACAATATAAATAACAATACTTCCTTCCGTAATGCATTTTACAAAATTAATTTTCCCAATACGCACATCTCCAACAGTTGATTATTTTATGGGTTATTGGAAAGAAGAATAGTGTACTTTATTTATTTTTAACTTCCCATTTGGAAATTGTTTATATTGAGTCCGATTCTACTGTTCTTTGCCTCGCATATCCTAGATCAAATTGAAGTATGATATCGAATCCAAAACTCATTAAATTCGATTAATTAGTTGCAAGGTAACCACCACATAGTTAAATACTATTTTATTAATCAACTTAATTCTCATTTTTAGTTTAAAAGTTTTATTTTCATTTTTTTTACTTTAAGTAGTCCCGTTTTGTGTGTTGTGTAATTCGTCTAAATCATTAATTGTTCAACTTCACCAACATTAGATCAAATATTGCGGAGCGCGCGGAAGACCGGAGCCATTGTAACTGGATGTATCCTTCGCTACTTGAATGACTATGTGGAATGCCAACCATGAATCTATTGTTATGCTCTTGCTGCCTAAATGAGGCCTTTCGATGTGTGCACCTATGACTTTGCACAAACACCAAAACATCTCTTTCGTAGTCGCTCCTTCCTTCGTTAGCACCTTTGTAGATCGTCCAACTACTTCCAGATATTACATTGTCAATGGTTCCTTCCGATGTACTTCACTTGTTTGCTTAACTTTTACCTTTTCTTCTATATCCTGTTATTTTTTATCTATTTCTTGACAATATAACGTCTGGATTGTTATGTAGTGTGATTGTGCTTTAGCATGCTTTTGGGCACTGTTCTGCTTTTACTAAAATACCTTCACTATAACATCGTTAAGAATATTCACTACAAAAATTATGAAGATCGTAAATGCATAGCATTGTCCTTCGCTACTGATATTAGAAAGAATAAATAAGTGCAATTAAATAAGATTATCAATGCAAATATTACCGAATAACAGCAATAGAACAATAGCTACTTAATTAATTTAACAAACATTAATTTTAAAGTAAAAGTAGACAAACAAATAACACATTACAAATAACAATAACAGTTCTGATTGGCACACGAGTCAACTATATTTTACTTTAAAGCACGAATCCTAAAGAATTGGCTTCCATTAGATGCACCAAACCTTTTTGTAAATAAGACTAAACGCATGGATAAAGATATCTTTACATTTAAACTATTAATGAAGTTCCATTTGATAATATTATGGATATTGTGTAGTGTTGTCATGAAATTCGATGTTGTATCAAATGCTTTACGTAGTGCATCAAAATTTAATTTTCATAATTACATAATTGATATTATATTGTACAGGAAGTCCATCGCCGCGTAAAAAACGCAATAACTCGACACCGACAAAGAAAAATGCAGCAGAGAAAAAGCAAATTCTGCAACAACTAATTAGTCCAGCGTCAGCCAATGACCATTCAAAGAAGATAACAATGGGAGAGCTAATACAAATGTCAGAGAAAAAAACTTTAAGCACGGTGGAAAGTGCCCCAGCTTTTGTTGAATATGGAATAGAAAATAAAGATACATCGTTTGCTAGTGAAGGATCGACTCCATCAACCTCGCCGTCAATGCGTCACATATCAGATCCAAAACTAGAAAAGAAGGTTACATTTGCCAGATTATTGAACAAAGTTTCAGCCGAAATGAGTTCCAGCTCTGATGTAGATATGGTTAACACTATTACCATTCCGATGGCAGTAATAGCTGATCGAACTGTGAAAACTAAATCATCAAGTACACCGCCCTCTCCCGGTGTGGAAGTTAGATCACCGCATAGTACATCGAGCAATCAGGGAAGCGATTCAATGTCCAGTCTGGATTTGAATTTAGCCCATGCAGCTTTAAAAAAATATTCAAGGTCAGAAGCACTGCGTGTTTTCTTTCATATTTATTTTTCATTTAAGATTATAATAATGTAACAACAAAAAATGAATTTATTAGTACTTACTAAATTAATACGATTACTAAATAACTTAATATTTATATATTAATAATTGTTTCATAACAATAATCGTTATAAAGAACGTCCTTAAAATAAATTTTCTGATGTTTCAGGACCCCAAAAATTTCAAGTGCGGACTCAATCCTTGCAATGTTCCGCAACTTTTCTTCTTCATCAGCAGCTGTAATATCCAGGGCGTCGTCTGGAGGTATATCAGCATCCAGCACACCAACAGCGTCATCACCGCAAGATGATACTGTGGATGATGACATATCTATTGCCTCCTCTCACGTACCGTCTCTCGCCCCTGACTCGCCAGTCGCTAGACCTCACAACACCATAGAAATACAGGTATATTGATTTTCTTTCTCAATCAGCCCGTAACAGTAAGCTTCTATCCATTGGTCTCTCCCACAGCAGAGAATTGACAGGCGGATTGACGATCCGCCGTAGTCGCGAATCGCAGACGTTGCTTCCCGTCACTGGTCTGTATATTTTATGTTTAGCGTAAACAACATGGTAAAAAAAATCACATTTAGATTTCTTTTACTTATTCTAAGCCAGCGCTTGACTACAATCCCACCAGGTGGTAAATGGTAATTAAGCCCTAGATAGTAAATCACACTGAACAAACAAAAGACTTTTCACTGTTGTATTAAAGATACCCCAGACCACCATCATGCTATTTTGCGTAACTAACTTAGAAAAACCTTACAAAAGTATTGTATGAGAAAAGTGATTAAGATTCCACTCATTCATTTTTGTACAAACATTCTGGCAAATAAATTATTCTTGTTCTAAAGAACACAATATATTAAGAGTGTAAGGAAGTTTGATTAAAATAAATAAGTCTCAGAAAATTACGCTTTATTGTAAGACACTTTAATCTAAGGATTTTATAAAAAGCGGACTTACTGCCTCATGGCCCTGCTCATTTCATGATTTGTTTTCTTCCATGGGGGGAAAACAAAAAGTATGTGTTACTGCGCCGTGTACCGGCAGCTTAAGAGAATCCTCTTCCTTATATCATTCCGTCAGAGGAAAATGAAACTGTACGTAGATGTGCAGCAGCATTTTCCTAATAACACCTTCAATTAATAAAAAAACTATGGCAGCCAAGCGTGGCAACTATGGCAAATAAGAGGCAATTCATGGGGGAGGCCTATGTTCGACAGTTCATTTTTTTATGGGCTGAATAGACGATAGAATAGTTACAAATCAATACGCAAATAAGATTTAACTTTCGGTAAATGTTTCAGGTTCTTGACCCACTCAGCGCTCATAAATCAACGCCATCAGGAAGCAACCTTCTCCACCCACCATCAATTCTCCTTGAAGTTCCAAGCAGCATAAATAAGTGCCTATCACCAATACGCGAGATGCCTACACCATTACCAACTCCCCTTCCTACACCTTTGGCAACACCGTTGCCTTCGCCGCGAATGCCAAGATCTAAGATAGAATCTGATGTTAAAATGGAATTGACTACTTGTCTGTCACCCAGTGAAGATGAGTTAGAGGAAATCAAAGCGGAGAAAACTGAAAGACCTACTTCTGGTTTGCGATTAAAGGTAATAAAATAAAAATTGTATGTGACAAAGCTTTATTTCAATAACATTAAAAGAACTTTTGTATATGTTTGTGACAAACGAGCACACACCACCTAATGGTAAATGAATGCTGTTACCTATAGACTCCTACATCTATCCCTTATTATTTAGAATCAAAAAGCAGATACGTTGTTCCCCCTGATGGAATGCTTTGGTTGTTACCAGTAAAATGGGTATCCGGTTCTCGTCCCTCTCCATATAAAATACAGTAAAATTAAACTGCTATTTTACATTTGTATTCTGTGAGATCGTGGTCCTTCCCCATTCGGACTGCAGCCATAATCTCATGTAGAGATCTATTATTATTTTTAATTAGTATAACATACTGTTATACAAAAAAAATAAACGGAGATATCTAATTATCTCAATAATATTTTTCTTTACTTTCCAGTTGCGGCAACAGGCTATCTGCATAGATACACCAACGCCGTCCACTCATGTAACTGATTCGCCTAGTCCAAGCTTTACCCACAGTCAAGATTCTGAACGCGAAATGTCCTCTCCCTCTCCAGCCCCACCAACATTAAGAGTACCCGTCCTCACTATAGAGCGTCCTTCGCCAGGCTCACCTCCTCCAAGACGAACACCTCCGCACTTAGAATTTCAACCACCACCATTAATCACTGTAACTTACAACGCCAGCGAGGAATCGGATGAACCATTATCACCAAGGCCTCCACCACCATCGGCAAATATGTGCTATTTAAGTCCTTTCTCAATGTCTGCTCGAGGAGAGAGAGCTCCATCAGAATCAAATCTATCCTCATCCGGATACAGTTCTATGGCAAGTCCAGGTCCGTCCAGGTGTGGCTCGAGCAACCCTTTGTGTCCTTCTGAAATGGAAGATCCAGGGTCAGGCGGTGGACCGTCATGTTTTCAATCTAGACGGCGACCCTTAATGAAAACCAATTCCAGTCCCGCTAGTTCAAATAACGAAACAAATGAAAGGCGTCGCGGGAGGTCCGATTCAGAAACCTTATCCGATGATCCTTTACTGGAATCTAATGATGAAGGAATTGGAACTGATGAACGAGTAGATGATGTACCCACGAGTGCTAAGGAAATGGAGAATTTGGCTGTTTTAAAAGAGACTTTAGAAATACCACAAATTTGTTCTCCGAGTGGAGTTACAAAATGTTCTATAGTCAAATGCATAAGCGTAGAAAGAGGATTAGATGAAAAAGCTTGTTTAAAACCCCCTATGTTGCTATCCGATGGTAGTCATCCTCTAAGTCCTGTTAGTTCGCGAAGCGAAAGTCCTGTAAGTGATAGAACGGGTCTGGGCCATTTTTCTCCCCAGTTTTACGGTCGTCAGCTACCATTTACGGACTCTGATGGGTTATATGACTTCCCTAGTTCAGAATGTGTGAAAGGAGGTAGTTGTAAAGTAGGAAACAGTTCACATCGAAAGGCTGGAAGAAGAAGAGACAGGCGCACGTCCAGGACGGTTTCACAAGAAGTTTCCGGAACGTCTAAATCAACGCTTCCACATATGCCGCATTCTATGCACAATTTGCTAGAGGTATGTATAAAATCCTAAATATATTATTTGCTATTAGTCATTAGGCTATTCGTACAGACGCTGGGGTCATTTGTATGTTTAAAAATTAATAAAATAGAAATAAAGTAGGTAATGTATATTGCAGATGACAATTCCTTAACATTATATTTTATTTTATAAACAAACAAAACTTCGAAACTAAAGTATACTCCTAGAAATTCCTGCGTTCCTGTAACAGTTATTATTCACATCAGTAACAGTAACTTAGGAAAGAATAACAGAAGATTTTAGAATAACAGATCAATTAATTATAAAACGTTTCAGATTCGTTCATCCATAATTTGTTAATAACTTACTTAGACTTAAATATAATATGTTAAGGCAAGATACAAAAAGATAACTTGTTTAACATTAGTTAATAATAATAATATCTTGGTCACGAACACGACGGAGACTCGCCATCAGCGCACAAGTGTATGCGCAAGCACAGGTGCACTATCTATTCCCTTACTCGCATAGTCCGATAGTACGGCAATCCGACACAACCAGAGAGAAATCAGAGAAGCCTCGTTTTTCCGCACTATTCTCTCAAAATTATAAAATGAATTAATTTTTTATTTTTTATATTATTCCCATTGTCTTTAATGAAGAAATATATACAATATATTTACTGTACATTCCATCCCAAAAACTACCCATACTAAATAAAGATAGAAGGAAGTTTGATATTATCTTTAATATAAATTGTGAATTTTCTTTACATTTTATCACTGCCATTTTGACTGCAGTTACCATGTATTGTATCCACTGCCATTTTGCCTGCAGGTACCATATGGTAACCGTGGCCGTAAAGGTGGCAGACGTCGCTCACGTTCACAAGCTCCGGCACTTGCGTCTTCTTCATCATCAGAAGACTCCGTCTCTAATGCGTCGGTAGCGTCTGTTGCATCGGCACGGGAACTAAGACTGCCTCCGGATTTAGAAATGCAGGTAGGCCGAAAATTTGCCATTTGAATTTTGTTTTGTCATAAACGACCGTTACCTTACCTTAACTTAGCCTAATTATTTCTTTGTCAGATATAATCATAAATATTGTCTATTTGATTTTTTTACATTCAGTCTTAATTAAAAAGATACCAGTTAAGCAAAAAAAAAATAGCATATGATTATAGTTGGACTAAATGCAATTTGTTTAAAAATCATTATATTTGTTTTAATAACAGTGTTATGTTAATAATAAATAGAATCAGGCGTTGCTTTGTGAAAATCCATTATATTAAGGTTTTAAATTAAATAAGCTAAAAACCGCGTGAAAAAATAATAATGATGAATTAAGGGAGGGCGGGTGGAAACTTTCCACTGGAAAGTGCTCTTCAAACTAGGTAAAACACATCACCATACTGTAGGCTATTAGTGACAAACCAGATTGTCCTGTTATGGGACACTGGGTGAATATGCATTTGCATAAACCTAGTGCCTCAGGCAGGCCTGGTTTGTACTTAAACTAATTTTTCGTGTCTGTACAGAACTATTACTAACATAGTAGCTATAACTTCCTTGTACCTACTAACAAATAAGAATGTTTGTCCGAAATAAAGAGATTTTATTTATATTTTTCTAGCGGATCTCAGCTAATTAAGCTTAACATATTTAAATGTCATTTTTTGTTTTTGCTATCCCTATTCAAACTTTATTCGCAAAAAAAGTTGTATTCGCACATTTTTTAAAATTAATTTGTATAAAATATTTATTAAATTATTTTATATATAAATAAAAATAAATTATTATATTTTAAGTGCTTTCGCATGACACATTGCACAAATGTCTGAAATAATTCTATTACAAAAACGTATTATATTAAAATACCGACCACAGTTCTCTAAATACTACCTACTTCGTTTTTTAACAAAGTAAACTTTAAATTACATCTAATAATTACTAATGAATATTTTTATTGTTATTGTTATAAATAACATTATATTAGAATTTTTAATTAATTTATGTTTTAATTAAAAATTTACTTTTTTGCATCATTTTTTTTAAATTAAATAAGAGCGGTTGCGATTGTTTTATTTTTATTAAAAGAGAGAGTTGTGAGCGGTTTAAGCAGTCTTGCACTTGTATTTTATGTGCAAATATTTTGGCTTCTTCTATTTTTTCCTGCCATTGTTTGGTTTGTTTGCAGCCATGTGAGCCCCGTCCAAGGAAACCCCTACGGAGACAAAAGTGCCGTAGTTCCGAGGTGACTGTACAAATCGCGACAAATTATCATCTGTTGACATATTCACGTTTTATGTAGTTCCATAGATTAATTATATATATATGAGTAAAGAGAAACGATATTGTTCACGAGTACCTTAATAATTATTGGCTTTAGAATTTGACTGCAGTACAGTGACTGATTTTAACGGGAAACCTACAAACTGTGACAGTATTCTGTTCATTTACATGCATCAATCTACCATACAACAAAAAAGATTGACAGAAGGAGTGAGACGTATTTACCGTAACAGGAAACAATAACAGGTTTTACAAAAATAACAGATTGGAACTGTTGTGTCTAAGCCTAAACAACTGTTCCCTTTCCACGAGCGACCAATGTTCGAAAATATGTCTGAAACTAAAACAGCTTGCAACAAGCTCTACTATGTTCTTGCTAAGGATATCAGATAATCTCAACCGATAAGACCTTGATCAAATTTATATGGGACCACATGAGAAGCATCAGCTTTCAAATAAAAAAAGAATTATCAAAATCGGTTCACCTACAAAAAAGTTATGAGTACCTCAGCCTTTTTGAAGTCAGTTAAAAAGAAAATATGTCTGAAATTAAAACAGCTTGTAACAAGCTCTACTATGTTCTTGCTAAGGATCTCAGATAATCTCATATAAAAAGAGATATAACCTGAATCACCTTTTCTTATCTTCTTATTATTTAACTACAACCGTTATCACATTCGGGTACACAATAATACCTTACTATTAAATTAAAAAAACATATACAAATCTATACAAATAATAACTGATATAATATACTATATTACCTATTATATAGCATAGTAATTTCACAGCAACAGTACCAGGAACGAGAGGCATGTAAAGGGGAACTGGGAACTAGTACAATTTAAAAACAGTTCCTATCGAAACTTATGACGAAATAACAGCCTGCTAAACATAGGCCCGCCCCCAAGTAGTACCACAAAGTACCTGCATCCATGGACTTCCTCCAAGTCTTACCATGTCGCCACTCAATCTAGTGGGAGGATGCCTTACACTTTGCTTACCATATGAGGCTGCCACACGAGAACCTTTCTACCACATCAGTTCTTAGCGTTGCTGCATGCTATCGTTACACACATACATGCCGGTTCTACTGCGAATATCCTCATTTCGAAGTTCCTTCACGTAGATAAAATCCATCAACCCGTTTAGGCTACAGAGCGTGCCAAATAAATAGACATACATACATACTTGAAAAACGTTACCTTCCTTTTGGGGCAGTCGGGTAAAATTACTCTGTGATGCATGCTTAGACAGTGCATGATATTAAAATATAACTAGTGCTCTGCTATTTTTGTGAATGAGACAAATCGCCTTTCTTGGATTACTATTAGAATGTTACTGTAGTCTTTTTACTATAGAATAGCTGGGTAACAGTTGATGAAGTCACTTTATACGTACGATCTTTTCGTAATATAGTAAAAATTTGATACCTACCTATATTAATAGTTATACAGCATTATATAAGTAGTTTATACAGGGTTCTTTCGCAATAACCGGCCAAATTTGCAGACAAGGTTCAGAATAAGTAAATAGGCAAATGGTGAAGAAAAGTTTATAAAATAAACTCAAACATTTTGAATTTAAAAGATAAAATGGACAGAATGTTTGAGATTTTTCTTAATAAATTTTTTTTTCACCATTTGCCTATATTACTTATTCTGAATCTTCTCTGCAAATTTGGCCGGTTATTGCAAAATAACCGTGTATATAGTTTACTTCAAATATGGTTATGTTACGGATAGATTAATTGCATACTATCAATGAAAAAAATTAAAAAAAAATTATACCTTGGCCCAATTTTTTCCAGACGGTAAAGTCCTAATAAAAGCAATTCCAGTAATACTTAAATACGTAGGACGTCCTAGTAAAGTAAAAAAACTATAGTATCCATAATATTCACGAGTTCTTTTTATACCTACTTCCTTGTTACTACTTCCGCAGATAAATTGATATTTACTTAAGTTAATTAAAAATATAGTACGTGAGGGTAATATGGTCATCCGGTTAATATGGTCACTTTCTTAAAACTCAAAAACTACAGCCTTGTTTGTGTAGGTGGCTCTGTGATACGATAACTCTTTATCAATATCAGTCAATCAAATAATAAAGGATCAAAAGGGCGCTGCTTTGTCGACACCATTTTGACAGTTGAGAATATAGTAACAATTTTTGTCGATTTTAGTATTGTCTATTATTTATTCTGTGGTATTGTGTGGTGTAGTTAGTTTTATATAAGTTGATTTTTCGAAGTGTTCCTAATTATTATATATAATATTCCTAGCTTGTTTGCTATTTTTTTCTTAATATATTAGTTATAGTATACGACTTTGTGTTTTGTCTCTGTCCTCCTTCTAGTTTTGGTTTTATAGGGCGGCAAAGCCTAAGGTGATCATATTATCCTCACATATCTTATGTGTAGTTTCACTTAAAATCAAATTTGGTAAAGCATGTATAACGAACTATCGGTATCTTGAAAAATATTAACACATTTTTCGCAATAATTTTAAATGTTTTGTTACAGGACACCTCTTCAAAAATTTCGTCAAGCTTGGACCTAACTGAAGACTCGCGAAAGCCCGTCAAAGTTAATAAGCTACGGACGATAAGTAACCAAATAAGGTTTGTAGCTTCTAAAAGTTACTTTTTAAATATCTATCCAGGAACACAAGGCACGCCTTCCACCTCCATCTGCATAACGCCCATATCCCCCCCCCCTCCCCGAGTCTGATAGGCGGAGGCCATGGGGTCAGGAAAATCGAGCGCTCGGTAGCACCCGCTTTACCGGCCCCAGCGGCGGATCTGGTCTTTGGCTCCGCCGCCAACCAAGTTCCGACCGCGGAGGGTAGGGAGAGCGGCGCCTCGCAACACCGACACTCTTCTCCCCCCGCGGCCCCACCACCACCGCATCAACGGTGCGGCCCCGTCAGAGTCGCGGAGAATAGGGCGAGTGGCGCATCGCCATACCAACACTACTCGGAGAGGGCCCTCTCGCCGCAGCTCACCGACACATATCCAAAGTGGGCTCGCCAAGCCCACTCGGGTGGCCACCTCGGGTCGGCCCTACACCACAGGCCAGCCAAGGGGTTCCTCTTTGTTCAGCGCGGGTGACCAAGCCACGGCTACTAAGCCCCCCCTGCCCCCACCACGACAAGGCGGGAACCATTTGGTGGGGAACCTAACCTAACCTAACTTAAGTTAATTATTTATATTCGTATCTATTACAATAACCATTAAAGTAAAATAGTATTCTATTTTATTTTTAGAATAGAAAAACATTTATTTAACAAACTTAGAAAAAATATTAAATAAAAAAATAATAATAAGTGTGCCTCCTGGTGAATTTCTGTCATGGCGGCCAGTCTCAAAGAGACTATCCATATAAATACATAGATAAGTAAGTACATATATTATATCGCATACAGAAGGGTTGAGTGAAAACCTTATGTTTAATATTATAAACTTCCGACACTGCGAGTATATCCTGCGTAATGAAAAGAACATCATCAGAAGTAAAAAAAAAGTCCTGTTTGGTTTCTGGCTAATTCTTCCCAGGGCAAAGGTTATTGCGTTCCATTTATACTTTAACCAGAGTTAAAAGTAAAAATGACTTTCTTTAAGTGATTAAAATTATTCTATTCCAATTGTAGATTTCTTCGACGCCTGGAACGCAGCCTAAAAATGAAGGAGAGTTATCCCGGCCTTACAGATGATGAAGGTGACGAGTCGTCCAGTGTTACATCACCCTTATTGCAAGGGCGTAAGGAATTAAGTCACATGACTGGTCATGCAATTTCTGCACCTCTGTTGGGCGCAGCGAGGCCTAAAATTGTAAGGCAAAGACGTTATGATAAATCTTTATTAAGTGAAGACACTAGGACGTTAAATAGCGCTGCAGGGAACGACTTTTCTGATTAGGTTATAACCTAATTAATTATATCCTTAATTATATTAAGATGAGACAGTGATGAATTTCTACCAGACACTTTTGTATTTATCTTATTCTCTCTAACAATAGACTCGTTTATTTTTTTTCTAAAATAAATTTATATTTTGTAAATAAAAAAATATAGTTACACAGGTTACAATTTAAAATTATTAACCAACGAACCGCGATGACCGGAATTGTTGCAGATAATTAAAAATAATTCATGATCAAGACAGCTGTCGTTTGAAACTAAGTACTTATACAAGATTCTAATCTAATGTGATATACTTTAATAAGTTACGCAACTGAGTAGCGAAGTTATTAACGATTCGTAGAATTATGTCCCTTGCGAATAACTTTTCATTTCCCTTGGTTCTACTTTTGATGTTAAAAATGCACTTTTAGTGGCTTAATTATGTAAATAGTGGTCATATAGCAATAACATTTTTTCTAGTAATTAATAATTTACAGCTTAGACTTTAGGACTGTTTAGGAATTAAGATTTCTGTCATCATCATGAATCAAACATTGTTTTTTTAATCAACATTTTTGTCATGGTTTAATAAAATATATTATGTCAATAAACTTACAAAGTTCCCGTTACAGAAAGGATAATGAAAAGGAATTGAGGATTATGTTTACACAATTTTGTTAAATATAAATATTTAACAAAAATTATCACAAAAGTATTTTTGTAAAAAAACAATCTGGTCACTTTTCGTAAACTGGTATTACTAGATTGAAAATACTACGAGTATGAGTAAAGAGTCAGCATGTTGCTGCATCCACTGAATTACCTCTAAATTTTATTTAGTTATAAGAATTTTCACCACCTTCTTTCTTTTGCATTTATTATATAATTTACTTACTTAAAAACTAAATATGTAAAACTGTTTGTAAATATATTTAAACGTATTGCTCAAATACATATTTTGTGAGTTTTGTCTTATGTGCACTTTTTGCTATTTTGTAAATACATAAAATAATTGTTTAATAATGTAAATACCGGAAATCGAGAGAAATTTTACTTTTCTTAATTATTATAAGTGAAATTTGTAAATTGATAGTTCGTAAGTTTAAAAATAAAATGAAAGGCCCAAAAAAAAATTGGTATACCATATGCACAATTACTATATACGTTATACAATCATAATGTATGGATGTGTGCACATTTTACATTTTAAGAGATTAATTTATGTAGTGAAATAATTTTAAGTACACTTAAATCCACGCACCAATAGAATAGATAGTTGCAACGTTATTTAGATGCTATGAAATATTTATCTTATGCGATTAAGATCTTTAAAAATGTAACGCCTATGCGTGAAAACATTTTACTCAAGAATAAAATACAGAAAATGTTATGTTTCTCAGGTGTTTTCTTAAAATAGTATTTAATATAGAAATTCTGATTTTTTTTTCTCTGCACACTACTCTGTTCAAATATAATTAGTTGTCGAAATCTTTCATAAAATATTATTTTGGACTTTATCGACGCTCGTTTTTGAGTATGTTAGCCAATGCTTAAATTGACGCAGATTTATTATACGGGAGAGAGATTTCTCTGCAGGTCACCATGCAAAATGCCTCCTTGCTAGATGTCCCTATTTCCAGGTATTTTATTTCACAAAAGTCGCTCACATTATTTTTTTGTTTCCTTAAACATTAACATGTCCCAAAAATAATTTATATTCGGTTTCTCCTTACGTACTAAGAACATGGGTAATTTTCAGATTAAAAAAAAATTGTAAGTTTTGGCGCGAAAAATTATTTGTTTAAAAATATTTTTAATTATAAATATAAAATACTAAGTTTAGTGACTAAACACTAACCTAAGTTACAGTCCAGCAATAAATACATGTGATTCGACTGTACTAAGACTGACATCTGATTGTATAAGAACCAAACGTAGTGATTTCTGTGTTTCATTCGATGTGTATTTTCGGCCTTACTTATAATCGTTGATTATATTGCTTAAGTAGGTATTAATTATAATCTATACCTGTTTCTTTCTATTGTTATATAGTGAAAAGAGAGAGATTGCAACTTTAAGCATTCTTTAATTTGACGTTGATTTTTTTTAATTAGGCCGCAAATGTTTTCTTTAAATCTACTCGTAATATGTTATCCTATAAAATAATCGGTGGTTGCCTTTGAGAAACGGTAATAAAATATAAAACAGTCATTTGCTACAACGCCCAAATCTACCATTCCCTAGCGAAGCATCACATAGGACTAGAGTAAAATAATAACGCAAGCGGTGTGTCTTAAGTAAGTATAGCAATATACGAATAAGGAATGCAAAATATAAAATGTTTAGATTATTACAGTGAGCGTACCCATCCCGTACCTACTTTCAATTTTCAATACCATCCGTACTAACATGTAGAAATTGAGTATCATGCCTAAGTACTAGATTCTTTAGTGTTGCTCGCTTGAGGCTCGTCAAATGTAAAATAGTGTAACTAATGATAATAACGGCCTGTTCATTGAGACTGATTTTCTAAACTTAACTCTTAAATAGCTTGGTTCTTTTCTTGAACGGTAAGTGTGAGTGAGACTTTTTGTTAATTTTTCAACCTCATTTACTACAGGGTTATTTTTATCTTTGTAACTTGTTGGTACTTTCTTCTTAAATTGCATATTGCAATATTTTTTCATTATTATATTATGATAACAATATTATGCGAGTTTATTTTGATTACTATGAGTAATAAGTAAATAAGTAGTAACCTTTTTTTTAATTTGCCGCGTATTTTCAGTCAATAAAAAATTAATTATTATCAATTGAATTAGGAATGTTATTATTACAGCACCTAAAAATCAAAAGCAATATATAACTATTATACCTTATTACCTACTTAAAATTAATAGTAATTATTATATTAGCTATAACTAGTCATGTTAGTCTATAGCAAAACTGTGATGGGAAATGTTGTGTTGTGCGAGTGTTCACTTTTTCTTTTTAACTGAAATTTTACTGTATCTGTGGCCTTTATAAACTATAATTTTCATAAAATCTGTAAAGATAATTTTCTAATCTTTGATCTATGTTGCTATTGCAAAAAATGTTGTGCCTATCCTATGTAACACCTTTTACACTTTTTCATTAGAACAAAAAAATATTTTCGTTTGGCTTTGGCAAATTATTTAGTTTAATTGTAATTAATATTCGTTTATAATATTTACATATTATGTATTATTAAATATTATATGAATTAAATGTTATAAGATTTGCGACATAATTTTTAAATGGAATGTGCTAAGAGCCTGTAGACAAAAGAAAAGCTTACCATGTGCTTCATTTTTAATGAAAAGCGCTGTGTCGTTAACTAATAAAATTGGTGTTTACCTATACATAACAAATGACAAATGGCCGGAGAACACTAAATGCGTACAAGACATATATGTAGCACGTGTGCTTTGGCGCACAAATTATTGTATAACTTATGAATCTATATGGACTGTGTGAATAACAAATGCTGCTATACGTCTTGCATAGTTTTATATGTATAATATACAAGTATTACAAATTAATGCTATGTAACGCACACTCCATACAGACGTGCACATTTGATGTGCCGTTCAGCCTTTAGTATCGTCTCCGTTATCCGTATAACCGCTTGTGAGCACATATTCCATACAGATTCAAATGTTCATATTATGTGAAGAGGCTCTAAAACTCATGTTGTAGGACGGATTATGGAAGTAGTTTAAAAGTACCAATGGATAAGTGTACACGCACTCTTAGCATAGATATGTCGAGAAACTAGGTACGCAGATGGCTTATTTATAACAATACTATCTACTTACATATTTTCGGCAAGTCCGCATTATATTGGTCCGATCAAACTAACATAAAAAAGTAAAGTTACTGCCTATATTGGTCCCACTCCTATGCATAGGCCTCCTCTCATTTCTGTGATGGTTCTGGAGCAAGGAGTTTTCCACCGCACTGCCCGTTGGCTTCACATGTCTGCGAGTTTTTTTTTATTTTTCTGACATGCATGCATCATGGCAGCATGCAGTTTTTTAACGATATTTTCCTTCACCGCCAAGCACGTCGTAAATCAGCACTTAAAATTGCAATTAACAATTTCATTGGTGCCGGTGGGCATCGAACCCGGGTTCCTAGCGTACTGTGAAATTTACAGCGAGCGCTTAACACCTGACCTACCGCGGCTCTTAAAATTACATATTTGAATATAATAATTTTAAAATAAATATTTTTGCTAAGAAAATTTATGAAACAGAGGACATTTATTGATTCGTGAAACAAAGACCTACAACTGTTTTAAGTTACAATAAAACAAGGCCGTCTTAAAACATGCAGGGGCTCTAAAGCACTTAAAGTTTAGGGGCCTTTAGGAAGTAAAAAAAAAACAACTAAAACATAACAGATAAATGTTTTCTAACCATAAAAAGCCAGTACACTTGACTTCTATTCCACCTGATTCGAATGCGTGGTATGTCAACAACAAATGGGTGGATTCTTACCGAACGTCTGGTAGTCCGATGGTGGTAGGGAGAGAGAGGATTTAAGTTGAAATGAATTCTGTAGAACACCTAAACGTTGGCTACTTGGCACTGTGGTCGAGAATGGTGAAATTGCCATTAACAAGATTTAAGTCATCAATAAGTCCAGTAAGATAACCAGTGAGGTAGGTGGCACTTTGCAGCACCAGTCCATATATGGCAGAAATACTCCATGCACGACCGGACTTGAGCTTTATAAAGTGTAAGCAACTTTCTTGCAGCTGTTTTAGCACGAATTGAATTCCAGCTGGGTGCCAGGGAAGCCTTCACAAACGAATAGGTGAGACTTTCATTCAAAAAGTCCTTCGCCTAACCGACCAGACCAAGAGATAAACTGAACGCTGAAACCTAGCCTTGCGTTATGGCGGAACCCATTATGTTGGTCTCTGAGGAGACACGTTACATGTTTACCACAAGTAAAGCCCGCTCGACTTCGTGATTGCAAGAACTATATGTCATGGATAGTGGACGCTCAATATACTCTCCATAATCTTGCAGATAGATAATTGTAATTCGCCGAAAATCTGCAAGGTTAGCACACCTGTCTTTTTTGGATGCATTAGCAAGCTTCCGGGATTCGGGCACTATTCAAGTCCTAAATGAAAGGCGGAACAAGCGTGTCAACAGTAGGCAACTCACGTGATTTAAAGACTTTTCTTTTAGAACCATAACTGGTATACCATCTGATCCACTACATTTGTTCACGTCTAGATCACGCAAGGTTTTAAGTACTGCCTGTTTAGTGTTGCGACCAACCGATATATAGGTACCACAGTCATGTAGTTGAGTATTGACGCCGTCTGTTCGTGAAATACACACGAAAAAATACAAAAACAAGTCAGCTTTTTCTTTAGCCGTATGCGCTAGTGTACCATCCCAGTTTTACCAGCCAACGAAAGCGATGTAAGCAAAATAGAAGTGCGTTTCGACCACTTTGGCGAGAAAACAATAAATAATATTATAATATAGACAGCTTTCAACATGTCGACCCCCCCCTCCGT
Organism: Parnassius orleans; assembly: GCA_029286625.1. Classification (NCBI taxonomy): domain Eukaryota; kingdom Metazoa; phylum Arthropoda; class Insecta; order Lepidoptera; family Papilionidae; genus Parnassius; species Parnassius orleans. The sequence continues at coordinate 2,565,295 of JAGSMP010000028.1, forward strand.
CAGACCGAAGACCCTTAATTTGTGCCCTACTTTGAAGACGGAACTGCAGAAAATATACGGAACCGTTCATATTACGGCATCTGTTTTGCCTACATACCTTATCTGTATCGCTTTAAAAGGCAGCATATATTTCCCCCAAAAATAAGCGAATAGTAGTAATTTGTAGATGTAATTTTTAAGTTTGGCTATTTGTTTTAACATTCTCGTTATAATATACTTTAGCCCTTTTGCTATTTATTGCAGAACTGTCAATGGGTACATAACTTTAAAAATAAATTTTCATCAGAATCAAGTAAAATTACTTTCTATCTGCCCTTATTCATTCATATTTCTATTTATTGTAACTTCGAACGAAAGCAAATTATGTTTATTGTTTTATGTAATATGTTGATAGGTAATTACTTAGTATTGTGAAGTTAACAATGCAGCGTAAAATTACCCAGGCATGTAATGAAAATGTAAATAAGTTTACACTATCAATTTACACTCATCTACATTAAGATGTGTACTCATTATTATGACGTCTTATTCATTGACAATGTAAAAATTAAATAAATTTGCTTGTTAAAATGGCTCTTTTAATATCTAAAATAACTGACAGGGAATATGCCACCTCTATCCCAAACACTCACACCCGCACGCTACGTAATGTGCTGGTTGACCGTGGCAGCTCTGGCAATCGACAAAAACTATGAACCCAAATCCCACGGCCTGGTGATGGGTAGCAGCTTATCAGTACGAAGGTGTCGGCTCTGCGTTCAACCAACCTAACCAGCGTGCTGAGAAGTTTTGGGCGCAATATTGGAAGCAACTTTCACTACAAGTTGGTGTTGTATACATTCAAATTTTACTAGGTAGTAAGAGGCAATAATAGGTCCTTTTCTATGTGGGTCCACCTGATGGTAAATGGCTACTGCTGCCCATGGAAGCCTGCAACCAACATCAAACAAAGAAGGTAACACATGCGTTGTCACTTCTAAGGACTATTGGCCTCATAACCTTTTTTTTTATATAGGAGAGGGGGCAAACGAGTATGCGGTTCACCTGATGTTAAGTGACTACCGCCGCCCATGAACAACTGCAACACCAGGGGAATTGCAGATGCGTTGCCGGCCTTTTAAAAAGGAGTAGGCTCTGAAATAATACTGGCCTTCTAAGAGTATAGACAGCAATACAGTATTGCAAGCTCTGCTATCTGGCTGCAGGAACAGGCAAGAGGGTGGTACCTACCCAGACGGACATCTAGGAGGATGTAGGATAGGAGACAAGGAGTCCAACCACCTAGTAAAAACGATGAAAAAGATTTTAAAAAAAAAACGAAATAATTTTTAATATTTTATTACAGATAACCATAAATTACATAATCCAAAGCTTAGAAATTTTAAAATCACAGTGCATTTGATTCACAGATTATTGACAGTTTCGAACTACATTTTACACCATTATTATGCTAGTCTACAAACTGTTATTATGCTATCAAATTAGAATTAATATATTTTTCATTATTCGCGCACGCTACACGAATTAATTGATTACTTTTCTATTATTTGATAATATTACAGTAAAGTCCGAATATAGTTAGTGTTGGGGAAACTAAATTTAAATCCGAACACCAATTGTATTCAAAATCTAGTTAACAAATTTATTAACATATCTAATTATGGAGTTTTTGTTATAAAAACTTGTTGTATTTCTATTTCTGTTAACCATTCCGAAGCTTAAAATGTTTGTGCTAGGATTGACTTCACGACAGAAGCCGAATGGCGGTTCGACCTTTTTCAAAAAGGTCGTGTGGGTTTCGTCGCTACTATTGCTTTTATGTAAAAATGGAGAAAGCGACTGCCAAACTTAGTGTTTAGAGGGTGCTGCCACTCTAATGGCGGCTGTACACGTTCGTCGAGACACCACGAGACAGGCCGAGTACGAGTGTGTACATGGTGACATCGTCGCGTCGCGTCGCGTCTCGCGGCCCTCGTTCGCTCTCGGAAGCGTGTCGGTTTTTTGAGCTCGAGTCAAAGGGTCTCGTGAGTCTCGCGATGAAAACGAGAGCGCGCCTGCGACATGCACGAGCGTGTACAGCCGCCATAAGTCCTTCATGGCGGCTGTACACGCTCGTCTCGTCGCCTCGCGTGCCTCTCGTCGCGTAGAGGTTCGACACGAGATCACACCATGTACACACTCGTTGTATCACTTGAACTCCGGATGCCCACTGCGATGGACGTAGAAGAAACCAATAAAAAGAAAATTAATAAGCCATGGTGGATGGTTTCTATTCACTGTAATAGAACTATGTAAGTTCCTATATTGTATTTAACAATATTGAACCATTTTTTTGATAATTTTTATAATTATCAGAAAACAAACGAGTGTGTACAGGCGCACTCTCGTTTTCATCGCGAGACTCACGAGACCCTTTGACTCGAGCGCAAAAAACCGACACGCTTCCGAGAGCGAACGCGACGCGACGAGGGCACCGTGTACACGCTCGTACCCGGCCTGTCTCGTGGTGTCTCGACGAGCGTATACAGCCGCCATAAAAATAGTACAATACGGAACATTTGACATACACGATATGTTAATTTAAGATGTTTTGCTTTTTTTTTAAACGTTACCTACACACTATGATTTTCTCCTATATCGTGGGGGCAGTTTACGTACATAAATTTCACAAGGACAAACATTCAGACCCGGAACAATTATTTGCGGGCCATACAAATACTTGTTCCGTGCGGGATTCGAACCCGCGGCCCTTAGCGCTGCAACTCACTGCTAAGCCACTGCGCCACGGAGCCGTCTTATAATAAATAAAATCAAATTTTTATAAAATAGCATTTTGGCGTTCATGTAAAAACAGAGGAACTCACTTTTACCCAAAAAAGGAAAAGTTCCAAGGAGATCAAATTTCAAAGCTTCAAAATATTGCAGATAACGCTCTAATCTTTATTACCTACGCATTAGGGTAATATTTTGTTAATTTAATTAATTTTACTTCGATAATTTTTACAGTGAGTGAAACCTAATAACAATAGTAGCTGATAAGGTAACTACCCAATTTTTTATTCCGATAAAGATTTTCTGTAGGTCGCGACAAATTACATTATAAAAGTAAAAAAAAAATTAAACACATTGGAAGTTCTTGTAACAGATACATGTACATACAAAATAGATATTGAGATCCAACCAAACAGTACAGAAATACCATTAGTGACGCCTTCTGTTTTAGTTTTTAATTGTCCTGTCCATTAGAATAATTTAATACTAACAGCAGTTAACTTACTAATTATTTGACCATTACTATTGACTAAATGAATAATACTCAAAAAGAAGCTGATGAATCAGCCTAACATTGTAAAAATATAAAAATAAAAAAATATGCTAACGAAATAACAACAGATGAAAACTTTTTGCCTGACGATACCAACATCCATACTCTTTAAAAACTATGAAGTTCAAAACCTATAAATACATAATACTATATAACAATGCGATTCAACTAAGTATAGGAGTCAATGACCTCATCTGTCAACTGTCACTTAAAAGTAAAACGGCTTGCAAAAAAAAATTATTTGCGTAATAATAACTTTTTTTTTCTTTGTTTAACTGAATCTTATTATTGCTAAATCTATTGAAGTCAGATCAATAGAGATACAATACTATTGAACAAAAGTCGGTGCAATATTTTGAATACCTACATAAAGCCGTTTTATTTTAATAGAGGAAAGCAGCAGTGATGACGTTGATGACTACACAGACAGTGATGTGAGATGAGCGGAACTGAAGTGCTAGATTCATATTGGTAACTTTTCATTTATGGTTCTTTTGCAAAAAAAAATATTATTTCAAAAATATCTGTTTTGCTTACCCTAACTAACCATTTTGAATTGACAGCTAAGACGTCACAATGTGGCTCAAGGCCATTCCTATTCTTATTTGAATAGCATCCAACAGTATCTACTATCTAAAGTTATCATATTATATTATATTATAATATATTCTACGTAAGTTTTTGAAAAATTATAAGAAAAATGTTGAACACCCCGACATTCTTCATCACCAAATGATGATACTGATTGACAAAATTACACCGTAAGCTATAATTTTATCTCTAGCAATGTTTTCAGAACTGTCATATGATTTTGAAATTGTTCAAGAAGAAATTATATTATTAAATGTCAAAAAAAGTATATTACAATATGACAAGAAACTCTAATAAGGATCATTGACTCGTGTATCCTAATTATTAAAAAAAAATCACATCACATGAATTGAAAAGCCATTTTTATCACAGTCCAAATAGGTCCTAGAAGCGAGCATTGAAAAATTATTAAATACGCATTATAAGACAAAAGGATAACGTACCAAATATGACACTGAAACTTTAATTGACTTTTAACAATTATTGAATTTAAAAAAGTAAAATTCACATTCAAGTTTATTTTGTACTTTTTTGTGACGTACTTATTTTGTTTGGTACTTACAAAAGTTTAGAAAAAAAAATCTGTTACTTCAAGTATAAAACTATAAAAAAGCCACAATAATAAATTAACTACATTACAATATATACAAAAATCTTAGCGTAACTAAAGTTTTCTCTTGTGCAAGCCTAAAACATACCATCATGAATACCGATCGGTACTAAAATAGCGAGGAATATCGCGAAATTTCTCAAAACCAGTCTCCAATCATCGGGAACAGCGTACGGGAGAATGATACCGGTCAGCTTGTGTATTTCGTGGGCGGTGAAAATGAAAATATACGACGTTAGAATCAGATTGAGTATTGGCGCGCTTGGTATTAACACGAGAACGCCATGGGTGTCGGCTGCGAGCCAGATATGCGATTGACTAGCGAACAACTCCAAAGTAATTGTACCAAACCAAGCGAAGAGGTTGGAATGTTTGGTCCTCAAAGCGCCGGATACATTCCTTAGTATGATGTAACTAACAATGGGTAGAAAGGCAACGTAACTGTGGATTTCGTTGCATTCGAAGGTATTGCTGCAAAGGAAGGTGAATGTGACGTAGCTCCCGATCCCGATAAAAGCTAAAAGTGTTGCCGTAAGGGATAAGCCTGGCGTGAACAGGTTGCTGTGGTTGTTGTCGTCTAGGAGGTTGTAGCGTTGAGCGAGAAGGTAAGCTGTAGCGAAAATTATGCCATAGGCCATTGAGTACCTGCGAAGAGATTTTAAATTTGTACATTTTCGTCATCAAAATTAACCCCCAAAGCTTCTAACCTTTCTGAAAGATTGGCGGTCGTGCCAGACATCTCGCACTTTTAACGTCACCAATCTAAGTATTATATTTTACGCTTGACTTAAACGGTTTTACCGCCATCTACCGGGTGTATAAGTCTCTCTGACATTTTCCATAATCGCCGCACACTTACATAGATACCGTACTGTACAGTTTCAACCTATGAAAAATCCACCACTGCACATAAGCCTCCTCATAGATTGCCTCATAGGTGGGATATTCGCCATAGTTGCCACGCTGTGGGTTGGCAACCGCAGTTTTTTATTTTTTAGTTGTTATTAGGAAGACGGTGCTGCCCTCTCTGTTTCCCTCTTTCGCCTCTTACGACACCCACGGGATGATATGTGGCAGTAGATATTCTTACACCGCCACTACACGGTGAAACATCGACACGCCCGAAAAATATTATAAAATTCTGCAGCAGTCAAGTTAAAAAAACCAGTCAAGTCAAGTCATAGTATGTAACATATTTTACAAAACACAGTAAATTTCACATTGTGGTATTACTTCCCGCCAACTTTTCCCGCCCAATACGATTTAGAGACCTTCAAGAAAAGAACCTGTTCTTTGTTTTAAAACCGGAAACGCACCTGCAATTCTGCTGCTGTTTCCGATGTTCATGGGCGACGGTGATCAATTACCATCAGTTAAGCTACACTATATTATAGTTTTAGCGCGAATGGGTCGGCTCGACCGGGTAAGACCACGCCCTTACAGAATACCAGCGTAAAATAGCAGCTTAATGCTGCTGTGAGGCATTCCATCTTAGTCCTCAGGGGTGACAAACGCATCTGCATTTTGATTCCTAATCGATGATAAATGTAAAAGTCTATGGGTCACAGCATCCACTTACCATCAGGTGGACTGCGTGTTCGTTTGTCACCCTTATTCTATAAAAAAATCCTCTTAAATAAATAAAAAACTCACCGATCCTGTTTCCACCTCAACCACCACTGATGTATATCGTCATCAGAGTTGACGAATAGCGCCTTCCACGGCCTGGTGACGAATATCTTCTGGAAGAACACCTCGCTCATGTACAGGACCGTGACGATTGTCAGCAGACCTATTATCTTGAGCGCTATGTAAAGATACTGGTAGGGCTTCGACTCCACTGTGTGCGTGGAGGATTGCGTTATGTGCGGGGTAATGCGAATATGACAAACATCTGGAATACAAGGTTTTAAATGTATTGTGATGTCAGCAGTGGACTTTAACTACCTGTAATGATGAAAATGATAATGATTCACCTGGTGGTAAGTGAATGCCATGGCCCATAGACACCTACATCTACCGTCGAAAAAGCACGGCCAGGATAACCTACAGGGATAGGAACCAACTGCCTATGGTCGCTTAAGCGTCCCGCGGTTTTAGAAAAAAAACATTTTACGTAATATAAAAATGTAGAAAAGAGAGAAGCTCGAATTGCCTAGGGACCTCTTCATGACCTAATGTACTCTGTACCTGCGAATAAGAATCAAAATACAGATGGAATGCCTCATTACCACTAAATAGGGTCTCCGGTTTTCTTAACTCAAAATAGTAAACACGGCATCATTACACTGTATTTTAAACAGATTTTCTGTGCTAGTGGTCCTTCCTCGACCAAACCATTCCTGCTAGCGCCCATAAAACTGCAGTGTAGTGCTAACGCTCTCAAAGTTGGTAACGCATCTGCATGGTTATTCTTAATCGAGGATAGATGAAGCAGTCTATAGGCCACAGCACCCAGTAGCAGTTGATTGCTTTTTAACACGCTTTTATTAGCTTGGTATGTATCTATGTAACGGAATTTTCGAATGTGATTTTCATCCCCTTCAAAACGTCGGATCGATTTGAAACTTCGCACACTTATCAAGGACCGATGACAATGCAATAATTTAAATAGTTTGTCCCATTATCCTTGCCTGGATCCTCAGGATTTGCGAATAATTCATTAAACAACTACGATTTCTGCCAGTTCAATCTACTGTAAGCCGCATAAAAGAACTTCGTTCCAAAAAAAACACACTTTTGTAGATATCCGAACTAAAAAGTAGAAAATAATTTTCAATAAGTTTAAAATAAGAAAATAGTGATTAACATAAAAAAAAATTATTGTAGAAAAGCGTGGGGTGCTTGATGTCATTTGTTGTAAATATTTTTGTGGATATTTGTAAAATTAGCGTCATCATAAAAATATTTGAAACCCGTATTTCAGATTCTCATGAGTACTCGAATTTCAGACATCAAATACTTTGATAAGGTACCTAAAAGAATGGTACTTTCGGAACATGAAAGAAAACACGAATCCCATTTTTCAATCAAGTTTAAAAATTTGAAATGACGTCACAGATGTTATGATTGCAGAAGCAGAAGCTAACTTCGTTATCGGTCAAGATTTTTATATTCGAAATTCAAATGTCACTGTCTTTAATAACCGGCTCGAAGGACCAATATATGAAGGCTGCGGCGGGTATTTCCCTCAACAGACAGACTTCTTGAAGGTTAGATTAGGTTAAGGTTCGTCCAGGTTACGATGAGCAAGTGCCTCTGTTTTAGAAAGTACGCTTGCGGCACTAAAATATCTCCTGCACAGTAGATAATTTCTGAGTATTCGGAAGTCATTGTCATGGAAGAAAATAGAAATCAATCTCCATTGTGTTCCTTAACAATCATCAATCATCACTATCAACCATCATTCTCATAAGCTGTGTGGTGGTGGTGTTATTGAATACTTTGTCCATTCGACTCATGACCGTATTGAGAAATTTAACAATTGACTGCACAAATCCGACAAGAATTCGGATCCAAAACCTGCCGTCGGCGAGCCCGCTACGCTAGTACTATATGTAGAACATCATCACAACTCACCAGAGTGTACCAAAACGAAACTAGCGGTATGAAGCTGTAGAACTGATAAGGCCTGTTCATGGTCAGACACAGTACCACGGTGAGGAAGTTGAGCCGGAAAATAACCTGAAGTATCTGACCAGGCCGGTGTCTCCAGTCTTCCAAATGTAGTAGAAATGTCCGTATCCCGTTAAAAAGAGATAGGCGGACACCAGAGCTCGCACCAACATGTAGATGGGCAAGACTTTGCTGGCCCCCGTCACTTGGTACACAAGGATGACAAGTTGCATCCAGCCTTTCCACTCGTCCGTTTGATTTTTATGTAGAACTCTAAAAGAAAAAAAAGGTGATTAAGAAAGACCTAGACTGCAGTCACCAATAATTTTTCATCTTTTCTTCATCAGCCCATATAAGTTCATTGCTCTACAAAGGCTTCCCATGTTGAAGAGAGAATACGCAATAATGGCGACATAAACGAGATGATTATTTATAGCGCCATCTGTCGGAGGCCATATGGTCTTTCTTGCATTTTACATAGTCGCCTCTTACGACGCCCACGGAGCGCAACGATGCCATCACGGTCTACATCAAGAAAATAATAATTTACCGAAGGTTACCGGGAACAACCTTAAGGATTTAAGTTAAATATCCCCCCTAGGTCCAGCCCAATATGGCGTTCTTTATTGTTTGGTAAAGGTAATTATTAAAATAATATTTCTACTTGTCAAATATCTTTAAATCATAAAAGACTTTTTAATTTCCTCTAAGAGTTTACAGAAATCGCAATCGGTTTCGGAATGTAATAGTCGGACTGTTGTTGTACAACACACAAAATACATACGAGTATATGCGTAGAATGTTTTTCTGATGATGAAGATGCTTGTAAATTATTTTTTGAGTAATCACACATTACATAAATAAAAAATAATAACATAACAACTGTTACTGGACACTATTAGCAATTAATTGAAAAAATGCCTTAGAAATTCAATTAAAAAAAGGAACAGGCTTCGTATAAGACAAGTTTAGCTTAATATGTTCTAAATGGTTTAATGTATCATTCCTTTCAGGCTTTGTACCTATCTTCCAAACACCTTATATTACTTACCTGCTCGATCTCGAATCATCGGTAAAGAACAATCCCAAAGCGAAGACGTAGCCAACTGGCAACCAGAAACTCCACTCCGAGTAATACTTGTTCTCTTTCATGAAGAAGTTGGTTCTATCGCAGAGGTAGAAGTACGCCATGATCATGCCGAGCTTGGCAAGCGCTGCCACGGGAGAAGCCGGGCTGGCTTGCGGCACCACCAGCGAATAGCCCTCCATCTTCTGTCTGATCGTTTGGGACCAGCGCCAAACCCACTTCAAACCGGCTAGCACTGCGCTAGAGGAACAAATTTTCTGTCACATTTTATTGTGGCAATATATTATACAGGGTGTCCAGTAAATAGCACGACATACTGCAGGGGGTGATAGCTAGGGTCACTACCTATCAATACAACACAATATATGTTCAGCAAAATCTTACGGATTTACAGTTTTACAAAATTTTCCGAAATACCGAAAAATCTCTACCTTGAAACAGATTTTAAGCATTTCGTAATGAAAAATCTTTTCTAGTACTTTTTTACATCAAATTATTCGTGAATAGTTACTTTACTCATTGATAAGTCTTTTTTCTATCAAAGACAAGAATGTTTTCAAGAAATACTATTTTTTGTTTAAATTTGCACAGAACTATTTTCTTATCACTTAAGTTTAACCTACAGTGGTGAAAAAAAATATGTATGTGGCAGTTTTGTACAACAAACTTAAAAAATAGCTTGTTTAATGGTGATTTTGGAAAGATACAATACTAGTGCATTTTCATTAAAAAAATACAAAAAAATAAGCTATTTTAGTTAATAAGAGCATTTTATTTTAAATGCAAGTAATGTGACTTTGAATTCGAATCGTTGTAAGGTCGAATTACATAATAATTAATCTACAGCCGACCGGCCGGCCGGTCTGTAAATGACATCTTGAAGGATAAGGTGATAGTAAAAAAACAGAGGTTAACTTTAATAATCATTTATTTAAATAAATTACAATAAATGCTCAAATTGCTTCCTTGTGCCCTAATACACGCTCGGCATATTCTTAAAATGAGCTTTTGAGTCTTCTCAGGCTTATTTCCGATATTTTCTTGCTGCAATGTTAACCCTTGCTCTCAATTCATTGTCATTTTGGATCGGTTTTTCATAGACTTTGTCCTTCATGGCACCCCAATAAAAAAAATCCAGGGGGTTTAGGTCCGGAGACCTAGGTGGCCATAATATCGGTCCCAGTCACCCAATCCACCTGCCTGGATAAGCTTCATCTAAGTAGGCTCTTACTTCCCGGCCATAATGAGCAGGGCACCCATCATTTTGAAGCCACATCACCTCTCTTAGCTCACTCGGAACATTTTCAAAGAGCGTGGGTAGGGTTTCTCGTAAAAACTCCAAGTAATTATTGGCATTTAATGTAGGTGGAAGCTCGACGGGACCCACAATCTGGCAATTAAAAATCCCACACCATAAATTTATTTTGAATTGGTACGGGGACCTGTCTTCTCTTGACACATACGGATTTTCTAATTGCCAACTATGTAAATTATGCAAATTCAAGTAGCCGTCCTTTCTGCAGGCTGACTCATCACTCAATAACACCTTATTAAAAAAGTTTGGGTCCTCCCGATGCATTTCAAGCATGCGGCGGCAGAATTGAACTCTCGGCAGGTAGTCTCTAGTTAAAAGAGTTTGCACGCGTCGTACGTGAAATGGATGGTATCCATACCTCTTAAGTACTGAATGAACAGTGGACTTCGGTATCCCTGTGCGCCGTTGTATCGCCCTAACCGAAGTTGTCGGGTCTTGTTCTCGTTCCTGAAGTACTATGTCTTCGTCAACAACTTGAGGCCGTCCACCGCCACGTTGACCAGGGAGTCTGCCTTCCATGTAGGAGTTATGCACTCTGGTAAACATTTCATGGTGTGGATGTCTGAAACCTTTCCCTGTAGAGGGTGGCAGCAGCTCGGGAACTTTGGCCAGCTTCTCCGTAAATAAGATGCATCTCAGCATACTCTCGCTGCGTATAACCAGGAAAAACGCGGCGGTTGGCCATGTTATAAAACACAAAAGTCCAGGTGGTCGCCAAGTCGTCGTAGTGATCACAATAAAAAATCCAAATCGTAAGGCAAACAAAGTCCGGGGTGTAAGGCACAAAACAGTCGTCAGTACGAAACAATAATTTGTGAACACAGAGATGCGTTGCGCACGGTTTAAGGTAGCGTACTGACAGGTGTCGCAAATAAGGTTGAGAGTGAGATACAAAATCACAATGCAAGAAAGAGCGGGATAGCACATGCGCTTCTTTTGTTAGACAGTAACCGGTCGGGTCGGGTCGGTCGGCGAGCAGGTAAAAACCTTTAGTCATTACACGTGCATGTCGCATTTTACGTGTCACAACTAATTTTATAATAATTCGCGTAAATGAGCAGCTATTACTTATTCTCATAGTGGTTTTTGTCAAAATTACGTTAATTACATTTTCAACAAAATCAGCTTCTCTGGAACTAAAATAGCATTTTTTTGTATTTTTTTAATGAAAATGCACTAGTATTGTATATTTCTAAATCACCATTAAACAAGCTATTTTTAAGTTTGTTGTACAAAACTGCCACATACATTTTTTTTTTCACCACTGTAGGTTAAACTTAAGTGATAAGAAAATAGTTCTGTGCAAATTTAAACAAAAAATAGTATTTCTTGAAAACATTCTTGTTTTTGATAGAAAAAAGACTTATCAATGAGTAAAGTAACTATTCAAGAATAATTTGATGTAAAAAAAAGTACTAGAAAAGGATTTTTTCATTACGAGATGCTTAAAAATCTGTTTCAAGGTAGAGATTTTTCGGTATTTCGGAAAATTTTGTAAAACTGTAAATCCGTAAGATTTTGCTGAACATATATTGTGTTGTATTGATAGGTAGTGACCCTAGCTATCACCCCCTGCAGTATGTCGTGCATTTACTGGATAACCTGTATATACCATAACCTGATTCGGTAATGGCGTGTCGCCTTTTAAACTAAAAAATAAATCCTAATGAAAAATCGGAAAATACTAAGAGTATTTCAAGGGCAGCAACTTACATTAATGGTAATAATATCCTCCTGACCGAATTTTGGTTGTACTGTATTAGGGGTACTATATATACTATAAATTTAAATAACAAAGTAGACGAAACTACTTTATTTTAATAATGGCTGACTATAGTGGGATGCTTTCAAAAATGTTCTAAGCAGCAAATGAGAACCTTTAAAAAAATATAAAACATTAGAATATAGTAGAATAGAATATTTTTATTCAATATAGATTACAAGCAATTCTTATTAAATGTCATTTTTAGTTCGGAAAAATTCTCTGTCCAGGGAAGAACCAGCAAGAAACCCAGAGGGACTTTTTTTAAAGTAAAATTATACAAAAAATAAGTTGTACAAACTACTTACAAAATTATTTAAGAAACAGCTTTGAAGAAACCCACCTGATTCCCAGAGATTATTACCAACCATGTATTCATTTATATCATAGAAAACCGTTTTTCATAGCTTTTTCTTAAATAAAATATTTAAACTTGGTAATAGAAAGATCTTGTATATTATCTGGGACTTCGTTGTAATAACGTATACATTGCCCCATGAATGAAATAGAATCGGTGGAGTCGAGAAACTGGTATCACTAGCTTGTGCTTGTACCTAATGTTACATAGTGTATATCACTTTTTTTTTGTTAAAACTCCTTTTGTTTTTGTGACCATATACACTGCCGGCCAAAAGTTTAAGACCACCTTAATTAAAGTAGGAAAATTAAATAAAACTCCAATAAAATATTAAATGTTTAATTAAACTGTTAAATCATCCAATAAAACACTTTTTGACAATCAATATACTTGAAAAGCGTAAAGAAATATTAACAGTCAATGCAAAATAAGGCTATAGTTAGCTAAATTGATTTTTCATCAAAAATGCTCCTCTGCATTCTATGACTTTTTTCACAAGTCTCGGCATACGGGCAATCAATTTGTTGATAGTGTCTTGTGATATATTGCTCCAAATTTCGCACAAAGCATTCCACATTTCTTCTCGCGAGAATGGACCACAATTACGGACGTTCCTATCAAGCTCTTCCCACAAACGTTCAATGGGATTGAGATCCGGGCTCTGAGGAGGCCAAACCATGTTTTTTAACACCCCTTGTGCCTCTTTCTCTTCCAAATATCCTCTGCATAATTTTGAGCTATGCTTAGGATCATTGTCCTGTTGGAAAATGAATCCATCTCCAATTAATCGCAACTCCGAAGAAACAGCATTTTGTTCTAAAATTTTTTTGTACTCTTCCTTTTTCATAATTCCGTCAATTTTGATCAAATCGCCAGTTCCTTGGCTAGAAAAGCAACCCCAGACTATAATTGAGCCACCACCATGCTTGATTGTTGGGACTACATAGTCTGGCATCATCTTTTCTTGGTCACTGCGTCGAACGTAAATTCTTCGTTTTGAACCGAATAGCTCAAACTTGGATTCATCGGTCCAAAGAACTTTTTTAAAATCTTCTTCAGTCCAATCTCGATGGGCAAGGGCCCATTGCATCCGTTTTTTCTTGTTTTGTGGCCTTAGCAGAGGTTTTCGAACACGACCATACAATTTCGCATCTCTCAGTCTCCGTTTTACTGTAGTTACTGATAAAGGTTTAACTCGGATTTTGTTTACTTCAACGCGGATTTCCGGTGCTGTTAAGCGTCTATTTCGCTTGCTGGTAACAACAATGAAATGATCTTCACTTGACGTGGTAGCTCTCGGCCTTCCCGAGTGTGGACGATCTTGAAAAGTGCCTGTCTCCCTGTATCGAGTTATTGTGCCATGAACACAAGTCTTCGATAACTTCAATTGTAAAGCAATCTCACGTTCAGATTTGCCTTCATTATGTAAAACAACGATGGCAGAACGCACTTCACTGCAAATTTCGCGTGCTTTTCCCATTTTAAGACGTCTTCACTGTAGAAACGACAAGTTTAGACTAATTGAGATTGTTTATGAACAAAACCATGTAAACTCAGGTAATAATAAGTCGGAAACACGTGTTTTTAGAAGCTAAATAATCCTAATTATTGACCAATGGGAAACAAAAGCAAAGCAATTAGTTATTAGCCCATCATAAAAATATTATTACAACTCTACCACCTGGCTCTAACGCAGCGTTTGTCGGTGTTTGAAAATAATACATGTTACTTGAAAGTATGACTTTTTCAGATATTCGATATTAACAATAGAACATGATTTCGTTACAATTTATAGATAATTATGTTGTTTAAGTGTGGTCTTAGTTCTTTAGTTCTTTTGGCCGGCAGTGTATAAAAAATGAAATAAGCTAATTTAGCTGGCTCGACACTAGTGAGACTTCTAATCTTTTTTATACTAGTTTAGATATATAGGGATCCCAATGAAACATTGCGTCGAGAGTTATGCCAAAAAAACAGTGGAATCATCAGGCATACTTTCCCATTTAAAAACACATTGGTATTCAGATTTTTAACATTAGATGTTATAAATATTATACATATAGTTTTATTGCCGTTTAAATATAGATTAGTTAAAGAAATGCAGTAATTTTGATTCAGTATTATTCACTTTGTCATATTTAAATAATTGCCGTAAATGTTTAAAAACAGGAAGGTAAGTCATTAATATAGACTTTAAATAGGAATAGGTCGAGAATTGAGCCCTAAGGAACACTCCTAAGTATAAGTGCCCCGTAAGAACTTTAACCATTGATAATAACTTTCTGCTATATATTTTTAAATTTGAAACAGGGATCCCAATGCAACATTGCGTCGAGAGTTATGCCAAAAAACAGTGGAATCATCAGGCATACTTTCCCATTTAAAACACATTGGTATTCAGATTTTTAACATTAGATGTTATAAATATTATACATATAGTTTTATTGCCGTTTAAATATAGATTAGTTAAAGAAATGCAGTAATTTTGATTCAGTATTATTCACTTTGTCATATTTAAATAATTGCCGTAAATGTTTAAAAACAGGAAGGTAAGTCATTAATATAGACTTTAAATAGGAATAGGTCGAGAATTGAGCCCTAAGGAACACTCCTAAGTATAAGTGCCCCGTAAGAACTTTAACCATTGATAATAACTTTCTGCTATATATTTTTAAATTTGAAACAAGTTCAAGCACTATGTTATTGAAACTATAGTGCTGTAGCTTTCTGATTAATGTCTCGTGGTGCCCACAGTGGAAGGCCTTGGAAAGGTCACAAAATAACTATAATATCAATGAGCGAGCCAAGTTAAAAGTGTAAGGAGGGGCTCACCAGAGCAGGAAGAGCGCGAAGGTAAGCATCTGCAGCTGGGTGTAGGGCTCGGGCTGCGCGCAGCAGGAGCCGTCATTGAAATTCATGTGGTCGTTGCAGAACATGTTGAGCAGGATCTGCGCGCAGTGACGTAGCGCCGCGCTCGCGCCGCCGCCCGCCACCAGCCGCGCCGCGCCCCACACGCGCACCGCGCTGTGCCGCAGGATCTACCCGCACAACAACCAACCATTCATTCATTCATTCAGTACAGCCCGCCACCAGCCGCGCCGCGCCCCACACGCGCACCGCGCTGTGCCGCAGGATCTACCCGCACAACAACCAACCATTCATTCATTCATTCAGTACAGCCCGCCACCAGCCGCGCCGCGCCCCACACGCGCACCGCGCTGTGCCGCAGGATCTACCCGCACAACAACCAACCATTCATTCATTCATTCAGTACAGCCCGCCACCAGCCGCGCGCCGCGCCCCACACGCGCACCGCGCTGTGCCGCAGGATCTACCCGCACAACAACCAACCATTCATTCATTCATTCAGTACAGCCCGCCACCAGCCGCGCCGCGCCCCACACGCGCACCGCGCTGTGCCGCAGGATCTACCCGCACAACAACCAACCATTCATTCATTCATTCAGTACAGCCCGCCACCAGCCGCGCCGCTCCACTCGCACCGCGCTGTGCCGCAGGATCTACCCGCACAACAACCAACCATTCATTCATTCATTCAGTACAGCCCGCCACCAGCCGCGCCGCGCCCACGCGCACCGCGCTGTGCCGCAGGATCTACCCGCACAACAACCAACCATTCATTCATTCATTCAGTACAGCCCGCCACCAGCCGCGCCGCGCTCCACACGCACACCGCGCTGTGCCGCAGGATCTACCCGCACAACAACCAACCATTCATTCATTCATTCAGTACAGCCCGCCACCAGCCGCGCCGCGTCCCACACGCGCACCGCACTGTGCCGCGGGATCTACCCGCACAACAACCAACCATTCATTCTTTCATTCATTCAGTACAGCCCGCCCCGCTGCCCTCCACCAGCCTCTTACTACTCCCACGAGACGATATGAGGGAGTGGATATTTTTATACCGCCACTACATGGTTAGTAGGCCTTCGCCATAGTAAGGAGAATTGCCTTAATTGTCACGCTTTGATTTTGCAGGCAGATTGAATAAATGATTTATTCGTCACACACAAAACTACCTAATACATAGTAAAATAAATCATATCTATGGGCCACAGCATCCACTTACCATCAGGTAGGCTGTGTGCTCACTTGTCACCCTTATTATATTTAAAAAAATCACACTACCAATATATTTTAAAAACATGACAAAAACAGAAATAACAATGTGGTGGCTGTGTAGTTTGTAAAACTGAGCTTTTAATATCTCAGTTACTTCTTCCCACCTTTTCGCTTTCTTTAACTCTCATGTCACGTTTACTCTCTTAACACGTCATTCAAAAAATTTTGCAAAATATTATACAAGTATGAAGAAAAACATTTTTAAACTAATTAAAGTAGGAAATATTTCAACATAAAATTAATTTGGATAATTTTGATTTGTAGGTGGTAGGATAGGACTCTTTTTTTGTCTACGAATGGGTCTGGGTAGCTACCACCCGATAACCTATTTAAGTCGCCCAGCAATGCGTGCACTGCTGTGGTCCACCCTGAGGAGTATAAAGAATCAGATGAGCCAGTATAATTATAGGCTGTGAGGCCTTCCATCTTAGTCCTCATAGGTGACAACGCATCTGTAGTCTTTATTTTAGTTGGTTGCAGGTGTCTATGGGCTGCAGTAGTCACGTAGCCACTAACCCTCAGGTAGACTAAGAGTTCGTTTGTCACTTCAATTTAATTTAAGAAATGTAAGCACTTACCTCCATTGCAGCACTGTTATAGGCATCAATATCATGGTTATTTATCGTCACGTCATCTTTTGCCATCGAAGGGTCCACTGATTCGAGAAGTTTCCACAACACTTGTGTATTTCGCGCCGCAAGCGAATCTATCGGTTGTACCAACCGCGTAAGGTTCCTTTTGTATTCCTCCAGTACTAGGTCCGTAGCGTTACGGTTTTTTACTAGTTGGAGACCAGTGCTCGCTACTATTACAGAAGGAGGTCTGTCAGTACGTTCCCTGTAAAGAATAATGATCCCTAAAATATAACCCTTTGTGTTGAAGTTTGCAAATAAGGATATAAATTATTTTTCTCTAGGGTTCTCTCTCTGTCTCACAGCCATACGCGCACTTTGCACGAATTACACGCGCACGGGCACACACGCACGCAAGCACGCACGCACATACGCACGCACGCACCTAACACCCCAGGGTGTAAATGTTAAATAACGTTAAAACAAATGCCACACCTCTCAAATTGCAAAACGTCTGGTACGCGCGGCGATGATAGAAAATTATGTCTAAAATAGGAACGGACATTTGTAGTGAACAATTTCGGTCTTATAAAAAACATGTGAAAAACATTATGGTGCTGTAGTAGAATCAACCATCATTTTCCATTTGTTGGGTGTTGTTATCGAAAGCTAAAGGCATTACAGGTCAGTCGCCAAAAGTCTCGCAGCGAGAACAGTTGTTGAAGAACTTAACATGTTTATGTTTTATAAAACTGAAGTGGAAAACGTACTTAGATCATGATAAGTGGCTTTGACTGACTTTAAACAAGGAAGACTACAGACGCGTTGTCACATTTGAAGACTAAGATGGAATGCCACACAGCCTGTAATCATACTAGCACTTTATACCCATTAGACCGGCAAAAATGTTGTGACTTATCAAGTGATTGACAACGAAAGAAAATGGAAGAAATTCTGTACGTCCTAAAGTAAAAAAAGTTCCAGGCATCCTCTTCTTCTTCTTGTCCCTTCCCAAATTATTTGGGGTTGGCATAGCATGCCTCCTCTATAAGCCGTCTTCCCTTCACGCACTCCTCTCTTATGCCTATCATCTCTAATACAGTCGATCTATCTTTTCTTAGGCCTCCCTCTATTCTTATATCCATCCACTTTCATAGCCAATGTTCTTGCATCTGCCTATCTCTTTCTATAAATCCTGCCAGTACATAATGTCACCAGAAACTCACCAGGCACGAAACTGATCGACCATCGTCTTCGAGACGTCGTTACTCCATATGAAAGTGACGGAAAGTTTCAACTTGCTGTCGACGTAAGTGTAATTCGGCATGCGATGGTCTTTGGTCGAGTATGACGAGTCCATGTCTGACCTTGTTCTGAGTACACCTGTAATTAAAGTATATTTTCTATCATCATTCTTCACAGCCTATCAAAATCCTACTGCTGAACATATGCCTCACCCATAGGTAGCCTCATAGGAAAGTTAACTACCATAGTTGCCATGCTTGGCTGGCGGCTTGGCAACCGCAATTTTTTTTGAAGTGAAAAATTCTTTAGCATCGTTGTGATTTGAAGCTCAATGAAACGAAAAAGCGACACTAAAAAGAGACAAATATATAAATCTATAGGATAGGCCTACGAGAGAATGAGATAGAATCTATATTAATATAATAAAGCGGAAAAGGTTTTTTGTTTGTTTAAACACGCTAATCTCTGGAACTACCAGTCCGATTTGATAAATTCATTTTGTATATGATAGCCAGATTCACGAGGAATAGTATAGGCTATCTAGCATTAGGCTACACCTCTCAGCTAGCCTTAAATATAGATTTTTATTAAGGAAGTCGGAAGATGGATGTGCGCTGGCGTAATGGTTATTGAAACGTAAATACTGTGTTCTACAAAAATATAGATCTTTACTCTTTTTTTACTTACGAAAGAAAGTTACTTCATCATCAAGACAACTTTATGAAGATAAACTTTGCTCTTTATAACATGTCATTTGGACGCATAGTTTCAAAGATAACGAAAAATTTACATAATTCAACACTCGGCTCAGCGCGCGAACGACGTCTAGCCACCCAATGAGAACCGAGAGAAACCAGCAGTGAACGCCTTACGCGAGGTGTCGTGTCACGCGGCTCAGGGCGTGGTATACGCGAGTGGATACCGCGGGGAACAGCTAGTTCAGTATAAAGTGTTTCGTATTATCTCGATCTCCTCTGTGTGGTGCTTTAAAGATGGTCAGTATAACTTTTAACTGTTCAAATAAACAATAATTTTTTTTTGTGCGGAACCCTAATTCTTTTCTAAAATAAAAGTGGCCTAAGTTACTCCTTATAACATCATTGAAAATTCCGTCAAAATCGGTCTTGCCATTTAGGAGATTAGCCTGAACCAACAGCTAGACAGACAGACAGACAAAAATTTTGAAATTGTTTTTTGTTATAAGTACCGTATAAGCTTTCATATACATTTAGTAAAAAGCTGTTATTATGACATTACAAACGGTCACTTCAATTTTATTTATTTGTGTAGATTTTATGCCGCACTTGTGGTTGAAATCTATCAAATTCTTTTGCTGTGAAATGTTTTTGTTTTATATTGCATTTTATTTAAAGGTTTCACTTGTACCGCGTGTGAACTGCACACATGTTTCTTTTTTTTTTTTGAGTTGTTATTAGAAGATGCTGCTGCCCATCTCTTGAATCTCACTGGGTGGCAACGCCACCAGTCTTGTCGTCGACTGTCGTTCGTCATAATGCGCCCTAAGACAGGCAGCTAAAATTTCTATATAAAAATATTTATTTTTACTTTTATAGAATAAGGATGACAAAATAACACACAGTCCACCTGATAGGTAAATAAATACTGTGGCTCATAGGCATCCACGTCTATTCTTGGTTAAAAATCAAAATGCAGATGCGTTGTCACCACTGTGGACTTGGATGGAATGCCTCATACCGAGTAAAAAGAAGTCTCCTGTTCTCTCCACTCACCATACGAAACACAGCAGCATTAAGCTGCTATTTTACGCTGGCATTCTGTGAGAGCGCGGTCCTTCCCCGGCCGAGCCGACCCATTCTTGTTACAATCACAATATAGCTGTAGCATGGCTCTACCGCGTAAGATATTTTAGACCATTTAAAGATCACATATTTACCCTTCGGCAAATTGTACATAAGACCGAAGAGTACAATATGCCACTTTGTCTTGCGTATGTGGACTATGAGAAAACCTTTGATTCCGTTGAAATTAGGACGGTGCTAAAGTCCCTTCAGCGGTGCTGACTATCGGCATATCGAAGTCCTGAAGTGTTTGTACAGTAGGGTTACGATGATTATCCGAATACAGAACCAGAGTACGAAACCTATTCATCTGCAAAGAGGTGTAGGACAGGGTGAAGTTATATTCCCGAAACTCTTCACCGCTGCATTGAAAGACGTTTTCAAGCTACTAGACTGGAAAGGATACGGTATGAACATCAAGGGCGAGTACATCACTCGTCTTCGATTTGCCGACGATATAGTCCTTATGGCAGAATCGCTAGACGACCTCAGAGCACTATGCTCCATGACTTTAATAGTGTCTTCCAACGGATAGGTCTTAAATGAACATGGACAAAACAAAGGTCATGAGTAACGTCCATATCACTATGCTGGTAGTACTTGGGAGCACTATGCTTGAAGTTATCGACGAGGATGTTTACCTAGGACAAATAGTCCGACTAGGTAAGTCCATCTTCGACCGTGAGGTCATTCGACTGATTCAACTCGGTTGGGCAGCTTTCGGGAGATTAAGACACATTTCCTCGTCAGGTGTACCACAAAAAACTTGGAAACAACAAACTTGGTTGACATATGAATCTGAAACATGGTCCTCCACAGCTTGCCATATGAAGAAGCTCAAGGTCGCTCAACGAACTATGAAGATGATATCCGCAGTAGAACCAGAGTAATCGACATAGCCCAACGGATTGATAAGCTGAAGGGGCAATGGGCCGGCCATATAGCTCGTAGAATCGACAACCGATGGGGAAGAAAAGTTCTCGAGTGGCAACCTCGTACCGGTAAGCGAAGGTTAGGCCGGCCCTCACTAGATGGAGTGACCTGGAGATATGCAAGTCGATGTATGCAAGTGGCTCAGGACCGTGCCTTGTGGCATTCCTTGGGGGAGTCCCCTATGTTCAGCGTTGGATTTGTGAAGGGCTGTAATGATGATGATAATAATAAAAAATATTTTTAAATAGGTACAAAATAATTTACGGTCTCTTAGTTCAGGGTCATCATCATTATTATAAGTTTATGACAGTCCAATGGAGGACATAGGCCTTTTCAATAAAAAGAAAACCTACCCTAGGTTTTCTTTTATTGAATAAGGATGACAAACGAGCACAGTCTACCTGATGTTATGTTGATGCTGAGGCCCAAAAGTGACTTTGACAACACAAGACTTAACAATATCTTAAAATTGAGTACATAGCGTTTGAGTATTTGCCCAATAATCACTCATATCTTAGCGTTAACATAATACCACTATTGCTGCCAATTATATAATAGACAGTAGACACGCTATCGCAAAGGCACGAATAATAATTAAAGTCAGCATTAATACGAAAGTTATGTAACCTGTCATAAAATTTTACTCACCAATAAAATACTCATATAGCTGCTCGAGTCGTGAATCGCCGATAAAAGCGAAACTGTTGTATTTGCCCCAAAACGCCAAATACCGCAAGCATCTTCTCGCATCGCTATAACAACGTAATAATAACACCTCAGGGCAAAGTCTCAGGGGTTGAGCAATCAGGACACTCACTCACTCACCCATTTTACGCAAGCAAATCAAGCTCAATTCTCACAGGCATCAATAAAATTACTAATTGCAATTTTAAGTGTTGATTTACAACTTGCTCAGCGTGAAGGAAAACATAGTGATCATCCATTGCATTACGGCAGCTTGTCTGTTCGTACGCTCTTCGTACTTTGTACGTCTTGTACTGGGATTTTTAATCAGCCTGCTAAGCGAGGCAATGGCAAACCCTCCTTATAACGGAAGCAGGCTATATTGGTGATAAGGCATTTTTAAATAAAACGAAAAACTTATGAACTTAAACTTCCGACCATGAAAGGAAATTATTGAATAGAATAATTGTTATTCCATATAGATTACAAGAATGCTAATTGAAAGTCACTTATAATTCTTAAAGTTTCATGTGTTACAATTTAAATATAAAAACATTTAGAAACGGCATGGTAGCGATCATCACCTCAGTCCCAAAGCTTATTATAATTCATGTACTCTTTAGTAATATAATAACCCTTAACAAACAATTTTAGCATGATAAAAATTTTGACGTTTTGATAGATAGGTCCTGCATTTTTCCTATGAAGCTATTACTTTTTCGGTAACAAGTGGGATGCGGGAAGTAAAGACTGTGTAAGAACCTCCGAAGGAGGCGGCGTTATAGCCGAAATAAGAATTTTTAACTTTTTGGTTTTTTGCCATTTTGACCCCTTAGGAGTGTAATGAGAACTTTATGCCCCTATTAAACCATGACCCCCATGACATCCTCTACAATCTACATGATAGGATATTCAAACTGACTATGCCTAAAGTTCGAGCCACACCCCAATTTTTTTTGCCATTTTGACCCCCTAGGAGTGTAATGAGAACTTTTTGCCCCTATTCAACCATGACCCCATGACATCCTCTACATGATAGGCTATCCAAACTGACTAGGACTAAAGTTCGAGCCACCCCCCAACTCATTTCTAAAGTCTTTACTTCCAATTATTTCCAATAATTACTTTTTTGCAGTTGAGCAACTGGTATAACTAGCTTGTACTTATTACTACTATTTACAGAATGTACATCACTATTTTAAAAAAAATATTTTTATTTGTGTGAGAACTAATATTGGTAACTATTTTGTAAATATGGGGACCCCATAGGAGATATTTCTAAATTAGATTGCAAACTTGTGAATTCAACAAAACTCAGCTCCTTCCCATTTAAAAGCACACTGGTATTCACATGTTTATAATTAGGTGTTGTGAATTTAATACATTTCATTTTACTGCCATTCAAAATCAAATTGTTGAGGTTAAGCCAGTGCACTAATTTTGATATAGTATTATTCGCTTTGTCATTTTTAAAAATTGCCGTTTAAGTCTTAAAATCAAAGAAGCAACAAATAAAACTATATCACAGTTATTCCTTACAAGGTAAGGTAGTTTTTTATAGGATTAGGGTGACAAGCGAGCACACAGTCCATCTGATGGTAAGGGTTACTGTGCCCCATAGACATCTACATCTATTCTCGTTTCCGAATCAAAATGCAGATGAATTGTCAGCCGTGAGGACTAAGATGAATATAAACTAGGAACAGAAAGTTCAGAGTTCCTGAGGAGCAACCATAGAAGCTACCGACCTGGAAGAACTACGCCCATTAATAACAACTGTTTGCATTATATTATTTAAATATGATGTAATAAGTTCAAGCGCTATGTTTTTAACCGACTTCAAAAAGGAGGAGGTACTCAATTCGACTATGCTTTTTTTATGTGTGTTACCTCATAACTTTTTTCTAGGTGAACCGATTTCGATGATTCTTTTTTTTATTTGAAAGCTGGTGCTTTTCATGTGGTCCCATATAAATTTGATCAAAGTCTGACTAGTAGTTTTTGAGTTATCCTTAATAATTTATATTGAAGTCGGTTGTACAAATTTTTAATTTTATCACTTGCTACTCCATAATGATATAAGTTTTTGATTAACATCTCATGGTAAACACAGTTGAAGACCTTGGAAAGTTCACATAATATTCAAAGCATCTTCTGAGTTCTCCCATGTATAGAAAATATGTTAACTAGTAATAAAACAAAAGTACTGTAATGTAATTTCCTACTAAATAACTTTTTTTTTTTTATAACGCTACCAACCCATTTTACTTAAACTTAAATAAGTTCCAATTTGCAGAACACCTTGCTTAAGATAAAAATGTGCATGTCTAATATTTGTGCTTATAGATGTCTGTCTATCAATAGAAGTTTTATTTTTGTAATATCAAATATAAATATAAATATATAAATATTAATAATAATATTAATTAATAAATAATAATATTAAATAATTAATATAATCAAATATTTCTGTTATATTGCTAGTCCCTGTGACATATTTTAAAATAAGTACAAATTGTATTATACAAAATATTGCTTATTAATAATGTCCTCCAGACCGAATTTCGGTCACGGCGGCCAGTCTCAACGGAGACTAGCCATCGGCGCAGGAGAGGATTATAGTGCCCAAGTGTATGTGCAAGCACAGGTGCACTCTCTATTCCCTCACTCTCATAGTCCGATGGAACGGTAAACCGACACGACCGGAGAGAGATCAGGCGCAGGACCAACGGTTTTACATGCTTTCTGAGGCACGGGGGTGAGACACCGCCAACTTCCTGACTCTGGGCAGCTACTGAGAATTTCTTGATGGAAAAGCTCAATAACTGATTTCTTTTGGCCCGACCCGGGATTCGAACCCGGGATTCATGATCTACAGTCACACTACTACAACCACTAGGCCAACGAGGCAGTCAAAAAATTACTTATTAAAGTGTGTATGATGAAAATTTGTTTTCTGTATGTTACTATACTCCTTTCAAATCTTTAATTGTTCTAAATAAATAAATATATTTAGCAATGAAAATTAAAGCCCGTATATTTCTAAGTCTCTACGTTAGTTTTTTTTACCTAAAATCACTAAATTAATTTACTTTCACTTTGGTTCTAAACACTTTTTCATAAAAATTCTATTGCAAATAAATAACAAAGGATAATAAATAACTGCTAAATTGATGATCAATATAGGAAACAAGAAACTACTTACGTTTTAGAGTATTTATGCAACATACATCCATAGGGCTGCCACTCATGATCACCTTTATAACGACCAGATGTCAGCAACCAAGTACAGGAGTCGGGCCCTAAAGATTCAGTAAAATATTATAAAATTACTGGCTAAACAATAAATAGCAGCCGGAATGGTGTATACGATAATGTAAAAACTAAACTGATGGCATTACACTAAGCATATTATAAAAAATATTTAAACACTATTACATACATAAATACATAAACACTCACGCCTTCACCCAGAGTGGTAGGCAGAGACTACAGACTTCCATTTGGCACAATCCTGGCACACCTCTCTCGCCTCCTCCACATCCATAATATACCTACACATACATGCTCGTCGGTTAAGGATACTCTTAATTTAGCCCATTTTCAATATATCGCCAATTTGGGCATCCCTTCCCGGCTCTGCCGTTCACTTCTGCAAAATAAATTTGATTTGTCACTCTTTCCTTATTCATTCTTTCTACATGACCAAACCACCGAAGCATTCCTTTTTTAAATCTGGTCACAACATCATCTTGCACACTACACTCTTCTCTTATCACACAATTTCTCACCGTGTCATTCAGATTCAGCCCTAACATACTCCTTCTGCTTGCTTCTTCTGCCACACCCAACTTTCACTACCATACATTAAAGTAGGGACTAACAAAGCATTGTGAATTGCCATACGTGCCTTTTTGGACACATTCTGACTTTTCACAATAGACTGTAGAGCCCCATTTACTCTATTTCCTGCGTTCACTCGTCGTTAAACACTATTAATAATTCTATAATAAACAAAAGACTCACCATATCGTAGATGTAATATTCCGTGGTAGCCAATGAAGCCTAGTACTAAAACAAAAGCCACTAATTTTGCATTTTCAACATTTAGTTGGTCAATAAACCACTCCGCCGATGTTTTCTTTGGATACACCATAGCGAAATAAATAAATTTATACTTTAGGCATTAGGTATTTTTCAACTGATAGCTTGCAAGGTTACGATATTACGATATATTTAATAATTGCAACGATATTCCTATAACAACTCCCAAAGTACTAATAAATCGTTCCATAATATTTTCAATTTTTTAGTTTGAGGCTTCGATTCGAGGACAGAGTGACACACGAGTGACAGACCATGACACTGACAGTCAGCAGACACATAGATTACTGTATATTAAAGATGAGACGTATTTACGCTACCAGGTTTTAAAACCAGGTATTCACTTCAAAGTACGGCGCCCTGGTACGAGCAAAAAATACTTGCAAGTATGAAAGTATGTGTTGTTAGTTTTTCGAAGAACTTGAACACTACACATGAAAATACTTGCATAGGAAAATGATTCATATCTCAATAGAAATAAGAAACTCAATCGTATTAGTGAATGAAAAATACTTTGAATTTCAAAGTATTTTTTTATACGACTTTGCTCCTTATTCATAGTAGGCTAACATGGAAAACGGGTCGAATTCCTATGCAAGTATTTTCAAAATATGACACCGCGGCTGGACACGTCGCGTAAGTAATAAGAATTATGTTTATATTCGAGAAAGTAAAAGTTTTGTTTCGATTTTTTGTAAATTCAGTTGTTATTGTGAACTGATTACATAACCTACTGACCGTGACCTAATTTTTAAATAGTTATTTCGCGTGTTTATTGAATTTAGAGACAATTTTAAAACTTTTATTAGTTAGTAGTCCTAAGCCAAAAAGTAGAAAGGAAAGATTTAATTTCGTTGACAAAAAAATTATAAAACGTTCAGTCTAAATTGTTACCCGACTCGAATTAGTCATTCATATATATATATATATACAACGTTCAGTCTAAATTGTTACCCGACTCGAATTAGTTATTCATATATATATATATATGAAATACTTTCAAGTATTTTTAAAACCTGGTTTTCGACCCTGGTATTTTTCCATACTCGTACTTAGAAGCCCTGGTATTAAATTTTGAAGTATGTCGCATCTCTACTGTATATATATATCAGACAGACTGTCAAACTGACAATCACAGAGTAAAAATATTGTTGATGTTGTTACGAGTTAACAATTAAGGCAAGCAAAGGTCTTATGCCATACAGTTTCTGGAAGATTAATAACGATAGTATCTCAAGCCGCCCAAGCGGATAAAATCCTGATATTTATATCACCATCGAAGCACTTTTAACATTGTATTCATTAATTATTTATGTGCGCAATCATTAATTAAATATACAAGATCGCACAACTTTTACGAATCAAAAGCTACTTCAAATCATTATTTAAACGATAACACAGGAGCAAAAATCCGCCGGGGGCCCGGGGTCAACTTCCCGCCTAAACAACAGAGTTAAAAAGAAAGTTATCATATCATTAAGTATTTTTTTATATATATAAGAGGGGGCAAACGAGCATGCGGCTCACTCACCTGATAGTAAGTGACTACCGCCACCCATGAACACCAGAGAATTATCTATATTACTAATATAATAATTGCTATTATAATAAGGAATTACAGATAAGTTGTTTTAAAAATCTAACTTCCTTGCAGCGGATTTGGCCCTGGAGTCATTAAACCGCCCAAAGTCAAAGTTCGATAATATATCGATCTTCAATAACTGAAAGCAATCAGTACTCCACTGATACATCCAGGAAAACTGGCTTTTTTGCGTTAAAGAGACACTAGGCGATTGGACCTCTTCTATGTCTAGTAGTCCACCTTAGTAGGTACCTCCCTCTTACCGCTGTTATATTCTGCCACCAAATAGCATTGCGTGCACTACTGTATTCCAGTCTGAAGTGTATAGAGAGTCAGTATAGTTACAGGCTGTGAGACATTTCATCTTAGTTCTTTTTTTAAAGTAAAAAATATTTATTTGACAAAAAGATTTACGAAACATTTGAAATTGCCGTGGTTCCCACACTAGGTATGCCTGTATCGTGGGGTCCCAATTCCCAGAGTTATACATGTAAAGATTTCCCTCTATCCCTATACAATTATTTAACTAAGGCTAATTAAGTAATCTGGTAAGAAAACAAAACAAAATAATCTAGCGGAGGAAGTTTGTGATCAATTATGTAAACAGAGTGTCTATTGACTTCTATGATATAAGTAATACTACATGTTATGTATTTATATGTATATTTATGATATATATGTTACTATATGTAAAATAACACAACTATTTAGTACATATTATACTAATAATAATAATAATATTTATATTTTAATAAATATAATAAGTACATATAAATATGTGTATATGTATATTATGAAATTGTGGTAATCAATTTCTATGTATCTTCGTATGTGAGTTTATGAAGCTATTTGAGAGTTTGCACCTTTGTCTCTAGCACTGATTTAAAATGAATGTCACAACACAAGTGTTGTGACATTCATTTTGCTACCAAGGTAGCAGTATAGTAATTTAAAACTGATAGAAATGGATAAAAACGTTGAGCAAACTTAGTACGGCAGATTGGGGCTGGAACTCGAAAACGACGACGTGTAGTCATTTCGTTCTATTCCGGGGCAGCCGAACTATTTTGTGTACAGCTAGAATATACATGCTAATGAAGAGCTTTCGCATTTTTTAGCATAGTTTTAAATACTGCTCCACGCTCGCTCTCTGCCCGAGAGGAAGTCAATATGTTTTTGGAAGTTCAGGTTTATTAATAAATCTTAGTTTTATTGTAGTAGGGGGAGCGGATGCTGCAGTTTTATGAAAACATATAAATTTAGTTTTTTTTCACGTTGAGGGTAAGCAGGTTATTATTTAGCCAGTCTGATAACTTAGCCATACCATTTTCTGCGTTTATGTGCGCTTCTTCCCAGTTGTTGCCTTGAAACAGTACGATAGTGTCATCTACATAACAAATCATATCCGCGTTTGGGATTGACAGATTGTGGATTTCATCCAAGTATACATTAATTAGGGTAGGCCCCAAAGACTGACCTGAGGAACACCAAAACTAAAATTTCTTGACCTGCTTATACGGTTTGTGACCCTCACACACTGGCTCCGTCCCATCAAATAACTTTTAAACCATTTTTATTTTAGTTATTTTTTCTTTTTAAAACGTTACCTCCACATTAGGATTTCTCCTGTATCGTGGGGGCAGTTTACATACATAAATTTCACAAGGACAAACATCCAGACCCGAAACAACATTTGTAGGTCATACAAATACTTGTTCTGTGCGGGATTCGAACACGCGGCCCTTAGCGCAGCAACTCATTGCTAAGCTACTGCGCCACGGAGCCGTCTTTCAAACTCACTCGCTACAAGCCATTTTAGTGGTAACGCTCTAATTCCATTGCTTTCCAATTTTCTTAAAGGAATTGGTACGGGGACGTGTGTGTGTGGAGTGTCAAAGGCCTTTGAAAAACGAATAAAATTCCAATACAGTTAGTAGACTTGTCCAGATTTGAAATCACAAAGGATGTTAACTTTGATACAGCATCGTTTGTGGATCTACCATGACGGATGACGGAAACCAAACTGATTTGCCGAGATCAGCCTATTTTCCTCAAAAGTGACTACTGTAAGTTGTTCGTTTGTCACTTCAATTTATTAATAAAAAAACACGCTTGTGTTTAGGAGAAGACAAAAGAAGCACTGGGGTGACCATTGTGAAATTCCTTGCAGTGAAAGATTCATGCACACACGTAACTTATAGCTTCTCTGTGAGACTGGATTGATCCGGATTGACTCAAGCACTTGTCTGGTATTTCTTCAAAACTATGCTGTTATCTGTGTTGAATAGAGGAAACTGAGGTCCCTGAGGGACTTCTGTGTCACAACTTGTGTAACAAGAGGATTTTTTTTAACAAAAGTGTAGAGATTTAGGATTGTGTTCGTAGGTACTCGGGTTTCTGACACTCCATCAGATCAAGGATCAAGACTCCATCGATATTTCTGTTTCTGATATCTGTGCAAACTTGTTTTAAGCGCTTGCAACACCAATTAATTTTAATTTTAACAATAGTAACATTTTCTAAACGTCTCAAATTGGTATAATGGCGTCAATGTCTCCGTCTGAGGTTCGTAAAATTATTTTAAATATTACGTTCTACTTTTAAAATTACACCTTTATGGAACAAGCAATTATGACTGTAATGTAGATGTTTGCATTTGGATAAAATCTTTTATTTGTAAATTGTACTTTCTGAACTATAATATGTAAATGTTTTGACAGATCTCAAAGCTCAAAGATTTTTTGTCATAGTTGGAATTGTTGTGCTGTCGAAATACATGTTGTAAAATTAATATCCCTATGTATTGAAGAAAAAAAAAATATCCCTTATTTTCTTTAGAGTTGCTTCAAATTTACTACTTTATTTTTCTAGCGGAGACTTCAAAAAGAATTAATGTCTCTTATGAAAGAGCCTCCCCCAGGTGTCACTGTAGATGGAGACCAGGCTAGTCAAAATCTAACATTGTAAGTAATCTATCATTACAAAGTAAACAAAGAATGGGCTTCTCTCGTTGTAGGGAGGACTTGCTACCATTACGTGCTTAGCACGCCGTTTAGTGGCGGCGTAAGAGAATCCACAACTTATCTTCCCGTAGGCATCGTAAGAGGCGACAGAGAGAAATCGAAACAGGAGATGGGCATCTTCCTGATTACAACTCAAAATAATACATACATAATGCATAAACACTCACGCCTGTCACCCAGAGGGGTAGGCAGAGACTATGGACTTCCATTTGGCACGATCCTGACACACTTCTCTCGCCTCCTTTACATCCATATATCTACGCATAGACGCTCGTCGGTTAAGGGTACTCCTAATCTGGCCCATTTTCAATATATTGCCAATTTGGTCGATAAACCTTCGTCTAGGGCGTCCCTTTCCGATTCTTCCGTTTACTTCTGCAACATAAATTTGCTTTGTCACTCTTTCCTCATTCATTCTTTCTACATGACCAAACCACCGAAGCATTCCTTTCTTAATCCTGGTCACAACGTCATCTTGCAAACCACACTTTTCTCTTATCACACTATTTCTCACCCTGTCATTCAGAGTCAGCCCTAGCATACTCCTTAATGACCGCATTTCTACAGCATTTATTCTACTCTCATGCTTCTTCTGCCAGACCCAACTTTCACTACCATACATTAAAGTAGGGACTAACACAGCATTATGAATTGCCATATGTGAATTTCATAATGCTGTGTTAGTCCCTACTTTTGCTGACAACCTGTTTTTTTAATAACTGAAAATAATTATTAAAAAAACAGGTTGTCAACTCCCCTGCCAAGTGTGGCAACTATGGCGAACATCCCCCTTGAATCCACTGGGGAGGTCTATGTTTAGCAGTGGACTTTTGATAGACTGTAATGATTATGATGATTGTGCTAATTATACTTGAAAGCAGCACTGAAGACTAATGTATAATTGTCACAAAATGTTGGACATAATATAGTCAATTTCAACCTTGATATTCCTCTTCTACTGAATGATGATTTCAGGGAATTCTTATTAGCATATTTAACAAGAAATGGGTTTCTTGGTGGCCATCCAATATCTCACTTAGTGAAATTAGCTTTTGACAAAATAATTGTTGTAATGTACCAAAATAAACTAGTATGACATACGTCTCTATCTTGTTATTATTAATTCTCTAATTTAATATGAGTACACTGCTTTAGTTTAAGTTCTAAATAATTTTAAGGATGGAGTGAAAATTCTAGCCACTTTTATTGTAATATAATCACACTAGATTGTTTTATTGTAACCTAACTATTTTGTATTGCTAACCATATGACTAATCGCAAATATTCTCAGTACCTTCTCTGACAAATTTCACCCTTGTAAAATCATGCTGAAGCTTTCAACATCTCGGCAGATGGACAGTTCACATGGAAGGAGTTCCCGGCACATTGTATGAAGGTGAAAAATTTGTATTGCAGTTCAAATTCACAAACAAATACCCATTTGATTCACCAGAGGTAAGTTTTTAATTATGTTTACAACCCAATAGAATTATAGAATAGAATAGATTTTATTGCTGAACTGTGTACAAGTAGTTGTTACAATTTTTAAATTAGTATCAACAGTTTATTCATGTTGGATGTGCAAAATAACATACAATAATCACATAAATTAACTTAAGTACAAAGATGCATTTAACAACATGCACAAAGCGCTGATAAGATAAATTATATTGAATCAAAGAACTTAACAATTATTATGAATAGGAATACCTATGTCCAAATGCATTTTTGTGATGTTTTGGTGTATCTCCACTAAATTAAATTGTAATGGAAAAGAATTGCCTAGTTAAACTTTATGCCCTTTATTTGTCTGGTCTATAGGAATTATTATTACATTTTTGACCATCTTTTAAACCTATAATTATTATGTTGACATGACATATTAAACCTAGATTATTAAAACTGCATTTATTTCAGTCAGCTCATACATAATGGTGGCCATCTCAAAAATTATAAAGAGGTTTATGTTTGTTGTTTTTTTCTTAACTGTTACCACGGTACAATTCGAAATGAGTAAAAAAAAAACACATATATATTTATAGATCAAAGACTGGTATTGCAATTGTGCTCTGATGAGAATTGTTTGCTGATATAAATCTCTCCATAACTATGTTATTCTTTTTAATTACCATTAAAAAGAATAACATAGTTACGGAGTGATTCATGGGATGATAATATCCCATGGGTGTCGTAAGAGGCAACATGGGGAAACTGGAACAATAGGCCACGGCGTCTTCCTGATAACAACTCAAAATGATAAGAAACTGCAGTTGCCAACCCGCTTGCCAAGCATGGCAACTATGGCAAAACCCACCCTAAAAACCTATTGGGGAGGCCTATGTTCAGCAGTGGACTTTATAGGCTGTAATGGATGGATGAATGAATGAACCGAAATCAAATATCAACATACAAAATAAAGCCAATATCTATTCCCACCAAAAGTACACAATTGGTTGCTGTTGATCATAGATAATAAAACAGTTGTTAGTGAAACATTATTTTATGATATAAGAGTGGCAAAAAAGCTATTGGTCCGCCTGATGGTTAAGCTACTACTGCTGCTAGTGGACACCAGTGACCAAATTCAAACTAGGAATGCATCAATATGCTCGTCTGCAGATACAGTACTGATACTACTCTAATCATATCGCAGATATTTTTATAGTATTCATATAAAAATATCTGTGATATGGTTAGTTATTTTAAAAGAGATATGTTACATAATATTTACTCAATTTAAAATAACATGGTTGTAATATGTAATATAACAGACATAAAATTATGGTTGTAATCTGTTAGATTAATTTTTAAAAGATAGTAATTATAGGAGTATGTTAGGGCTGAATCTGAATGACAGGGTGAGAAATTTGTTTCATAAGAGAGAAGTGTGGTTTGCAAGATGATGGTGTGACCAGGATTAAGAAAGGAATGCTTTGGTGGTTTGGTCATGTAGAAAGAATGAACGTGAAAGAGTGACAAAGCAAATCTATATTGCAGATGTGAATAGCAGAGTCGGGAAGGGACACCCTAGACGAAGGCTTATCAACCAAATTGGCGATATATTGAAAATGGGCCAGATTAGGAGTAGCCTTAACCGATAAGCATGTATGAGTAGATATTAGGTCCTTACATATGAAATTGTCGTTTTGTACGGGAGGAATATAAAGTCAATTTTTTTTTTGGTAAAATATATTTCATTAATCAAAGTATGCACCGTTGTTATCTATGCACTTTTGCCATCTCATAGGTAGTTAATTGATCCCTTTACTAAAAAAACCATGGGGGCGAGAATCAATAAACTCTTTGAAAGCGGTTTGGCCTGATGCATCGGAGTTGAATTTTTTTCCTTGTAAGAAGTTGTCCAAATTCCGGAAAAAATGGTAATCTGTTGGAGGAAGGTCGGGCAGTACGGTGGATGTCGCAGACATTCCAATTGTAGCTCATCTAACTTAGTGGTTGTTTGTTGTGCAGTGTGTGGTCTTGCGTTGTTGTGAAGCAGCAGTGGCCTAGAGGGATTGATCTCGGTTGTTTAGCAGCTAGTTCTTTCTTAATGGTTTGCAGTTGCTGACAATAGATATCTGCCGTAATCGTTTAGCCAGATTTTAGAAAGCTGTAGTGAACGACACCGGCGCTAGTCCACCAAACACTCACAAGTAACTTTTCCTGAGTCAATTTTCGTTTAGGGCAGGATTTGGCTGGGTCTCCAAGGTTCAGCCATTGCGACGAGCGCTACTGATTATCGTACAGTATCCACTTTTCATCACAAGTAATGATTCTATTTAAAATCCCTTCATTATTGTGTCGGTTGAGCAAAATAACACAGCAGTCGACGCGTGTTTGCAAGTTCGATTCACTCAATTCATGAGGTACCCATCGTTCAAGTTTTTTTACTTTCCCCATTTGCTTCAAGTGGATTAATACAGTTTTATCACTTACCCCGAAGCCTCCAGCTATCTCTGAAGTGCTTTGTGATGGATCCGCTTCCACAATAGCCTTTAATTCTTCATTTTCCACTTTGGTCTCCGGCCGTCCACGGGGTTGGTTCTGAAGGTCGAAATTTCCAGAACGAAAACGTTGAAACCAAAACGTACCGTGCTTTCTTTGCGATACCAGCGCCGTACATCATTAATCCTTCGAGCTGTTTCTGCAGCACTGGTGCCACGGTAGAACTCGTACTCGTAAATATACCGATATTTCATGTTTTCCATTGGGCGGTAATAAGCGACGCCAAAGAATAAAATAATGAGGAAAAAACAAATGAATGACTGTTTTCAAAACTCAAATGTACCAGCTAAATGAATTTATAAATTTGAATTTGGAATTCTCAACCAAAAGGAGATATTTCAGATCAAAGTGGTCAGTACGACAAAACGCCTATTTCATATGTAAGGACCTAATATGTGGATGTAAAGGAGGCGAGAGAGGTGTGTCAGGATCGTGCCAAATCGAAGTCCGTAGTCTCTGCCTACCCCTCTGGGTGACAGGCGTGAGTGTTTATGTATGTAGTAATTATAATTAAAATTAACAGGTTTATTTGATAAACCACAATATCCTTAACATTTGCGGCAAAAAGCGAATTCAGAAGTTGGTGTTGTTGAGAACTCATTTAAAGTCATAAAACTCTTATGTGGTAGAGCCATACTGCAGCTATATTACTGGTGTAGTTATATGTTATATATATTATATGGGTTGGCTCGACCGGGGAAGGACCACACTCTCACAGAATGCCTGCGTAAAATAGCAGCTTAATGCTGCTGTTTCGTATGGTGAGTGTAGAAAACCGGAGACCCTTTTTACTGAAAACTAGGCATTTCATCTAGGCATCTTAGTTCTCACGGGTGACAATGCATCTGCATTTTGATTCGTAAAACCACTTACCATCAGGTGGACTGTGTGCTCGTTTGTCACCCTTATCCTATAAAAAAAAGTTTACAATCAATATATTGGTAAATAAATGTTTTTGTATTTTTTTATGACAGCCTGTCACAAGTCCACTGCTGAACATAGTACTATCCTATAGATTGTCACATAGTGGATATTTGGCATGGTTGGTAGTTGCAAATTTTTGATATTATTGAATTATTATCAGGAAGATGCTACTGTTCATCTCCTGTCTCATTTTCCCTCTGTCGCCTCTTATGACACCCAAGGGATGATATCAGGTAGGTAGTGCATTCTCTTATGCTGCGACTACATGGCAAATAAAGGAAAACTCGTTTTGTCTTTATGAGACATTTTCAGTATACACAGTTTATGAATAACTTTTTTAAAACAAAATACTGATTCAACAACTTGCGGAGTGCTTTAATTTGTTTCTCGTCTATGTTGCCAAATAATAGTTTGTACTAAAAACTGTTTTTATATGCAAATATTATTAGTATAGAGAACGAAATGTTTCTTAAATATAGTATAGAATCAGGCATTAGGCAGAAAAAGCCCTGCCAACAAGTGAAATAAAAATATGGACAAATCTCAACGCCTTTGTCTCAGTCCAACGCCTCTCAATTATTTAAGATAAGACTTATCAATTGACTATTGCTTATATTCAAGTAATGAAAGTTACTTCTATATACAACAAGATAAACAATGTTTAGATAAAACTATTTCGTTATTCCGCCGTGTTGCGGCGGCGTAAAAAAAAACCACTACCCCATATAATGTCCTCCAGACCGAATTTCGGTCACGGCGGCCAATCTCAACGGAGACTAACCTTCTGCGATGTACAAGATTATAGAGCCCATGTGCATGCGCAAGCACTAGTGCTCACTCTCATTGTCCGACACGACCGGAGAGAGATGAGGCACAGGACCTACGGCTTTACGTGCGTTCCAAGGCACGAGGGTGAAACACAGCCAACTTCCTGACTTCGGGCTTTCTTCGGAATTTCTTGACAGAAAAACCCAATAACTGATTTTGGCTCGACCCGGGATTCGAACCAAGAACCTCATGATCAGCATTCAGCAACCGCGCTTACGTAAGAGGCAACAGGCAGCAGCTTAATTATCACAATAACTCAAAAACCTGCCTGTTGCCAACCAGCAAACCAAGCGTGGCAACTATGACGAAATATCCCTCCTACAAGGCAATCTATGAAGGAGGCGTATGTTCAACAGTGAACTTTAAATAGGCTGCATTGAAAATGAAATAGCTCTTGAAAAATGAAATGCAATGATTTACTTTAATTAAAACAAAAAACAGATGTTACACAGTTTCTTTTGAAACTGCAATTTGTAATCCAAACTAGACTACTATTGTATCAGTTTTTTATTGCAAGTCATTAGTGCAGTTGTGCAGTGCAGATTGCAAAACTAAAAGGTCTTAGATTGAAAGGCCTTCCCCATTGACTATTGTTGTGAAAGCACACTAATGACTAATTGGAATGATTACTAGAAATATGAGTTATGTTACATAGCAAATATTATGCTAAAAAATATTGTGTATGTGTATTTGACTGTATGGTTTTTTAAATGTATGTTACATTTAAAAAACCATACAGTCAAATTGAAAATGTCTTCCTTTTTGAAGTTGGTGAACAATTACCTATCTATTTAAATATATGCACTAATTTATGTTTTTAATTTTAAACAGATGTTGGTAAAATTTTGCCTAATTTTGATAGATCCTTTTAAACCTGAGCATTAATATACATTAATGGGTCCCAAGAACCCCTTGACCATAAATAAGATAAAAACCATTGAAACCAATTTATAACTCCCAAACATCCAAAAATAATAGGATTTCACATTTGCTTATAAAATATATTTCTGATATTGGTTATATATTTTTTAACCCGACTGTAGGGAGAGCCCAAAAGAGGGTAATATTTTTGCGTGGTATGAATCTCCATTTTTATGTCCGTCCATAACTAGATTGGGTTTTTACAAATGACAACAATTTTGATTTTTCATTATCGTAATATTGCATAAAATAAATATGATGGACAGAAACAATTAAAAACTTGTGACTTAAAAAATCATCACCATCATCATCATTATCATTGAAGTCCACAGACCTTAAGACCCCCCATAGGTTTTCATGGTCCTGAGCCACCTAAATCTATCGACTGTATGTTTGTGTATAGTAGTAGTGTGTGACTGCCGTTCTTCCCCCATCGGTTGTCAGTTCTTGGACCTATATGGCCAGCTCATTGCCACTTCAACCTAATGTACTGATGGGCTATATCAGTCAATCTCGTTCTGCAGATATCCTAGTTATGGATTTTACCACCAAAATAAAGACCCAGCATAGCCATTTTCAAAGTTCCCCCCTCAATATAATGATAATAAGCAAATGTAGTGTGCAGGGATTGAACAATGGTTCCTTGTCTCGGTGCAGTTCTTTACTTAGGTTCTAAAATAGGTTAAACTTTTCGGTATGGTTCTGAAGATGTTTTTTTTTATAGAGTAATGCCCAAATACTCAAACACTGTCAATTTTAAGATGCCCTTAAGTGTCGTGATGTCTCCATCACTTTAAGTAAATGACTGTGACACCACGACACTTAAGAACATCTTAAAATTGAGTAGCGTTTGAGTATTTCGCCATAAGGCTGACAATCGAGCACACAATCTGATGGTAATTGGATGCTGTGGCCCATAGACATTTACATCCTCGAAGAAGAAGAATCAAAATGCAGATGCGTTGTAATCCCTCAAGACTTTGATGGAATGCCTCATTTTCACCATACAAAACACAGCAGCATTAAGCTGCTATTTCACATTTTTGATGTGTAACATCTTTCCTATCGCTTTCCTGCAATCTGTGGCAGTGACTTCGTGAAAAGGGACGGAAGTGTGTAACAGGATGTGCTATTTGATTAGACCAATGAGCGGGCGCGGGGTAGCCGGGGAAGCGCGCGGTATTTGATTTGTGGTGGAGTTAGCAATCAGATGGTGCCAACCCATTTTCCGAGAAGTCGGTACTATCAGCCAGGTCCTTCCCCGGTATATTGTATTATTTGTTAATAAAATATATTATGCTAATTATACGACTGCTTCTTGTTTTTTAATCATGACACGAATAACAGACAAAAAAATTGCAAAGTTTTGTCTGTTATATTCATATCTTAATGACGTAAATAACCCCTTAAGCTCGATAAGAGCCAGTTATTTCGATACGACAGACAGATATATATATATAAGCGAAATACCACTGACTGACTGACTCATCACGAGATCTCTAAAACTGTACACCCGATTGACTCGAAATTTTGTAGAGTTACTCATTTCGCAATGTAGACCCTCACCAAGAACGGATAGTCCTATCAAAAAAAAAATAGGTTCCGCAATAAAATATTATATTGCGCCTAGCGAAGTGAGCGGGGTATCATTTAGTAATTGGTATAGTTGCTGTCTGTGTAACCATTCTGACTAAAGAACGGTTAACGCAAGACCTCTGACTTATGACGGAGGTAGTAATGATATTTTTTATTGTTTAGAAAATGTTTACTCTCTTCTGTAGTAGTAGTCCTCTATAGTAGGATTTTCTTCTATATAGTGGGGGCGTTTTACATAAATAAATTGCACGTGGACATACATCCAGACTCGAAGCAATTATTTGTATTCATCTGGTCTCTGTGAGGTAGTGCTGTTTGTTGGCCAGTGGGCTTTTACAGTTTCATCGGACTCAGGGCTCGCGGCCTGAAAGTATATAAACTAGGGGACTGATGATGATGATGATGATGATGATGATGATGATGATGATGATGATGGTGTTGGCTAATATCAATGTTACTTTCGTAACGATGTTCATCTATACGAATTTTGAGTGTAAAGATGACTTGTGATGTGTTACTCGTATCTAATGTTTTAATATAAACTATAATCCTTAATTAGTTCAATTAAGTATATTTTGATTTTATTCATGATATAATCCTAATAATACAATAATTAAAAAGAAAAATCTAATTTTTATTAATTTCAATATCAAAAATCTGAAAAGCGGTTGATCCTGCAGGCCATACTTGAAACATCCCGCTTATTTTCGAGTGCAACGCTCGAAAATCTATTTAATTTTTTTTTTTTTGGTATTTATTTTTTGAAAATCTTAGAAAACTTTCGAACGCCGTGTCGCCCATCTCGATCGGTTGATTCGTTCTAAAGATATCGTACGACAAAATTTTATTTACAAACACACACACACACACTTTTGAAAATTATTAATTCTCAAAGCGGGAAGTTAAAAATACTGTAATTAATAAAAAACCGCGTCAGCAGAGGTGGCGGGGCCCGGTTCAAACGGTTAACTCGTATCGTCCGACGTTCTGGGTGGTGTATTATTTGTAGACCATAAAAACACTTGTTCCGTGCGGGATTCGAACTATGGCCCCGTAGCGCCGCAGCCAAACGTTTAGTTAGTCACTCCGCTACCAAACCATCGTACTTTATTCTACTAGCAAACCTAGGTGGTAGGACTCCTACTTCTGCCTAGGACTCTCCTTGATCTCCGTGTCTGGATCAGCCGTGCGTGCTTTTCTTTATCCTGCTTTGCTGAAGTGTATACAGAGCCAGTTGTCACAGGCTGTGAGGCAGTCCATCTTAGTACTCAGAGCTGACAACGCATCTGTAGCTTTCTTTGTTTTAAGTTGGTTATAGGTGTCTATGGGCTGCAGTAGCCACTTACCATCAGATGGACTGTGACTTCGTTTGTAACTTCAGTTTAAAAAAAAACTAATTAATCGTCCGTCATAATTCAACAAAGGCAATCGGAACAGTTTGTTCATTCAAAGAATAATAAAAATGTGTTTTTTTTTTTATAAAAATACATTCGTGTGTAATACTTTTGTTTAGTCTGGATGATATCAGCTCAGTTGGTAATTACTTATTTTATCGGTCGTCTACTTTTATTTATGTATATCCGGCGCACATTTACACTACACTTACTATATAATGCCAGGTATGTATGTGTGCGCAGGGACGGATTAAATCGTGTAGAAAATTTCAAAAAACTGTTCCATCAAACCTTTTCTTCAGGGCCAGGGCAGGCATGTGATGATATGCCTTTGCATTTGATTAAAAATTGCTAAATTAAAAAATAAATTAAAAATTAAACATTGAAATAAATATTTCATCATCAAAACTTTATTATTGCACGTACATTGCTGATCATAGACCTTCGTCATTGGTTGCTACAAAAATATCGATCTGCAGAACTACCTGCATCCAGCGACGTCCCGCAAACTTGTACTGATCCCTCCATCCTCCATCTAATATGGAGCAGTTCTACATGCGTGTGCTTACCAGTTTATCCCCCTATGTCGTTCTTATCTAGAAATCATCGGTGCTTCTCAGTATGACGCTGGTCAACTCTTACGGCTACGTCTATCTCGACACACAGTAGTGTGTCAGCCAAGTTCCGAAAAGTAAAGGGCGACGAAACCATTTTGAGCTACTATTATTATTGGACCTCCTATAATTCAAAAACTACTAGACCTACAAAATTGTTATCATGCATGTACCTAATTAGGTCTCCTTGAATACCTCAAATTTTATGAAGAAATCTATTAAAGTTCTTGTGTTATTAAAGTCTGAAAAATACCGTTTTTATCACTCACTGATTCAGTCATTAAAAAACTAAGCCACTTGTAGGTTATTTAGAAACTTGAAATTTGGCATCAAGGTAAATCATTAGGCGTACAAAGGAAAAAATCTAAAAACTGGAAATTATCGATATCCGGTGTCAAGTTATTGATGCGGTTAGTTTCAAGTACTGTACTTAAAACTAAGCAACAGCTTTGTCGATATTTATATCTAATAATTTTAATAAAAAAATAGAACACTGTAAAACGTGAACGCAAGAAAAAACATTGTGGATCATATATTTATTTGGATTAATGAAATGATAAAACTTTTTCCAAGAACGTTGTCATTCTTATAGATCAGCAACTGTTCAGATCTTAACTCTTGTCCCCCTTTTCACATTTATTATTTTGGCTATCAGTTACTTTATTCTTATGCGGATTTGGTAATCTGTCGGTAGAGAAACCGAGTAGAACTCTTTCCACGACTCGCTTGATAACTTTTGAGAGTTTTTGCGGCTAGAAGTGATGGTAAAAATTTCTGTCATTAACTTAATAAAAAGTACAAACTGACTCCCGAGGTAACAACTAAAATATCGCCAAGCACATGCACTGTTGTGTCCCGGTCTGAAGCGTTTAGGGAACCATTATAATTACAGGTACCATTTCACTTAGTCCTCGGATGGGACACCGCATCTGTAGCCTTATTTGTTTGAAATTGGCTTCAGCTACTATTATATACGTGGTAGAGCTATGCTGCAGCTATATTAGTAGTATAGTTGCAGCACGAATGGGTCGGCTCGACCGGGGAAGGACCACGCTCTCACAGCAGCGTAAAATAGCAGCTTAATGCTGCTGTGTTTCGTATGGTGAGTGTAGAGAACCGGAGGCCCCTTTTACTGGGAACGAGGCATTCCATCTTAGTCCTC
This sequence comes from Parnassius orleans, assembly GCA_029286625.1. Lineage (NCBI taxonomy): Eukaryota > Metazoa > Arthropoda > Insecta > Lepidoptera > Papilionidae > Parnassius > Parnassius orleans. The sequence continues at coordinate 2,607,511 of JAGSMP010000028.1, forward strand.
AGGGGTGACACCGCATCTGCAATTTGATTCGTAGTCGAGAATAGATGTAGATGTATATGGGCCAGAGCAACTACTTACCATCAGGTGGACTGTGTGCTTGTTTGTCACCCTAATCCTATAAAAAAAAGCTTCAAGTATCCATAGGCTGCTTACCATCATCTTCAAAAAAACATCTTCGGCGAAAATCTCGTATATTAAAATAGCTCAAGGATTCGTGTAGTCCTCCAAGCGTTGAGAACAGCGTAACGGAATCTTGTCTGCTCCGTTATTCTCAGGTATGAAAAGAGGCCTGTGACGTTGTAGCGTTGTTATTTGATGTCTGATGAAGTTTGCTAACACGCACTGAAACAGCGCGGCGGACTGATCTCTCTATAATCTTTTTAGAATTAGACGGCTCCGTGGCGCAGTAGCTTAATAATAAGTTGCAGCACTAAGGGTCGCGGGTTCGAATCCCGCACAGAACAAGTATTTGTATGGCCTACAAATAATTGTTCCGGGTCTGGATGTTTTTCTTATGAAATTTATGTATGAAAACTGCCCTCACGATACAGGAGAAATCCTTGTGTGGAGGTAACGTTTTTTAGGGTTCCGTACGTAAAGGGTAACCAAAGATACCCTATTACTAAGCCTCCGCTATCCGTCCGTCCGTCTGTCAAACAACAAATAATAAAAATTAAAAGGGGCTCCCATACTAGAAACTTATTACGATGGTACGGAACCCTCCATGCGCGAGTACGACTCGCACTTGGCCAGTTATTTTAGAAATAAGATGAGAATTGAGAGGAGGTCTGTGGTTAGCAGTGGGTCGAACAGCCAATTCTGATATATGCGAAGTGGATGCCTTGTTGGTCTAGTAGGTCATAAACAGGACTGCCGATCATGTGGTTTGAATCCTGACTTAGGCAAAAAATTAGTTATTGAGCTTTCTGCCAAGAAATTCTCAGTAGCAGCTCGGACTCAGGAAGTTGGTGGTGTTTCATCCCCGAGTCTCTGAAAGCAGGTAAAGTCGTTGGTCCTGCGCCTGATCTTTCTGCGGTCGTATCTGATTGCCGTCTCGTTGGACTATGAGAGTGAGTAAATAGAGTGAACTTCAATTATGTCCTAGGCTGATGGCTAGTCCCCGTTGAAGACACTATTATAATGCTGAGCTGTATCAATTTTTTGACAAATATGCAAATGGAAATACTAGACGCAATTTAACATTATTAATGTTTTCAACCGACTTCAAAAAAAAGGAGGCGGTTCTCAATTCGACTGTTTTTTTTATATGTTACCTCAGAACTTTTTCTAGGTGAACGGATTTTGATGATTCTTTTTTTTATTTGAAAGCTGGTGTTTCTCACGTGGTCCCATATAAATTTGATCAAGATCTGACCAGTAGTTTTTGAATTATCTTTAATAATGCGTATTTAATTGGCTTCGACTACATTGATGATGTTCACATTTTATTTATTAGGTCCTTACATATGAAATTAGCGTTTTGTCGTAGTGACCACTTTGATCTGAAATATCTCCTCTTTGGTTAAGAATTCCAAATTCAAATTTATAAATTCATTTAGCTGGTAAATTTGAGTTTTGAAAACAGTCATTCATTTGTTTTTTCCTCGTTATTTTTTTCTTTGGCGTCGCTTATTACCGCACAATGGAAAACATGAAATATCGGTATATTTACGAGTACGAGTTCTACCGTGGCACCAGTGCTGCAGAAACAGCTCGAAGGATTAATGATGTGTACGGCGCTGGTGTCGTAAAAGCACAGTACGTTTTGGTTTCAACGTTTTCGTTCTGGAAATTTCGACCTTCAGAACCAACCCCGTGGACGGCCGGAGACCAAAGTGGAAAATGAAGAATTAAAGGCTATTGTGGAAGCGGATCCATCACAAAGCACTTCAGAGATAGCTTGCAGGCTTCGGGGTAAGTGATAAAACTGTATTAATCCACTTGAAGCAAATCGGGAAAGTAAAAAAACTTGAACGATGGGTACCTCATGAATTGAGTGAATCGAACTTGCAAATACGCGTCGACTGCTGCTGTGTTACTTTGCTCAATCGACACAATAATGAAGGGATTTTAAATCGAATCATTACTTGTGATGAAAAGTGGATACTGTACGATAATCGGAAGCGCTCGTTGCAATGGCTGAACCCTGGAGACCCACCCAAATCCTGCCCTAAACGAAAATTGACTCAGAAAAAGTTACTTGTGTGTGTTTGGTGAACTAGCGCCGATGTCGTTCACTATAGCTTTCTAAAATCTGGCCAAACGATTACGGCAGATATCTATTGTCAGCAACTGCAAAACATGAAGGAAGAACTAGCTGCTAAACAACCGAGATTGGTCAATCGCTGTAGGCCACTGCTGCTTCACGACAACGCAAGACCACACACTGCACAACAAACAACCACTAAGTTCGATGAGCTACAATCGGAATGTCTGCGACATCCACTGTACTCCCCGGACCTTGCTCCAACAGATTACCATTTTTTCCGGAATTTGGACAAGTTCTTACAAGGAAAAAAATTCAACTCCGATGCAGCAGTCCAAACCGCCTTCTAAGAGTTTATTTATTCTCGGCCCCATGATTTTTTTAGTAAAGTTCAATTGTTGTCATTCAATCTGTTGGGAGGTCAACGTTTCTTGGTGTGTGGTGTGTGGTATAGGTCATTTTTTATTCATGGGTTTATAAGTGCAATTTATATCCAATTTCAACCCATCGGCGATCGGGCCTTCATCTCATAAAGGTTGTTATTTGTACTTTAAATGTCAAGGTTTTGTTTTTGAGGTCTCCAAGAAAAAAGATTCCGTTGCGTCATACATCAGATTAAGTAAGTAATACTTCGCGTTTCACGCTGTAATAAAAATCATATACGTAGGTCACTCAATAAGTTTTGAGATGCTCGAAATTTAAAAATGGAACACACTCGTGTTATATGTTTCTAAAAAGCAAATTTATATAAAAATAGAACTCCATAAGCCAATTGCTCAATATTAAAAAAAAAACAAAGTTCTATTAATTTTCCTGCAACGCTTCCCGCGCTTTTCATTTAAAACGATGGATCTTAACCGTGAACATTTGCGCGCTATGATATATATTTAGAATACTTTTTGTATATCTTAAAACTTATTGAGTGTAAAACTATTTTTACGGATTTTATCGCTTTTAATTTACTATTTTAATTCCCGACGTTTCGGGTGCTTTACAGCACCCATGGTCACGAGGGGGACTGAGATGTTTGACGTCGCAATGTCATAGTTAGCCCGGCTACCTTCAGTTTTTTGAATATTAATTTTTGGTCCGATCCACGCAGAATGAGCTTACAGTATCTTGAAGTCTTGCAGTGGTATGCTTGGGTTTGGATTTAATTTTGTTAATTATATAAAAACACTAAACACTAAAACACTCCCTTGAGGTACCCCATAGTCATTTTTTAGATAAGGAGATCTGTAATATGTTAACTCTAGATTATTATTAATACGTGGTACTTCAACACATTGTTGCCGATTTGTCAAATAACTTTCGATCCATTCCAAAGCCGGTCCTCGGATTCCTAGTTTATCGCATTTGTACAACAACGTGCTGTGTTCTACACAGTCAAAGGCTTTAGACATATCAGAAAAGATGACTAATATTGGTACTCTATTAATATATTCAGTTATTCGACGTATCAGTGAAAAGGTAGCAAGTGTAGTTAGTAGATTTATGCTTTTGAAAGCTATTTTGTTCGTTTCTGAGTATATTATATTTTGCTACAAAACTAGAATTCGACTATGCATAACTTCAAATAATTTGGACAGAATGGGTATCAACGTGATCGGCCTATGGTTATGAAACTCTTTAAATGACAGATTATTTAATCAGCTTTGTGTTACTAATGATGAGGATTTCAACCGATTGATCTTTCACGCAGAAGTGCGTTGGCTATCAAAAGGAAATTGTCTGACTCGATTTTACAATCTATTTAACTCTGTCGTAGAGTTCTTGGAAAATGTCTGTCAGGTGTGAGAATGATATCGCACACCTGACAGACCTTTATAAATTGCTTAATGATATGAATCTCCAACTTCAAGGCGATGACTTGAATTTAGTAAAAACAAAAAATTTCGTCGCTGCTTTCGTAGCCAAGCTCCTCTTACACAAGAAGAATATCGGCAGACGTGAGTTCCATAATTTTCCCAATTTATCAGTATCCTGCTACGACAACTTGCTTGTCTCCTGCCAACATTTGGAAAATCTCCACAGTGATTTCATTGAAAGATTCCAGGACATTTTGAAATTGGAAATACCAGACTGGGTGTTAGATCCTTTTTCAAATGTTAACATAGCAGTATCACCCCAACTGGAAGAAGAACTTATAGAACTGGCAACGAACGATATATTATATATTAACTGTGAATATGAAATACTGGAAGTCTGAAACAAGTACGTTTTACGGAAAGATTTTTTTCCCGTCATTAATGTAAAATGGAAAGAAAAAAGAAATAGAGCATGTATTAATTTATTATTATGTTTTTTCTTATAATTATTTTAAAAGTAATAGATCATTAATGGCCAAAGCGAAGAGCAATAACAAATATTTATGGAAAAATACATAAAGATTTAAAATAAATGTGTACTTTTTATTTCCTGAATTTCCCAAAAGTACTATATTTTTGCATCCTTTTTTGGGAAAAATACTATATTTGTTCAAAAAAAAAAAGGTGTCAACCCTAAGCATAGCTTCAGCGTGGCACTACCATGTAAATGGTTAAAATATATCTGATCTTTATCAGAGACTACAAGACCTTACGGACATATCAATTAAGCTGAGATGTTATTATCACAACGTTTACTGATTTTTTCGTTTATTTATTTTGACTATTTTTAGTTATAATTATTATTCATTTAAAAAGTGACCTGCCTATATCTTGAAGTCGCGTATCAATTATCGCTGCCTTGCGAAGTCACGACGTGGACGTGTACAATCCTATTCCTGTACTCGGTACGTACGGAATGATCTTAATCGACAGTAACAAGTATACGTTGCTATGGTCATCTGTCTAGAATATTCAATTGTAATTAACCACGCTATAAATAGGGTGAATGTGACCACCATTTTGATATGTTGCGTTAATTAACGATTTGATAGGTTTATTGCTTGTTTTACGACGTGTGGTGCTTATTGCTGTCAGCATGTATTTTTGAAGTGATGACTTCCTTAGAATCGTTGTGATTTGAAATTCGATGAAACGAAAAAGCGACACTAAAAAAGAGAAACATATACATAATATATAGGATTTAGCCTGCGAGACAATGAGATAGAATATAGTATACAGTGTTTCCTGTTATCTCGGTCTCCTTATCTGAAGGATATCACTTCTACCGCTTAAGAATTGCACATGTTTTTATTTAATAGAGTAATCTTCTTGGTACAACTATAATATACCCGCAGCATGGCTTTACCACGTAAAAACTTATAATGTATCAATTTTTCTTTTCAATACACTTCGATTGAGTGATTAGTTTACAAAAGAGGTTTCTATTATTATAACATAAACTACTGATAATACATTATATAAGATAGCGATAAACATCGATTGTATTTTGATAACGCAATGATTTGTTAATCCAGATAAACACGAGCGAAGAGTTTTCAAAATACGCAAGAAATATCAGAAACGCTTTACTGGTACGGATGCATCTTATAGTCCTCAGGAGTACAATTCAGAATAAAAATAGTTTTATTTAAAAAAAAACCTATTTCAAAAACCAATAAGATTGTGGTCAAGCACTGGCTTATAATAAGTTAAAAAAATATTTCTACATTATTTAAGAGCTTCTGAAGTCGGTGCTTTTGTATATCGATATACTATGTCTTGTCTCTTATCACCGACTTCGGAAGTATGTCGTTTTTGGTTCGACAAAAACCACTGACCCACTGACCTTGGAAGACCTAGCAAGAAACCCAGGGAAACGTTTTTTCAAAGTATTATTTTACAATTAATTAGGTGTAAAATTTATTTTAGAAACGGCGTGCTTAGACGTTATTACCTCATTAACAGGGATTATTAACTATTATTTATTATCTACGATGTATTCATTACCATTATAATAACTCTTTTTTTATAAGTAGGTACTTCGTAATTTTCTGTGTTTTGTTTATAAAAGCGTGTATACATTGTCGCATGAATAAATTTTTGACTCTGTGGATTCGACTTCTACAATATAAAACTATAAACAAAAACTAAAAGCCGACTTCAAATTGCTAAAAAGTAATGAATATCTTCTTTTTGCAGCCCTTAAGGGTAGAATTTTTTCTCCAAATTTATATGGAACCACCCTTGAAGGATAACCTATTTAATAAAAAAAAGACTCATTAAAATCTCTTCTTAATCTGCGAAGATATCGTATGAAATTCCTTAAACAATAATCCAATATGAAACTTTTTCCCCTATTTTCCACCCTTCGGGCCTGAATTTTTCCTTCAAAATTTAATGGGACCACCCTTGAGGTAAAGTCTATTTAATAAAAAATCGGTTCACAATCTGCGAAGATATCGCGTAAAATACATACCAAAAAAAAAAACATACACTCCAATTGAGAACCTCCAACTTTTTGAAGTCTGTTAAAAATATTCTCATATTCATAATACCACAAATCATCTCGGCAGGTAACGTTCGTGGGCAACAACATTCCCGTTCACCCGCACGTGTACTCGAACGGCCACATCTGCCTTTCCATACTGACGGACGACTGGTCGCCGGCGCTCTCGGTGCAGTCCGTCTGCCTCTCCATCGTCTCCATGCTCAGTAGCTGTAAAGAAAAGGTGAGTGGAGTCATTGAAATAATATGTACTACGTACTAACGAAATCTGTACGGCAGTGCGAGACGCGTGGAAAGACGCACAGAATAACTTTTTTTGGCATAGACTAAGTAAGTTTGAGTCCACAAAGTCTCAGCGTCTCTTATAGTACGTAGTACATATTTCAATGAGTGGAGGCCATTTTTGTGTAAAACATTGATGATTTCTTATATTTACACGAACACACTAGACATTGAATAAAGCTAGTGTTACGGATTTTATCACGTTTAATTTGACGATTGACTTATTTTTAATTCCCGACGTTTCGGGTGCTTTACATACAGCACTCACTTTTTATTTTATGGGTGACGCGTTAAATCCGTAAAATTAGTTTTATTCAAACAACCTGGTTCTTTTATTTGAAACGAACTTATAATTCACCTGCTATGTTATGCACCGATAAGCTCCAAAACGGCATTTTTTGAATACATCTTAGAACGTGCTTCAGTTACTATAATATAGATATAATATATGTTTTCCATTCTGTATATTATACTATCCTATTTGATATTAACTTTAAAAAACATGATAAAAAAACTGTCAGTAGTAGGACTGCACGTCAGAAGTGAAAACATCTTAGCTTCGCAAACTTGGAAACATTATTTTTGGGTTGTTAAAAAATATTTTTTAGGAAGTATTTTTTATTAGAAATTATTTTTATCAACGATCAAAAGATGGCATCTGCGTTGACACCCCAGCCGGTTTTTTGTTGGAGTTTCTGGCGTAGTCCTGTGCTCATCAAGCCTATATTACTTTAGGCTTAGCCCCACCTCGTAAGTAACCAAAATAAATGGTAGAAAAACAATTATCGAAAATGTGAGACCTCAGAATCCATGACCGCGGTTAGCTGCGAAATTCAGGAACTGTTACGTCCGCCTACCAAGTGTGACGATATTTAAATGCCTGAGAAACGAGCACACGGTGTAAGCTGATACTTTGGCTCGTGTATAGTGGATACTTTGGTCCATAGACAACCTATATCTATCAAAATGTAAATGCGTCCTTACCCCTAAAAACTACTTTACATTTAATTTAAAACTGCACGCGCCGTCCTTGTGTTTTTGGTAGATTTTGTCACTTTTACCGTTTTTAGTATCATACAACCTAAATCTATGCGCCCTTCCCATTGTGTTTTAGTAGATTTTAGCATTCTTACTATATTTGGCACGAGCCGTGATAGCAACCCGGGTTCGATCCTCGCCGGCACCAATGAAATTGTTAATTGCAATTTTAAGTGCTGATTTACCACGTTCTCGGCGGTGATGGAAAACATCGTGAGATGTTTCCATTCCGTGCTGCATGTTTGAGAAATAAAAAAATATTCCGAAGGCGTGAAGTCCGCCAACACGCAGTGGGGTATCGTGGCGTACAGTTCCTTCAATCAGTGGCGAAGCCAGGGCTCCAAACTAGGGCAAGCCCAAGATATGGTTTTGTTGTTTTTAACAGTTTTATAAAAATACACGCAATCTTGATCTGTCTCTACTCTTCAGTTTCATATTCAGTGCTGTCAAGGACGTGTTTAACAAAGCATACAGAAGGTATGCCTTCTGTGTGCTGTGCTGTGTTTCTGTGTGCAGTAGTATGCTACTGCTAGATAGATTGTATGGTGGCTTTGAAAAAAGCCATTTGGGTTTGCTTGAGCGAAAGAACAATACAATACATGAATAAAAGAAAAGCATGAACAAAGTACAAACAAAATACGTACAAAAATTAAAAAAAAAAATTATATTCTAAATCGAATCGTCTCTCTTTCTTAAGGAAAGATTTGATTACGTCCGCGTAGAATGTTGGTGAACGTTTTAATTGTACCAATAACTGTTTTTCAATTGCGATAATTGATAAGTCTGAAAGACGCTCTTGACCTTGTGTATTTCTCAAATAAGTATGGATGCGCTTCAGAGATGAGAAAGCACGTTCCGCGGAGGAACTTGTGGCTGGAATAGTTACGATAAGATAAGCTAACTTTAAAAGCTGGGGAAAGGCCTCTTCAAGACTATTTTTTTATATAAAGTCAATGAGTTCGAAAACATTGCGGTCTTTTAATTCAGGGGAGGAATACAATGAAATCAGTTGGTTTTTCAATGTTTGTTTATCAAAATGGTTTGCGTTATTTTCAAATAATGAATCTAATGCCTCTATTTTTCGAATAGTTTGTTGTTGAACAATTGGAAAAAGTTTAATTTGAAAATTTCAGAATATCGGCCATTAATTTCTGAAGATATGTTATCAATTATTTCAACAAAAAGTCGTTTGTATTCTGTCTGAGCACAGCGCACATTGCGTCTCAAACGAGGGGCAGAGTTATTTTGCAATGTGTTTTCATAAATGTGATCAAAATACACAGATCAGGCGTTGGTTTCGGCGTGGATATGAGCTGTTTTTTCTCAACAAAGTTTAAAGATTTTACCTTTTCCTCGCCGATTAGCACTTTAACACACTTCAATTCATCACAAGGAACACTATTATCCTCCATTTTCACTAAAAATCTTTAAAAAAGCATAAATTTTCAATTCGCAATAATTCATTCGCTCCAGAGTAAACATTGAAATGTGAAGTGAACTTGCAAACGTATCGCCCGCGCGCCCCCGTGCTTGACTAACTTCACACCGAAAGCCCGGCGTAAGGCTCCATACTAATTGCTATATAAACAATCGTAGTTATATTTCATTATAAAAAAATTTGCCACAGGTTAGAAAGGGAGCGGCGATCGTCTTCTCGAACACCCGGTAATAAGCCCTCGCGTGCGAGAGAGACGACTAATCGCTCAACTCAACTCAACTCCTTTTTTATGACAGCAGTATGGCGCTGTTTTGCCGCGACCGGGGTCCATCCATATTGCTTTGCTTTTTGACAGTCCATTGCGTGTTCGCTTTGAGACAGATAGAACACGTACCAGTGTATTTCGAATTGCCAAGTGTTGACGTTACATAATAAGGCTACGAAGTCATGACCTGTGTAGAACAGAGGAGCGCGCGGGAAATTTGAAATAGTTTGAAACAGTTTACGAGTTATTTTATTAGTTGAAATTATTGATTGAGCAGTTTGATAGGGCAAGCCCGACTTCTCGGCTTCTATGGAGGCTTCGCTACCGCCTTCAATTCCTTGCCCTAAAACCCTCTCAGAAGTGAGAGGAGGTGCTCAGCAGTGGGACGTATACATAGGCTTTAACTAACTTTAACTATATTTGGCATGATAAAAATGATAAAATCCACCAAAAGTACAAGGACTCGTGCAATTTTAAATCAGAAGAACAATGAATTTTCCAGGAAAAAGGGGGTCTAATTTTCATAACAAAACACAGCGACATTATGCTGATTTTTACGCTGGTATTCTATTAGGGCATTATACCATTTGTATGAGCCGATCAAGTAGTTCTGCAGTCATAATACAAGTAACAATTAAACGTGCTAAAAATTCATGAAATTGGTTTCATTTAATTTTTAAACATTTATGTAATATTTTTTTGTGTAACTAAAATCCTTGTTTGACTTTACTTTGCAGAAGAGACCATCGGACAATTCGTTTTACGTTAAAACCTGCAATAAAAATCCTAAGAAAACAAAATGGTGGTATCATGGTACGTAATTTTTTTAATTATCTAGTTCATTCATATTACATTTTAATCAAATGAAACACAATAAAGTAAGAGACACATGCGTCCCACTGGCTGAGCATTGGTGTCCTCTTATTTCTAAGAATATTAAATGTCCTCAAACTAATATCTTTGTGACAAATTTAGTGCTTAAATTTGAATTTAATAAATTGATTAGTAGCCGTTTAATGGTGACTTAAATGAATCCATTACCTCATTTCGACCCGTGGGTGTCGTAAGAGGCGAATGAAAAAAAATTGGATATGTTAGAAAGATGTGGTTGTGGTTTTCTATAGATGGCGCTGGAGGTATAACTGTGTCATTAAAGCCAGACGTAAAATACGTCATGGTCTGGTACTGCGATTTTCAATAAGCCTGCCAAACGTGACGGTAAAGGCGGAGAGTTTCATGTCCAGAAGTGGACTTTTACCGATTGATGATGATGATGAAATTATATATTTATGTATCGATGGGCATCGAACAAGGGTTGTTTAATGCGAGCGTTTATTCTCTTGAGATATCACGGGTCACATCATGCTTTACTTTTTAAACGAAATTAATTTTTATTTAGAAAGATAATCACATTAGACCCCCCATATGTGCTTGAGTGAGAGTAAGTCTCCTGGTGCTCATGGGTACCTCGGTACACCTTAATAAATATAAATTAATTAAACTCGATAAAATCCGTAAAATAATATTTAGTAAATAAGAAAGAAATTAAAATATGAAAATATTCTCGATCATTTGTTTCACGTATGTTAGTCAGCCTACCTATATAAATGTTAGCTTGGGTTACCTTATCTACTGCATGTGCAATCTAATCAGTAGATGATTTTATATGGATAGTTCATTCGTTTCACTATCTCGACCACTCGTGTTCAAGGTATACTTTAACAAAACGTTACTACACTAATGACACTACTAATTTATAATAAAACTCTCATCATCATCATCATTACATCCCTTCACAAGTCCACTGCTGAACATAGGCCTCTCCCAAGGAATGCTACAAAGCACGGTCCTGAGCCACCTGCATCCATAAAGTAAAAAATTACTTTCAATAAGAATTACACATGTAATCTATATTGAATAAAAAATTATTCTATTCTATTCATCGACTCGCATCTAGTGAGGAGGCCGATATTCGATTACCGATACGAGGTTGCCACTCGAGAATTTTTCTTTTCAATCGGTTGTCGGTTCTTTGAGCTATTAATAAGTGGTCGTCCAGTGGTCGAAATTAGCTGTATTTCACTCAGTGTATATACCTATGTGTTACAAATACATTAAATAAAATAAAATAAAACATTTATTGCTTACGTTCATACTGATAATGTCAATTGTCAAACACAATAGACTAACCATGGTCAAACAGTTTGTCGCCAAAAAATGTAAAAATGTTGCCAACAAAATAATTACTGACAGATTGACCGAATGTACTGTGAATTTTGTGCTATTTCTAATATTATTTTTTCAATAGTCTGTGGACTGTAACATAAAATGCAAAAAAGGGTTTTGTTTTTCCCAAAAATCCCAAAAATGAAGCTGAAGTTTCACCAAGTGACAACAATCGCAAGTATAAATTATATTTTATAAAAGGGTTTATTTTGTATTTTATATATTAGATGTCTGTGTTTTATATATTAATGTGCAGTTGAAAGCTTAGGTAAACACATGTATATACTGAGAGTTGAAAGTGAAATACAGCTTGCTTAATATAAAAACTTGAAAATTTAATGAATCACGGTCGAATTTCGACCACTGGACGACGATTAGTAATAATTATTAGCCAAATATTATTAACCAAAGCTATTACCGGCCACTTTGCTGAATATTATGTGAACTGAATCATGTCCATCAACTCCGCAGACGATTCAGTTTAACACCACACCGCGGCGCTGCTGTTTCGAGCACGGACGTTTAAAATCTCAATATGTGATAAGTGTTATAACGATACGAGATGTTAACAAATGATGTTATGTATATACGCGAGTGCACGGCAAGTCCCCGCTCTTGTGATGGAGCGTTTCGCGCCTAAATTACGTCGACCGCCCGATACGGCTGCTTTTGTTGGAGGAAATGTTACTGAAAAAATATTTGCTCATTTAGTATAGTATGGCAACATTAGAGTTAGCAGTGACATCTATGTATGATCCCAAACAACGGTTTTAAAGTAAATTTCGCGGGTCTTTAACGCATTTTTTCGAATTTTAAAGTGACACATGTTTATTAATTATTGTTTGTGAAAACAATATCAGAAACTCACAAAACTATTATCTGTAAAAAAAAACATAATATAGGTAAAATTACAATGGATTATTTCCACAAAAAATACAATTAAAATTGATAAAGCTATAATTTTTTCCATTTTAAGTGTTTTACCAGTCCGTATTACCCGAACTCTTGATTAGATCTTATATTTTTCTCTTTATTATCTAACTATATTTTCTTAGACTTTTCATTAAAGAATATGTAAGGATGAAACTCCAATAGACTTGTGATTTGCACAAATTCTTATTACATTAATGTACCTTATGATCAATCAAAGCAGCTGCCTCGGACGGGGATAGTTTTATCTGTGCTAAATTATAATATTACATTGTAAGTAGCGTAATAGGATATGAAATGAAATGGTACTGCTTATGATATATTTTACAATTAAATTAATAGTTGGCTTGCTTTCATTTCTGTATGTATATATTTTGGACATTATTATTGTTCAAGCTGAATATTTTTTGTATTTTTACTGATTTTTTGGCATATTGATTAATGACACTATTTTGGCCTGCTTTTATTGTAGGAAAGCCATGTATTGTATAAACCAAAACATTTTTTTATACCACTGCTATTTTCTTTTGTTATTTAATTTAAAATATGTAAGTACCTGCACATCTTACAGACAAAAAAATTGTAACAGCACTAGAAAACTGCTACACCCATGAAACTTATCTGCATTTAGATGTATAAGCTGCGCTAATTAAGAAACGGTTTATGAATTGCGTCCGCTTACTTGCTATTTCGCTCACACAATACAGGACCGAATGAAAAAAATATACAGTCTAGATTTCATTACTTCGCTCCTGTAGAGTTATATTTTATTACAAAAGATACTTTGAAATTTGAAACCCTCTCAGAAATTAGAAGAGGTTTATGCCTTCCGACAGTAACACACGGCTAACCTGTAACTTTATTACTGAACAAATGGCAACTAATAATAATAGGTTACCGACAAAAATATTTTATACTAATTATTACCATTTTTGCTGACTGTACTATCAGTTTTTTTTTCGCCATTTTTATGTCGTTTCATTATTGGCACGTCTTACACATGCTGACTGTGGTCGTAATCGCACATTTACCGTGTTAAAAAATTTTACTATAATGTGTCAAAAGACATTTCCGTAGCATGGCCGTCAACTGATAAAAACAATAACATGCCTTTTAATCTTTACTGTAAATATTTGTGTGATTTAAATGATTTGTTGTTGAAAGTTTTGTGATATAGTCAAGCCCTGGGATGAAAAGTCAATTACTTCAGTACTATTACTTATGTAAATTTTTTCGGCTTTAAAATTAAAATACAATAATTCATTGTTTATAATTTACATAATATTGAACGTAGTTAAATTTCATCCCAGATTAATGAATAATGAAAATACTAAAAGTTATTTGTAGACGCATAATGATTGTTACTATAATATTTGCTACGAGTACATTTCCAAATATTATCTTTCATATGAATATTGTTCTTGCACTGTTGATATTTGAGTAAGGTTATGCGTATCACTGATTTATATTATATATATACAATTTTATAGTATGTTCTATAAAGATGGAGTAAAGTTCGGTGTTACCCAACCGTCCACATAATTTACTACGACAGATATTGTTAAAAATTGTATACATTTTATATAGTTAACCATCAAGCCTTAAAGATACAAAAAAGAAAATAAATTCGGCTTCCATCGAGCGTTGTCTCATTCACATTCATATGCATTGGTATAAACAAAAAGAAGATATGGTACTAACATTATACAATTGAAACTACTTCGTGCACTACGATCCATACAGAATAAGAAAACAGAAACAAGACATACACTTTGACCGTAGTGCGAGCGAGATGCCTTTATATGACGTCGGAAACCCGCTCCAAACGGTAACACCGACCGCGACAAAATAATAAGTCAATTAGACGTAGTTTTCTTGATTCTGTTTTTACGGCCAAGTACCGTATCTACTCTTTTTGTTATATACAATGCTTGTATGAAATTTTGTTGCGAACTTATTAATAGTAACAGATAATTCGCATTCACTTTAAAATATAAAATTGTTAAAACTGTATAAAAATATAATAAAGATGTTTTTATTCAATTAAAAATAGCGTGATTACTCTAGCTTATATACTGTTCTCTCTATTGTGTGCGATAGGGATCACGGCCAATTATTAACGGCCTCTGTTTTAAGCTCGATGTGTTATATTTACGACCGGGTAATGTACGTACGTTTGAGAAAAAAATATGTTTTACTTTGTGGGATATACTATAAAATGTAAATATTTATTACATGAAACGACTGCTATAAAAATAAGTGATGGATATATAATATATTACTGATTGATGAAAATTTTTATGTTTTTATAATTTAATATAGATGCAAATTTGTGTTTTATTAATTGAATAAATTTTCTACAGACAAATGGAATGAAAATCCTACGAATGTTATTAACTACACAAAAGTCCTTATCGAACCACATATACGCTAGACTTATTAGCTAAGATTGTTCACATACCCTCGAAATTAAAATCAGTTCTCTTATTAAATTTCAAAAATTGTTTAAGTTGGTTATTTAATACTTAAGCATATATCCCAAAATTACAAAAGATATCGCCCTTAAGACACATTCCTTATTTGAAATTTTATTTAGTATTATGCTTCAGTTTTTATTTGAATGAATAATAATTTGTTAAAATGATTACGGTAATTTCACTGTGTAACGGTCTTAATTGCGTGTTACTTCAAACTGGTCATGCTTTATTTATTGAAATAAAATAATTGAACATGGTGTACGTTGTTTTTTCTATTTGATTCACGTTTTACCATTTTAGTTAGATCACTTACCTTATAATGTCCTCCTGACGGTCGGTCACGGCGGCCAGTCTTAACGGAGACTAGCCATCTGCGCAGGACAAGATTAAAGTGCACGTGTATGCACAAGCAAACATGCACTCTCCTTCACTCTCATATCATATCATCATTTCCTCATTCTCATAGTCCGATTGGAAGGCAATCAGACACGACCGTAGGCGCAGGACTAACGGTTTTACGCGCTTTCCGAAGCACGGAGTGAAACTGCCAATTTCCTGACTCTGGGATTCTATAAAGAATTTCTTGACAGAAAAATAAATGATTTTGGCCCAACCAGAGACCACATGAACAGCAGTCGTAGTTACGACCACTAGGCCAACTAAGGTGTCGTTAGCTAGTTAGGAGTTTTTATCTCCTGAACAGCCATTCAAATCTCGCTCAGACTGATGTCCGGGATATCATCGGAATAGTGTCGGATAAGATTTGCTCTTGGATTGTTACTGACACTTGCGTGGGGCTCCAACGATGACGAGTACAGCTGCCCGTAGAACCTCTCAATCTCAATCAAAATCTCTGGTGTCCCGAAAACGATGCCACCATATTCGGTTTTCTACCCTGGTTTCGCTGCATCGCTTCTTCAATTTTTTTCCACTTTTGAATCCACTAAGGTTTGCTTAAGAATGCTTCAAACTAATCTATTTGACATCTTTCTGAGGTTTCCTATAGTCGCCTCTTACGATACCCACGGATCGAAATGTGGTGATGGATTCTTATACGGCATTTTTTTGTGGCCAATGCCAAAGCATTGTATTGCTTCAACATCATCGTCACTTCAGCCCATCACAAGTCCATTGTTGAATGTAGGCAAGGAATGCTACAACGCACGATCCTGCGCCACCTGCATTCATCGAGTTCCTGCATCTCTTATCAGCACGTCACTTCCATCTAGTGGCGGGCCGCCCTAAACGTCACTTACCGATACGAGGCTTCCACTCGAGAACCTTTCTTTCCCAATGGAGAGTTAGAAGTCAGCGTCGATAACGTGATTCAGGCTTCAGTTGTTCGGTCCGTCGTATACGCTATAGTGGCGCGATGACAGCGCTTCCACATACGTACTGCGATCACGAAGCCTTATACCAAGCGTGTCGATTATAATAATTCAAGTCAAGGTCAAGTCTAGCAGTGGACTGTTCGGGCTGATGAAGAACAAGACAAAGATCACCTAATATAATGACCATAGAATTATTACGTACATAATTCTAGTACGCGCATCGAAAGTGAAGCAAGTAAAACTAACTAACACTCAGCGGCCCGTCAGTGCGCATCGTCTCGTCTTACGGAGAAGAGCGCTATCGACAAATTGTAAAAATTACTCAAAATATTGTCACAACAGTGATGACAAACATAAAAAATAATGGTATTACATTTCACAGATAATTACATATATTTAAATCATTATTTTTACGGAAATCACTCGTAAAATCAAAAAAATACAAAAGCTATCGTGATACAAATGTTGCTAGTTGTGACGAAATAAATTGCAATCTGTATTTTCTATTATCTATTTAAAACGTTAAATCGCAACGCTCTGTGTAAAACTCAAACGTTTATATGTAGATACCTATTTATCTAAGTATTAACATAATATTAACAATGGGTGTCTATTTAAAACTAATACGGAGTGATCAGCTGAGAGCGATCATTGACGCCATTTTAGCGCAACTGTTTTTATTTCTATTGCTTTGTTCATTGACCAAGTCAAAGTTTTAGACTATAGAATAAAGTTCTAGACTTTTATTTACTATCAATTAAAAACGGGTAACTTTTAAATAACCATTAAAATTTCAGTGTGTATATTTTCTTTCAAATAAAAAACAATCCAAATCAGTTTATAAGTGACGGAATTCCGAGGTAACAAATATAAAAGAACAACTGAGAACCTCCTCCTTCGTTTGAAGTCCGTTAAAATTAAACATTACACGATGTCCTTATTATATTCCAGTAAATTAATTCTGTTTAATAATATTCTTAAATTTTATTACGTCTGAATTTTTGTACCATTAAAATATGTATAATAAAGTTATATTAGTACCATAATTATCGTGTTTATTTTATTCCATTTTATATTCTCATAAAATACGTCTTCGTACGTAATACGTAATCTTTATTTTATCTATTAATTATAATTAATGAATAAAATAAAGATTTGCACAATTTGATTGGAAACGCCAGAAACTGGTATCACTGAATGCCGTGAATGTATGCGTGTGACGAGCGTAGGCACATTCGACTCGAGCACACTAACATAAATATTTCGAAGACATGTGAAGTCCAACACGCATTGGGGCAGCGCGGCGGACATTATCTTGCCCTAAAACCCTCTCAGAAATGAGAGGACGCCTCTGCTCAGCGGTGGGACGTATATAGGCTATAACTTTAACACTAACAAAATGACTTTGCGTCACTTTGACGCCCGTTTTTAGTACTAGACTGCGTTTCTACCGGGTGATAATTCTATGATAACGACGTAAAGTCATTCACATGGGTTACTAAAATACAATAATTTATACTTCGCATAAATAAATAAAATTTATTTATAGAATTTCAATTGAAAAATATACTATTACAAATTACAATTTTCATACTTTTACAACACTAGGTATCTTTTCACTGTATCCTTGTTAATTAGTTTCGAAAAGAAATAATTTCTTGCCAATAATATCATTTTAAGTCCATGGGTCTTGTACTATTTTTGTTACTAGCTTGTTGCACTCTACTTGGTACTATCTCGTTGCACTCTACTTGATACTATCTTGTTGTACTCTACATGGTACTATCTTGTTGCACTCTACTTGGTAATATCTTGTTGCACTCTACTTGGTATTATCTTGTTGCACTCTACTTAGTACTATCTTGTTGCACTCTACTTGGTACTATCTTGTTGCACTCTACTTGGTACTATCTTGTTGCACTCTACTTGTTACTATCATGTTGTTCTTTACTAGGTGGAGTGCAAGTGCAACTGACGTCTAATACGTAGAGTGCAAACATAGTAGAATTGGATAGCGGTAACTTACAAAATACAGGTTGCATGTAAGCAACCCTGTGTGAGCTAGGCCAATGGTCATGAAATTTTCTGCTGTGGGGTGAAGAGAATACGTCAACCCATGTTAAAGTAGGTGCAGTAATCAAGATAAATCCTGGGGATTTTTGGCCTTTAATAGAATATATAACTACCCTTTACACATCCAAGAACAGCTACTGAAAGCAGGGCAAAAGTGCAATACGTTTGCCGCCCGCGAGGCATAATATGGCAAATCTTCATTACGGTATGGAAGAGGCTTATGATCGAGAGTGGGTGGTATACAGGCTTACAATGATTTAAATAGAGACACAAAATAATTATCTTTACATATATAAAGCACACAACCATTTCGTTGAAAGATAAGCAAAAAATGCATGTGTAGAAATAAAATTTCTCTTTACAATTATTTTCTTTTTAGCCATACAGACCACAAAGTTAAAGACTAAGATAACATAAACTATAAATTAATCTTATATATTATCGATGTATCATATAATAGACGCTTTTGAAAATTTAAATAAATAATGATTTCCTATATTTACGCTAATACTACTACTGCAAACACGATGCGAACGAAACCAACTATAAGAATTAACCCATTTAATTTATTTTTAATTCCTGACATTTCGCTTTGCAACACCTGTGGTTACGGTAGGGCCATATTCTCCTCATACAATTCCCGATTTGATAATAACCGTAAAGTTGGTTTTATTAAAGTACAAAGCATTATTTTCTTCAGATACTTAAAGTCAAGTGAGAAATAGTCCTCAAAAAGCTATACATATACCTGAGATCTTATTTTAATAAAGCGGGAACCTCCTTAAAACACATTACTATCCCAAAAAGCGAAGCCGAATTAAAGGTTTCACGATAACCATCTTATTATTAAATTTAAAATAGGTTTGTGTCGTTAAATAATTACGGTTAAATATACGGTCCTTTTTTCAAATCCGACAAGTGTAAGACTTGAAAAAAAAACTGGTGCTCTAGGGGCAGGGCCTTTTATATATAGCTGTTCACATTTCAAGCCCGCTCGACTTCGTCAATTGCAAAAAATATACCTACTATATAACTACCTATATAGCTGTATCCCGACGATGTATAGTGCCGTAATAACTGCGGGAAACTTACGTTCATCAGCCACCCTTTAATTCAATATAAAAATTGCTACTAAAAATATTTTTTTCGACGGTTGAATGCAAAATTTTATCACACCTAAAGAATTAACATTGGACTAATGAGAACAGAGTCTTTCGTAATCGATTAAAATTTACATTTCTGGAAAACATTAACGTGGCTTTATTTAAATCTGATATTCTTTTTCTAATATTTATATATTAAATATAACAAAATTGAATTTTGGTATAACATATATAACGATGCGTATCGTTTTAAAATTATAATCTGAACTATAAATAGAGGTCAATTTACATTATATCTATAATGAAATATATGAGCAATTACTTTTTAACAAAATTAATATAAAATTTGACGAGTAACCAAAAAGATTAATATAAAAAATAAATAAATATTAAGGGAAAACAAAAGGCGTTCTTATTACACTTGGCAATCTCTTCCAGACAACCCGGAAAATGAAGTAAATAAAATTATGAAAAAGATAAACGGGTAGGGTGCACTAAAATATGAAAAGATACCAACTAATAACTAAAAAGACAACAAACTTTAGGTGGTATTCAGTGACCATAAATCAGTGAACGTAATGTTATTTTACTTAAAATATAATATACATCGCAATAACACTTTTTCGTAGTCTTCGAGAAACCTTTAGTATTTTTACATAGCAGATTCAGTAAATCGTTTTCTAAATAGACTTAAGGACCAAAAATATAAATCTAAAAAATATATAGCATCTATTTTCTATATTATAAATAATTTGTTTGATAATTTTACTAAACAACTAGAAATGCTACAACTTTTATGTTTTATTCCACATTGTATGTGTATTTTTTTTTATATTTATAATTTTATACGACAATAGTTATACTCGTAAGTACAATATAATTATAATACACTGAATAGATTTGTAATAATTGGACCATGTCGTGCAGAAATGATCCAAACCACGCGGTCAAAAGCGCGAAAAGATTAATACTGCGAGTCAATTCACTCCAAGCAAGACTATACGGCAAAACACGGTACAAGTCGCGGCACGTAAGTCTAGCGCTGAACCAAACGTGGAGGGGACGCGCACGAATTGAATTGCACGAATGCAACTGGAGAGCTAATCAGCGTGTGTGAACGATACGCACGAGCCAATCAGCGCGACTTATGCGCAATAACGGGCTCCGCTAGACTTTCGTGCCGGTACTAATACCGGCAGTGAGATTTTTATTAATATAATAAATACTTAATAAAATTTTAATAATTTTCTCCAGAACTAATTTCGATTACACTACGCATTCTCAGAAGAGACTAGCCATCTACGCAGAATTATAATGCACGAGGGTGAGGGCAATCATTATACATAAATCCGACACAATGGGAGAGAGAGTGGGCGTAGGACTACAGGCTTTACGTGATTTTCGAGGCACGGGGTGAAACACAGCAACTTCCTGATTCCGGGCTGCTACTGAAATTGCTAAACAAAAAACCCTAATAACCCCGATCAGAGATTCGAAACATGTTCAATAATCCTGCTTTTGTGACAAATGGGATGTTTACGAAATCAAGAAAAAGTAGGCTACACTGCAGGGGTGTCAAACTCGATTTTCTATAGGGCCATTTACAAAATTAATGGTATTCTAGCGGGACAGACTTAAAATTTATGCCATAACAAATAATACATAACAGAACATAAACTCTCACGCCTTTCATCCAGAGGGGTAAGCAGAGACTACGGACTTCAATTAGGCACGCTCCTGACGCATCGTTCGCTTCTTACACACCCGTATACTCAACTTGACCCATCTTCAATACATCGTCAATTTTGTCGATAAACTTTCGTCTTGGGCATCTCTTGCCAGTTCTCCTAGTCACGAAAATAAAAACAAACACTCGCAGAAATAAATAACTAAAATAATATTTATTTAGGGACCAAAAGTCGGTCAGTATGATCGAAAATGCTCGCCATTTGAAACGAACGGCGTAGGCGGTTTCATCGAATTTACTGAATCTTCTCTGATCTGACCGCGAGCAACTTGATAATGATGGACCGTATGATTCATTCGTAGCCAAAGGTGTCAATGGGGACGGAAAACTTTTCTAAAGTTACAGAAGTTTCAATAAATACGCATAGTTAGCAGTGGCGGATTATCCTTAAGGCAAACTAGACACGTCCCTAGGGGCGCAAGGCTAAAAACTATATTATAAATATTATAAATTATAATATAGTATATTATAAATTATAATATAGTTTATTTGCATATGGGTAGTTATAACATATGCCACATAGCCGCTAGAGGGGCCCGATGAGTTGTTGGCCTAGGGCGCTGTCGATATTTAATCTGCCTCTGATAGTTAGTAGTGGTAGTTTCAGTAAAAGCAATAAAATATTTGAACAGCGTATTTCCTGTTAAATTCAATATTTGATAACCACACAATAACAACGAAATCTCGAAAGAGCAATTATATCAATGACAAGTACAATTTTTTTTTTAAATAAAACTGTATTTCTCACTCGAGTACCTAAGCAAAATCGCGGTACTCAAATGTACATTTACATACGTCGCATTTGGAAGTTATTGTAACTAAATTTTTGAGGTAGAGCCCAATTCTACTATTTTTTTTAAAAGGATATTCTGTGTGTGCGTGTTCATTAAAATAGAATCCATTTTTGTTATTAATAACAATTAATCAATAAATAATTAGAATAAGATAGACATTATTGGTAACCTAATCTTTAATTTTAAATCTACCATTTTTGTACAAGTTTATCTAACCAAAGGAGAAAGAAACTCCGCAGGTATCGTAAGGTAAGAATTAGTTCGAATACTAAAATACAAAGTTTTTGTATATTTCCATTAGGGATAATAAGTAAATCAGAAAAGTAAATAATCTGATACTTTAAATGAGCAAATCTTGTATGATATGTAAATAAAAGGGACTTGCTTGAAATTTTTATACTGTCAAACACTATTGAATAGAAAAAAACAGCAAAATTGATTAACTAACCACGTTAATATTGCGCTATATACATTTAAAAATACAATCAGATTGTAACATCCTCATTTTTAAAGCCCGTTTAAAAGTTTTGGGCTTTTGTACAAATTTTGGCTCCCGTAAACTTAGGGTCGATTTTTCAATCATCTGATAAAAGTAATTCATAGGATTTTTTTTTATTTTTTTTTATGGAAGAGTAGGCAAACGAGCATGCGGCTCACCTAATGGTAAGTGTCGACCGTCGCCCACGAACAACTGCATCAGCAGGAATTGCAGGTGCCTAGCCAGTCTTACATATAAAATACAAAATAAACAATTTAAAAATTACAATTGTATGAATAAAATAGTTCCATTGTTTCACTTTTATATTTAGTCTAGTTATAATTTTTACTTGATTTTTAAAAATTCAACCCTTAGTAAACTAGTATACTTTTCACTACCAACATATCTTTATGCAGTCTATAAACATAACTTTGTCAAAACAATATGTTAATAACGCTTTTACTGTGCTTTGCACCAGACATTAACAGTTAGTACACAACACAATTTAAGGAGTCACTTGTAAAACATTGGAAATTTTACTAAGATAATATTTATGGTCATATCGAGTCACAAGTATACCATCCGTTACTTTTACATCGGTATCTGGTGAGTAATCTATATGATCTCCTTTAGTAGTAGTCATTTTACCGTCAACGGTCCGTATTATAGCGTCCCCAGCGCACAGGTCCCATTTCTTTATGGCTGTGGCGTGAAGATACACGTCGTATGTCCCATTCACAACACCCATAACTTTGTATCCGGCCCCTGCTGCTTTGGCTACGGTTGTTTTAGGACCGAAAGCTTCTTTAGCTATTTGTGACACTTTTCCTTGGTGAGAAATCGACACTACTACTCTTGGGTGTTCCTTGTTTTCTTCTCTCTGAAAAAAAATTATTTTAGATGGCATTAAATCATACTAGCTTTTACCCCCGGCTCGCGCGTTCAATTATAAGCCGACATTTTTTATTAGTGAAACTATATTAACTATATTAACTAACTAGTAATAAGAATAAACATATTTATAGACTACATTAATCAAATATCCTATCGCATTACAAGTGGTCCGTGACGAATTCGTGAGAAATACTCGCATAAACTTTTTATAACAAAAATCTGTCGTGCTAACGCTAGCCTTCGTTCCCCATTAGGACGTGTAGTGCAATCATATAAAGAGTATTTTAGCGATATTGATATTTTTATTGCCTCACATTTGTGCTTTAAAAATATATATGAATTTCGATCAGAGGACCAATTAGGTTTCAACTAGGCTGGGCGTCGTTCGTTTATATTCCTCAAAATCTTAAAACGTGTACAACCAAGGCATGTTGCCAGTGATGACTTATGGAACTGAAACTGAACTGACTGCTGGCTGTATGAGGAAGCTCAAAGTCAGTTAGCCTGGAATGGAATGTGCTATGCTCGGAATTTCTCTGCGTGATAAAGTCCGTAACGAGGATATCCGCAGAAGTAGAGATGTTACGGAAGTGGTAACATCTCTACTTCTGTCATCGGTAAGTTATATCGGAACCGAATTCGGAAGCGGAGTTTTTAAATTTTGTTTCTCGGAACCGGAACCGGAATCGGAGGTGGAGGCAGAAGAGATGTATTAAGGGCAGGTCTATTGCACTGTTCTTTCTTTTCAGTTTCAAATTTTTTGGATTCTTCGAATTCAGTGGCATGCACAGACTTTAAATGACTTTTTAAAGAAGTAGTCGTACCTCCCTTTCGTGAATATATCTTCTCACATAGTTTACACTTTGCCGTATTCCCAGAAACTTCATTGAAATAATTCCAAATGGAACTTGATTTTGGCTTCATTGTCCATCATCATCATCATCATCATTACAGCCCTTCACAAGTCCACTGCTGAACATAGGCCTCCCCAAGGAATGCCACAGCACGGTCCTGAGCCACCCGCATCCATCGACTTCCTGCATGTCTTACCAGGTCGTCACTCCATCTAGTGGGGGACGCCTCAATACTCCGCCGGCAGGGCCGCCACCGAGAACCTTTTTCCCCATCGGTTGTCGGTTCTTCGAGCTATATGGCCGGCCCATTGCCACTTCAGCTTACTAATCTGTTGGGCTATGTCGGTCACTTGGTTCTACTGCGGATATCCTCATTTCTAAGTTTATCACGCAGTGAGACCCCGAGCATAGCCCTCTCCATAGCTCGCTGAGCGACCTTGAGCTTCCTCATCCGGCCAGCAGTGAAGGACCACGTCTCAGTTCCGTAGGTCATCACTGGCAACACGCACTGGTTGTACAGCCTCGTTTTCAAGTTTTGAGGTATACCTGACGAGAAGATGTGCCGTAATTTCCGAACGCTGCCCAGCCGAGTTGAATCCGTCGATTGACCTCTCGGTCGAAGTTGGACTTACCTAGTCGGACTATTTGTCCCAGGTAAACATATTCGTCAACAACTTCGAGCTTAGTGCTCCCAACAACTACCGGTATAGTGTGATATGGACATTAAACATGATTTTTGTTTTGTCCATGTTAATCTTAAGACCTATCCGTTGGGAGGCACTATTGAGGTCATTGAGCATAGTGCTTAGGTCCTCCAGCGATTCTGTCATAAGGACTATATCATCGGCAAATCGAAGGTGAGTGATGTACTCGCCATTGATGTTAATGCCGTATCCTTTCCAGTCAGAAGCTTGAAAACGTCTTCCAATGCAGCGGTGAAGAGTTTCGGGGATATAACGTCACCCTGTCTTACACCTCTCTGCAGTTGGATAGGTTTTGTACTCTGGTTCTGTACTCGGATAGCCATCGTGGCCCTACTGTACAAGCACTTCAGCACTTCGATATACCGACAGTCAACTTGGCACCGCTGAAGGGACTGCAGCACCGCCCATTTCGACGGAATCAAAGGCTTTCTCATAGTCCACATACGCCAGACATAGTGGCAAATTGTACTCCTCGGACTTCTGTACAATTTGCCGAAGGTATGTGGTCTATGGTGCTAAAGCCTTTCGGAAACCGGCTTGTTCGGAGGCTGGAAGTCGTCGAGTCTGCGTGCGAGACGATTCGTAATGACTCTCGAAAACAGCACGTAGACGCGGCTCAGAAGGGAAATCGGTCTGTAGTTCTTCAAGAGAGCATTGTCGCCTTTCTTGAAGAACAAGACCACCGCACTTCTGCTCCACGTCTCCGGAGTAGTGCCACCATGGAGGACGGAATTAAAGACCTTCGGAAGGACTTCAAGTACCGTTTTTCCACCCGCTTTCAGAAGCTCCGCTGTAATTCCATCCTCGCCTGGGGCCTTGCCGTTTTAAGGTGCTGGAGAGCCATTCTAATCTCGCTCAGACTGACGTCCGGATATCATCGGAATAGTGTCGGATAAGACTCGCTCTGATCGTTAGTCACACTTGCGTGTGGCTCCAACGATGATGTGTACAGCTGCCCATAGAACCTCTCAATCTCACTCAAAATCTCAGGTGTCCCGGAAACGACGCTGCCACACTCGGTCTTCAGCTTCGAAAGTTGGCTCTTTCTGGCAGACAGATCTCTGGCAAAGACTTTGGAGCCCTGGTTCCGCTCGATCGCTTCTTCAATACGAGCTGTATTGAAGTTGCGCAAGTCCCGCCGCATGCATTTGGAGATCTGTCTGTTCAGTTGCCTGTATGCTATCAAATCTACTGAAGATTGCAGCTTCATTTCCCGTCTAACAGCCATGAGATTAAGAGTGTGATCGGAGAGTTTTTGTGTTCTTCTGCGGCGGGTCTTACAAAACTTAGCTCCGACCGCATGGACAGTTTCCACGAGCTTGTCATTCATATCGTCCACTGCATTGCAATCTTCTAGGCACTGAAAACGGTTTTGTAACTCGAGCTGAAAGGTTTCGGGACTTTGGATTAGAGCACGAGGGGGACGGAGCGTTGACTTCATTAGACGACACCTCCAACTTAACGTTTAGGTTCAGTGTGCCTCTAACCATTCGGTGATCGCTACCAGTTTTCACCTCGCGATCACTGAGACATCACTGAACAGTTGGCGTCTAGTCGTCATAATGAAGTCAATCTCATTTTTTGTCGAACCGTCGGGGCTCGACCAGGTCCACTTCCTGTGGGGCCGCTTCTGGAAGAAAGAGTTCATCATAAAGAGTCCCTCTTTCTCCATGAAGTCGGCCAGCTGCTGGCCAGTTCCGTTGCCCTAATCCGAATTTCCCTACTTTCAGCTCACCGTTCTCTCTTGTGCCTAGCTTTGCGTTGAAGTCTCCCATTAACACCGTATAGTGGGTTTTAGAGGAATGCATGGCTCTAGAGATATCCTCATACATTTCCTCCACCTCCTCATCGGGTGTGCCAGTTGGTGCGTAAACCTGTATGACCTTCAGCGAATACCGTTTGGTGATTCTGAGTATAAGGTACGCAACCTCGTCGACACACTCCCAATCTTTACAACGTTGTTAACTAGAGACTTGTGAACGATAAATCACCTCCTTGGGACAGATGGTCGCCCTCGGTGATAGAACAAATTGCCGGATTAGAGGATTACCGTGTCCTCCCTCTCTTCGGACCTCGGATAATCCTATAATATGTCAGCGCAACTTGTCTATCTCTTCTTCCAGCTCAGGATCTTCTCGTCAGTCCTCAGGGTGCGTGCGTTATAAGTTGCCAGGTCGAGTCGTTGTAGGTGGCAGCCGATACCTCCACCGGAGATTCTTAGCACCCCTGCCCGCCGTTACCATGGTCGCCACCGTAGCCAGGAATAGCGGGGCCGCCGGGGACTGGGGCCGTTTCTTCGTAACTTTCTTCATTGGGGATATTGCCGTGGTTGCCACGCTTGGCGAGCGGGTTGGCAACCGCAGTTTTATTATTTGCTGTTATCAGAAGATGCTGCTGCCCATCTTCTGCCTCAGTTTCCCTCTGTCGCCTCTTACGACACCCACGGGAAGATATGGGGTAGTGGGTATTCTAACCGCCACTACACGGGACATTTCATTGTCCAATTCAAATAAATTTGTTACACGTCAAATAAAACACTACTAAAACTAATCAAAAACTCTGATAAGTATAAATGAAGCGCGAACTCACTACATGCCGATTGCCAAATACGAAACAAAACATCAAGTTAAAGAGTAATCGACAGAAGGCACGGGAGAGGGAGGTTCCCGAGGCGACAAGTATAAACTTGTTTGTACATGCTGATCGCGGCCGCCGCAGCCACTGTGCATCGACCTTCGATATACAAATTCCGATTAAAATTTAACGGAACTGAAATCGGAATCGAAGGTGTAAAATCAATCGGAAGTTCCGAACTTTCGGAATCGGAATCGAACCTCCGTAACATCTCTACGCAGAAGAACAAGAATAACTGACAGAGCACAGCGGATCAGTATATGTATATAGCTTGAATAACCGATAACCGATGGGAAAGAGAGTTCGCAAGTGACAGCCTTTTTTTACATGGGGAAATGCCTCCGCATACCCGCCTTGCGGGGGCAAGGACGGGTTATGTCGGACTCGCACCGACTAAAACCCTATGGTGTTCCACTTTCGCCGCATATTGACAGGGCCACGGGAACGCTTTCGCACACATCCGCGGCCCCACCAGCGCTGGCCGCCCCATGGCAGCCCCTTCTCGGGGTAGGATTTCTCCTTCCCATTCTCCTTCTCCGCAAAGGCGCATATACCTGACGAGAAGATGTGTCGTAATTTCCCGAAAGCTGCCCAGCCGAGTTGAATCCGTCGATTGACCTTTCGGTCGAAGTTGGACTTACCTAGTCGGACTATTTGTTTCAGGTAAACATACTCGTCAACAACTTCAAGCTTAGTGCTCCCAACAACTACCGGTATAGGTGTGACATGGACATTAAACATGATCTTTGTTTTGTCCATGTTCATCTTAAGACTTATCCGTTGGGAGGCCCTATTGAAGTCATTGAGCATAGCGCTTAGGTCCTCCAGCGGTTTTGCCATAAGGACTATATCGTCGGCAATACGAAGATGAGTGATGTACTCGCCGTTGATGTTAATACCGTATCCTTTCCAGTCCAGAAGCTTGAAAACGTCTTCCAATGCCGCGGTGAAGAGTTTCGGGGATATAATGTCACCCCGTCTTACACCTCTCTGCAGTTGGATAGGTTTCGTACTCTGGTTCTGTACTCGGATAGCCATCGTAGCCCTACTGTACAAACACTTCAGTACTTCGATATACCGACAGTCAACTTGACACCGCTGAAGGGACTGCAGCACCGCCCAAATTTCGACGAAATCAAAGGCTTTCTCATAGTCCACATAAGCCAGACATAGTGGCAAATTGTACTCCTCTGACTTCTGTACAATTTTCCGAAGGGTATGTATGTGGTCTATGGTGCTAAAGCCTTTTCGGAAACCGGCTTGTTCGGGAGGCTGGAAGTCGTCGAGTCTGCATGCGAGACGATTCGTAATGACTCTTGAAAACAGCACGTAGACGCGGCTCAGAAAGGAAATCGGTCTGTAGTTCTTCAAGAGAGCGTTGTCGCCTTTCTTGAAGAACAAGACCACCGCACTTCTGCTCCACGCCTGCGGTGTAGTGCCACCATGGAGGACGGAATTAAAGAGCTTCTGAAGGACTTCAAGTACCGGTTTTCCACCCGCTTTCAGAAGCTCCGCTGTAATTCCATCCTCGCCTGGGGCCTTGTCATTAAGGAGCTGGAAAGCCATTCTCATCTCGCTAAGACTGACGTCCGGAATATCATCGGAATAGTGTCGGATAAGACTTGCTCTTGGATCGTTACTCACACTTGCGTGTGGCTCCAACGATGATGTGTACAGCTGCCCATAGAATCTCTCAATCTCACTCAAAATCTCAGGTGTCCAGGAAACGACGCTGCCACACTCGGTCTTCAGCTTCGACAGTTGGCTCTTTCTGGCAGACAGATCTCTAGCAAAGACTTTGGAGCCCTGGTTACGCTCGATCGCTTCTTCAATAAGAGCAGTATGAAAGTTGCGTAAGTCCCGCCGCATGCATTTGGAGATCTGTTAGTTCAGTTGCCTGTATGCTGTCAAATCTACTGAAGACTGCAGCTTCATTTCCCGTCTAACTTCATTGCCATGAGAGTAAAAGTGTAATCGGAGAGTTTTTGTGTTCTTCTGCGGCGGGTCTTGCAAAACTTAGCTCCGACCCCATGGACAGTTTCCACGAGCTTGTCATTCATATCGTCCACTGCATTGCAATCTTCTAGGCACTGAAAACGGTTTTGTAGCTCGAGCTGAAAGATTTCGAGACTTTGGATTAGAGCACGGGGGGGGGGGGGGACGGAGCGTTGACTTCAATACACGTGACCTCTCCAACTTAACGTTTAGGTTCAGTGTGCCTCTCACCATTCGGTGATCGCTGCCAGTTTCACCCTCGCGATCACTGAGACATCACTGAACAGTTGTCGTTTGGTCGTCATAATGAAGTCAATCTCGTTTTTTGTCGAACCGTCGGGGCTCGACC
Organism: Parnassius orleans; assembly: GCA_029286625.1. Taxonomy (NCBI): domain Eukaryota; kingdom Metazoa; phylum Arthropoda; class Insecta; order Lepidoptera; family Papilionidae; genus Parnassius; species Parnassius orleans. The sequence goes on from JAGSMP010000028.1 coordinate 2,637,703, forward strand.
AGGTCCGCTTCTGGAAGAAAGAGTTCATCATAAAAGGTCCCTCTTTCTCCATGAAGTCGGCCAGCTGCTGGCCCCTTGGGTTCCGTTGCCCTATTCCAAATTTCCCTACCTTCAGCTCACCGTTCTCTCTTGTGCCTAGTTTTGCGTTGAAGTCTCCCATTAACACCGTATAGTGGGTTTTGGAGGAATGCATGGCTCTAGATATATCCTCATACATTTCCTCCACCTCCTCATCGGGATGTGCCGAGGTTGGTGCGTACACCTGTATGACCTTCAGCGAAAACCGTTTGGTGATTCTGAGTCTGCTTGCCAAGCGTGGCAACTATGGCAATATACCCCATATTGCCATAGTTGCCACGCTTGGCGAGCGGGTTGGCAACCGGTTTTTTTATTGTTGTTTCGCTGTTATCAGAAAGATGCTGCTGCCCATCTTCTGCCTCAGTTTCCCTCTGTCGCCTCTTACGACACCCACGGGAAGATATGGGGTAGTGGGTATTCTTACCTGCTACTACACGGGACATTTATGTATTTATTGTAAAAGAAATCATACATGTTTGGTAAAAAGTTGCGATTTTGATTGCGACCCGACACGCGGTGTTGCACTACCCGCGTGACGTGAAAATAATAGTGTTATTTGAAACAATTAGGTAGGTAAAATATTTAAATCTGCAGACCATATTTAAGCTCCTGCGGACCAATGTTGGTCCACGGAGCACTGGTTGAGAATCACTGGTCTAGATGAAGTGACGACCTGATGAAACACGCAGGCAGTTGATGGATGCATGTGGCTCAGGACTGTACTTTATAGAGGAGGCCTATGTTCAGCAGTGGACGTGTGATTTGCTTTAGTATTGTGACACTCAACCTTGTGCTATCGTTTACGTCAGACTTGTAATAGTCAGAATGGCGACAAGCAGCATTCAAGATAACTAGATGTCTAGCACTGCAATTACCAATTTGTCTGCCAAGCTTGACGATTAACGCAAACCCACCCCATAACCAAATATAATAACACTGAAAAGTAAATATACAGATAATAAATAATAATATGGGAAGTTCTATCTTACAAAAACTGAAAATTTAATACTAAAAATGACAAATTCGATACTCACATGAACAACATTAGCCACATTGCTCGAAGTTTTCTTTGCAAGCCAGCCCCAGTAAGTCTGAGGATTTTGTGATGGGAACGGATAATGAATTACTCCAATTATCGGTATACCCTTATATGCCACACATACCATAGTAGTCACATACTGATAAAGACCCTCTGTAAATAAATTATACTTTGAATAGACTGAAATAACTTTACTATCTATATAAATAAAATGATAGAGGTTTGCAGTTGTGCACGCATCATGGAAAAACTACTGGACAGATTTCAATTAGGTTTTCTAAGTTTTATTTCTTAGACACTTGGCCCTTATCTAAAAAAAATATTGCGATATCTTCATTTAATATAAAGTTATTGGAGTTTTAAGAAACAACAATTTTTATCAGCACTGTGTTCAGTGATGTGTTTTCTTGATATATCAAGCAATGCGGACGAAGTCGCGGGTATCAGCTAGTGTTAGCATATAAGTCTTGCTTCATCATCATCATCATCATTACAGCCCTTCACAAGTCACTGTTGAACATAGGCCTTGCGTATACATAATCAAAAACAAGTTAATCTCATAAACTTAGATAACAGTTTTGAACAAAACTTTTTTACATTATTAGCAACAAAAAAATCAAATTAAATTATTAATGCAAAATGGATTTAAAAAAGATTGAAAGTCAGATGAAAATCTTAACTGTTAAGCTTACAAGTTTTTCTTTTTGCTCATAGACTTTGGCCTAATAAAAAGGAGTATTGGTTTCATAATCAAAAATGCAAATTGTATTTGTATTTTTTTTTACACATTTTACACCATGTCATAAATCATGAACACAAAGAACTCAAAGAATATTTCATTTTTATATTTCTGTGAATAGTAATAGTATCAGATAAAACTAATTTTATAGTGTTTAATTTTCATGAGGACTGAGATGGAATACCTCATTTCTAGTTAAACAGGTCTCCATTTCTCTACACTCACAATATGAAACACAGCAACAGCTGCTCTCTTACATTGGTATTCTGTGACATCATGGTCCTTCCTCAGTTGAAGCAACTCATTTGTGTTACAACCATAATATAGCTGCAGCGTGGTTCTACCACATATAAATGAATAGATCTTCAATTTTTCTTTGATTGTGTTTTCATGATAATAGGATGAAAACTGAGTAAAGTGGTTTTTTGACAGAATAGAATAGAATAGAATCATTTTTATTCAACATAGATTACATGTAAGTCTTATTGAATGTCGTGGTGGTTTTTTATAAGTTCTACATGGACGAAGTTGTGAGTTAAAACTAGGTCTAAATAAGTACAAAATAATAGAAAACTTCATATTCACCTGTATACTCTTTAGTTGCATCTAAGGGATCAATCCATATCGTAATATCTTTTGCAAAGACAAGTTCATCATTCATATATTCTATTATCCTATTATTACTTAGTACTGCATCAGTTTCAAATGGTTTTTGACCTTCGCATTTAGGATCGTTCTTAGAGTGTTCTTCTGACACAACCCTCAATTTTGGAAATGTGTTTCTTATACCGTAATACATTGCACAATGCGAAGCATAGTCCGCAACTGTGACAGGATCATTAACACCTTCTTTAGTTTTCCCTTTACTTTTTATGTCCATGTCGTGTTTTATACCCTCAGCTACTTTTGTACCACCTAATTCAGCAGCGTGAATGGCTGCTTTCAGCAATGTTTTTAAATTAATTAAATCATTCTTGTCCGCCGGATAAGTTGACCCACCCGAACGCCAATATATTATGAGAAACAAAATAAACGCTAACGTAAAACATGCGAATTTATTTATCCTTAACGTCCCGCCGAAATTCATTTTGCGTTGTTTTTATAAAGTCAGGTTTATTTAATAATTCCTAATTCCGTTTATTTAAGAAGTCCGAGACTTCAAACATAAATGAAATTGTTTTAGCATTGACATCTAGCTACATATTTATTTATCTATGATTGACATTTGACATAAAACTTTGACAGATCAGATGGATGATGAATTGACGTTTATTTTTACAGTTCAATAATAAATCCATAAAATGTTTTGACGTTACCTATTTTTATTTTGTACTATTGTCGCAAAAATATTAAATTACTTTTAAATTCCAAAAAAACAAAACTTATAAATAAAATAGATAAATTATATCTTCATCTTCATCAAACGGCCTATCAAAAGTCCACTGCTGAGAGGTTTTCCATTTACCTACACGGCACCGGCACGGCGACGGCACGACACCAACGTCGTGGCTTCGTTTTTCCACTGCGCCGGTGTCGGTGCCGGTCTACGCTCGGTTTTTGGGCAGTACTAACACAGACTTCAGTTCTACAACACGTAACAATAGTCTCGTCAAGTCGTATTTGTTTGTTATATCTCTTATAACAATCGACGAAAATATAATCAACGCAGAGAAGTCAAATTTTGAATTCATCCAATCTTAAAAATAAAATACTTAGACGGAACATATTATACCCTATTTTTTTAAGTAGGAAATGGACTCTAAAAAATATTTCAACTACTTCTGCATGAACGAGGAGACATTTCATCATTTCACAAGTCAATTTCGAGTTTCAATCTAAGTCCGTCCCTTCTACTTCGGCCCGCGCACACGCACACACGCACACGGCTGCAAAATGTACACAATAAACATGCAATTTTGTCGGCCGGCACCGAGTGGGAAGTTTGCTGTCCCGGCCACGGTATCGGTGGGAGTTATCGCCGTGCCGGCGCCGGCGCCAGTAAGTGGAAAAACATGCCATTATATTTCTTACATTTTTGTTTCCCCGGACCCAAAAACAATATGCAAGTGGTATCAATGTATCCAATGTGATCCGGGATTCACTACAGAGGCCTTTGAAGCTATTAAAGAAAGGGTAAAATTAAATAATAATAAACCTTTACATGTAGCGTTATCATTCGATGAAATGGCTATTCGCAAGTTGGTCGAATGGGACGGAAAAAAATATTTTGGGTACGTCAATATCGGATGTGACTTGGATTCACAAGATGTACCACTTGCTAAAGAAGCATTAACTTTTATGATAACTGCCGTAAATGACACCTGGAAAATACCTGTGGGCTACTTTCATATTGACTCAATCACCGCACAGCAAAAATCTTTATTGGTACAGCAATGTATACTACTAAAAAATTCTGGAGCTGAAGTTGTGTCGCTCACTTTTGACGGTGCTTCAACCAATAATGCTATGTGCAATATTTTGGAGTTCAATGTCGATGCATTCAATTATTCTTTTAAAGCTAATGATGATGAGGTAGTTTATCTGTGGCCAAATTCTTGCCATAACATCAAATTAATACGTAACACATTTGGGGATAAAAAAGTTCTAGTTGACATACACGGGAAAACAATTTCTTGGCAGTTATTAGAATTGTTAGACAAAATTCAAAGCAGTGAAGGGCTTCATTTGGGTACTAAAATAAAAACTAAACATATTAACTATGTAAAGCAGAAAGTGAAGGTGCGTTTAGCTACCCAACTTCTCAGCGTATCAGTAGCAGACGCTCTGGAATTTAGTAAATTACCCGGAATTCCTGAATTTGCTGCTTGTTAGAATATTTAATAACCTCTTTGATATAATGAATAGCCGAAATATGCGGGCAAAAGGATGGAAACGGTCGTTAGCAATATTTAAGTTTGACGTAACCAAAATATTTTTTGAGTTCGCTAAAGATTATATAATTTTTTTTAAATTTACAGATGTTCGTTCGTTATCAATTCTAATAGATCGACAGGTTTTCGAGGATTTACAATCTGCATAGACCCTTTACTTGGTTTGTACCAAAAATATGTCCTCCCAGTAAACAGTGTTTTAAAATATCTATGTACCTATAAGTTCAGCCAAGTCCATATTGAACTGTTTTTCGGAGCCATAAGGTCTAAATGTGGTTTTAATAATAACCCATCGGCAAAAATGTACAGGGCTGCTTATAAACGGTTGCTAGTACATGCAGAGCTAAAAGATGGTTCAACAGGGAAATGTCTTCCTCTAGAAAACTATAACAATGTTAAATTACAATAATCAAAAATATAAGCAATTATTAAATTCATCTACTGGAAATGGTAGACTAATTGACTTGCCTGATGTGAACATTAATTCCGAGAATTATTCTGACTATAATTATATTTTACGTGCCTCAAATTTAACAGAATACGCATAACACGTAGTAGATTATATAGCTGGTTATGTAGTCAGAAAAATAAAAAAGGAAGTCATATGTGAAATAAATGCCTCCAAAGTTTGGAAAATAACAGTGCTGAGAATCCGTTTTCTTTGATGTCTATTAAAGAAAGAGGAGGCCTGACTAAACCTTCAGAAGGTGTAAAAAAGGTGTGTGAAACTGCAGAAAAAATACTGCGCGAGTTCGAAATTAGAATAGGCTCCAAATTTTTTAACAATGATTAATAAAATATCGCAAATAATATTACCAACAGCTATATTCAGTGATTTAGACGAGCATTCGTTTGACAATGATTTACTGGACGATCATAAAAACTTATTAAATGAAAGCGCCAGGGTGGCCCGCGAAATTCATATTTTCTTACGTTTTTTTGGAATTTGCAGGTCAGGGTCAGGTTGTATGTTTAACAAAATATGATTCGCAACCATAAAACGAGTATGTGTTTACAGAATTATAATCATTATAATCATCAATACAACCCTCTAAGTTCGTATAATCCCATTGTATGGCTATTTCCAGAAAATCTCATTCAAATGAATTATTTTAACTTACAAGGTTGTATTGGTGATTTGAATGATAATAATTCTGTAAACACATACTGGTTACGGTCGCGAATCATATTTTGTTAAACATACAACCTGACCCTGACCTGCAAATTCCAAAAAACGTAAGAAAATTTGAATTTTGCGGGCCACACTGGCGCTTTCACCTTAATAAAGTTGATCAACAAAGAGTTTTTAAAAATTAGGATTCACTACATTACCAAAAAGTTTTCTGCTCCTAAAGAAAAGATTAGGACATTTTTAAATAAAACAATTATTTTTAAAGGACAATAATTTATTTATTTATTTCATATTATAATGCGTTGTACATAGAATTTGTGAGAAATAATAAAAAACTAAATATTTATTTAATTTTATTGTTGTATTGATTAATCTCACTATTTCCAATTTGTATAAAAAGTACTCTGTGGTTTTTATTAAGGTTGCCGCGCCAAGATTCACTAGCGCTCGATGTTTTTTCAGATGTTTGGTTAAAAAAAAATTAAAACCTCGAACGCTACTGAAATTACGGCCCCGCTCGCCGCGTCGCCTAAGTATAATGATGATAGTCATGTAGAGATATTAAACTCTGAAAATCACAGACACACCATATCATAAATCTGAGGATATGATTCCACGCTTTCATGATTTTACCATAGACAAAAATACTAGTACCGATATCGTCATTAATTATTTGTACTGGTACATCACTAGTTAATACTCTTTTGTCTATGATAATGTACGTTTTAATCATAGACTTAGAATATACTGGCGTATAGACGACCTGACAGCCCGAAAACGCGTGACCAATTTTGATTTGTCATTGTGTGCGTTAGCTAGTGATGTACATTTTACTTACAAGGACTATCGAAAAATGATTGTTAAGGAAGCGGTATAAACATTTAAAAAAATTGTTAAGTGCACGAAATTGAATAACTTCAAAATTTAATTGTATTTTACCATGATAGTTCTAAAATAATTAAAAAATATTCATATAACATGTTCCTGGGAATAAGCTGAACCTACCTGCCTTTTGTTGGATTTTAATTCATATGTATAAAATCCCAGATGATTTTACAGATAAACTTAAAAAAACTCCCCAAGAATCAGAACGGAAAGTTGTATTTTCGAGCTATGATCTTTGGAAAAAAATATTTACTGCCGTGGGCAGTTTCCCGGGAATTTCTTGTTTAACATATTGTTAATATAAATAGGTAGATACTTAACTAATTATATACCTATTTATATATTATATATTTTATAAAATGTTTTGATGGGGAAATAAAACATGGGGACACGGGGTACATAATGACTGCTTTATTTTTCATATAAGTATTACTTTTGACAAACATTTAATAATTAATAATTAAATACATTCTAGAAGTTTATTTTAACATTCGACTTAAATCATTTCTTATATTTACGCGAATATTACACATTGAATAAAACTATTTTTACGGATTTTATCGCGTTTAATTTACTTTTTTAATTCCCGGCGTTTCGGTGCTTAACAGCACCCATGGTCACGGGGGGACTGAGGTGTTTGACGTCCCAATGTTGTAGTTAGCCCGGCTACTCGGGTTTTTATAGATCTTTTTGTTTGTTCTATGTAAGAGAGACCACATTCACAATCCAGCTTGTACACTCCTGCATCTTGTAGAGGGATATGACACTTGACGGATGGTAAAAATTGACTAATCTTCTTCAGCGGCTTGAAGTATGTTTTAATGGAAGCTCGCTTCAAGATGTAGCCAACCTTGTCTGTGACTCCTCTGACATAGATTAGTACAGCAGGCACACGCTCGACTGTGGCCAGCTTCACTCGGTCACTGTGACGTAGGCGCGGGAACCGAAGCTTGTTGTCTTGCAATACTTGCTCGACGTGCTGAAGCTCGGCGGCCAGATATTTTCTGTCAGAGATCCCTCGTGCTCTCTGAAACAAAGATTTTCCCACGGTAGCTAACTATGATGGATGATGGTGCGATTCACCATTTAAATAGCGGTTGTTATGGGTCTTTTTCCTATACACAGTGTGACCAATAGTGTTATCAGGATTTCGGATGACTAAAACATCTAGGAAAGCTAAAGAATTGTTTGCCTCTAACTCCATTGTGAATTGTATTTTAGCTATTTTATATTTATTATAGCCATTACTTAACCACGAGTTCCTCTTCTCTACGACTAACGCTGTAGGGGACGAACCACGCTATTTAAGCCCTCGGCACAATGTCGTCGGCCATCAAGCATGAATGGGGCATCGAGCGTTATATCAAATACTATAGAATTTATACTATCGCGTCTCATGCGCGGGTGTCTAGTGGTGCTTCAGGACCATTACTAAATATCTATACCTAACTACGCTAAAAGTTTTATCATTGTTACTTGGGAATATAATCCGAAGTTCCGAAGCTCCGCTCAACCCCTTGGGGAAAATAGCGTGATGCTATGAATATTGTACTAGTGTGACCGTGAGGCTGTGCGGTTGGTTAAGTAAGGTTATACATTTATTTTGGTTGATAAATAGATACTTAGTTGGGATCATAATGGCGTAAAGAGGATAGTCTCAAGATTTTTTTATCTTTATGTACTACAGTTTTATAATGTATAAAAATCGGTCCCTATATTTATCTAAAGTTTTGAAAGTTATATTTTTGAAGTCTTATTATAACAATATTTTCCTTACTGGTACAAATAATGTAGAAATGACTCCTTTTAATAAAATTGTTTTTATTCTTCTTTTTCTTTTATACTTCTCAAGAAAATGTGTGCTGCAAATTGTTGAGTTCTTCTTTACATTCAAACCAATCCGTCCAATTAATTTTAACCATTTTTTCTAATTATAGAATCCGGATGGAATCTGTTTGACAAACAGCAAAATAAAATTACGTTTTAGAACGCAAACAGAGGATTTATTTTCTTGTTGTGTGGGCAAGTCTATCGATTCATTATAAACATTCAAGATAAATATCGACATTAATTTTGATATAGTTGAGTCAATCCCTAGCGTACATGTAAAATATTTTGTATAAAAATGTATTTACCAAATTCATGCAAATTATCAACTATGTGACTTTTTTCTTTGCAAAATATCAAAATTAACTAAATAATTGAAAACATTTTATATTTTAATCAGTATATTACATAAATTTTAAACAAAAATAAACGCTTCATAACATTGACAATGTCTTGAGATTTTACGTGTGAAATGTGCAATTATCAGGATTATTACTATTATTAACACCACAATCACTCACATAACAAGTAACCGTTTTGTAAAAAGTTACTTACTAAAAATAACCACTATTACACTCTGAAAAATTACAAAATATCTAGGATATATTTCTTGCGTGCCGAATTGTGCCGACATGTCATTCAAAATCGGTTACAGAGTCATGAGATTTGGTATCCTTTTCTATCTTGCATTTTTGCCATAAGAAATTTTCTTCTCCTTGCACACTATGTTGGTCTATACGCCAGTATATTCTAAGTCTATGGTTTTAATTATCTAAAGTACGGCCAACTAGCAGCGATACGAAAGGTCATTTACCTTAAAAACGACTGTGGAGTTGACAATCTATTATCTATCTCTTTCCATCTTGTGTATTTGTCGTAAATTCTCGTTTTCCCGGCAAAAACATGTCAGGGTCAAGACGGGTTCGCCCATTTCTAATAATGATAACTTCTGCGAACTTATGATATCAATGTTAACTAACATGATTTCCCGTTTCAGTGACGCAGAATTTCCCCTCAGTTTACGTCAAAAACTTACACAGCTTACTTCTATAACTAGCAACATTCACAATTCTACAATGAAATTGCCGGAGTATCAAACATAAAAAGAATGAACTTATCTTTCTTATTAACAAATTTAGTCCACTAGTTCTTGCCATCCAGGAGATGTGGCTTAGACCTGACTCCCAATTTAGGATATCAGGTTATTCATGTCTTCGGGATGATAGGAGCGATGGACATGCTGGTTCCTCTATTCTGATCTCAAAAAAATTACGTATTCTTCTATACCTCTTCCTTCCCACAGCTCCTCAATTAATGCTGTTGCAGTCAAGGCCCTCAACATATCTTTTCTGTCTGTATACATTCCTGATCCTAATGTTACCATCTTAAATGAACTTTTTAATCTTATTTCTTCTCTAACCCCTCCTGTTGTCATCATGAGAGATTTTAATATTCACCATACTTCATGGGGCTCACATCACTGCGATTCTCTATCATCTACATTTCTAGATATGATAGACGACTTAAATCTTTGTACCCTTAATGATGGTTCTCCTACCTGCCGTGTTTCACCTTCTCAGAACGTAAGGAGTGCAGTGGACTTGACTCTTTGCTCTCCTGGCTTAGTTTCCCTTCTATCATGGAAAACATTACCAAATTCACATGGTAGTGATCACTATCCAATTTTTATCACATCTGTTGACTCTACAAGAGCAAATTCTGAATTCAACCCGAGGTTAAAATATAATTTATCAAAGGCAGACTGGCATCACTATTCTTCTGTCTTAGATCAAGCAATATCATCAACTCCTTCTTTGCATCATGAAAATGTACATTCAGTCTATTCAAAATTCAAAAATGCATTATTATATTCCGCCAGTAAGACGATTCCTTTAAAACAACCCTAAAGAAACAATTTGGCCTCACCTCCTTGGTGGGACCAGGATTGCACATCTGCTTGCAAAAAAAGAAAAGAGGCTGAACAAAAATACTCTTTATCAATGACCATGGAAAACTACATTTCCTATAAACAAATAGCAGCTGAAACAGTAAAATTGCTGTCTCAGAAGAAAAAAACTGGCTGGCATAGGTTTTTTTCTACCTTATCTCCTTCCACACCACCTTCTTTAGTCTGGAAAAACATTAAAAGATATCGCTGTTTTAAGGCAGTTGAACAAAATATCTTCCAATGATCCTTCAATTTGGCTTGAAGAATTTGCACTTAATCTTGCCCCTCCTTCAGCGCCCACACACGTTGAATGTTTAGTTTTTAATTCTCCTTCTATACAATCCCCAGATGAATTTGATGTCCCCTTTTCTTACGAGGAATTATTTACAGTTCTTCAGAGTCTTAAGGACTCCTAAGGTCTATATTTCTTGACATTCTGAACCACATTTTTGACTTTGGAATTCATCCCAAAGAATGGAAGACCCAAATAATACTTCCTATTCTCAAACCGGGTAAAGCCAGTGAAGACTTTTCAAGTTACAAACCTATAGCACTGTCATGTACAATGGCAAAGATACTGGAACATCTGATAAAAAATCGGTTAGAATGGTTCCTAAAGAGTAAAGATGTTTTACCAAAAAGCCAATTTGGCTTTCGAAAAGGCTTAAGCACTATGGATAGCCTCAGTACACTAGTGACTGACATCCGCATTGCTTTTTCTAAAAATGAATACCTTGTTGGAGTCTTTCTCGATGATTCATCCGCATACGACAATGTACTTCTTCCTGTACTCAGGCAAAAAATGCTAAAGCTGAGTATACCAGTGAAGATAGTAAACTATATATCAAACTTTTTCTCTTCTCGGTCTATTTTAATAAATTTTCGAAACTCACTACTCCCTCCCCGACATATTTGGAAAGGTCTTCCACAAGGCTCAGTACTCAGTCCTATTCTCTATACTATCTACACTTTCGATTTAGATCTTGCAGTCAATTCATTTTGTAATGTCCTACAGTATGCAGATGATTTAGCCCTATATATTTCTACAGACAACCTGACTACAGCTAATTCCCGGTTAAATTCTACCATGGAATATTTACAATGCTGGTTAACTGATCATGGTCTATCTCTCTCTGTTTCCAAAAGTAGTATAGTGATTTTTCCTCGCCATAAGAATGTCCCTAATATTTCAGTTTTATATAAAGGCTTACCTATTCCTATTCGGGACAAGGTGAAATTTTTAGGTATGGTACTAGACAATAAATTATCCTTTACACACCACATTGAGTACATTTCTAAAAAGTGTGAAAAGAATACAAAATATTCTTCGTTCTCTTTCAGGAGTATGGTGGGGATCTCATCCCTTTTCACAAAAGCTATTATACAATGCTGTAATTCGTAGTCATGTAGATTACGGATGCTTTCTTTTAGAGCCAAGCAATAAATCATCACTTAAAAGTCTAGACAAGATACAGTATAAATGTCTCCGCATTATAATTGGTGCAATGAAATCTTCCCCGATTAATGCCCTTCAAGTAGAGTGTATTGATCCTCCTCTCAACATAAGAAGACAATATCTTTCAGACAGATTCTTCTTTAAGATCTGTCAACTCTCTTCTCATTCACTAATTCCCAGGCTACACCTCCTCTCAGAATTCTTATCTTCAAGTAGGTACTGGCTCCATAAAGATTGTCCACATTTATTTAATAGCTTAGTCTCATTCCTACAAATTCCTGGGCCCATTTTCTCATGCAATACAAGTCCACTCTTTAATACTCCTTTCAAAGCTATTATATATCAACCTAACATTCACCTTGACCTAGATATTAGAAAAGGTTCCCCTGAGGCAGAATTAAACTTAAAAGAAACCATAGAGAAAAATTGGAAAGATTGGATGACCATGTATACAGATGCATCCAAAATTACTGACGATGGCTGTACTGGTGCAGCTGTCTGGATCCCCAGGTTTAAAATAATCCTCAGCTTTAAGTGCCCTTCATTATGTTCCATTTTACTGCTGGAACAATTGCAATCCATGAAGCTCTGCTATATGTTGAATCACATAGCCTAGACAAGACAGTGATTTTTAGTGATTCTAAGAGTTGTTTATCTGCTATTTTGGCTAACCAATTTCAAAGTAAATATAAATTTCCCCTAATTCTTGATATAAAAAGCATTCTGTATAGGTGTCATCTCAAAGGGATTTCTGTCTGTTTAGCCTGGATACCTAGTCATAGTGGTATCTGTGAAAATGAAAAAGCAGATTTGTGTGCCAAAGAGGCTACTAGAAATGGCACCCCACTAAATTTTACTTATTCCCATGACTTGCTTTCACTTGCTAGGAAAAAGCTTGTTAACACGTGGAATGAGATATGGAAAGCATCACGAATACTAAAAGGCAAGCACTATGCTGCTATACAAGATAATATTCCATCAAGACCTTGGTTTTTCATATTTAATAAAGCAAACAAACGTGCTACTTCTATTGTCTGCTGGTTGAGAATTGGACATGCCTGTACATATGTTCACCTAGCTAAACTCAGGATTAGGGATAGTTCTTTGTGCGAATGTGGTTTAGATGAAGGAAACACTAACCATATTTTTTTTAACTGCACCAAATTGTCATCATCTCTTTACGATTATCTGCCCCCTGACATCCCTCGTCCCATAGACTTTAACTCCCTTCTAATCTTCACAAATACCTCTTTTGTATATACTTTATGTGATTTTATTAACTCTAACAACATTAAACTATAATTTGTTTGTCCTATAATAACACATTAGTATTGTTCTAACAACATTGTCTGTCTTTTCTTTTAGGTAATTCAACAGATAAGTTGACCAAAATCATTCACATAATATTTGTTGTAACCATTTCTTGTATTATCAATTTCCTTTTTTAAGTAGAGTTTGTGTCCCAATTAAACCTTTTCTCATGTAACATGTCATTGGCGAATTCATCGTAACCGCCATAAAGGAAGAAGAAGAAGAAGATGGGTTCGCCAACATTCGGGAGTTGTTGTTGTTTAGTAGTTTTAATTAAAGTTCTTGGTTCGGATTGTACTTTAAAGTTATCTTAAAATTATTTAAAAAACAGCAACTGTAATAATAAAACTTTTCTTAATTTATTAAACATGCATGTAAGTAAAGTATGTATATCATTTTAATTTAATTTTTAATTTTAGGTGACTAGTTTTACTGTGAATGAAAAAAATATGGTTATTAATACCTACAAATATGTTAAAGAAACTTGGCCTAATGATAAATACCCATACAGAAAAGAGATGGTACAGAAAGCAGCTAGTATTTTATATATATTGTTACGAGTTTGGGGTTCGAGACAATTAAAAACTGCCGAGTGAATTACTAAAATTGACACTTTAATTACACAACACTAATTACAACTTTAAACCACACTAATAACAAAACACAATTTTACTACAGATCGCTTTAGTTCGCAGTTGTATCGCTTCGAAGTCTTCGCTTGTATCGCCAATTCAATACTGACTCGGTCGTGGTCTATACCGGCCTTATATAGCGCCTCAGATACTTTCCAGAGCCTTCTACTGTAGAAACATCTAGAATATTCGAGTACATATCGGTCCCGAAATTTCTAGAAGGATCTTGACTCTCCTAGTTCTGCTACTCGTTACCAGAGGGCGCTAGTGGATAGTGTTGCCATGTACAAAACATTAATAGTGGCGCGCAACAATATCATCAGTCCTGTATCCCCTAAGGGGTAGGCAGAGATATTAACACCCACATTTTGTCTGACATATTTAAGTCCCTATGTAACAGGGGGCAAGCCTGTTACCATACACCGTGCACACAGTTGTTAGGCAAGCGATATTCAGAAACATTATTATTATTCTTGCGGCAAGTGCAACTTAATATCGCAGATCTATTGATCCGCGCAGCTATTACTTAACCACGAGTTTCTCTTCTCTACGACTAACGCTGTAGGCGACGAACCACGCTATTTAAGCCCTCGGCACAATGTCGTCGGCCATCAATCATGAATCGGGCATCGAGCGTTGTGAGTATCAAATACTATGGAATTATACTATCGCGTCTCATGCGTGGGCGTCTAGTGGCGCTTCAGGAGCATTACTAAATATCTATACCTAACTACGCTAAAATTTTTATCATTGTGACTTAGGAATATAATCCGAAGCTCCACTCAACCCCTTGGGGAAAATAGCGTGATGCTATGAATATTGTACTAGTGTGACCGTGAGGCTGTGTGGTTGGTTGAGTAAGGTTATACATTTATTTTGGTTGATAAATAGATACTTAGTTGGGTTCATAATGGCTTAAAGAGGATAATCTCAAGTTTTTTTTATCTTTAATGTACATATCTCTTTCACACATCTTTAATGTATATATCTAAAATTTGTCTCTATTTTTATCTGAAGTTTTAAAAGTTAAATTTTTGAAGTCTTATTATAACAACATTATACTTACTGGTACAAATAATATAGAAATGACTCCTTTTAATAAAATTGTTTTTATTCTACTTTTTCTTTTATACTTCTCAAGAAAATGTTTGCTGAAAATTGTTGAGTTCTTCTTTAGATTCCAACCAACCCGTCCAATTAACCTTAACCATTTCTTCTAGTTATAGAATCTGGAGGGAATCTGTTGGACAAACGGCAAAATAAAATTACCTTTTAGAACGCAAACCGAGAATTTATTTTCTTGTTGTGTGGGCAAGTCTATCCATTCATTATAAACATTCAAGATAAATATCGACATTAATTTTGATATAGTTGAATCAATCCCTAGCGTACATGTAAAATATTTTGTATAAAAATGTATTTACCAAAATCATGCAAATTATTAACAACGTGACTTTTTTCTTTGCAAAATATCAAAATGAACAAAATAACTGAAAACATTCTATATTTTAAACAGTATACAGGATATTTTTGAAACGCTCCCGAAAACGAAGACAGATGATAGTACTAAGGATACCTATGATGATGGGTCACAAAAAAATTCGATCCCGAGGAAAAAAAAAATCATCTTTTCACAACGTTTTATTAACTTTATTCGCGCTCCATCATGTTATTACAGTTATTTAAAACGATATTTCACAAAAAAAATCATGAAAATACTGAAACATAAAACCAACAGTGGAATTACTGAATTACAATCAGCTGACTACGGGTCAATGTAGGCGCGAACGCCGAATTTGCGCGGCCCGTAACTAGCGATGGTACCACAATACATAATAATTTACAACACTTGTCTAAATACCTAACATCTACTTAACCTACTATTTTGCCACTGTATTACTTGTGTCACGTAGCCACTTTAATTCAATTCACAGGTTAAATAAACCAAATAACTGGTTCGATTCCCCGCTAATGAAAAAAATACTTAAATAAAATGTTAACAAGGTTAGAGTCATGCTTTTTTATCCATTGTGTAGGTATGTTTATTATGCTGATGTATTCAGTTATGTACCTATTCAGATCAGTTCAGTACTAAGTTATTTAAAAAAAATTAGGTTAAATAAACCAAATAATTGGTTCGATTCCCGCTAATGAAAAAAAAATACTTAAGTAAAATATTAACAAGTTATTTAAAAAATTAGCTTAAATAAACCAAATAACTGGTTCGATTCCCGCTAATGAAAAAATACTTAAATAAAATGTTTACAAGGTTAGAGTCATGCTTTGTTATCCATTGTGTAGTATGTTTATTATTCTGATGTATTCAGTTATGTACCTATTCAGATCAGTTCAGTACTAAGTTATTTAAAAAATTAGGTATGAAACAGCTTACCGATCCTCCGTGGCCTTATGAGATTCTTCAAGGCACATTAACATGTTGCCGTATTCACAAGCTCTATAAATGTACCTACGCGTTAAGCATTATTAAAACAAAACAAAAACACAAAACGTAACAACAAGAACAACATCATTAATTAATAAATAACTAGTTATAACGACAATAATTTAATAAAGAAAACAATTGAACTATCGCTCGTGATAGTCAACATGGCACTGTCTCAAAACTAAAATTATTGTAACGTCCTTGAAGCATGTGAAATTCCACAGCGCGAGGCGACAAGAAGCAGCGTGTGAAAGGGAAGGGTAGAGTGAGTAAGTAGTATACCTAATGCATTGTTTCGTACCGATCTAGGTAAGAGTTCGGCGCCCGCGAGGATATTGACCCTATTGTCAGCTGATTTTCTTTTAAACTTTCACTGCTGGTTTTATGTTTCAGTATTTTCATGATTTTTTTTTTGTGAAATATCGTTTTAAATAACTGTAATAACATGATGGAGCGCGAATAAAGTTAATAAAACGTTGTGACAAGATGATTTTTTTTCCTCGGGATCGAATTTCTTTGTGACCCATCATCATAGGTATCCTTAGTACTATCATCTGTCTTCGTTTTCGGGAGCGTTTCAAAAATACCCTGTATAACATAAATTTTAACCAAAAATAAACGCGTCATAACATTGACGCGTTTATTTTTGACATATCAGGATTATTTCTATTATTAACACCACATTCACTCACAGAACAAGTAACCATTTTGGATAAAAGTTACTCACTAAAAATGACCACTATTACACTCTAAAAAATTACAAAATATCTAGGAGCTATTTCATGCGTGCCGACTTGTGCCGACCTGTCATTCTAAATCGGTTACAGAGTCATGAGATTTGGTATCCTTTTCTATCTTGCATTTTTGCCATAAGGAATTTTCTTCTCCCTTGCACACTATGTTGGTCTATACGCCAGTATACTCTAAGTCTATGATGTTAGCCTAGGAGTTTTTGCGGGAACTTGACGGCCAGCAGACTGTTTTATCGTTAAATTATTAATATTGGCAAAACGTAGCAACAGCTTGCTAGGAGTCTTAGCAATAGAGTTGTTGTTACGATTTTACCTTGCTTGATAGCCTCGGGAGTTTTGGTGGGAACTTGACGGCCAGCAGACTTTTATTGTTATGTTATTAATTTGAAGTGGATTTTAACATGTAAAAGTAACGCAATTTTTAGTATTAAGTGTCTGCCCATGGAAACGACGAAACCAGTGCTCCGATGTTGATATATGCCTCAATTTATTTTGTCCACTTAGGCCCCTTAAAAATTTGAGGTATCGTCATCGACGATCAGTTGGGTTGAGTTATCATTAAAATCACCCAATAACTTCTCAAAGTGACGTATCAGCATAATATTGTTGTGAAGAAGTTTTTGAATCAAAATATTAAAAAGATTATTAATATTTTACTTCAATAACTTCTTCACAATTATAAGATCATTTCTTGTTAATTGACACTGGCAAAAGTATAACCGTACGAGTCCATAACCAAAGAAGAACTCTATTGCTAATGTCACTGTCGCTCGTGACAGTGACACTGACATGGTAACATGTGTGTACTTATAGATATGCCAACTCGGAAAAATTACGACTCGAGTAACTCGAGTTGAAACTGCTAACTCGAGTTACTCAACTCGAGTTAGCAGTACGTAACAGAGTAAATGATTTGTTACAATTTTCTTTTTATAAATTTGATTTTCTCTTTGGTAGGCTGGGATAACTATATTTACCAAACTTATTATGTTGAATTGAATTAAAAGTACATATATTATCACAAACTTATGTATTTTTGGTTTTAATCTTAGTTATAGTAAATACCTTCGTCATCATGAAACATTAGCCTAGCTTTAAGTTGTAGGTACATAAGCTATTAACAGTTTAATTATCACAGTCAAAATATTCTTAAATAAATTCATTTTTTTCAAATTCTTTTATTTTTATTTTTTATATAAGAATAAGGTTGACAAACGAGCATACAGTCCACCTGATGGTAAGTGGATGCTGTGGCCCATAGACATCTACATTTATCCTCAATTAAGAATCAAAATGCAGATGCGTTGTCACACCTGAGGACTGAGATGGAATGCGTCGTTTCCAGTACAAAGGGTCTCCGGTTCTCTACACTCACCATACGAAACACAGCAGCATTGAGATGCTGTTTTACGCTGGTATTCTGTGAGAGCGTGGTCCTACCCCTGTCGAACCGACCCATTCGTGCTGCAACCACAATATAGCTGCAGCATGGCTCTACCACATAATTCAGAATATTTATTGTAAGTTAAGTGTTACATTTAGCGTTAATTAAAAATATTATGTATCTTACAACTTAACCACCCTTTTTGGGTTATGTAGGTCTGTGACTTACATAACTATATTGATCATAATTAATCAAAATTATAAAAGAAATTAAATTTCATAATTTAGCTATTATAAAATTCTAAATAACAAATTGTTTTGGTTTTAGCTAAATACTCTTTGAAACACAAAGCGCGCACACAACGAACGAATCGCGCGCTTACTCTTTTGCTGGCTCACTTGATCCGTTCATGTACAGCCGCCCAAACTCGAGTTAGGGAGATCCAACTCGAGTTAACTCGAGTTAGGCGCAACTCGAGTTGACTCGAGTTAGTAACTCGAGTTGACCCATCACTATGTGTGCTACTGCACTGCATAAACATCAATTTAATACTATTAAATAAACGTATTATGATTTAAATACTCTTTGTTTTTGACTCTCAACTCTAACGCTTGTAACTAGCAATTTTCCTATTTAACTTTTCTTCAACTCAAGTAGTCGATTACTTTGTGCTTGCTTGCGCAGCATTGCAGTAAAACGTAGTCTGTCCTAATCTCTCGTTAGATAGTGGTCTATTCCTTGGTAGTGATTACAATCTATTGGCATTATTGGGTATTATAGCAACCGTAGTGATTATATAGTTCCTTGCTTTATTTAGTACGAGTCACTTCATATATAATCATATCACATCATCACAATTACACAGAAGTTTATTAAGTTACAGTTCCAGTGCTGCACAAAAATGATTTTGATCGATATTTATGATATGGTAAGTAAATTTAATTTTAACCAACATCTGTGCAATTATAATCTAATTGAAATTTGATTTTACACCAAATTATTTACCTCTATTTTCATAATTTTACGAAACAGATGAGTTGGTGGACACTTGTTATTGCAATCCAAGTTATACTTGGTTCAACTTACTTTTTATGGACAAGAAGAAGTAAAAAATATCAAGATCCGCTTATGACTGACCAGCCTATTGAATGGAATCCAGTGCCTTTGGTTGAGTATGATGTAGATGTTGAGGAGCCTCCACTTATGGGCAAAATAGATGAAAATGTTCTTAATGTTGGTGCTACAAGTTTTCTATGTTTTGATAAGGAAGAATCTATAATAGAAAGTGCTATTGGCTCACTTCATAAGTATGGAGTTGGCTCTTGCGGTCCACGAGGCTTCTATGGTACCATAGATGTGCATTTGGAATTGGAGGAACGTTTAGCCAAATTTTTGGAAGTTGAAGAGACCTGTGTTTACTCATATGGATTCTCCACAATTGCAAGTGCAATACCAGCATATGCTAAAAAGGGTGACATCATTTTTGCGTAAGTATTCCAACAAACAGGAAAGTATCTATTTGATAGTATTAATAAAATTACAGGAAAATAATCTATTATGATTTATTTTCCTGTAATATTTTCCATATTATAACAATATGTAATTTGCCTCTTGCATCTTTAATAATAAATTATACCACAAAATAATATGGCATTTAAAGATCATTAACTGTTACCATTACAACTAATTAAAGTCACATTGGGGGGTGGGGGTGGGGATATTTGTGCAATCAATTCCCATAATAAACTTCATGTTTTCGGATCTTTTCTAGGAGAATATTGTAATGGTGTAAGGTGATTATTTGCTGATAATTATGGTTTTAGAAAGATCAAGTCTTTATTTTAGTGCACTATAGTGTAAAATTATAATTTTTAATGACATTTTTCTTGAACGAAAACAATCCCACCATAGCATTTTTCGAAAATATGCATCAGAGCTACCTTTCTAACAGGCTATATTAGTATATATATAATAGGCTTGAAGTGCAACTAAAAAATTTATTGCAATTAAACATTAAAAAATCAATTAAAGTGTTCACTTCAATGTCATTTTTATATTTATTTGAATAAATATATTTTATTTTATCAAAATAGAGATAAATAAACCAATTATAAAATATACCAATTTAGCATTAGCTTGTTTTATTGACTTCATTATTTTATACGATTATTTTAAAAATACTATAAAACCAAGCGAGAAAAGCAGTTAGATTCGATCATGGTGCATTTTTAGTCCTCCCAACAACTGGTCGCATTTTCTCCACGCGCGCTGAAAGTAGGTAGTAGGTAGTAGGTTTATCCTTCATAATTAATTTTAATCAAAATTAATTTTAATTATATGTAAAGTTAAGTTTATCCTTCATAAGGATACATCCGAAGACATGCGATGCGATATAAAAAAAAATATTGATGTTGCTAGACGTAAAATACAGCCTCGAAAGATAAATTTAATAACACAAAAATTCACTTTTGTATAATATATAACTATGCCAAATTTCAAAATGATACATGCATGGAGGCAAATAAAAATGTCTGTCTATTTGTCTGTTTGAAAGGACAAAACTTTCCATTGAAGACCACAAAAATTACAAAAGAAGTGTTTCCACGACAAAAAAAAGTTTCTTGACATGATCGACCCCAGAAACAGTTTAGTTTTATTTTTATTAATTATATACAGCGTCAGTTCGTTCGTCGAACGACGTTCGACTTACAGATCTGCGATAGATGATCTGCAAACGAGTGGAGTAGAATCACTAAGATTCATATCCAGAGCTCATCATTCGCTATCAATGTAAATCTAAAAATACTATGTATATACTATGTATAAAAATATAATGATTCGTGCTAGTAGCCTGGCGCTCACGCAGTCACGCACACAGAGGAAATTGTTGCGTTACGCCCTTCTAGAATCTAGAGCAATCGTGTAGAATTTCACTTGTGGCGCTTAATCGAATGCGCGCTCTTAAATCACTTGTAAATTTGTTTGCTATACTATATTTATTACCTTTTTTACTACATTCAAAGATTAAATATGGCAAGAGACAAGAAATTAATTATAGTTTTATATTTTTAAATTAGAAGTTTCCAAAATTATATTGATATAAAATGTAATAATTTTGAATGTTTGAAGTATAGTGATTACAGAAATATTTCTAATTTTATTTATATTTACTAGGTGGTGAGGTTTTTTTTTTTGCTTAAGACTGACTAAGTATAAGTACATCTCTTAATATTTACAGGCTCTCTTAAAATATTAATCCAGAGAAATAAATTGAGGCAGAATGAAATGTAACTGTTTGCCTTTGTTTGAAACCAACTTCAAACTAAGTCAAACTGTTACATTTACACAAAGACTTCTATGTATACTACTAGACGGGCACTACGGTACTAATACATTGAGAAGTAACGGTCTATTCTCCGTAACTTCTTTAGTCGACTACGAGCGGCCGAGAAGACTAGTTCTTTGTTTTGTGAACCGCGAACGTTGTTTTCGACAATTTAACACTGATTTTGTTTAATGTGACTAAAACGCTGTCATTATTTTTGTTCGCACTTTGGCGACGTGATTTGAAGTTTATTTTAGATAAGTGTACGTAACTTTATTTCGTACTAGCTGTTCCCCGCGACTTCGCCCGCGTGTGATAATTTTTTACGATTGGATTTCATGCGTTTTAATTTTTTGCGCGGGACCGTATTTTTTAAATAAAAGTAGCCTAAGTTACTCCTTATAACATCAGCTATCTGCCAGTGAAAGTCCCGTCAAAATCGGTCCAGCCATTTCGGAGATCAGCCGGAACAAACATACAGACAGACAGACAAAAATTTTAAAATTGTGTTTTTGTTATAAGTACCGTATGTACTTACATATGCATTTAGTAAAAAACTGTTCTTTTGACATTACAAACAGACACTTCAATTTTATTTATTTGTATAGATTTTCTTAGAAACAGTAACTGTCGTAAATAAAAATGCAACTGCGGCCGCGCGATCTACAGCTGTGACACAGTTTTTATTATGATTACATAGAAATCTTTGCATTTACACAAAAATACACAGCAAGTGTTCATTTTTACGTGGTAGAGCCACACTGCAGCAATATTATGGTTGAAGCACGAATGGGTCGGCTCGACCGGAGTAGGACCACGCTCTCACAGAATACAAGTCGCGGCACGTAAGTCTAGCGATGAACGAAACGTGGAGAGATAGCTGTGCATGGTACTGTCGCGCACGTATCACGTATCAGTACGGGGACGGAATGCGACTGGAGAGCCAATCAGCGCTGCGACGATACGCACGCCCGCCCCGCGACCCGCTTACTACCCCATGATACCTTCTTTTCGACTTATGCGCAATAACGGTCACCGCTAGACTTACGTGCCGCGACGTATACCAGCGTAAAACAGCAGCTTAATACTGCTGTGTTTCGTATGGTGAGTGTAGAGAACCTGAGACCCTTTTTACTGAAGACGAGGCATTCCATCTTAGTCCTCAAGGGTGACAACGCATCTGCATTTTGATTCTTAATCGAGGATAAATGTAAATGTCTATGGGCCAGAGCATTTACCTACCATTAGATGAACTATGCGCTCGTTTGTCACCCTTATTCAATAAAAAAAATATAGCTTATTTTTCACTTTATGACTAAGAAAATATATTTCCAAATAACTTGAGCATAACTTATTCCCAGTTTTAGACTGTAATAATGGTACCTATACATATAAAACTGTTGAAATTAAGCTTTGAACTTATTTTGATAACAGCGATGAGGCAGTTTGGTTTGCAATCCAAAAAGGAATTGATGCATCCCGCAGCACCGTTCGTTATTTCAAGCACAATGATGCTAAAGACCTGGAGCGGCTCTTAACTGAAGCAGCACAGAAAAGAGAATTAAATCCGAAGAGGCGAGCGTTCTTGGTCGTAGAAGCCATATACTATAATACTGGTGAAATGTGCCCGCTGAAGCAAGTTGTGGAATTAGCAAGGAGATTTAAGTTAAGAATTATTTTGGATGAGAGTTTATCTATTGGGGTATGTAACACTGTAGTGATTTATATGATTTTTTTTTTAATTTAATTTGTGTTTGCTCATGATATCATCATCGTGATTACAGCCCTTCACAAGTCCACAAGTGGACATAGAACTTTGCACGCACAATGCTGAACATAGAGCGTAACCGTGCATAACACCTTTGAACAAGCCTAAATTGCATATTTTTTTTGACTTTGTGGCATGCTACAAATTCCTTCTTTTTTTTTTCTTGCATGTGTTACCAGGTTGTCACTCTATCCAGTGCCTTACTCTTTACCTACTGGTATGAAAATTGTCGCTTCGGTCATAATTGTTCAGAACTTAAAAGCACTCTGCATCTCCAACTGTCGTTTTTGATGTATTAATTATATCCATCTACACCTTCTGGATGATTGGCGGTCAACTAATGTGCGATTTACTAGAAATTATCTTCCTCGCACTACTTCCTTATGGAATCGATTACGACCAGCGACTTTTCCGGACCAATACGACATAGGGACCTTTAAGAAAAGAGCCTACTCTTTTTTTAGAGGTTTGCAACGCATCTGCAAATGCCCTGGTGTTGCAGTTGTTCATGGGCGGCGGTAGTCACTTACCATAAGGTGAGCCGCAAGTTCGTTTGCCCCCTCTTCTATAAAAAAAATCAGCTTCATGTTAATTGAACTATGTATTGAATTTATTAGGCTATTTGTTGAAAATAAATTAAAGGGACGATGTATCTTCGACAAATTTACGTTGTTTGACCTGTTTACTTCTTAGCGCTCATTGATAGCAATTAGTATAATTTGATCTGTAATATGAGAATTGTGAGAAATACGAAGCGGGCAATAAATAGGCATTTAAGAAACAATGTAGTAAAGCGAGCCGGCGTCTAACAAAACGTTTGGTGATTTGCAATCGAAAGTCCCGCCAAGCTTTAAGCAATAATCACTAAGAATATGCTAATTCTATCAAAACTTTAACTTATCTAAACTTTGATTGGTAGAGCCATGCTGCGGCTATATTAATTATGTAGTTGTAGCACGAATGGGTCGGCTCGACCGGGGAAGGACCACGCTCTCACAGAATACCAGCGTAAAATAGCAGCTTAATACTGCTGTGTTTCGTATGGTGAGTGTAGAGAACCGGAGACCCTTTTTACTGGAAACGAGGCATTCCATCTTAGTCCTCACGGGTGACAACGCATCTTCATTTTGATTCGTAATCGAAGATAGATGTAGCTGTCTATGGGCCACAGCAACCACTTACCATCAGGTGGACTGTGTGCTCGTTTGTCACCCTTATCCTATAAAAAAAATCTTGGAAAGATACTAAAAGATGTTAAAATTAATTTGCTAAGATGTGGTAAGTCATCCTCAGGTGAAGTAGACTGCTGTGGCTGACTTAGCGGTAAGCCACCGCAGACTGTACTTTACCCGAAGATGCCTCGTTTAGTGTCTTTCCTAGTGTAGTGGTGCTGGGATTAGTGGTGACGTGGATGATTAATCAATTGAGGGAGAGCGGGAGGTGCTCTTCAAACTAGATAAGACCATTTTATTTTATTACGCGGATCTTAGCTAATTAATTTTTAACAAAAATTTAATGGGTTTCCACAAAGTGACACCTGATTCTATTAATTATTTTGAAAGATGCGATTATCCAGTGGTGTACTGAGCATGAGTTATTTTCAATCGTATTGAGTTCGCATCGCCATCGAATAACTTTGAATGACATAATTTTTTTTAATTAAATAAAATAATTTTCACATAATAGCTTAAGTATTAAGTTGAATACCAGCGTAAAATAGCAGCTTAATGTTGCTGTGTATCGTATGGTGATGAGTGTAGAGAACCGGAGACCCTTTTTTCTAGAAACGAGGCGTTCTATCTTAGTCCTCACCCCTCAGGGGTGTGACAATGCTTCTGCATTTTGATTCTTAATCCACGATAGATGTAGGTGTCTATGGGCTACAGCATCCACTTACCATCAGTGGGCTGTGTGCTCGTTTGTCACTATTATTCTATAAAAAGGGTACTAGGACATAGTGTATAGAAGAATTAAAGCCCCCGACTTCAGAAGCTATTATGTGAAAAATATTTTATTCTTTTTTTTATCATAAGATTTGATGACCCTTTTAAGTGGACTAAGGAATACCACAAGCTCATTGTAACAACTAGAATGTCGTCTAAACAGTTACATTAAAAATGTCATACCTTATTTTTTAATCCACCCTAAAACAGCCGCCCCAAGGTGAAATAAGTTAAATATATTCTTTATTATTAGTGCAATAAAGTAGTATACATCTCAGGGTGGATTTTTTAGGGTGGTCAAACGGAATATCCCATTTTCTTCAAATTTATATGAGACCGCCCTTGAAGTATATACCTATTTCATAAAAAGAAGCATTAAAATTAATTCACAATTAACGAAGATATCGCGTAACATACATACAGTCGGATTGAGAACTTCTTCCTTTTTTATAAAGTCGGATAAAAACAGTTACATTTATAACTGTGCTAAGGCCACTGTTTATTGGCTGATGAAGATTTCGATCGTATCGAAAACATTCGTTTGGGCTGTAAGTGCAGTGGGGGCGGTCCGCCCCGGGTGCCAAGCACCAAGGGGTGACAACGACAACTCATTCGCACAGCCAAAGAATACTTACAGAAGAATTACTCCGCAAAGACATACCAATAAATAAATAGCTAGATACCTAATATAGTATCTTCCTGCATACACAAATATTATATCTTAATATGTATCGCAAATTCATTTTATTGACTTTCGAACATAATTTAATGTCCTAAATACATGAGTTCAGCTTAAGTAGAGCTTGGTCGAGTAAGTAACACGATCCAAGAAGGTAGCGCCCGTAGCAACAAACACAGTCAATCAGTGATTTGTTTGGCTGTGTTTGTTGCTAACCGTCGCATATTCCCGTAGTACCGTTGGACTTCATTGGAGCTTCTCAGATTCATCGTAAAATATTGGACGATTCTGAGTCTGTTCCTGGTCGCCAACTGTCGAAGCTGAAGACCGAATGTGGCAACATCGTTTTCGGGATACCTGAGATTTTGAGTGAGATTGAGAGGTTCTATGGGCAGCTGTGCACGTCATCTGTACACGTCATCTGTACTCGTCATCTGTCAGCTGTACACACCGCGCCATTAATAAAACAATATTGTACGGATTAAAATCCGTAAAATAAATCGCGTTAGTGATTTTTTCTACAATCCCCGCCATTTCAGCCCGGCTAGCATGGGCGGGGGACAAAAATTTTATCCCCTGATTATATCCACTGACAAGAGATAAAATTATTTTGTTATGTCAAACGGGGAGAAGTATATCCCCGTTTGACATAACGAGTAGACATATATCCCCCGTCCGTAGCATGGAGCCAAATGAAAGATAAAAAATTATGCTTTTTTGACATTTGAAAGGGGTAATTTTATCCTAGTTCATTGGACGTGGGTTGAAGTTTATATTCATACAAAAAAATCTAAGTCTATCTCCCATTTTATCTACTGTGGATATTATATCCAGACTAGAAGAAACTAAGCGAGGGGATAAACATTTTCTCCTTTCCCCGGGGATAAAATTGTCTCCTGCTCATGCTAGCCCTGCAGTTGCTTTAACTGTTATACTGTGTAGACGATTGTGTTTCCACTAGTAGGTATCCGTTATTACAGACGCGACGAAAACAGATTTAAAATGCATGCGGCATGATCTTTTGTGCTATTTTCAGAAAGTCGACTATACGAGTACATTTAGTGGGCACAATTTTTTTTTTTATAGGAGAGGGGTGAAACGAGCATGCGGCTCACCTGATGGTAAGTGACTACCGCCGCCCATGAACAACCGCAACACCAGGGGAATTGTAGATGCGTTGAAATTACTTCATACTAGAGAAATTTCGAAATAAATAATCGAAATGAATCTAAATTGCTTACAATTCACAAACAACCATACATTAAATGTAAACGTGGTAGAGCCACGCTACAGCCATGGTTGTAGTACGAATTGGTCGGCTCCACCGGGGAAGGAGCACGCTCTCACCAACGTATAATAGCAACTTGATGCTGCTGTGTTTCGTTGTGTGAGTGTTGAGAGTCGGAGCTACTTATTACCGGATCTGAGGCGTTCCGTTTTAGTCCTCAGGGGTGACGACGCATCTGCATTTTGAATTTAATTAAAGATAGATGTAGGTGTCTATGGGACACAAGCATTCACTTACCATCAGGTGGACTGTGTGCTCGTTTGTCATTTTGTTCTGTAAAAAAAAAAAAAATTTTTATAGGATAAGGGTGACAAACGAGCACACAGTCCACCTGATGGTAAGTAGTTGCTGCGGCACATAGACATCTACATCTATCCTCTATTACAAATCAAAATGCAGATGCGTTGCCACCCGTGAGGACTAAGATGGAATGCCTCTTTTCCAGTAAAAAGGGTCTCCGGTTCTCTACACTCACCATTCGAAACACAGCAGCGTTAAGCTGCTATTTTACGCTGGTATTCTGTGAGAGCGTGGTCCTTCCCCGGTCGAGCCGACCCATTCGTGCTACAACCATACTATTAATATAGCTGCAGCATGGCTCTACCACGTATAAATTATCCCTATATTTAGGCTTATCGTATTTTACTAATATATTTACATATAAACGAACTTTAAACGAGTGAATACCCAACGTCTAAATTGTAATGCCATAATTGTTTTCGTTTAATGTTTATTGTATCCTTGTTTTTAAAGCCATTGCTTCCTTAATACACTAATTAAGAATTATTTCAATCTATTCAATTAGCATTCAGTTCAATTCCCCTGTTGTTTTATTTATCGTCTCTATTTTCCAGACACATTTGGCGTTGGGTTTTTTAAAATGTACATAATTCAGTTTTATTTATAACTAGCTGATACCCGCGACTTCGTCCGCGTTGCTTGATATATTAACAAAGTTTTCGTATGTGCGAAGGAGAAACATCTAAAAGACAAAATTTCTTTGTAAACGATGTTATTCGTTGCTATAACGCGAGAGCAAGCGACGTACAGTTGACTGTGTGAAAAAACCCGTATAAAAATCGTTGTTCCTTAAAAATTTAATAACTTTATATTAAATGAAGATATCGCAATATTTTTTTTTTAGATAAGGGCCAAGTGTCTAAGAAATAAAACTTAGAAAACCTTTATTATATACTTGTACCTATATTATATTAACTTAGAAAACCTATATATAATTAAAATCTATCCAGTAGTTTTTCCGTGATGCGCCCACAACTGCAAACCTCAATCAATTTTTTCGACAGTAGCCAGCGATTTTGGTGAAATTTTGTGTGTGTGATTTAATTGATTTTAGAATGGTTTAGATTCACAATTGGATCAGGTAGGTGACGCTTTTGTCGAGATCCAGATATCACACGTGCGAAGCCGGGGTGATCGCTAGTAATTTATAATACTACCGCACTATACAAAAGGTATAAAGTGCATTACATACAGGTTTTTTATACATTTTTTTACAACATTACTCTGACTGCCCGCCAAAAATATAAAATAGAATTCCTTCAAGCATTAAATTGTTGAATAAAAAAACTAAATTAATATTTTAGCAGTACGCGCGGTTAATTTATGCTTTCTGAACCGAAACCTCAGACTAAATTAGAACATAAAAATGTTAATTATCGCGTTAAATATTTAATCATCTTTAAAATAAATATTTAATCATAAGCACTTGAGGTATTTAGAAAAAAGAACAATTATTTTCACGTTATCCAAAATGTATGAAACTTGCATATGCACACAAAGTTTGATACTAAATGTGTGATTGCTTTGATGATTTGTGATTGATTGTGTTTGGCACAAAATGTGTGATTGCTGGTGCTACGCTAATTCGTTAGAATAGAATACAATAAAGTGGAATACATTATGTTTCATTCATTGAATTTAAAAGATAAAAAGGACAGAATATTGTTTTTTTTTATTAATTTTTGTTCACCGTTTGCCTATATTACTTATTCTGAGCCTTTTCTGCAAATTTGGCCGGTTATTGCAAAACAACCCTGTATATATTACAAGTCCAAAGACGATGCCTCGAAGCACGGTCCTTAGGCACCTGCATCCACGACTTCCTGCATATCTTACCAGGTCGTCACTCTATCTAGTAGGAGACTGCCCTACACTTCGCCTACCGGTACGAGGCTACCACTCGAGAACCTTTCATCCCCATCGGTTGTCGGTTCTCCGAGCTACATGGCCGGCCCATTGCCACTTCAGCTTACTAATCCATTGGGTTATGTCGGTTACTCTGTTGTTTTACTTAGTTTGTTTTACACAAAAGTTTCGTTGCAGGTGCTTGGCAAACATGGGCGCGGTATAACTGAGCACCTTAAAATCCCGAGGGATGAAATCGACCTAATCGTCGGCTCACTGGAGCACTCGTTCGCGACTATCGGAGGCTTCTGTGCTGGCACACATTTCATTGTTGAACATCAAAGGCTGTCTGGTCTTGGTAAGTTCTTTGTTATATACCCTTGTTTTTTTTTGAAACCATTTCATTTCAGTAATTATGTAAAAGAACGTTCACATACCACCTTTTTACGACATGTCTTAGTCCTCAGAGGTGACAACGCATCTGCATTTTGATTCTTAATCAAGGATAGATGTAGATATCTATGGGCCACAGCGTCCACTTGCCATCAGGTGGGCTGTGTGCTCATTTGATGAAGAATCAAAAATGAAGATCTATCATAATTTATAATAATCTAAATCTAATCTGCGCAGAACAGGATTACAATACTGCAAGTGTGTGCGTAAGCACAGGTGCGCTCTCTATGAGTGAATAGTCCTATGCATTTCGGAGTGTGTGCAAGAATTACATGCTTTAATTCCTCCCTCTCCTTTCCCCATCGGACAACCAGCTGATCGGCGTTTCTTCACCCCTTTTTTGTCGATACTCCACGCATTAGAACCAAACGGTTTGTTTCGTCTTTCGTAATGCGTACAGCAAAGGAGTGCAATAATTTGCCGGCGTCTGTCTTTTCGTCCGAATGCATCTGGGCGTCTTCAAGGCAAGAGTGAATAGGCTTTTGTTACGCTAAGACAGTGCGATTTAAGATCACCACTTACCACCAGCTGCGATTGTGGTCAAGCACTTGCTTAAAAAAAATAGTCCGATGAGACTGCAAACCGGAACGATTTGAGAGAGATCAGGCGCAGTACCAACGGCTTTACGTACTTTTCGAGGCACGCGGGTGAAATGATGCCTTAGTCGTTAGGCTTAGCAGGCGGATTGACATCGATTTTCTGAGGTAATTAGCCAGATGTCTCGCCCCATTGACGCTGCCCCCCTTTGTCGATCTGAGTATTTTGCATCTGACGTATTTAATTAGATATATTAGTTATTTAGTTATTTATTTTATTTACCACTGGTTCAGAAAATACCTCTGTGGGAAAACAAATAAAAAACTAGGCGTATTTTTTAGTTAACTATTATATTTTTTATATTTTGTTATTATATCTCCTTTATGTATATGTGTATGTATCAGCAATATTAATAATTGTTGCCGTATAAATGGCGGCGTAAGAATAAACACTACCCTATATCATCCCGCGAGTGTTGTAAAAAAGCGACATAGGGAAGTAAAAACAGGAGATGAGCACCAACAGCTTCCTGATAACAACAAAATAATATTACAGAACTGCGGTTGCTACCCCGCCTGCCAAGCGTAACAACTATGGCAAATATCCCCCTTTGAAACAATCTATGGGGTAGACTTATCAGATCAGGAACACTTACAGGACAGGAATTTAAGTCTTCTGTCAGGAAAGAGGATAAAAATGATGATTTCTTATATACTATACTATATTTACGCGAACACTACACATTGAATAAAACTATTTTCACGGATTTTATCGCGTTTAATTTTACTATTTTGATTCCCGACGTTTCGGGTGATTTACAGCAACCCATGGTCACGGGGGGGGACTGAGATGTTTGACGTCCCGATGTCATAGTTAGCCCGGCTACCTTCAGTTTTTTAACCGCCCGAAACGTCGGGAATCAAAATAGTAAAATTAAACGCGATAAAATCCGTAAAAATAGTTTTATTCAAGGATAAAAATGGTCAATTTTTTTGTAATCAAAAATGTTAAAAGCATCACATCATGAGAAAACGACACGAGTGAATATATTAATTCAATTATTAGTATTATGTAATTATAAGAAATGAATAGTATTCATAATATTCAATAATATTCATTGAATACACTAGGATTTTCTCCTGTTTCATGAAGGCAGTATACTTACTAAAATAAAACCCGAAACAATTCTTTGTAGGCCGTACAATTACTTATTCCGTGCGGGATTCGAACCCGTGATCCTCGGAGCCCCAACTTATTGCTAAGCCACTGCGAAACGGAGCGGTCAGGTTTTGGATCTGGTAGCCCTATATGGGGGATGCTTATGTCCAGCTGTGGACTTCTAAAACTAAAAAATTAATTAATAATTATGCAATATGTTCCCAGGTTATTGTTTCAGTGCATCCTTACCGCCGATGTTGACGCAGGCTGCAATATCAGCGCTCGACATCCTGGAGCAGAAACCAGACATACTCAAGGAATTGGACGATAACTCTAGAAAGCTAAATAAGTAAGTACAAGTCTTGGGTTCGCCAACTTCCGCATAATCAGAAGCGTAGAGAACACCAAATCTTTTTTACTGCTAACGAGGCGTTCCATATTAGCCGGGGATGACAACGCATTTGCATATTGATTCTTAATTCATGATAGTCTTCACTTGAAGTCGCTTGAGGTTACATGAAGCAACGGCGCTCCGGATAGTCTGCAGTCTGTGGACATGTTCAAAATCGTCCCCGCCATTACATCAGATTTGATAAACCACAAAACTTCCCGCACTTTCATAGTCCCATGGGACGACAATTCGACATTGTCGGAGCGAGATCAGGCACAGGACCATAGATAGCTTTACGTGCTTTCCGAGGCACGGGGATGAACATCGTCAATTTTTCTGACTCTGGGCTGTTACTGAGAATTCAGAACCTCGTGATAGCAGTCACGTTTAATACCACTAAACGAACGATGCAATCCAATGTCATGTTTTTTCGCTCGAGTATTCATAAAAACGTTTTAGTGCGTCGATTATTCAAAATTTTATAACGGTAATTTAAATCTTTAATGTGCGGCAAAACACGATTAATTTATGTACTGATATTTCAGTACATGAGTTCGTGTTATACCGGTGATTTTTACAGCGAGGAAAAATATTGTGTAATAGAACTAAGCAGAAGACTATGGCATATATATTTTCAAATATATTGTTTAATTTGGAAAAATTAAACAATATATTTGAAAATTACTACTTTACAAAATAAAACTAATTTTACGTATTATTTCTGAATCTGTAAAATTAGTTTCATTTAATGTGAAGGCAACATACTATAATTATTTGGCGACAACCTCTCTACTCTGTGCGACTGATCATAAGTAAATTATTACTGTAAGGTTTAACCACAGACTACGTTGTGTTTGACATTAGCAGTATGAACGTAAAAAAATTTGTTGTATTTTATTTTATTTAATGTATTTGTAACACATATTTTATACGTGGTAGAGCCATGCTGCAGCTATATTAATAGTATAGTTGTAGCACGAATGGGTCGGCTCGACCGGGGAAGGACCACGCTCTCACAGAATACCAGCGTAAAATAGCAGCTTAACGCTGCTGTGTTTAGTATGGTGAGTGTAGAGAACCGGAGACCCTTTTTACTGGAAAAGAGGCATTCTATCTCAGTCCTCACGGCTGACAACGCATCTGCATTTAAATTCGTAAACGAAGATAGATGTAGATGTCTATGGGCCACAGCAACCACTTACCATCAGGTGGACTGTGTGCTCGTTTGTCACCCTTATTCTATAAAAAAAAAAAAAAACATATTATATATTTTACGTGGTAGAGCCATGCTGCAGCTATATTAGTAGTATACTTGTAGCACGAATGGGTCGGCTCGACCGGAGAAGGACCACGCTCTCACAGAATACCAGTGTAAAATAGCAGCTTAACGCTGCTGTGTTTTGTATGGTGAGTGTAGAGAACCGGAGATCCTTTTTACCGGAAACGTTATGAGGTAACACACATAAAAAAAAGAACATGTAGTCGAATTGAGTACCTCCTCCTTTTTGAAGTCGGTAGAAAAATAACTTGATTTACTTTAAACAATATTAAACAACGTCTTCGTACGTCTTACACCATCTTACACGATCGCCATACGTCCACTCTCTCTCACTCGCTCATCTTTCAGTCTATATTTCACTCTTATTTTCCTTTTTTTATACGTTCAAAAGAATTCCCACAATTATATCCTTTTAAATAAAACTAGTTTTACGGATTTTATCGCGTACATATTAACTTATTTTATATTCCCGACGTTTCGAGCTTTTTACAGTTTACAGCACCCATGGTCCTCCACCCCGTCCATGGGTGCGGTAAATCCGTAAAAACGAGTTTTATTTAAATGTTGAGTGTTCTCGTAAATAAATATAAGAAATAATTATATCCTTACTTTTAAACGTTTGTTTAATGTTTTATTTTTATTTTATTTATTTATTTATGTAGGTATTCACATCAACAGTGCTCACATTATGCTTAAAATATAATATTGTTTTACAAAATTTATTTAGTCTGATATGATATCCAGTTACTGACGTACACAACACTGACTATACAATTTCACATTACTACTAATGAAATAAAAATTAAAAAGCACAAAATATCGTAATTTATTTTAATGATATTTTAATGATTTACTGCTTACTTAATTTTTTTTTACTTACGGAAGGATTCGGAAATCTATTTCCAGTAATCAGGGTTAGGAATTTATTAATAATTAACACATTTAACTGTACTAAATTGCATATGAATTAAACAATGAATTGTGGCTTCCGTTCAGTCAAATGTAAATAATTGGTGTCTTATATTCTACGTAGGTCGAATAAGAATTGTTAATCAACCTTATAACGTGTTACAAATAAATAAGTAAATAATATAAAACTATTTCTCATTATCATCCCCATTAAAGCCTACCAAAAGTTCACTGCCGAAAATAGCTAGCGATTGGCTCATATTATACTCCCTTCATCATATATCGCCTTTTATATTTGCCATAGTTGCTACTTACTTTGCTGGTTGATACAAACCAGTTTTTTATTTTTTGAGTTGTTATCAGGACAACGCCATCTTCTGTTTCATTTTCTTCAGTCGCCTCTAACGACCGCCACAGGATGATATGCGGTATTGGATATTCTTACACCGTCGTCGCCACTACATTTCTGAGATTATATAGAAAAACGTAACCATAAGATGCTGTTGTAACCACTGTCAACTCTTCTGGAAATAATTTTTAACGGTTTCTAGTATTGTCATGAAATTTGACATGCAAGTTGGGATTGGATGGAAAAACGTAATCATTATGACGACTTGATGCAGGATCATCTTGGCAAAACATATCGAATAAAACTATTTTTAAGGAATAATACGGCTAAGGTCATCTCCCGTAAAATAATCTTATTTTTTTATTTAAAAACTATTTTTTTCACCATAAAGGTTACAAATGGCGGATTTTATGCCAGTTAGCATTTTCTGTCAGTCAACCCATGGTATGGTGAAAAATTGTGGCAGGTGTCTTAAATAACTTAATTATAATATACAGAAATAGATATAACACATATTAAAATTAGGCTTATAAATTACACAAAATATATAATATAATACAAACAAATACATAATGATCTGTAATGGTAGTCAAAACTACTTTCGACTTATACTTTTGAATTTTTAAAATTAAAAAAGTTCAATTATTCTTTCAATATTATATTAATTTTATATATTGTAATGTACGCGGCTTTAGAGTGGCCCAGGGTCACCTCAGCCGCACCTTAACCTCTCTGACCTTGACATTTTATTGGACAAACTTAGTCAGAACTATGGTCAAGCCAAAGAGTTACTATACTCTTTCAGTCAGGCCAAAGACAATTTTTTTAAATGTTGGTATATATAACTTAGAGTCATTACTATGTTCTTATCCGAAATTAAAAAAAATTATCAACAATTAAAATATCGAATTATTTGTATGAAGGTCAAGCGAGCGCTAGAGTAACGACGATTGCAAGACGATTTATCGATAAATGAAATATTTTGAAAAATCATCAATTACCGTGTAGAGGCGTAGTTCATTTTTTTAGGTTAAATCAGTGACAGGAGTAATGGAGAAAATAGTATGGTGGCGGCGCGAAGGAACAACGTTATTTTGGAACTTTTTCACCGTGATGTTATTTATCACTCATGTCTAGAGGCGACAGAGGGAAATAAATCAGGAGATGGGCAGCCGCGTCTTCCTAATAACGACTAAAAATAAAAATAAACTGTGGTTGCCAACCCGCTTGCCAAGCGTGGCAACTATGACAAATATACCCTCTATAAGGCATATAGTGGAGGCCTATGTTCAGCGGTGGTTTTTATAGGCTTTAACGGTGTTTGTTGTAATAGTAATAAGAAAAAAATGTGGGAGCAAAAACAGACGAACATTTTTACTAAATTTGATCTCGGTGGAACGCGGATGCTCCGTGCGATGTTTAGGGCAGTGTTGTCGAGGTGGGCTATTTGAAAAAAATTTTTTGTTATTAAACAAAAGTTGCGTAAACAAGTTCAATGGTTAAAACAGTTATAAATAACAAAACCAAACAAGTTTACTGAAAAGAAAAAAATTCAAATATTATATGTCACTTATACAACTAAGGCAAATCCCGAATACGAATCCCCATATGTTAAAATTCAATATCTATATGTTAAAATCAAATAATTATGAAAGAAAAAAGGACATAGAAACACTCGATTTTCATAAAGAAAAGAAATATATAATATAATTATGTCGATATACTCAATAGGAGCCTCTAAAAAATAAAAAATAAATGAAATCATAGGCATAATATACTTTATTACCATTGAGTTACAATACCTATAGAGTCACAATCTCTAACTGACAATACTCAAAAATGTCCGAGCGCCGTTCCATATACCTATATATTTTGATATTATATAGTTCAAAATGACATTTGCTCGAATTTAGACGTTAACCTGCTTGTATAATGTTCAAAGTCGCTCGTATGCAATGTCATCATCATTCACTCAAGGGCTTGCGTACGAGCAGGGAACAAGGCATCAGTGGAGACGCTATTTATACTAATATTATTAGGAGTTTATAATAATTGTGAAATATGAGTTTGTGAGTTTATATGTACCTAGGAGAACTAAACAACTGATTTCAAAATTATTACACAATTTCTTTTAATTTACTTATCATATTAAAAATCATAACACATTTTATAAGATTTTTATATGATAAGTAAATGAAAAAAATGGTGTAATAATTAATAGTATTAATAGCACTAGTAAACCACTAAGGTTTGTGAATTAGGTACTAAAATGCTAAGTATTAATTACTACTTTAGAATGGACATTTAGAATTTAGGATGGACATAATTATATTATTCAACTGGGTGGAGTCAGGGCGAGTCAGCTAGTCACTAATATTATGAAGGGTATGTACGTTTTAGTGTGTATGTTTGTATTTTGTTCGTGCTCTAACAGATCGACGGATTCGGATGAAAATGTAAATAGCTTATACCCTAAATTATCACTTATGCTACCTACTTTTATACCGGAAACACGGGATCACGCGGTCGCTGATAATTTAAAATAAAACAAAATTAATATTAGGTATAAGCGTTATATTACTTACTTACTTTTAATAACACAACTAAAACTTAACCTAACCTAATTACCTTGAAACAATGTTAATTTATTGTAACGTTGCCTTTTACTTTGATTTATTACGACTTGACCCTTTATATGGCTTGTAGTTTAATTCATTTCGGGCTTTTGCTATAATAACTGTCCATTCAGAGCATCTTATGGGGTTTCGAGGAAAACTAAAACAAAAAAAACATATTTTAATTATACTTTAAAATAATAAAACTCTTTCGACCTACATTTTGTACGGAAAACTAAAAATAAAACATTTAACAACATTGTAATATTAGTACATTAAGTTTAAAATCTGTAAAAATATTTATTGTATCAATCCTCCATAGAACCGTTAGAACATAATTTGCGAGTCACTCTCGTACGCGTGACTATTTGTTTCTCTTTTACTCTTGCATATTTGTCTAACGTGTGAAGAGAAACGTTATCGCGGCGCCGCGCGGTCGCGGTGAGTGTTTTAGTTTGCTAATAAAATGAAAATTATTGAAATTTAAATGAAAACATGCACTGTGGATACATAAATACGTAAATTTGGTATGATACTTACCTAAAATATGAAACACCATCCTTTTTCGCACGTGTCTGCTGTTATTTGGGCGGAAATCACCGAACACTTTGGCATCGCGGACGTTGTACGAGGATTGTGGTCGCCTTACAACTAAACAAAAACTCTGCGCACTTCGCAGCGTGCGCCGAGTTTTGGCGCGACATTTTATTTGTCTGTTTGTGACTCTATAGGTATTGTAACTCAATGTTTATTACGCTATCTTTGACCAACGCCATTTTTCTACCAACTTCAAACAGGACGAGGTACTCAGTTCGACTGTATGTTTTTTTATGTGTGTTACCTCCTAACTTCTTTCTGGGTAAACCGATTTCGATGATTCTTTTTTTATTTGAAAGCTGGTGCTTTACATGTGATCCCATATAAATTTGATCAAGGTCTGACTAATAGTTTTTGAGTTATTCTTAATAATTTATATTGAAGTCGGTTGTACAAAATTTTAAATTTTAAATTATTGTTGAAAACAACTTTGCCATAATGTTTACTATATATCGAAATTATAACATAAAACGTAATTTTCGCAAAATATTGGACTTTGTGGAATATGAAAATTTGTGTTTTTACATGATTTATAGTGATAATTCACACTTTATATTTAATTTTCAGTTAATTCTGACTATTAAATATAAAGTGATACGTGAACGACACAGTATTTGAAATGTAAATTTTATAGTGTACAAAATTGTTACGAAGCAAAATATAAGCAAATAACTTTTAAAAACAGAGTAATTAAAAATACTAAATTTTATATAAAAAAACTAACAACAAACTTTCTTTTGTACCCACTTAATTTTTTTTTAAATTTATATTTGCCTCTTACACTCACGCGGTGAAGGAAATAGACTAAAGTATGTGAAGTAAACGCGACGCGTAGATAAAAGCGGGACCTCGTTATTTGAAGTAAATTTTCTTAATTTAGAGAAGCGTAATTTAGTAACGAAACTAATTCTAATAAAATTTTTGTTGTATAATTGTTATAAATAACATTTAAAAAAATATTGTTCTGAGCATTCTTAACTATGGTTCTGAATAAAAGTAGTGATTATATACTCTTTGGTTCTGAGGGGTCCTTTCTAAATATTTACATACTCTTTGGAGCTTTCTACAAAGGTGACTTTGGACTCCCTCATGTGTATTTCAAAGAGTTGAAAGATTAACCTACTGTCACTGATACTGCGAGTTTTTACCGGATAGTCTGAACTTTAAATGAGGCAAAATTACTTTAGACTAAGAACCACTTTTGACTACAAAAATCAGTCAAAACTGTTTTTGACTAAGGGCATCGGTCAAAACCATTTTTGCCTCATTTTTGCAGTCAAGTCAGTCAGAAAAATATTTTGCATTGTTTAGTGACGAAATTGATTCAAAATACAGGAAGTAGCAATACGTAGTTTTCGATGTAGGTATCATTCAATTTTTCGTTTAGTGCGGCAATAGAAAATATTCTCTGCCTTAATTAACTAATTACGGCTCAAGGACTTTTATAAGTCAAAATAACGATTACAATGTCTTAAACAGTTGTTAGTTAAATAGTTAAAGTTAAAAAGATTTTGAATTAAGATATTTTAATAATTATTAATAGCTTGTTCTATTAAAAATTATTATTAATTTTATATTGTGACGGCATTTAATTGTATTTTTTCATCATAAAATAAATAAAATGATAATATCAAAAAAGCGGCTTGACGTGACAATGTCATGAAGACTGACGTTTAGAAAGAGAAAGAGAGAGGGAAGTTGATCGTAAATCCTTAATCGAATCTTATTTTTATTAACACCCGACGCAAACAAAGGGGTGTTATATGTTTAACGTGGGTATGATGTATCTGTGTACCTGTGACAGACTCACAATGTCTGTCTGTGGCATCGTAGCTCCCAAACGGATGAAGCGATTTAGATTGTTTTTTTTTTTGGAAATGTGACTTGATCAAGAGTGTTCTTAGCTATGATTCAAGAAAATCTTTTCAGCCGTTTGAAAATCATCAGCTCTTTTGTTTCGGGGATTTTTAAAATTTTCAATTGCAGTACATTACACGCATATTTTGCAGCACTTTTTGGATACATTCATATGATAGATACAGATATTAAGTATCTCTATGAGTAGCAAGTATTTTTATTTTTACGCCCTATATACGTCTCATTCCTGCGTTCCTCCACAGAATAAATAATAGGTTCCCCTCAATTTTGAGAGGGTTACTTTATGGAGCAATTAGTGTACCGCGCCGTTCCAGTGTGTAAGGACGGACTTCATATATCTCCGAAATATTTTAAATTTCGAAGATATGTGTATTGGATGCATGTCGTAAATCAGTACTTAAAAAATTCATTCATTGCGGTGATCAAATACTATTTGCTCCCAAAAATTGAAATGATTAGCTATTAGAAAACTATCAAACGCATTGCTTAATTTCCTCGTAAAGTTTAAATATTGAAAATGATCAAAATATTTTATTCCAGAGCTTTGTCGCAACTAAGACATTTCACATTCCGTGGCGATGAAGTTTCACCCATAAAGCATATTTACCTCAAGAGACCAGACCTCACGGACCGTATGAAACACTCGTATCTAAAAGATATCGCCAACTACTGCATGAAAGAAGGGGTCGCTTTTTCAGTTGCAACGTATTTAAGAGACGCTGAAATCAACTGTCCGGAACCTTCCATTCGATTGGCATCTAGCAAGAAGTTGAACGATGAGAATATATCAATGATTTGCAGATTATTAGACGAGGCATATGAAAGAAAACACAATCTAGAAACACCTGAGTTAAATTTACGATAAACTTTATGAAGATTATAAGAAGACTATACGATAGATTTTACGATCCAAAGATAATAAGATATATCTTAGATCCAAACAATAAATCTGTTTTTCTATATTTCCCGCAAAATAATAAAAATATTTAAATAGTCTATGGTTTTTATTTATTGATTTTGTACAAGTAGAACAATGTTTCTAATCAAATTATTTCTATCATTCCTTTTTTAACTTATCTAGGTTTTTAAGTAATAATATTTTGAGCAAAAAATTCTAATATACTATTGTTTATGTAGTTTAATTTAGAAATGTATTTATACAATTTGATAATAAATTGAATGTAGGCATCGATATATATGTACTACGTACAAGATTTGGCATTCCGAACATTCACTATGTTCAAATGAACTGTACTGCAATACGTACACCTTTAGTGTCATTTAGTGTGGCTTCAGTATTCATAGTGTGGAGCTGCGCTAATAATACGAGATTTCAAATTAAAGTTTAAACCTGAACGTAATATTAATAATTCAGTAGTCAAATAAGTAAAATTATTTGTTGTTCAAGTGAATAAATAGGTAATAATATTACAATAGAAAAAATAAATTTCTTCATTTATATCAATCTACTATCTCCCGCGCATGCGCGAAAACAGAGTAGTGCGCATTTTTTGTTTGGAATGACTTCTCTAGTACGTAGTACATAGAACTCAATGAATGTAGGTGTTACATTTTTATCTTTGTTTATTTTTTACCAGAATTCACAATAATTTAATATTAATAGTTAATAAATTTTGTATTTTATTATGTATTTTGAAATGTTTATATAGTTTCACCATAATGTTTTTAAAACCAAAAATATATGATTTTAAGCATAGAAGTAAAAGTTGGTTGTTAAGTTTAATTATTATAAATATGCATTTTATAAATACCTTCAAGTGATATCATATTGAAATATAACCTTACACACATTTGTTTTAGTTTCAGGTAATACACATTATATGTATATCTGGTTTCCATGTATCAGCTTGTGCTTTTCTAGACGTGAATCCAAATTTTGTACATACAATGGATATATAAAAACATACTAACTACTACTATAGCACAGAACTACTTAACTATTAGAATCTGACCATAAACCCAGTCACTATGTATATACAGTATCGTTTCCATAATTTAAGGAATTTTGTCAGTATGATGTTGAATTTTATTTCCAATAAAGTATTTTTAGTATAATAATCGTTTTTTATTGCATAAAAATGAGAAATGAGCTTATATCTAGACCGGAAGGAAGTTAGTGTAGAATATCTACTTTTATTAATTAAATTGTCTGCCAATTAATTGCTCCTTAAATGTTGTCTCAGAGTTCGTAATTGCTCCACGTCTAATACTATTAGTTAATTTATAAATAATTAAAAAAAATAATCGAAAATTTAATTTTGCTGTAAAACATAAAATATCTACTTTTTTAAATTAAACTGTCTGCCAATTAATTGCTCCTTAAATGTTCTCTTAGAGTTGAATGTTCGTTTTTAAAATTAATTTACTATAATTTTTTTAATTCAATTTTCGATAATTTAATTTAAAAAAAATTAATTATAAATTAAGTAAAGTGGTTTAATCGACAAAGAATTCTATATTTATACAAAAAAATATGGAAAATACGTACACAAATGCACACAAGTATTTTTTTCTTTGGTAATGGACTCGTACGGTTGTACTTTTGGCAGTGTCAAGTAAATTAAGAAATTATCCTTTATAATAATTTGTTTCAAAACTTCTTCACAATATGTTGATGCGTCACATTGTGAAGTTCTTAAAAGATTTTAACGGCAACTCGAGACAGCAGACTAGTATCTCAAGGCGCTTAAGGAGACCCCTTTTCTTGAGATTTACATCACCATCAGAGCACTTGTTTCATTGTTTCGACTAATAGTCCACACGCGGAGACGTTTAATACACAAAAACGCACCACTTTTGCGTATCAAAATGTACTTCAAACCATTATTTAAGCAATAACAATAATTGGGGGATGAAGCTGCTCGCGTCCGTAGGAATTAGGTACTTGAATCATGACTCCTACACGTATCCCCTGGATAGTGCTAAACGAGCAGCGCTACATGCTGGTGGTAAGTTGGTCTTCTACTAGTGAGAGGGGCCCGGCTGAAGGTTAGTTACCACCCATCTGGCAAAGACTTTCGTTGCTCATAAGACATTGCGACGCGGCCGTTTCTTAGGCCCGTATTAATAAACGTTACTCAGCTCAAGTACATGCACTTGAGTATAATCTTGAGGTTATGCTCTTATTAATAAACATATCTCAAGATGAGGTTTAGGTTTACGATATCAGCTGAGTGCCACACTGATTAATAAACGAAACTCGACTCTCAAGTGTGTATACTTGAGTGCAAGTCACAGAATAGTATTCCTAAGTACAGCGTTTTGAGATACTGTTTTTATGTGTTTA
This sequence comes from Parnassius orleans, assembly GCA_029286625.1. Classification (NCBI taxonomy): domain Eukaryota; kingdom Metazoa; phylum Arthropoda; class Insecta; order Lepidoptera; family Papilionidae; genus Parnassius; species Parnassius orleans. The sequence continues at coordinate 2,680,841 of JAGSMP010000028.1, forward strand.
TTAATTAGCAACGATCTTGAGATGCTGATTTCGTAATGAGGGCGTATCAAATGATTACGCACTTGAGTTCGTCGTTGAGTAACGTTTATTAATACGGGCCTTAGTGTTAGGTGCCTGGTTATGGATGAAAAGACGAGTAAGTTTGTACAGTGGTTGCACTCCCTCTCCATCAAAGTGCACCTCACAAACATCCGAGGCTTGCATTGTAATTTCAATGCAGTCCACTACCACCTTGAGACAACCGCACTTACTGTTCTTGACTGAGACGCAGATCAGATGTCCTCTAGATGCGGCGTACCTTGGCCTCAGCACGCCGGAGTCTGTGTTTAAGTCCACAAAGAATCTGCTGTAAGCGTCTCTGTCACCATGAAGACCCCACTTTCTCTACGATCTGGGTATTGATAGACACAGGTATGGATAAAATTATTTATTCTTGAGTCTACCGATCGCACAGTGACCAGGACACAACTAGACTATTTGAACACCTCAGCGAAGCCTCTGATGTGGCTCTAAATCGGTACTCTAATGCACAGTTGGTTTTTCTGCGGGACTAATGCCTGTCATCAAGACTGGCTGTTCCCATACCAGAAGATCGACCACGCTGGGAGAGAGGCGTGGAATTTTTCCTTGTCGCTGGGGCTCTCTCATCTGGTAAAACGAGCGACTATGGTACCTGATGTGGATGGGCACACAGCCAACTGCTTCGACCTTCTGCTGACAACCGATCCAGACAGGTACGATGGTCAGGTTACCTCACTCTCGGGAACATCTGACCACTGTCTGGTGAAATCTGTGTCGTTATATATCCCCCACCTAACTACGATTTCCACGGTGTGCGGCGAGTGTGGCGATACAAGTCAGCAGATTGGGATGAGATACGGCATTTCTTTGCATCTTATCCTTGGCGGCAGGTGTGCTTCTCGTCTGAAGATCCGTCGAGCTGCGCGGATGCAATAACCGATGTGATACGTCAAGCGATGGAGTATTTAATCCCCTTTGCTGACGTGCCCGTTCCCGTGGTGGTAAAGCTCGCCCATGGTTCAACGCCGAGTGCGCTCGTTCTGAAAAGCACAAGCATATGGCGTACTTATTCTGGGTCGATGCTCGAGACCGCAAAGCTCCGGATGTCAGCCTTAAGAAGGGAGCCTTTAACCAAGCCGCAAAGTCCTGCAAAAAGGCATTACGGCAAGCCAGTTTCGACCACATTAAACGCATCGGTACAAAGCTCTCTGTCAAACCATCTGGCAGTAGAGCTTTTTGGTCTCTCGCCAAAGCGGTCGAAACAAACTTCTGTCGGTCTACACTGCCTCCGCTGGTAAAACCAGATGGCTCACTGGCGCATGCGCCTAAGGAGAAAGCGGACTTATTTGCTTCTCTTTTTACTTGCAATTCGCGTCTGGACAGTAGCAACAGGGTGCCATCTCAATTACCTCACTGCGATACCTCTATGTCAGAGGTCCGTATCACCAACAAGGAGGTTCTTAAAACCTTGCGAAGTCTAGACGTGAACAAAGCTAGTGGACCTGATGGTATACCAGCTATAGTTCTGGAGGTCTGTGCACCTGAGTTGTCTCCTGCGTTGACGCGCTTGTTCCGCCTCTCATTCAGGACTCGAATAGTGCCAAATCTTGAAAGCTGGCCAATGTGCCTGTGCCTAAAAAAAGTTAGCCGTGTGGAAAGATACCAACCAAGTGTCCGGGCTAATCGAGATCAAATCTAGTCCGAAAAAGAAACTATGGTTGAGCGTGTGAATCTCACACTACAGGCAGTATCCGAATGAGGCGATGCCAATCTCGTGAGATTCAACGCCTCCAAAACACAAGCGTGTCTTTTCACCGCTAAAAGGAGCCCGCTCACCCTGGCTCCTACTTTCCAGAATGTATCCTTGGAGTACACTGACTGCCTTCATTTGTTAGGGGTTGAATTTTCTCCGAACCTCCACTATGGGCGGTTCATTGAGTCCAGAGTCAAAGTAGCCGCAAGGAAACTTGGTGTGCAAGGGTGCGGCGGTACTTCACGCCGGGGCAGCTTCTTACCTTATATAAAGTGCAAGTCCGGTCGTGCATGGAGTAGATACTGCTGCACATATGGGCACATATGGGCTGGTGCTGCAAAATGCCACCTGGCAGCGTTGGACTCGTGGAGAGACGTGCTAAGAGGCTCATTGGTGACTTTGATTTCATTGAAACCAATCTTGTTAGTCTCGAGCACAGGCGCAGAGTAGCCAGCCTCTCGGTATTCTATAGGATGTATTTCGGTGAGTGTGCGCAGGAATTACACGCTTTAATTCCTCCCTCTCCTTTCCACCATCGGACAACCAGGCGGTCGGCGGGTCTTCACCCCTTTGTTGTCGAGATATTCCACGCATTAGAACCAAACGGTTTGCTTCGTCTTTTGTAATGCGTACAGCAAAGGAGTGGAATAATTTGCCGGCGTCTATCTTTTGTTACGCTAAGACAGTGCGATTTACCATCTAAAGCTGCATTGAAAAGCAGATTGTGGTCAAGCACTGGCTTATAATGAGTAATAATGTCCTTCAGACCGAATTTCGGTCACGGCGGCCAGTTTCAACGAAGACTAGCCATCGGCGCAGGACAGGATTATAGTGCCTAAGTGTATGCGCAAGCACAGGTGCACTCTCTATTCTCTCACTTACATAGTACGATGGGACGATAAACCGACACGACCGGAGAGAGATCAGGCGCAGGACCAACGGCTTTACGTGCTTTCCGAGGCACGGGGGTGAGACACCGCCAGCTTCCTGACTCCGGGCAGCTACTGAGAATTTCTTGATGGAAAAACTCAATAACTGATTTTTTTTTTGGCCCGACTCGGGATTCGAACCCGGGACCTCATGATCAGCAGTCGCACTACTACAATCACTAGACCAACGAGGCAGTCGATATAAATCGTTATAATAAGTAAAAAAAATAACAGGAGCAACAATCCGCCGCCGATCAAATTCCCGCCAAAACTCCAATACAATATTTATTCAATAAGGATTCGTTATAGTCGTCTCGCTCTAGTAGTTCATTCATTGCCTCGCTCAGTCGCTCAGAGTTTGTATGCGCGCGCGCAGCAGTATTGTATTTGAAAATGTTCGGTTGGCGAAAAACTTGAGATACGTAGGTATGTATGTTTCACAAAATCTGCTCCCAGGATTGGTTTCGATACGACGGCAACGATTAATTTTATCCTGTTTCTTAGTTATGGACGATACAGCTCTTTTCAGAGCTGCTTTTTGACGCGTACAACTAACTGACACAGGCACAAAGGTAGTGATTATATCGTCATTGGTGTTAACCTAAACTTACATCTTAATTCATCTTTTTGATTATTTTTCAAGAGGGTTCGTACATTTTAATATTTAATAAGCACGTTAGCTTATTAAATATTAAAATGGAAACTACTAACTTTTCTTATATTTCGCTTATAAATTACTCCGACACCAATTCATCGGCCATGTGGCAGTAACCCACGTTTCTCTTAAAGTTGGTTTCGTCAGGCCCATGCAAAGGTTTCCGGATTTCTATGAGGCGTCTATCCGTTTCAAGCGCCTGGTTTTTGTACTCCAAGTCCTTAATAATACGCTGATAATGGTTATACATTCCGTGGTATCTGTTCCTGAGAAAATTTAAGCAATAAATTAAAAGAATATATAAAACTATTTTGAGACATATTTAGAAATTTACTTACAAAGCATCATTAAGTTTCTTCTCCAACATGTTCGTGCTCATATGAACTCTCTCGTATTCTTCAATTAAACCGCGCATCGGTTTATCCTTTTTGAACAAAAAAAAAACAAGAAAGTTCATACAAAAATATTGAATTATAATATTGATGATTAATGTTAAGTTTTAGCAAAACAAACCTGAACTCTTTCTAAAACAGGTCTTCTAGTACGTATTTCCAGTCTAGTTTCTACCAGTTTGGTCGGATCTATTTTATCAGCAACAGCTGCTCGCAGAGCCTCAATCTCTCTGTCTACCTTTTGCAGATTTGTTTCCAACTAAAATAATAAATTTAGAATAATTATACGTGGTACACTGCAGCTACATTATGGTTGTGGCACAGATGGGTCGGCTCGATATCGGTGGGACCGCACTCTCGCGGAATACCAGCGTAAAATAGCAGCTTAATGCTGCTGTGTTTCGTATGGTGAGCGTAGAGAACTAGAGACCCTTTTTACTGGAAACGAGGCATTCCATGTTAGTGCTCAAGGACGACAACGTATCTGCATTTTGATTCTTAATCGAAGATAAATGTAGATGTCTATGGGCCACAGCATCCACTTACCATCAGGTGAATTGTGTGCTCGTTTGTCACCCTTATTCTATTAAAAAAATGCAACTTAAATGATCGGTATTATAGTGACAAGTTATTTCGCAATCCACTTGATGGTAAGTGGCAACTACGGCCCGCGAATACCCGAATACCAATATAATACTAATAGGGAATTAAAGGAGAGAATAATATGGTACTTATAAAAGCATTCCAACTTTCCTCTCAAGTTTAAGTCAATATGCACGGAGTGCGTACGGCGTTAGTGAGATCCGTTGTGTTTTGGAGGTATTTATAATACGCGCTAAGTTACTAATACTCCAATCGGAGATTGCCTTGAAGAAGACAAGATGAGATCAAACGCTCCACCAAGCCTTCCTTTCAGACTGGAGCTGATATTTAATAGCTACTGCATTGGATTTATAACTCTCCAAAACTACTGTCATTCAAAAATTTATATACCACTAGAGATGGTACGAAGGCGACACTGAAAGTTTTTAGAACTGGCCACTTGTAAACGATATAATAAAAATAAGTTCAAATTTTGAAAATGGAACTCTTTGCCAAAATTATTGTGTATGTATTTTATTAATTTGTCATTTGTTTACGATTTGGTGGCAAATTGAAAATTTTCTGTGTCACGTCAGCATGAATTTAACGCGAGAAAATTTTTGTGCAGTGATTTTTTATGACTTTCGATGTCATTTAAGTCAACAAGAAAGTTATGATAGACTTCGATTGGCCTTTCACGATGAAGCCCCATCTCGTGCCACTATTTACAACTGATTTAAAAAAGAGTTTAAACGTGGTCGCACTAATCTCACCGATGATTTGCGTGAGGGACGGCCTTCTACGGCGACGACTGAAGATAACATCAGTGTTGTGCGGCGTATGATAGAGACTGACAAAAGAGTGACTTATCAGCAGATTCTGACAAGCTTAGGCATCGGTATGAGTCAAGTGCACAAAATCCTTTATGAATATTTAGCGGTCAGGAAGCTTTGTGCCCGGTGGATACCTCATAATTTGACAGAGGCCCAAAAACTCCGTCGTGTCGATTGGTGTCATGAATGGTTCAAAGATTTAACGAAGGTGACTCAAATGCTGTTTTCGACATATTTACGGGTGACGAAAGCTGGATTTATTGTTATGATCCTGAAACTAAGAGATAGTCTGCTGTCTAGGTGTTTCCTTCTGAGGAGTTGCCAACTAAAGTGAAGAGAGGTCGAAGCGTGGAAAAAAAGATGGTGGCCTCGTTCTTCGGAAGGACATGTCATTACGCAACAATTGTTTTAGAGGATCGAAAAACAGTTACTGCAGAGTGGTACACTAACAATTGTTTGTCACTTGTCTTGGAAAAAGTTTGGGAGAAACGACAACGCCTCGTCGCACACCGCCAAACACAAGCAAACAATCGACTACTTGGCGACGTCAGACGTGGAATTACTGGCGCACCCGCCCCGACCTCGCACCTTGGGATTTTTATTTATTTCCGAAAATAAAAGAAAAACTCCGAGAAAAACGTTTTATGGACGCCGAGGAAGCAGTGGCTGCGTTTCAAAATGCCGTCGAATAGACCCCTAAGGACGAGTGGGCAAAGTGCTTTTCTCAGTGGTTCCATCGGATGCAGTGATGTATTGATGTAAATGGACACTATTTTGAAAAGATATAATTAAACTAATAACTTGCTAGTTTGTTAAGTTTTTAATTTTCTAAGAACTTTCAGTGTCACCCTCGTACCCGCCGCGTTGCTGCCGCAGAAGAAATAATTGTGGAAATATTGTTTTAAATTTAGAAGAGCTATATAGTTTAACTAGAAATGATAATATATTCATTGAAGTTAAATTATAGGATAACGATACGCACGCCACCTACTGTAAGTTAATTGTACTATGCCTATAACCTTTGCGCAAGTGCAAGCAGTAAGCTGACAAAGTGTCACCGCAATCTGATGAACGGTAGGTATCGCGGCGCATAAAATACGAACAAACAAATAAACCTTAATTTTTACATATTAGACTTTCAAAAGTGCGGGATATCGCCATATCGTGAACGTGCAACAAGAACAAGAATTGCAGAGAAAATCGATCTTTTGTGAACTGCAGCATTGATAGCTTTATCTCAGAAAGCCACCTTAAAAAACTACTACAAAAGATCTATCCCTCAGAACATCTAAATCTAGGCTCATATAAACGCGAATGCAATCCGTAAGATCTAAGATAATCCAGAAACTTGAATATTCTTGGTATGATCTTCACCTTATACTTTTGCCATTCCATCTCGTTCCTCGCTCTTTGTATATCGTACACTCGTCTCCTCATTATCATCTCTACTTCTTGTGATTGTGCATACATTTGGTTCCTTGCCTGTTCCCGACTTTTAAACATAGACTCCCTCAGGGCTTTGGACTCTTCCATCAATTGGTTGGCAATTTTTATTGTGTTCTCTATGCAGTGTACATAACTTTCTTCTGTCATCGATCTAAAAAAGAGCAATATTCAAAACATACAAAATTAGATTAGAGATTTTATGACGTAAGTAGGTCTTAGAATAATTTTTATTAGTAGTAATTTGAAACAAACAATAAGAAACGCTGACTTACTCTGCAGGGATTCTTGTGGGGTCCAACTGATAGGAAATATTAGAGCTTTCTCTACTCAAGTCTTTGACGTAATATTCCAAATCCAGCGTATCATCCTTGTTTTGTATCTCCCTATCCAGTCTACAGTACACGTTTTGCAATTCTTTAATCTTCTCCCAGCCCATGCGGCAAATATCTGTTAAGACGCGTTTACTGTTCTCTATTATATGGAGTTCCTGAAGATTGATTTTTTAATATTTCATTATATAAAAAATATAGTCGGCTGTATCTTAAATTACTTTCGCCAAACTGTTTTATACTTAAGTAAATGAAATAGAAATACAATTGACTGCGCCCCCTTTCCCTAAGGGGGGTCGTTGCGATACGGCAGAAAGGTCAAACAGGCCAAAGCCAGTCCCACAGGTGGTTTTAGTGGGTAGGCACTTCATAGTGAGTCCCACATAACCACGCAGCCGGCTGCGTGGGATGCTAAGAGCATTCACCACCTCCCTCCCCCGCTTCCGGAGAGTAGTCCTTACTTTGGGCGCAAAAAATATACAATTGTTCTTGCAGCGTAAGAGAATCCATCACTAGGATTTCATCCCGTGGGTTTCATAAGAGGTGACTATGCGACATTGAACCAATAATGTCCTCCAGACCGAATTTCGGTCACGACGACCAGTCTCAACGATGACTAGCCATTTGCGCGGGACAGGATTATAGTGCTCGAGTGTATGTGCAAGCACAGGTGCGCTCTCTATTCCCTCAGTCTCACAGTCCGATGGAACGGCAAGCCGACACGACCAGAGAGAGATCAGGCGCAGGACCAACGGCTTTACGTGCTTTTCGCGGCACGGGAGTGAAACACCGCCAACTTCCTGACTCTGGGCCGCTACTGAAAATTGCTTGACAGAAAAACTCAATAACTGATTATTGTTAGCCCGAACCGGGATTTGAACCCGGGACCACATGATGAGCAGTCTCGTTTACGACCACTAGACGAACGAGGTAGACAATAACTAATATGTACTACTTACTAGAACAGACACCGCGAACAAAATCTATGCGGCAGTGCGGGACGCGTGGAAGGAGGCACAGAGCACTATTTTATTGCACAGACTAAGTAAATTTAAGCGCCGGAGTAACGGAGTTTAAGTTTAAGCATCGGACACGGGGCGTCCGTTGGGCAGGTGAAGTTGGAGGCTGCGGAGGAAGGCGCACCATGTGTTCTGGTGCGCCTTACCTGAGAAGGAAATAGGGAGGAGTAGTCCTCTCCCGTGGAGAGTCATGGGGCGGCCGGCGCTGGTGGTGCCGTTAATGTGTGCGCAAGCGTTCTCGTGGCCCTGCCAATATGCAACGAAGGTGGAACACCATGGGGTTTTAGTCGGTGCGAGCCTGACATAACCATTCCTTGCCCCCGCGAGGCGGATTATCGTAGCCATGTAAAAAAAGTAAGTTTGAGCCCAGGGCTCTAAAGCGTATTGCAAACGACCAAGTCTTGGCATCTCTTCTAGTACGTACATACATATTACTTCAATGCTATGGGATATGTCAGAAAGACCTTGTGACGTCCGATAGATGGAGGTATAATCATCTCGTTTACGCCAAGTAAAAAATACCAAGATCGGTGACTGGGAGCAGGGTCAGAGATTGTAAACGTTTGGTACCACGATCAATCCTTCTGTAAACGAGTGACGAGGCATATCCTATTTATAACGGAAGGGGTCCACGACTGAAATGTATGTTACTATGTAATGAATGGATGATTGCGTGACGTGAGTCACTAAACCTAGATTAAAACACCAGATAAAGGTATAGCCTATATTTGTTCAACACATAATTAATTACTACAACGTTGGTATTATGGCTTCATAGATGTCTTTTGTTTTTCCCAAGCGTTTCTGTTAAATATTAATTTCGTCCATCCATTACAGCCTATAAAAGTCTACTGCTGAACATAGGCCTCCCACAAAGATTGTCTCATAGAGCGAATTCTGCCACATGTAGTTGCATCGCTTGGCAGGTTAGCAACAGTCTTTTTTTATAATTTTGCATTATTATCAGCAAGACGGTATGTGGTAGTGAATATTCTTACACCCCCACTACACGGATAAAATGTTAGTTCTCATCGTACAAATCGAACAACGTAGATAAAGCCGTTAAAGTTAGTGATCTCGACATATTATGGCGGTGCTTAGATAATATAGCCGTACACTAAACTAAGTAAGGATTAGTTAGATAGGGACGTACTTATTCAATCTGCATCATCACTATCGGTGCATAGACAATGTTCCCCTTTTAATATTGCATTTTATTTTGTTAGCCCAATTGTGTCGTATTAGTATTCAGTTACGTAGTAGAGCCACACTACAGCTATGCAAGCTATACATGGCTGCAGCATGATTGGGTCAGCTCGATCGGCGTAGGACCACGCGCTCACAGAATACCAGGGTGGAATAGCAGAATAATGCAGCTAGCTGTATTTCATGTGGTGAGTCTAGAGAATCGGAGACCTTTTTTACTAGTAACGAGGCATTTTAGTACTCAGGGGTGACAAGATGTAGATGTCTATGGGTCATAGCATCCACTTACCATCAGGTGGACTAGGTGCTCGTTTGTCACCCTTATGCTACAAAGAAAAGTTAAGCCTCGGTCAGGGAGGCGACAGCTTAGCGACCGACAAATAACGATATATTATACATTTGAAAACGCCAACCAGTTGGAAAATCTTTAATTAGACTTATATTCAACAGTGGATTTAGGGAATCTGATAAATAATACTCGTAACTATACCTTATTCAGTTCTTCGCCAAGTTGATCTCTTGTCAGTTCCGGGGGTACTCTCTGGTCCCTATTTGAAAGACATTGCGACACTACCATCAGTGGTAGCTGCAAAGACTCTAAGTGTAACTCTGTAGCGTTTTTCTCTTCTTTCAAAATTCGTATCTCATCGCGTACACATTCTCGTGTGAACCTTTGTTTCTCTCGCCATGACTGAACATCAAATATTCTATAATGCAATAATAACAATTATTAAAGTTTAATGGTTTACAATTTTATTTTAAGTATGCCGCTGTCGATTGTTATTAATAGATAAGATTAAAATATAAAAGGTTAGATCTTCTCGTAAGTGCGGTGGGTATATTTTAAATTACAATTTTATAGAATCTAAACAGGCACTAAGTTGCATTTGGAAAAGTAGGAAAGCAGTAAGAAATTAATAGCAATATCGTTTATTCCCCATATAATAATTGAAATATTTTGTAAATCTTGACTAACTTTCAAATTAATTAAGATACTACTATTTTGAATGACAGTATAAAATTAAATAAAATATAATAAAGTGTGGGTAGAACTCGAAACTCCCACAGGCGATGACGATTGGTTAAACTTACGTGTATTCGATTAATTCGTGGTACTAGTAACGTCAAAAGAAATAATAAACCTAGGTTTACCCGGAATTACTTAGAATTACTAAGATGTTTTGGGTAAAATCCAAAAAAATTATATACTTAATAAATATCCGCAACTTTAGGCCGACACACCATAACCTACTCTTGCTTAATACTGTTACGTGCGGGTTGAGTAAAAATTCTGATTAGGATGAGAAATGTATGTATTCTTCTACACGCACACAGCAAATCACATCGTTCAAAATCGCTAAGATGCGCTAAGAGCGGTGAGGTTCTTAATAATAGCAGACGTCGTCAAAATTAGTAACCCGATTTGACTTGTCGTTATTCATATTGCCTGTCATTATTCATTGTGCCCTGATTAATCACTTGATCCATAATATACATATGTCGTAGGCAACTAGCTTAATAAGCCTTTCAGTTAACCTGCCTAGACATTGCATGGCATGGTCACCCAAACGAGCACACAGTTCACCTGATGGTAAGTGGTTGCTGTGGTCCATAGACAGCTACATCTATCTTCGATTACGAATCAAAATGCAGATGCGTTGTCACCCGTGAGGACTAAGATGGAATGCCTCGTTTCCAGTAAAAGGGTGTCCGGTTCTCTACACTCACCATACGAAACACAGCGGCATTAAGCTGCTATTTCACGCTGGTATTCTGTGAGGCATTCCATCTTAGTCCTCACGGGTGACAACGCATCTGCATTTTGATTCGTAATCGAAGATAGATGTAGCTGTCTATGGGCCACAGCAACCACTTACCATCAGCTGGACTGTGTGCTCGTTTGTCACCCTTATCCTATAAAAAAAAAGATGCCTATAGGTCACATCATCCATTTACCTGTGTTTGGACTGTGAGCTCATTTATCCTCCATATTCTATTAAGAAAGTCTTCTAGTGGGCCAGTCGGTTAGTTGGCACAGCTTCAGACGGCAGGCAGTAGTTGATGAGGCGACCACAGATGAACAACTACTTTCATTTGTCGGTGACATTAGTTACTAATTTGGGAGCGTCATTCAAATAAGTCAAATTATTTATGAAGTCGAATAAACTTACCTGTCTCTTAATAACTCGTTGTTAGTATAGTTATCCCAATAAGTTGTAACGGACGTTTCATTGCGAAGTTGGTTAGCCCTTTGTCTCAATTCGTATGATTCAAATCTACGCAGCCTAGCTTCGTTCTGGAGTCGCTGAATATTTCGTGTCCAGTCTAGCACACTGAGTTTAGGGTGAGGTTTTTCAAAAATTGGGATGGATGAATCCATTATTTTACTTACACTATTGAATGAAAACGTAAGTATACTAAATTGTAAACAAACCTATTACACTCAAAGCTATAGTAACAAAATAATAAGAAGTTTGATCGATACAAGTCTACTATTAGTAATCAATGGTTACAAAGATTACAAACAAATTAAATCATTCGTCAAAATTAGTTTCATCGCTTTAATAAAAAACATTTGTTAATTAATATATATTATTTTATTATATTAGTATTGGTTTATATATATATATATATATATATATATATATATATATATATATATATATATATATATATAATTTATGTAGCTATTGTATGTATATTATTTATAGTAGTAGTATTATTGTATGCACTAAGTTTGCCTTTTTAATATATTTTCCTTTGTAGGGTATTATAGCAGTCAGTGTTTGTAGGTCTACTGGAAAATATTTCAGCAAATTATGGAATAAGTAGAATCTTTGTACAAACTCACAATAAGATTTTTTCTGTATATTGTTGTGTGTACATAAATAAATAAATAAAAAATATGCTGGATTGTCTTTAGACCCGCTGACCTATTTCTACCTCTCACTATTATTTATTCTGTGCTCTCGTTCATTAAAAAAAAATGAATGTCGTTACAACCCAAATAATCGAACGATTTGTTGTTCGATTCGACCAAATTGGATACAAGTGTGCTCTTTTCTACCGACTTCAAACAGGAGGAGGTACTCAATTCGACTGTATGTTTTTTTTATTTGTTAAAAATAGGGAAGAAGACTGTAATCCGACGGCTCCGTGGCGCAGTGGCTTAGCAATGAGTTGTTGCGCTGGGGGCCGCGGGTTCGAATCCCGCACGGAACAAGTATTTATATGGCCTACAAATAATTGTTCCGGGTCTGGATGTTTGTCCTCGTGCAATTTATGTTTGTAAACTGCCCCCACGATACAGGAGAAAATCCTAGTGTTTAAAAAAAAACGTTTCTTAAAAAAAATATCCAATCTTAAATGCGAAACTAACGGTCTCCACGATTGGACCGATGATACACTCATACGAAGCCTCCACTTTGAAGGTTCCATCTGGAAAAGGAGCTGGCCTCATAATTTGTCACGCGGGCTCAGCTTCTGAAGGATTTATTCCAGATTGCCGTCATTATTGTGATTGAGAGTCATTACAATGAAGAAATTAATTTTAAGGTTTTTAAACAGTGTTTTAAAAAATTGCATGTCAGGCTACAAAACCTATCGAAAATTATAATGGACATTGCTCCATATAATTCAGGTGCGACGTTTCTGTAGGTACTTAAGTGTAAGAAAAATTGTGCATAATATAATATTGTTACGAGCTTGGGGTTCGAGACAATTAAAAACTGCCGAGTGAATTACTAAAATTGACATTTTAATTACACAACACTAATTACAACTTAAACCACACTAATAACAAAACACAATTTTACAAATATTAAGGTTCACATATACAAGAATCGAATACAATACCCTTCTCCAGCCGAGATTCCAAACATTTTAAAAGAAAACCATGGAACTACCGTAGCTGGTCACCCAGGTATAAAACGCATGTATAGTAGAATTAAATCTTTGTTTTATTGGAAAAATATGCGTGCAGATATAGAACGCTTCGTTAAAGATTGTAAACTATGTCAAATTAATAAACCGTTGCGCACTTGTAACAAGGCACCCATGGTCATAACGTCCTCAAGCACGAAGCCATTCGAAAGATTAGCGCTAGACATTGTCGGTGTTCTACCTGAAGCGGGTCTTCAAAAATTTTAATACATATTAACGCTCCAGGATGACTTAACCAAATTTTCTTGTGCCTATCCAATGATTACTTCGACAACTGATGAAGTCGCGCGTAATCTCATTCATTTTATTTCATTATTTGGGTTTCCTAAAATGATTCTAACTGATCAAGGTTCATGCTTTACTTCCGAGTTATTTAAGCAATTAACTAGTATTCTTAAAATAAAAAATATCTTTTCGAGTCCATACCATCCCCAAACGAATGGCGCATTAGAACGTAGTCACGCTACCCTTAAAGAATATTTAAAACCATTTGTAAATGAAAACCATGACGATTGGCACTGTTATCTTGCTACTGCAATTTTATCTTACAATACCGCTCCACATTGTACTACTGAATTTACTCCTTTTGAATTATTATACGGACATAAGCCGTATATCCCTAGTAGCATATACAACTCCGACGAAAATACAACCTATCACGAGTACATTCGCGCTGTACAATATAGAATGAAATACTCCCGCGAAAAAGCCTTAGAAATTTTTTTTTTTTTTATAGGATAGGGTGACAAACGAGCACACAGTCCACCTGATGGTAAGTGGTTGCTGTGACCCATAGACATCTACATCTATCCTCAATAAAGAATCAAAATGCAGATGCGTTATCACCCGTGAGGACTCAGATGGAATGCCTCTTTTCAGTAAAAGGGTCTCCGGTTCTCTACACTCACCATACGAAACACAGCAGCATTAAGCTGCTATTTTACGGTGGTATTCTGTGAGAGCGTGGTCCTTCCCCGGTCGAGCCGACCCATTCGTGCTACAACTATACTACTAATATAGCTGCAGCATGGCAATAAAAGCAAATAAAAGCAAGGAATCTTCAAAAAGGTACTACGATGCCTCTTCGCGAGAAAAATCTTACAAAGTAGGTGACTTAGTCTATATTAAACAGCACCATAGGTTGCGCAAGGCCCTGTCTCCAATTTGGAAGGGACCTTTTAAAATTATTAAGGTTAACGGAAAAAATAATGTATACATACAGTATGCATAAATAGGAAACACGTAAAATACCACATTAATGAGATAAAACCAGCGTAAATTATGTAATAATTGTTTCAGATTTCTCCTCCGATCGAGTTATTCAGAACCTATTGAACAAATTGTACATAGTCCAGGTTTATACTTCGATCCGACTTCTATGGCATACTTCTACAATTATTATTGGAATGTAGTAACCTATGTCGAAATAATACCTATAAGGCCTTATTTAAAGAAAATTGATCAATCGATCTCGAGCATGTCTAGTTTTTGTGAGAAGGCTCAGAATACCGCGATCATAAATATAGATTGCAAGGATATTATAAACCCATTAGAAATTTTAATTAACGCCAATTATCTTAAATATGATTCGTTATTACATATTATTTCCGAAAATCCTATTAACCGTTTTAAAAGATCTCTTGAATTTGGCGGTGAGATTCTTAAGTTCTTCTTTGGTACATTAGACGCCGATGACGCCAGAAAATACGATGAAGCTATTTCTACTTGTCAGCATAATGAAAACGAGATATATTCGCTAATGAAGGACAACATACACATTGTTCAATCAACCATAAATAATTTTAATGTTTCCATTCGTCAATTAAATAATAATGAAATTAGATTAAATAAACAAATCGAAAAACTAAATTATATATTTTCTGAAAATTCTAAAATTACGACGGACTTAATTAGTTCAGCAAAAATAAATTCCATTTTTAATGTGATTGAAGGTTCACTGCTATCGGTTTCAAATATACTAGACACAATTTTAAACTCTATTTTATTTGCAAAATCAAATATTCTCCATCCCTATGTCTTAACTCCTACTAAGTTATTTAAAGAGCTTTCTAATAGCAAAATGAGCAAAACTAATGTGGAATTTCCCATTTCCTTATCATTAGAAAATATACATACAATTATTGATCTAGCTGATTTAACTTCGTATTACTATAATAATAAGATAGTATTCGTTATAAGAATTCCTTTAATTAACCCTATTAAGTTTAGTGTTTATAAGATTTTACCATTACCTACACAACATGATAAGCATAATTTACAAACTTATGTTCTCATTCATCCTTCCAAGCTGTATGTAGCACTTACGGATGATAGATTAAATTACGCATTGTTTGATAGCTTAAGTGAATGTAAAAACGTTAATAATAAGTTTATGATATGTTTGTCACCTTCTGTTTTGTCCACAATTAATAATCCAACCTGTGAAACTCAACTCTTGACTGAAGTAATTTTGCCACTTCCAGAAATATGCGATTCGAAAATAATATATGGCAATATTAATTTATGGCAAAAACTTAGTGATGGAAGATTTATTTATGTCCAGTCTAAGCCAAATAAATTGACTATTAAATGTACAAATGATAATAAGATTTCGGATTATACCTTACAAGGCACTGGAATATTATTTTTAAAAAATGATTGCGTTGCATATTGCCAAATACTGCAATTTCACCCATCGCATAATTATAAAGCTGTCCTGCCTAGCCAAATATCAATCGATTTTAACATAGTTGAAAATGATTGTTGCAAATACAATTTATTAAACCACAGTTCTAATATTCTAACCCCAATTAAGCTAACAGATATTGACTTGGAATCGTTAAAATTAGCGTCATATAAATTAGATAGTTTAAAGAATCAAATTCATCAAGCTGAGAATCAGCCCCATATTGTTAAATACGGGCGTTATTATTCAACGCTTACTTATATTGTAATTGTCAGTATATTTAGTTATATACTATATAAAATATATAATAAATGCTTTTCAAATTATTGTAAAGGTACATCTTGTTGCATCCAAATATATAATCAGTGTTATAATAAAAAATGTAATAAAAATGATACTAATGTTAACACTTCTATTGAACTAACGGATATTTCAGATGGATCAATCGAATACGACAAAAAATTGATTAAGAGTCTCCCAGAATTAGAGACTAATAAAAACAAGGACAAGGTTTAGGAAATTTAACAGAGTTTCTTCTAACCGGAATTTAAGCAATTATTAAAGATTAAAACTTATTAATTACTTTTCAAAGTTATTTTAATATTTCTAAACATGTTTTAGTTATCAATTTATAATAGTTATTAATATTGTTAATTAACGATTAAAATAATGAATTTCTTCTCAATGATTATTTTAATATTTTTAAACATGTTCCTTAGTTATTAATTGATTAATATATACTACTTTACTTTATAATGTAACAATTAAAATTCACAAATTTTTAAAGTTTTTATCCCTTATTATTATGTTTCTTAGTTATTAATTGAATAAGATTGTCAATTAAAATAAAGTAATAGCTTTTGCAATTGTATCTGTTAAAATTATTTTTTATTGTTGAATAATATTACTGTATTCGAGTTTTTTAATATTTTATTGTATCAACTTAGGATCTTAACCTTATTGTATCCTACGTTTATCTTAAAGAATAAGCCTCCGTCTTAAGGGGGGAGCGGGGGAGATGTTATAAACCGATGTATAAGCGAGTAATTGCTATTGTAAGCCTTATGTAAAGTATATAAAAGTGAGTTTTCAATTAATTCAAGCAGTCAAACTCTAACCTTTGTTCGGTACACAAGTTTCTTAAAATTTATAATATTCCGAAGTGTAATTAAATTTAATTAGTCTTGCAGCAGTAAAAGGTGTCTTTTTTTTAAAAAGGATCCAAGGCGAGCCATCCTAACAGCTAGTATCGCCAATTCAATACTGACTCAGTCGTGGTCTATACCGGCCTTATATAGCGCCTCAGATACTTTCCAGAACCTTCTACTGTAGAAACATATAGAATGTTCGAGTACATATCGGTCCCGAAATTTCTAGAAGGATCTTGATTCTCCTAGTTCTGCTACTCGATACTAGCGCTATAGACAACACTAGTTATCACTAGCGCCCTCTAGAGGGCGCTAGTGATAACTAGTGTTGTCATGTGCAAGACATTAATAGTGGCGCTCAACAATATTTTATTTGTAGAAAAAAGAAAGAAAAAAGAACAAAAACATACAGTCAAATTGAGTACCGTCTCCTTTTTGAAGTCGGTACAAAAGACCATTAAAATTTAATTGTGATGTAATATTATGTAATATTACATTAAATTAGCACATATTATGTGCAAAATAATTGACAAATTTTAAAAGTTGTACCTGATATAATTTACATAATTTTAACAATACAATTTATTATTACATACTGATCATTCTGCCTAAGCATAATCTATGATAAAAACCAACCGCCCATGCGCTACACTACTCTTCCCTGCGCATGCAGAGAGTAGCCCACATTTTTTGTTTGAAATAGCTGTTCTAGTACGTAAGTACATATTACTTCAATGTGTAATATAAAGACTTTTGAGTGCTGTATATAGAGCCCGGAACCGGTTTGAAAAATAACGGTTAATAAAGGTTAATAACGGTTTTGTGTTAACGTTATGTTCAGAACAAAACCGGAATTCATTTTGTTCTGTAAACAAAATAAACCGGTTTTTTGAATCACGATCCGCGGTGCTTGATATCGGCGGAAACTCGTTCGTCAAGCGTATACTTGTCTGAACCTGTTTCAACTTGTTTTGAGCGCGCGGCAGCGTTTGTCGCATGCCTACTTTTCTCTCACCTCATTCAACTCGGAGCGCTCTCGACGATAGGAATGTTAGTTTATTAAAAACAAAGATTTAGTTGAATGTCGTTTGGGGAACTTAATTATTATTATAAGTTATTTATAATTTGAAGTGTCTGTCTCTAGTGCTGAAATAACATGGGAAAGAAACGAAGAAATAATATATATCAGTATTTTATTTATAACGAAGAGAACAAAACTTCACAATGTAAAGAGAGTAATTGTGGACAAATATTAAAGGTAAGTCGTTGATAATATTTCCATTATAGTAAGCCAAAGAACTCTTCATCACTAAATTATACTAATTTATTATTTTAACAAATACCTACTTATTAGTATGAACAATTTCCCAATAGAAATATGGATGAACGTATAAAATAAAACTCGATATCTCGTTCTAGCTAGCTTCAGTTGATTCATTTTGTATGGAATGCCCATTTTTTTTCCATATTTTGATATTTTTGACCCGTTTCCATGAGAATAACTTAATTCATTTTAACTATTTTCATGACGTCTGGCTCGACGTCTGGTTCGTGAAGGATGATACACTATAACATATCATAGAACGGCTCGTTGTTCTGTTACAAGTAAATGCTCTGTGTCTATACTCACCTGTAGGTATTTCATACATAGTTGAAACGTCTCATATCTTAAACCACATTATAACTTTAAAAAAATGTTAGAATGAAGATCTATAGAAGGCAGGCAGCACCACAACAGGTGAAATAAAACTGGAAAAAAATGTCAAGTAGTTATGATGAGCCATACGTCGAAATATGAAGCCTAATTAATTTATGAACTGACTGTTCTTATAATCTGATGTTTTGCTGTCTGTATGTAACATCATGATTGATATTTATTTAAAAATATATAATTTATTACTTACTATGTTATTTTGTGTTCTAGGGTCACCATGGCGCCAATCTTCTACGTCATTTTTATAATCAGCATCGGTCAAAATACGAAGAAATACAAAAACTTAACCACGGCGACAAAGAAAATTCGAATCCAAATTTAACTGACAACCAAAATGTCGTCTTGAGTGTTATAGATAACTGCACTGATTTAGTAGCGGTACATGGAAGACCTTTTGCACTTATAGACGACGAAGCTTTTCAAAAATTACTCAACTTAATACCAGGTATGTCGGGAACCCCAATTAACTCTATAAATATAAAACGCATTAAATTATCCATTGAAGAAAAAGCCCACATGGTCCTAAAAAATATTTGTGATGAGGTAAAGAATAAACTTATAGCATTAAAGGTTGATGTCGCATCTCTAAAATCGAGACGATTTCTTGGGCTGAATATTCAATACATACGTGAAGGCAAAATTGTGTTACTAAACGTTGGCATAATGGAATTACATCAAAGAAATACGGCTGAGTTTCTTAAAGACTGTGTAACTTTCATGTTGAGTCGTTTTGGCATTGAAATTAAGCAGTTATATTCAATCACAACTGACAATGGAGCCAATATGCTGAGCGTGGTAAAAAAAATTGATGAGAGGGTACGTGAAGCCCCAGAAATCTTTGAGAGTCTCGAAGATGAGACCGATGTCGACTATTATCAAAACTTGATTGACAACTTACAGTTTGACCTGGTCAGCTCCGAGATTATCCCTAAAGTCACTGCAGTTCGATGTGCGGCACACACGCTGCAACTTGCCGTTCGAGATGCCTTAAATGAGCATGTAGACCTTCTTGATCAGTGTAGATGTGTTGTAAGAACTTTGAGGACGCCGAATTATGCTCTCCAGTTGCGAGAAAATAACTTTCTGCAGCCCATTATAGATTGCCCAACGAGATGGGATTCCACAACCGACATGTTGGAAAGATTATTAAATTTAAAGATTTTTTGTCAAAATAATCCGCTTCAAACTAATATTCAAGAGGATACCTGGACCGAAATTGAAAATATATTGAAATGTCTTGTACCTTGTAGGAAACTTTCAAAGTCCCTGCAGCAGGAGCAATTAACCTTTGGTTGTTTTTATATAGCATGGATTCGATGTATGCTCGAAATAGAAAAAAATAATAATCCATTTGCTTCATTATTGGGGATCTGTATGAGACAGAGGCAGGCAGCTCTTTTCGAAAATGATTGCTTTTTAAATGCTGTTTACTTAGATCCGAGAGTAAACGCAATTTTAACTGATGAACAAAACGAAGTCGCTCAGAATAATCTTAAACGAACCTATTACAGAGTACAGCAGTTATCATCAACATCACCAGGGCCTACCACACCTTAGATTAATGAACCTCGGCCTTCAACTTCATCATCAAGTGATGTAGATATTTTTTTAAAATCTCAATTTAACCAAAGACGATCGTGTGACAGCGAACAAGGAATCAACAACGATCTAAGATTCCAGCTTTCTAATGGTATAATATCTTTTTTAAACCAACAGAGATTGCCGTCAAATACAAATATACTTACTTATTGGGAAGACAGAAAACTTACTAACCCACAGCTTTATTTGTTGTCAAATGTAGCTTTAGCCACTCCTCCGACATAAGTGAGTGTAGAAAGATTATTTTCATCCTTGAAATTTGTTGTAAATAATCTCAGAATGTCCTTAAAGGATAGCATTATTGATGATATATTAGTAGTGAGGAATAATAATTTATACAACAAATAATTAAATAGTTATTTATTTATAATAAAAATTTAACAACTCAAGTTGTTTAAGCGCTTTGCAGAGTACCAACTTTCCGCTAACAACATGCTAATGTTGCAACTTCTGCAACAACATGTCTTTGAAAAATTGTTAAATAATTGTATTAACTGAAGTTGTTACGTGACCAAAACGCCCTAACATTGTTTAATAGAAAATAAATGCCTGATCAATGGCTAAAAATCAGAAAGATTATTGCTCAAACCGTTATAAGACTACAAGCCCATGGGAAAAAACATGTGAAATGAACCAACATGAATTTCATTTAGAAGGCTTTACTATATCAAAAAATAACTCTGAGCACAATGCCGTCATTTCTGAGCGGTACAGGTGAGTGCCTACGCGAGTAAATGGAATTCTCAGGTACAAATGAGGAGTTAAACAAGAACTCAACAAAGAAATGACGGCATAGTGCTCAGAGTTATTTTCTGATATAGTAACAGCCTTCTAAGCGAAATTCACGTTGGTTCATTTCACATGTTTTTTTTACTTTTAATAGGTACTTAAAATTATATTAATCATAAATTATACAAACGATAACTGACAATTATTAAAAAAAATGTTTGCACAAATCTCTAGTTGTTATGTTTAGTTTGGTGGTTATTCTTTAACATTTCTAAATATCTCAATATATACGTAAGCCTCAGAGCGCAGACAAAATGGTAAATATTCTAATTTTGTATCAAAAATTACCAAAATGAATGTTTCTTCTATCATTACTGATGTTTCCTAAATCGCAATCTCGACAGCTTTGTTTATTAACAGAATTCTTTTGATTTTCAGTATGGCACGCCAATTTTTCGTCGATTTGATTTCTAAATTTAGGTTCATTTTTATCATTAAGTTGTTTTTCATATTTTTCTTTAATCATACCATGTTCTTGCTTAATAGATAGCAATGACTGCGATTTATTGTGTTTTTATGTGAGTTATCTGGAAATAAAAAAAATTATTCAAGCAAATTTTATTTTATTTTAACTATGCCACAACACAACACAAGTAACTATTAACACCAAACCATCATAGTCATATAAAAATTTCGCACACTATTTTAAACAAGTATTTTTAAAAAGCTACGTTTCTAAAATTCCAGTCTAGAACATGGAAATCTAAGCGCACGGTCAGTGCGCAGGCCAAGTTAAGCACTATTACACGAAACGTTTCGACCAACTTTGACCCCTGTAGCTCACTGCCTATTGCAAGTACGGAGATAAAATTGTACCTACGTAATCATAAAATAGTACTAAAGCAGTATGCCAAATTTCATAGATATAACTTCAGTCAAACCCAGACCAGACCCTGAAATATGACCCTGTGAAAATAGCTAATTTTGGCACTGACTGACTGACTGACTCACTCACTCACTCACTCACTCACTGACCGGTAATCAAAACCTTTAGGCCACTTCCAATTGTCCTAGCGTTATGAAATTTGGCACACAGGTCGTGTGTTATATGTAAATTAACAAAAAACGCACATCAACGTTTACACACCTGCACATACACACACATGCATACACACACTATAATTATATTAAGGAATTTGATACTTACTGTAAAATACAAAATACTAAAACTTGAATATGACAAATAAAACATTATATCTTACCTTCATTTTAGGGTCTGCTTCTAAATCTTCAATTTCTGTAAAGAATGGTTGACTATTTTGTTGAAATACTATGTCACAGTTATTATCTGCAAAAAAAGAGTATACCATCAATTTGCAATAATCAATGTGCTGCAAGAACTAACGATTAACCAACTATTTGAGGAGTTACGTAAAATTAACAACGAATAAAGATTATTTATATGCATATTTACCCATTTTAACACTGGTTTCCAATTCTTCACTAGATAAAATACCTATACACTAAGAAAAGTAATATAATTGTCTGTGCGACGTGATTTTTGTAGCTATCTGCCGCTGCCACTGGCGTGTGTGGCGCGGCGGCGCGCGGGTCGGTGGATTCCCCTATCCCCGCCTTGCCTTAAATCTAAAGAACGAAAAAATAGTGTTCAATAACGGTTAATGAACACTAACCACAATGGGAACTTTATTTGAAAATACCGGTTAAATTAAGGTTACGTTGGAACGAAACCTTAATATTTCGTTCACATGTACTTTGCAAGCCAAACCGGTTTGAAAATTTTACCGGTGTCCGACCCTTGGCTGTAGAGATCTGTTTAGATTTTTTAATGAATATCTCCGCTCCGCTACATTCACAGCCGGATTTCCCACAGTGTCAAAATTGTACCGACGGTAAGCTGTTTAAAGGAAAAAGGGGATTAAATATACATATTAAACGATGCCATAGTAAAAGTATTTCGGCTTCACAGCCTACCGTAGAAATTCATAACTCTATTAGTAATTCCTCTAATGATACAAATTTTTCCCTTTTTTCGGAGCAAATTTACAATTATCATCGTAATGTACAAGTTAAAAGAATTCCTAGAGGTGCGAGGATGCAGCTTGCCAAAGCATTGGCATGCACTATTCAAAATTGTTTCACTAATAGTGAAAAGATTTGGCAAAAATTATTTACTTTCGCGTATTCCCATTTTCATTTTGATAAAACAATAAATAAATCAATTAAGTCTCAACTAAAAGAGACATGTTTTCAAAATTTAGATTACCCAATTAATACTCATTTATCTCCAGGGGCGTAGGTACCGCCGTATCAGCCGTATCAATGATGCGGGGCCCCCGGGCTACAGGGCCCCTGAACGTGTGTAAGCAAATATTCGTAAAATGTTATCCACAATCTCATTTAAACTCCTAGGCTGTACTTTCCAAGGAAAAAAAACATATCATAAAAAAGTCCCAACGTGCATAAGGAAGTTTTCTTACTTCAATATTACGAAATTCAAAAAAGGCATCTCTTTTTTCCCCGGGTTAAGCGGGCGCCCAAAAGTTTGCAACACAGAACGTCTCACGTCACGATTGACCCGCAACCACAGATTACTAAATCTGCGAGGAAACGAGACGCGTGTTGGTATACATCAGTTATTGCGGGATTCCCCCGTTTAAGGCCGGCCACATACATTCGAAATTTCGATTCGAAAAGCCGTTTCGGAATATCGATTCAAAATTCCGTAAATACACCACACACATACGCTTATTTCCTCTCGGAATAACAAGGCTCAGTTGAGAGACGTTATGAATTGTTTCCAGACATTCGCCTGCGAATCATCATCATCATCATTACAGCCCTTCACAAGTCCACTCCTGAACATAGGCCTCCCCCACGGAAGCCACAAAGCACGGTCCCGAGCCACCTGAATCCATTGACTTCCTGCATGTCTTATCAGGTCGTCACTCCATCCAGTGGGGGGACGCCCTACACTTCGCCTGCCGGTACGAGGCTGCCACTCGAGAACCTTTCTTCCCCAACGGTTGTCGGTTCTTCGAGCTATATGGCCGGCCCATTGCCACTTCAGCTTACTAATCCTTTGGGTTATGTCGGTTACTCTGGTTCTACTGTGGATATCCTCATTTCTAAGTTTATCACGCAGAGAAACCCCGAGCATAGCCCTCTCCATAGCTCGCTGAGCAACCTTGAGCTTCCTCATACGGCCAGTAGTGAAGGACCACGTCTCAGTTCCATATGTCATCACTGGCAACACGCACTGGTTGTACAATTTAGTTTTGAGGTTTTGAGGTATGCCTGACGAGAAGATGGGTCGTAATCTCCCGAACGCTGCCCAGCCGAGTTGAATCCGTCGATTGACCTCTCGGTCGAAGTTGGACTTACCTAGTCGGACTATTTGTCCCAGGTAAACATATTCGTCAACAACTTCGAGCTTAGTGCTCCCAACAACTACCGGCATAGGTGTGACATGGACATTAAACATGATTTTTGTTTTGTCCATGTTCATCTTGAGACCTATCCGTTGGGAGACACTATTGAGGTCATTGAGCATAGTGCTTAGGTCCTCCAGCGATTCTGCCATAAGGACTATATCGTCGGCAAATCGAAGGTGAGTGATGTACACGCCATTGACGTTAATACCGTATCCTTTCCAGTCCAGTAGCTTGAAAACATCTTCCAATGCAGCGGTGAAGAGTTTCGGGGATATAACGTCACCCTGTCTTACACCTCTCTGCAGTTGGATAGGTTTTGTACTCTGATTCTGTACTCGGATAGCCATCGTAGCCCTACTGTACAAACACTTCAGCACCTCGATATACCGACAGTCCACTTGGCACCGCTGAAGGGACTGCAGCACCGCCCAAATTTCGACGGAATCAAAGGCTTTCTCTCATAGTCCACATGCGCCAGACATAGTGGCAAATTGTACTCTTCGGACTTCTGTACAATTTGCCGAAGGGTATGTATGTGTGGTCTATGGTGCTAAAGCCTTTTCGGAAACCGGCTTGTTCGGGAGTCGTCGAGTCTGCATGCGAGACGATTCGTAATGACTCTCGATAACAGCACGTAGACGCGGCTCAGAAGGGAAATCGGTCTGTAGTTCTTCAAGAGAGCGTTGTCGCCTTTCTTAAAGAACAAGACCACCGCACTTCTGCTCCACGCCTCCGGTGTAGTGCCACCATGGAAGACGGAATTAAAGAGCTTCTGAAGGACTACAAGTACCGGTTTTCCACCCGCTTTCAGAAGCTCCGCTGTAATTTCATCCTCGCCTGGGGCCTTGCCGTTTTTAAGGTGCTGGAGAGCCATTCTAATCTCGCTCAGACTGACGTCCGGAATATCATCTGAATAGTATCGGATAAGATTGCTCTTGGATCGTTACTCACACTTGCGTGTGGCTCCAACGATGATGTGTACAGCTGCCTATAGAACCTCTCAATCTCAATCAAAATCTCAGGTGTCCCGGAAACGACGCTGCCACACTCGGTCTTCAGCTTCGACAGTTGGCTCTTTCTGGCAGACAGATCTCTAGCAAAGACTTTGGAGCCCTGGTTCCGCTCGATCGCTTCTTCAATAAGAGCAGTATTAAAGTTGCGTAAGTCCCGCCGCATGCATTTGGAGATCTGTCTGTTCAGTTGCCTGTACGCTATCAAATCTACTGAAGATTGCAGCTTCATTTCCCGTCTAACAGTCATGAGATTAAGAGTGTGATCGGAGAGTTTTTGTGTTCTTCTGCGGCGGGTCTTACAAAACTTAGCTCCGACCGCATGGACAGTTTCCACGAGCTTGTCATTCATATCGTCCACTGCATTGCAATCTTCTAGGCACTGAAAACGGTTTTGTAACTCGAGCTGAAAGGTTTCGGGACTTTGGCACGAGGAGGACGGAGCGTTGACTTCATTAGACGACACCTCTCCAACTTAACCTGATGTTAAGTGACTACCGCCGCCCATGAACAACTGTAACACCAGGTGAATTGCAGATGCGTTGCCGGCCTTTTAAAAAGGAGTAGGCTCTTTTCTTGAAGGTCCCTAAGTCGTATCGGTCCGGAAAAATCGCTGGTGGTAATCGGTTCCACAAGGAAGTTGTGCGAGGAAGAAAACATCTTCTAAATCACACAGTGGTGGACCGCCAATCATCCAGATGGTATGGATGGTATCGCGAGTTTTGTCGCGATATGCGATGGTGAAATTGAGCGGCTGGAATTAGTCCGAACAATTCCTCAGAGCACTCCCCGTGGTACATGCGATAAAATACGCAAAGAGATGCAACATCTCTACGCAGTGCTAGTGAGTCAAGCCGATCAGAAAGAACTCGGTCGTCGAAGATTCGATCCGCTCTGCGCTGAATGCGGTCAAGTGGAAGGAGCTGGCACTGGGGAGCCCCTGCCCAGAGATGGGAACAGTATTCCATGTGAGGCCGAACCTGCGCTTTGTAAAGTTGCAGGCGGTGTGCCGGCATGAAATACTGCCCCGCTCTACTGAGCACGCCAAGCTTTTTAGAGGCCAATTTGGCCTTCTCTTCCAAGTGACCACGAAACTGCACGTCACTCGATATGTCAACGCCAAGGATTCCGATATTGGCTGAGGCAACAAGGGGAGTGCCTTGAAACTGTGGAGATACGACAAAGGGGTTCCTTTTAACGGTAAACGCGCAAACTTGTGTCTTCTGGGATTGAACTGGACTAGATTTAGTCGCCCTCAATCCGAGACTTTGTTCAACAAAGTCTCGACTTCAGACACAAGTTTGTTCCGGTACTCGGCGACGTTTTCCCGAGAAATTTTGGCACGGCTGTTGTATAGAGCATCACCAGTGCTGTCATCCGCATAGCAATGAATGTTACTGGTTTGCAACATATCATTGATATGCAGAAAAAACAGCGTTGGTGATAGCACGCACGGTGATAGAAGCTTCCTCCACCAATATTAAATTTAGATCATTGTTTAAATCATATGGTCTTTTTAATTTATTTTTAGAGCCAACGCGTATTACTGAATGTAGTGCAACATGTATAGATAACATTTTTACAAATGTTAAGCCGTTGCATAAATGTATAATTCAATAATTGAGTTCTGATCACTGTGGACAGTTAATTTCGTTACCTTATGTTCACAAAAAGCAAGTAGATGAGAAAATTGTGTTTGTTCCTGTAAATGCACGTCGCTTGGAGAAGTTTAGAAGTAACATAGTGAAGAAACTTCCATCACTTTCATACCAAAATGATCCTAAATTTTTGTGTGGAACAGTGTTTAAACTTATATGCAATGAATTTGATAATATTTTTACTTCTAAAACGTTTTCCTTGAACAGTCGGAAGGCTTTCAATGAATGGGCGACAGTAGGAGTCCATAAGAGCAGACAAAGGTTATATGAACTTTACCATGAAAGGTCATATAACCCTAGCGTCAATTTAGGAATATGTTAAAAATATTCAAAAATATTTAAAGGAGTGTGCTCCAAAGCCAAGTCTTTGCATTTGAGCAACAAAATTAAGACGGCTTCTAATAAAATTAAAATGACGTGGAGTATAATTAATAGTGAAACTGGTAAGGTCAACTCTCGCAATTCAAACTGCCGGTTGAGTTTTAACAACAAATTAACGGAATCAGATCAGGATGTTGCAATGGTTTTTGAAAAGTATTTTACGGATATTCCGATCTTAACCACTATGTCACTGAATTCTTCTCCTGCCGTCGCCGAATCATTGCTTAAACAAAATGTAAATGCGTGTACAAAGAATTTTACATTTCATAAAATATCATCAAAAGATATTGTAAAATATTTTAAAACTATTGATGTTAAGAAAACTGCGGATCTGTGGGCATTTCCGTTAAAGTTATTGCGTCTATAATCGATATAATCGCGCCTCAACTAGCTATTATTTTTAATACTAGTATCGAATATGGTGTGTTTCTGATTTGATGAAGCATAGTAAAGTAATACCTTTATTTAAATCTGGTAGTACATTAGACCCCGCCAATTTTAGACCCATTTCTGTACTGCCAACACTAAGTAAAATTTTTGAAAAAATTATTCTTGATCAAATGTTAATTTTTTAATGTTAATAATTTACTTCATAAAAATCAATTCGGTTTCACAAGTGTCGCTCGACAACTGATGCTGGTGTTGAGCTGATTAAATATATTTTCAAGGCATGGGAGAATTCACAGGATGCTTTGGGTATATTCTGTGACCTATCCAAAGTCTTCAATTGTGTTCACCATGAAACATTAATCAGGAAACTACAGCACTACGGTGTAAGAAGTAATGCTCTTAAATTAATTGTTTCATATTTAAGTAACAGAACTCAAAAATTGTCATTAATAGTATGAGCTCTTCCGGGTCGATAGTACAAATGGGCGTGCCTCAAGGCTCAATTCTCGGCCCCTTTCTGTTTCTTGTATATATTAATGACTTGCCTTACATAGTAGGGGATAACCATAATATAGTATTATTTGCTGATGACACTTCATTAATTTTCAAATTAAAACGACAATTATTAAAATATGACGAAGTAAATAATGCTATATCTAAATTAGTAAATTGGTTTAATGTTAATAACTTGCATTTAAATAGCACTAAAATGAAATGTATGAAGTTCATGACTCCAAATGTCAGACAATTAAATACTAATGTAATTTTAAATGGGGAGGAACTGAGTCTTGTCGATACCACCATTTTTCTTGGAATAACACTAGACGCGAAGCTTCAATGGAGCCCCCATATATCAAAGTTAGCAAGCAGACTTAGTTCTGCAGCATATGCTGTAAAAAAGATTAGAAATCTTACCAGTGTGGAAACAGCTAGACTTGTTTACTTTAGCTATTTCCATAGCATATGTATGTAAACAAACATGTCAAAACGTATTAAAACCAGATTAATTTGTCTCACTTATACAGGTAATTGAGCTACAGAGTCTCAATTATAGAGGTAAACATCGAAAAATTCTTAGAATTTAAATCTCATTTAACCAGGTTCAAAAAGTCTCATTAACAGAGGTAATAGAGGTTTCTCACTTATCCAAGTCCCACTTAACCAGGTTTCACTGTACATAATATATGCTGTTGAGAAAGTTATTCTTCACAGAACATTGACGTAAATTTCAAGCTCCCGTCAAAACTAGCTTCATTTTTTTAAAATCTATGGGTACCATAGATTACAAAAAATCGGTATAGTACGTGTATAGATAATATACTATATAGAATAGAGTACGTCCATGTCCATGATTACGGTACATCAATTAAATATGGCGGCATTTTAGTGGCTTGGTAAAAATTAGAAGCTTCGTCAAATTTGTCCGCTAATTGTGATAAAAAGCCTAAAAATATTAAAATCATTTAGATATTCGTTGTTATAAAAAGGTTTACGGTACACAGTGTGATATAGGATATAAATTTGTCATCTATTTATTGAAATATGTAAGTGACTGAAAGTAGCAAAGAGGCATGATCATTTTAGCATTTTATTAATGATTTTTTTTGTTATATAGGTATGACGACAGGCGCGGTGGTCGTGGAGGTGGACGTGGGATGAGCCGTGGAGGTCGTGGCGCCGGCAGAGGAGGTACTCGGGGAGGGCGGTCAAGTGATAGATCGGAAGATAGGAGTAGTCGTTTCGGTGCACCCCGTGGCCGCGATGGCGGCAGAGGGGGAAGAGGTGGTAGTTTTGGAAATCGCGGCGGAGGCGGTCGCGATGATTTTAGAAGTTTTAAGAATGACCAACCGGGCGGTAATTTACGAAAGATCCGTTGGGACACAGTAACACTGACCCCATTCCAGAAAAATTTTTATGTCCCTCATCCAAATGTCCAAAAGCGTTCACCAGCGGAAGTCGAGGCATACCGTAGTGAAAACCAGATCACGGTCAAAGGGCGGGATGTGCCGGCGCCGAGTATATATTTTGAGGAAGGTGGATTCCCAGATTATGCTATGAGGGAAATTTTGAAGCAAGGCTTTCCTCATCCTACACCAATCCAGGCACAGGGCTGGCCAATAGCCCTGTCTGGTCGAGATTTAGTTGGAATAGCTCAAACTGGCTCTGGAAAAACTTTAGCATATATTTTGCCAGCTATTGTACATATTATTAACCAACCCAGGCTGTTGAGGGATGAGGGGCCCATAGTACTTGTTTTGGCACCTACTAGGGAGCTTGCACAGCAAATTCAACAGGTAATTGTTGTGGCAAATGTTTATGTTATTTTAATAATCAAAAAATTGTATTCTGTAAATTTTATTGCATTCGTTTTATGTACTTAAAACCTCAGATATAATTTAAAAATGATTCACTTAGGTTGAAAAGGCAGCAAGGACCCAATAAATTATGGTCATATTTGATAATCATTGGCTTGATAAAGATTAATAAATATATTATATTTTTTGTGTAATTTTAAGAGCCTTGTGCATATAATATTATGATGGTGATTGCATTCATTGAAATTGTTTTTTTTTATTACTATTATTTAATAACTTAAAATTCAACAAAGATTTAGACAGATTTATTCTGTTTAAATATATTACACAATTTATATGTACTTAATGTAAGTATGATTAAATCTCAGAAATGAGGTCAGTGCTGTTTATCTGTGTTATTTTACTTATAATGTTACTTTTAACAACTCATTAAGGTCTATTATTGTAAAATTACTAAGGCTTTTAAAAGTATATTTAATAATAAAAATTGTGTTTTCCATTGCCATGCACAAGGCTCTGATTGCTATGAACGGGACCGCAGCAGACATGACAGATCCCAACGACGGTGACATAGTAAATTAAAGTTTTAATATTAATAACTGTAGAACTTAGCAACACTGGCAGGCTATGTTCGTAAACCTAAATGTTTTCAGGAATTTGTTATATGTACATTGTTTATGTCTAAGCTTAAAATTTCAAAATTCTAAATTACAGTTTTACTTAGGTAAGGTTTCTGAACGTAACCTTAAATTAGTTTGAACACTTGTTGGTTTTTAATATTTTTATTTTTCAGTATATTTAGTTTTAAAGATTTTTTTATAATATATAATTTTTCAAGGGTTCTGTATCAATTAAGAATAACTATTCAGTTGAAGTTTTATAATTGTTTTACTAACATACAGCATAATTTTTAATTTTCAACTTTTTCATATACTTAGGCAATTCTAAGTTGTAGAAGTTGTTTTACCATTTCAACTTGTTGCTACTTAAGTTGTTTCAAGATAAAACTTTATTCTATTGACGTCTTTGCAATAGCTGATTTTTTTTATTATATTAAAATAAATTACATATTATGCTGCTCTTGAGTGTAGTTGTCTTACTAATACTTTTTCTTAAGTTTTTTTTTAAATTGTTCATTCATCACTTAGTAATACGTAATTATAATTTAAAAAAATTAATATGATGCATAAAAAGTTGCAGTCAGTCAGTCTGGAGCACTAAGGCATTGATATATGTATAAATACAAAACTATATTACAGAGAAAGTTGTATGCTATGATACAGACACCTTATGAAAAAGTATATCTAGCACATTGTTTAATGTCATTTATTTTCACGCTGTGTTGTAGTTAGTCTATTATTTTTATATAAATCTTTTTTCTTAAAATCTTTCCCAGTAACCTTTTTGCTTTTTATGTTATTATTTATTAAAATACGTACCTAGTTCTGTTTATGACGTCAATCTTTGGCAGCATTATCATAAATGTAAATATACTATATTGATTGTTTATTAAAATCTTTAACAATAATTCTCTCAACAGGTTGCAACAGACTTCGGTCAAAATGTTCAAGTTCGCAACACATGTATATTCGGTGGGGCCCCCAAAGGACCACAAGGTCGTACTTTAGAACGTGGTGTTGAAATAGTCATTGCTACCCCTGGAAGGTTGATTGACTTCTTAGAAAAAGGTATACCATTATTAAATGTATGGAATAAAAATATAAGGCAGGCTCACTCCCGAAATTTATTTCAAATTTGATTTGGGTTTTGATTTAAGCTCACATTGTTTCAAACCCAATTTTGAACGCTTTCTCCCAAACTAATTTGAATTGAGAAACACAATTGAGTGGTGGTCAAGCATTATTAGCTCCCTTAGGCACATTCTTTTATCAGGAGACCATTTTAATAATTCAAAGATTGTGAAAGGTTGTGATAAAGATCATTCATCACAACCTTTCACAAGTCCACTGCTGCACATAGACCTCCCACAAGGAATGCCACATTGCATGGTCCTGAGCCATCTTACCAACCCGCTTGCCAAGCGTGGCAACTATAGCAAACATCTCCCCATGAGCAACAACGCAAATGATTTAAAGATTCACTTCTTAAATTTTTTATTACATTGGGGGAACTTTCGCTTGAGACGAACTTAATTAATTTTTTTAGTAATTATATGATAAATTATTAAATTCATAAGTTATTATATGATATTTTTTACCTTATGAAGTTAATTTAGAAAGTATATGTAATGCTTACTACAATGTTGCTTTTTTTCTCTTAGATACAACTAACCTACGTCGCTGCACATATTTAGTATTGGATGAAGCAGACAGAATGCTGGATATGGGCTTTGAGCCGCAAATTAGGAAAATCATTGAGCAAATTCGGCCAGACAGACAAGTATGTTGTTATTAGTTGTATAAACTAGATGCTACTATTTAAAAAAAATCTGTGAATGCTATTTTGTTCAATTTGTATATTATGCTTTGTTTTGCATTTATCATAATTATCATCAATACAACCCTTCACAAGTCCACTGCAGAACATATGCCTCCCCCAAAGAATGCCACAAAACCGGTACTGAACCACCTGCGATGCGGGTGGTTCAGCATCATCAACTTCAAGCAGGAAGTTGATGATGCAGGTCCTGCATCCAAAGTCTTCACTCCATCTAATAGGGGGCCATCCTATGCTTTTCTTACCGGTACATCACTGCCACTCCAAAACTTTTCTTCTCGAATGGTTGTGGGTTCTTTAAGCTATATTGTCGGTTGATTGCTACTTCACTTTACTGATCAGTTCGGCTATGTTGATTATTCTGATCATACTGCAGATATCACATATACTTTTTATATGCAAGATGTAAAATATCCAGATTGGGGCAGTGTCAAAAGGTGCGAGACATCTACTTCTGCACTCGCCTCTGTGGGTTGATCCGCATGCTAAGTGTGATGATTATGATAAATCATTCCTACAGTAGAAGAGTCTCAGAAAAGATGAAAATTACTGATAGTGGTTTTTTCTTAAATTTATTGAGTGTGTAATTTAAGAAAAAGGTACTTACAACTTAATATCTTTCCAAGGTACTTATGTGGTCAGCGACTTGGCCTAAAGAGGTCCAAAACCTGGCTGAAGAGTTTCTACATGATTACATCCAAATTAACATTGGTTCGCTGAGTCTTTCTGCAAACCATAATATCCTGCAAATTGTTGATGTGTGCGAGGAGTGGGAGAAGAATGACAAGTTATTGACACTGCTTAATGAGATATCTTCTGAGGAAGAAACAAAGACTATAATTTTTGCTGAGACAAAGCGAAAGGTATGCTTTTAAAGATTTTATATAAATAGTTTTTTTTTAACTTAGTTCTTTGTTTTTAATAATAATTTACTTGACACTAAAGGTGGATGAAATCACCAAAACTATAAACCGCGCCGGATGGCGAGCACTAGCTATCCACGGAGACAAGAATCAGCAAGACCGTGACTATGTTCTCGGACAATTCCGACTGTCGAATGGCGGTATTCTGGTTGCCACGGATGTCGCAGCTAGAGGCCTTGGTAAGTATTTTGCAACCTAATTCAGCCTGCAGGATTCATAATTCTTGGAATATGAAACCTCACTGGAATTTTAAATCATTAAATGTCAATATTTGACAATTGGTCAAATAAGTAGTTACTGTTGTTGCCCAGAAGTTGATTATCTTATGTTTGTGCCACCGAATTTAATTTAGTAAAATATCAAATATTGCATTTAGATGCTTATGGTGGTGAATTTAGTCCCGCCAATGTAATTTCTAATATAAAGGCATCAAACAGAAGATTCTGTACGTAACAGTTGCGAGGTTTTTTGTGTCTGTTGTTATGTAAAGGTGCTAAATCATCTCGCACTGTTGAACCCGGGGTGTTACAAAGGTCTAAGAGATGTCAGGAGCGTAGTGGAAGGTATTTGATGCCATTGCTAAGTGATGTTGTATACAAATTGTGGGCCTATATGGTGTTCTGAGAGACACCTATGTTTTAAGCAAGAAACGAACACTCCCTAATGTATGTTAAATATTTAGTTGCAAACTTTAATGGACCATAGTTTATAATCTGGCTTATTTATGGGTGTTTTCGTTTAAATTCTTGTTTGGAAAAAGAGAAAAAATTTACATACTTCCAGTATTCACAATTACCATAGATGATGTTAAGATGGCAAATTAAAGTTTTTTTTTATTGTGTGGGTTCAGAAAAATTATATTTTGTTCTACTTTTGAAGGGTTGTTGAATGTTTATTGCTTTTTCTCATATTTTTTTTACCGTCACATCAGTTAAATCAAGGCCAAAAAAATATATAGGTGAATACTGGTTTTTTTTACATTTACAATATTTATAAAGCAATGGTCCCATATTACCATTAGGAATGTTCCTTAGGCAGTAACGGGAGCCTTGTGAAATTTTATACCAAATGTTATATACAGTATTTACAAAACAATAATTAATTAAAATTATGCATACAGCACCATATTTGACGATTATTTTCATTTGGTTCTCCGTTGCCTGAAAAACAATATAAATTTCCATGACTGACTCAGCATTATTATTCGTTGTTTTTATTTCAGAGGCGCATGCGTGCAGAGATATGGGCTAGTCTAGCGGTGTGTTGCTGACTTGACAATTAATGATAATTATGATTCTAATGATAACCATGGAATCATTAATGACAGCTAATGATTAGTTTGTGTCAGCGCACACTGTTTTTAAATGAGCATGCAGCCTCTATAAGTGTTGAATTTGAGATTTTTATTTGAAAAAACTTAATTATGGATGGTCTTACTATTCAGACAAATATGGTTTTGACATTTAAATAAAGATTTATAAATGTAAACTCAGCTTTCAAAAATAATACAGTTCCCTATTTGTGTTAGTATTTTTTGGGTTAGAATATTATGTTTGGCTTGTTACGTAAGACCATTTTTACTTAAAGTGAAAAATATGCTTAGTTATTGTGTCATGAGAGATTTACCGAACAAAACTAAAGGGCCTGCCCTACGCCACCTGACAATATAACTCAGTTAAATGTCAAAGATGAAAACATGAGAACATTAAGTCAGCACACCGTTCGACTCTTGGCCTACAACACTCCGGAACCACTGAAGGGCATAAAACAGTTATTTCCAGCCGTGTCTGCGACCTGTGCTGTGTGACTACTTTTTCTTAAGGTAAATATTTGTCAAATTTTTGTGATAGATTTTGTTTGCGAAAAGTTCTTCAGTAAATGATATTTAAATGTTTCTTAGTTGTATGTAATACTACTTTATGATGTATTTATAAAGCAGTACTTTATACATTATTGTCCTTACTCATAAAATCAACGTCAACTTTCGTCGCCACCAAAACGCAATAGAAAGAGAGAGGTACAGAGACAATTAATACCTAATATGCGATAATAAACGATTAAGGCCGAATATGTATAATTTGTTCCAATCCAATATGCTGCAAAGGGAAAAATTATTGCGAAATATTTTTAATGTTAAATATTTTAACGCTAATTGTCTTAAATAAACCAATTATGTGACTCAATAAATCTACAAAAACATCAATTGTTTTGTCTGTATTTGAATTTGGAATTCTTAGTATTGAATGAATAATACTTCCAAATTGGAATGAATACCTATACATTGTTTAAATCCTGTAAAATTGGATTCGAGCTAGAGTATGTTATATTAGATTGCTTGCAATATACTTAACAATAGATTTGTTTCTTTTTCTACCGACTTCAAAAAGGAGACGGTACTCAATTAGATAGTATGTTCTTTTTTTATGTGTGTTACCTCATAACTTTTTCTGGCTGAACCAATTTCGATGATTCTTTTTTTATTTGAAAGCTGGTGCTTCTCATGTGGTCCCACATAAATTTGATCAAGGTCTGACCAATAGTTTTTGAGTTATTCTTAATAATTTATATTGAAGTCGGTTGCACAATTTTTTTTAATTTTAAATTATTTTCTTCAAAATTTATGCTCTTTCTTTGGTTTATTGTATGGTACAGTAAGTTATAACAAGACTGAATTTTTAACTCGTGTTCTTTTACTTTATACATTGAGCTACCCAGAGTCAAGAAAACTTTAGAAATATAAACAAATATTGTTCATAATATACTAAAAATAATTGAGATTTACTAGCTGGTAGGACTCCTAGGACTCCAGTTATGCCTAGCCCACTCCTAGGTCTGGTTAGGTACTATTCTCTTACTTATTTCTGCCACCAAGCTGCAGTGCATGTACTAGTCTATAGTTTCAGCATAATTACAAGCACAGAGGCATTACATCTTGGCTTTTAGTCGTGACAACACATCTGTAGCCTTTGTTTAAAGTTGGTCGTCATGAGCAGCCACTTCACATCACATGGATGGATTGTTAGTTGGGTTTTGTCCCTTAAAAATATATGTAACTAGCTGGTACGTTGCTGCCGCAGAATAAATAACTGAAAATTTATTTAAATAATTGAATGATGTATAAGTTTGTCAGTACGACACGTAGCCATCCACTGTAAGTTAATTCTACTATACCTATAACCTGCGCGCAAGTGCAAGAAATACGTTAACAAAGTTTTACCGCAATATGACGAACATAAACTATGAACAAACAAATTTTTATATATTAGATCATGTCAAACTAAACTATATTATTTATTTTTTATTATAATTTACACAGAATATCTTATAGGGACAAAAAGAGTAGAAAGAAACATGAATTACAATATATTAATACACTTATGTGACCGCAGATGTGGAGGATGTGAAGTTTGTGATAAACTACGACTATCCAAACAACTCTGAGGACTACGTTCATCGCATCGGACGTACAGGACGCTCGCAGAACACCGGCACGGCTTACACACTTTTCACGCCCACTAACTCCGCTAAGGTATGACATGTACACATTCTTCCTATTGTTAATTTATGTTTAGTAATGTTTCTCCTGTGGTGAAAATTCAACTAATTGTGTTCCTAATGTAACAGAATTCAACTTGCAAAGGGCTCTAGTTCTTACAGTCTTGGAGGTAATTTAATAATAGAAATGCTTTCATTTAATTAGTTAAAGAATTGTATAGAAAAATCAAGTGTATATTATGTTCTCTTTGATAATGTCCTCCAGACTGAATTTCGATCATGGCCGCCAGTTTCAACAGAGACTGACCGTATGAACAGAACAGGATTATAGTGTACGAGTGTGTCTCTAGCACGCACAGGTGCATTCTATTTCCACTCTCATAGTGCGATAGGCAATCCGAAATGAGCAGAGAGAGATCAGGCGTAGGACCAAAGGCTTTACCTACCATTTTTTAGTATTTATCATAAAAGGGGAGAATGAAATATATAATTTGATTGGTAATTTTACATAGATATGCATGTTGCCGCAATGGCAAATATAATAAAGTGAACATTACTACCTCATTGGTATAGTGGTTGTAAGCACGCCTGTTGACTCATGTAGTCCTGGGTTAGGAACCTGGGTCATATCAAAAACTGCACATGGTGAACTGTTACCTTTACAGCCTATTAAAGTCCACTGCTGAACATAGGTCTCTCCCATAGATTGCCTCATAGGCAAATACCCCCCGTATTTGCCATAGTCGCCATGCTTGGCAAGTAGGTTGGCAACCACAGGTTTGTTATTTTTAGTCGTTATTAGGAAGACGCTGTTGCCAATCTCCTGATTTGATTCCTCCTGTCGCCTCTTACGACACCCACTGGATGAAATGGAGTAGTGGATATTCTTACACTATACATACACCCTAACAAAAACATACCGCAATTACAGAATTATACATCCTTCCAAACTAAAAATCATATTAATCGAAGTAACGAGGTAGTAGCATACACCAAAAATAAACTATCAGTAAAATTTAAAGAACTAAACCTTAAAAATGCTACCGGAATTGAATTGCTAATCTCGAACTGTACTATACTGGGTATTTACCGTTCCGTGAAATTTCGTCACATCTCTAAGTAATCACCTTGAAAATATATTAATTATATCCCCAATTGTTGTTTCAATTGGGGAAATAATTAAATCAATGTTACTGTTGTTTTATCAAGAAAGATCAAATAGATTAAATTATTTAAATATGATATCATTGCATGGACTTTTCTCGTCTCATAATTTACCTATGAGGGGGATGGCTGTCTTGACCACGTGTTATTGAGACTTGACAAAAAATACAACACAACTTTCACTGCGGTATTAAACTCAACTACAACAGACCATTGTCCTGTTCTTTTAGCAATTGCAAATCAGTATCAACAAACGAGTCCTCAAAGATATAAAACCGTGGTTGACTATGATAATGCTTACAAGAGTTTAACAAACATCAATGTTTCCCTCTTTAATGTTTTTAATGGCCCTGATACTTACGCCTTTGCCCTAATAGAAATGGTCAGGTCAGCTATCCTATCTAACACTAAAAATGTAATCGTCTCAAACAGCAAAAGAACCATAAAACCCTGGATA
This sequence comes from Parnassius orleans, assembly GCA_029286625.1. NCBI lineage: Eukaryota > Metazoa > Arthropoda > Insecta > Lepidoptera > Papilionidae > Parnassius > Parnassius orleans. The sequence goes on from JAGSMP010000028.1 coordinate 2,719,529, forward strand.
ACCACAGGTGCTTTGCGGTGTATTAGACTGAGGAACACTATTTACCTAAAACTTAAATTGAACCCCCAAAATCAAATGTAATTATAATATATGTATAGACATTATCGTACTCTCTGTGGAAACCTTATAAAAAAACAAAATAAAATATAATAAATAAAAAATTAAAGCATTGGTACAAAACCCTCGAGCTCTTTGGTCAACCATTAACAATATCACTCACTATAAGCCACCCAAGAGCCCAAATGATGACCTACTTAATATTAAATCTTGTCCTCAAACCTCAATCAACTATGTTAACAAATATTTTGTTAACAAATATTTTGTTAACATTGGGCAAACACTAGCAGAGAACATCTCAAATAGCTTCATACCTTCGGAAACTAGTAACACTGATAACCATCATCATCAGTCCTCTTTTGTTTTACTAGACACATCTCACAGGGAAGTGGAAAATACTTTGATGTCCTTAGACTCCAGGAGTGCACCAGGTTGGGATGGAATCCCTACTTTTTTCCTTAAAAAAACTAGGATATCCTTGTCCCTTTGATTAGTGACCTTGCTAACCTGTGTTTTCGCACCGGAATCTTCCCATACCTTCTTAAGCGCTCCATTGTTACCCCTGTGTATACAGGGACGACGTTAACAACTATCGACCTATCTCCGTGCTAACCTCCATTTCTAAAATCATTGAGAAGCTCTTGAATTCTAGAATAGTAAGCTACTTGACTAAGTATAACATTCTATCTACCTCTCAATATGGTTTTAGGAAGGGAATATCGACGCAGGATGCTATCATGAATCTTACATCCGTTATAACAAAGAAGTAGACAAAGGCAACAAATGTCTAGTGGTCTTTCTAGACCTCAAGAAAGCCTTCGACACTGTCTTTGTCTCCATTCTTATACGGAGGCTGGAAAGTATTGGATTCCGTGACTCTGATCTCTCCCTTCTCCGCAGCTACCTTCAAAAAAGAAAGCAGAGTGTAAAAATTAGCAACTTAATAAGTGAAGAAGAAACTGTAACGTTTGGTGTCCCGCAGGGCAGTGTTCTCGGCCCAACGCTCTTTTTGATATATATTAATAATCTTTGCAACTTTGGTAGCGTTGGGGGGAGGATACTGTCCTATGCGGATGACACCGCTGTTATTTTTACCACTAAGACCTGGGATAAAATTAGGATGGAGGCTGAGAGGGGACTAGCTAGAGTTAGTCACTGGCTTAGTGAGAATCTCCTTACTCTGAACACCCAAAAAACAAATTATGTATGCTTCACTCCCTATATAAATTCACAGCTGTCACCTAATTTTGAAATCAAAATTCATTCATGTGGTACCCCTTTCCCTAACAAATGTAATTGCCCAATAATTCAGAAAGTCAGCTGTGTTAAATACCTCTGAATCATTGTGGATCAGAGATTAAGTTTGTATCTACACCTAGAACTTACTATAGGGCGAGTAAGGAAGTTCATGTGGGTTTTCAAATCTATGAGATACGTGATGAGTACTGAACTATTGAACAATATATATATCGCACTAGCCCAATCCGTAATAATCTACTGCATCTCGGTATGGGGAGAAGCAGCTAAATCATACTTTATACATCTAAAAAGGGCACAAAGATCCTTGATTAAAGTAATGTACTGTAGGCCCTATAGGTTTTCCACCGAAACCCTATACCAAACATCTAAGCTGCTCTCTGTTAGGAAACTTTATATTTTACACATGATACTAAGGTATCAAATGTTACCTCTTGACCATACCAAACTAATAAAAAGGCGGTGCGATATCGTGGCTCCCTCATACCCTGCACGTACAGTTTTTGCCAAACGGCAAAATATAGCTCAACCCCCTCATGCCTATAACAAGGTCAATTACTTAAGATTTACCCCATGCAAATGTTTAAGTGTAGAACAACTGACCGAATGGCTCTCCACTCTTAATTATGATGACGTGGAAGACATTTTGGTAAGAAAGAGTTGAACCTACTGTAATTAACACACACAGACACATCACAAATCAGTAGGTGAGACACATTCATAAACTTGCACACATACACACCCATTCACATACGTGCACATACACATAAACACAAACATTCACTCTCTCACATACACACACACATCTCAAACTAACACACTACGGACTCAACTACTCAGGTATACATTTCTCCTAAACTCCTTTTTTTCTATATATTATGTAACTATGTACTATTAAATTCAAATTTGGCTATTTTGATATTTTGATGTAAATCGGAGTTATTATGATTACATAGGAAGAGCGAGGCCCTCCCAACACAAGTATCTTAGGATTACTTTCTGGGAGGCCTCGGCAAATTAATTGTAAAAAAGATTTACTGAAATAAAACATATCTTTTTTTTACACTAGATGATTTAAACAGTTTTAATAAATACTAAAAAATGGTAGGTAATTATAAACACTTATTTTGTTTTAGGCCAAGGATCTCATGTCTGTGTTGCAAGAAGCAAATCAAGTTGTAAACCCGAGACTGTTGGAGCTAGCTCAGTGTGGAATGGGCTTTAAGGGAAAGTATGGTGAGTCTTACTACATTATTTAGTAAAGATTTTTTATTATTTATGCATATAAATACTTATATGCATAATACTTGGCGGACAGGAGAAATGCATTCAAAGCCATCTTTGTTCGTAATGAATGTATCATTATTAACTATGGTTACTTATTATCAGGTTTTTTATAGAAGTATGGGTTACAAATGAACACAGTCCATCTGTTGTAAGTAGATACTGTGACCCAGAGTAGGTGACATCTATCTTTGAGTAAGAATCAGAATGCAAATGTATGTCACAGTTGAGAAGAAGAGTCCATCATTAGAGTAAATGAAATTAAGTGTCTGAAATGAGCTCGGAGTGAGGTGAGTCAGATTGGGAGTGAAGAGTGTCATTAGGCATCATCATCATTACAGTTCCTCACAAGTTTTCTGTTGAACATAGGCCTCTGCCAAGGAATGCCACATAACACAGGGGCACCTGCATCTATCGACATTCTGCATGTCTTACTGGATTATCACTTCTGATCTAGCGCTTGCTGGGTTGCCATTCAACTCACTTACTGATACGAGGCGGCAAATGAAGCGTAGTCACCACTAAAATTTAAGACGGAAGATTACATCACTTGTATAATACTGGTTCTATACTTATCAGCCCGGAATACAGCAGTTCAAGATTTGCTATTTTGGTTGCCGAAATAGGTAAAAAGAGGGTGGTACTTATTCGGATCGACTCCTTGTCAACTGAGGAGTGCTATTTCCTAGTTTTTGGAGGCCTATTGCCACTAGACTTATAAGTGGTAGAGCCATGCTGCAGCTATATTATAGTTATAGAACAAATGGATTGGCTCGATCGGGGAAGGTCCAATAGCACCTTAATATTGCTATGTTAGGAAACATAAGGTAAATGTAGAGAATGCAGACCCTTTTGCAGGAAAATTCCAAATCGGTTCTCAGGCTTGACAACACATCTGCATTTTGATTCTTAATCGAGAATAAATGTAGATGTCTATGGGTAGCATCTGCTTACTATCAGGTGGACGGTGTTTGTCTTTATTTTTACAAAGTAAAGGTGACAAACGAGCACACAGTCCACCTGATGGTAAGTGGATGCCCATAGACTATCTACTAATTAAGAATCAAAATGCAGATGCGTTGCCACCCCTGAGGGCTAAGATGAAATGCATGGTTTCCAGTTAAAAGGGTCTTCACCCCGATCTGAATTAGGGTTGTCAGTCTTATTTAATAAAAAAATAACTTAAGATTATTAATGCGTGCGTGGTGGAGTAATGTGTGGTGTGTGCGAGCAGGGCGCGGGCGGTTCCGCGAGCGCGACGAGCCCGAGCGCGGCCGCGGCCGGGGGCGGGGCCGCGGCGGACGATTCGGCGACCGAGGTCAGCCCATCATGTTACATTTCAATTATAATCATTATATAAACATACATATTTCCTTGTGTTAAAAAACTAAAAAAACTGTACTTACTAAATTTGAACTTAACTCTGCTAAACTAACAAAACACTGCCGTATGACCCAATTGACCAATTGACATTATTGTATAAAGTAATAATAATAAAACACACACACACATGCACACAAAATATAACGCTCATAAATGGGTGGGGCTCAAAAAAAATGTACCTTTTGAAATAAAATCGCGGCCATCTGTTTACCCCTAAATTTTAGTATTTTTTTAAAAGTTTATAGAATTTTATTTGTTAAATTAAAATTAAGACATCAGAAAAAGGTAGTTGCAAATGGAATTCACAAATCTTCAATTTACGCAATATTTTAGTTTATAAAACTTTCAATCTTTTTTTACTCCATATAAAACGTAAATGTCCCAGGGCTGTTCCGCCGACAATGTTTCTTTTAACCTTCATTGTTGGAATAGGTATTAATTTATAGTTTTTGTCTGAAATTCTCGCAAAATCTTACAATTTCTTGCGAAACTACAAATTTAAACAAGTGTCCCTCATAATTTTCTATTGCGTTACGAATAATGTGTTACACGGTAACTTTCGTAGTTTAGTGCTAATCACATTAGAACTTGTTTTGTAGGGTGGCAACACCTTATAACAACTGTCAAGTGTCAATTTAATGTCAGCCATTTTAATCTAGCTTAGGGTTGCCAACCGTCCTGTTTTCCCAGGACATATCCTAGTTTTTGTAGTGTCCTGGGATGTCCTGGTTAGTTTTTAAACAGCGGTCTGGGTTTTTAAAGCGCCTGAAATCGATTACTACCAACAACAGTAGCTGCAATCATCAAAACTATCTATAACATAGATATGAAGTGTGACCAATTTTGTGATTATTTGTTAACTCAACCACAGATACTGAAAGAAATTAGTTAAAATAAATAAGTTTGTAATATTAGAATTTATTAGATACTATAACTAACCCAAGTTTAAAGAATACTGTTACAAACTAAAGTGTTTGTTTTATATTTGAATAACTCGTTTTCAACTCGAATAATTTTATTCAAATACTTTTATTAAAAAATATGATTATTTTCATTACTTGAATTTCATTTAAATATGAATTTAACTATAGCAACTCTATTAAGACCGAGTCAAATAGACAGTGAACCGATAGCGTGGCGAAGCGTTTTAATTTGTTATGTATGGTATCGTTTGAATCTAGTCACATATAAAAAGCGAAATCGAACCAATACTATATTAAACTTATTAATATATACAATATTAAAAAATTATAATAAAAAAAACTAATAACTTAATTATCATACTACTCCCCGTGGTATCGTGCCAAGAACACTGGCTGCGTTTCCTCGCTGAATGGCTATACTTAGCCTTTGAGCGAGAAAAGAACCAGCAGCAACAACCAGTCGCGGATAGAGTTCCTTTAGGAACTTCACCGCAAGTCGACCCCACGGACCGAGTATTTACTTACTCAAGTTCAGCTGCCTCTGATGCCGCCCCGGCTCTTAACGAGGTACCCCTGAGATGAGAGGCCGCCAAAGTGTCTACTCAAGTAGCACCCACCCACCCTAGGGCCTTACCTCTCTCCCAAAGGACCAATGTCATACCATCAGGTCTCCTGCCATCATCTCTAAATATTCCACAAGGCTCTAAAACCGAGGGAACATATTTGCATACAACAACCGATACTTGCATACATAGTACATACATTCGCCACGTTTTCGGTTTGGTTCGGTTCGCAGTTATGTTTGACAAGGCCTTAACTGCGTCCTGTTTTTAAACTGAATTGTCCTAGTTTTTCCAACTTCATATCCTAGTTTTTTTAAGTTTGGGGTTGACAACCCTAGTCTAGCTACAAAAGTGAGGGTATTTACAGTGTCCCTTTTGTTCATCGAAAATATTGGATATTAAACACAGAATTTTCCAGTTATGTGTTTATCTTTCATTATATGAAGCATAGATACTAAATAAATATCTGTTGAAGTCGTATTTTATGGATTTCTTTCTAAAATTTCTTTGAATTTGCGGCTACCTTAACCATATTAACACAAGAATCTTCTCGCGTGTTCGGTCTGGTGTGTTATGTTGTGTTACATGGTGTGTTACATAACACACTGGATAGCATCAAGCTTACTTCACATTGCCTTTAACTTTATATTAAGTGAATAAACGTGTATATTATGTAATTAAAATCGTGTCTTCTCTTCTGTTGCCATAGAAGCACCCCAAATAAATCTTAACATACTCTAAAAAAACTCTACAAAGATCTATAAAGAGAAACAAACAATTACTTGATTTAATACGAAAAAAAATTATTTTATAGAAAAGTTACCATTGAAACCAATTTATAATAATGAGCAAGAAAAACGTACTCAATGCACTAGAGCTAACGTGTTTATAGAAGAAAATTTGCTAAACATTTTCCTTATGGAACCCTTGAAAACTCTTATAAGAATATTGAAAAAAAGTGCTCAAGAATACAGTTTCTAGTGATGTCACAACAAAAAACCTTAGTCTTAATGGAGAAATACGTCATATTCCCTATTTTGATATAACTTTAAAATTTCTAACATTAATATGGAAACAAAGTTCCTCTTTATGTTTAATAAAACGTTACAATTTGAGTGATGATTATTTCCATTTGAGTGTGATTCGGAACAAAAACAACTGAGAATTAACGGTTATATTTATAATAATATTATTTGTACTCGTAAATATGGTAAGATTTTTAATAAGTTCTAGTACAATATAGTCCTGCCTATACAGAGTTCTAGCGTGTTACATAATTTCCAGTGTGTTGCTTACGATTTTGTGTGTTACTCTTTCTAGAGCGTTATGGTACAAATTTTGTGAGCCCCACCCAAATACAAATATAGACAAGTAAATAAGGATTTAATTTTATGTAATACATAAAAAATACCAGTACTATTTAATTTTAAGATCTCAATAAATGTTGAGCACAGGTTGTTTCACCACTAATTATTGAAAAAGTGTTATTGAGAATAAATTTAATTTTATTATATTTTTTATTTTCGATTCATTTTTAGTCTTCGAAAGTAGTCCGCGTCTGTAGTCTACGTGCATTTACTTCTCTTTATTTTATCCTGATGTCTTTTGATCCTCCATCTTATTTAACTCCTCATTTTCAGTATCTTAGCACCAAACGTGATAGAGTTCTCCGTTCTACTTCCTTCCTTACCTTCTGCTTTAGTATCCATCTTATCACACATATAGGCTGTAACTTCTACTTTTAATTTAAATATTAATTTTCAAAAATGAATCCTGGTAATCTGGGAGAGTTGACAACCCTATCAACATCCAATCCACTATCTATATCCCATACACTGCATTCAAATACCAAACTAACACACTCTATATAAAATATACTGCACACTAATACACAGCTTACATACAACATATAACAAAAGACAATAGAATTTGCTCAAATGTGTGTAGATGGCCAGCATATTTATGGTTTCTTCCACTAAAATAAATATCTTCTAGAAGTACTAAAGTTATAATGGTATGAAATGGCTGTATCATAATCAAACTTTTTATAGGCTCAAGATGGGATGAAAATGGCAGCTCAGGTGGCGGCTACAACAACCAAGGCTCTAGCTTCAATAAACGTCCGGACTTTAACAACCGTCAGGACAGCTATAACAACCGTCAGGACAGTTCCAACAGTCGTCAGGACAACGGAACCGCTCGACAGAGCTTTGGTAACAGGGATGGTGGATTCAATCGAGAGAATTCCGGAGGCTTTAGAGGTCGAGGTGGCCAAAGGGGCAGAGGCCGTGGAGGCTCCAGCTACAACCAGAATGATTCTCAAGGTTACCAGAACCAGAGCCAGAACTTCAATGTACCCCCACCCACTTCGTATTATAACATGTATTCTCAACCTCCCCCACCACCCGCTGCTAAGTTTGGAGCCAAATAAAGCAACATAGGTTGTTTTTTTTTTGTAATATTAAAACAGCTTATACTTTGTGCGACAAATTTAAGGTAGGGATAACAATGATACTATGCAGATAGTATTGTAATTTCTTAGTGAATTTTCAGCTGAAAGCTGAACTTAAATAATGAATTATGTCCGAAACATTCAGACAAATTACAATCTATAGTTTGTAATAGAAGAATTATGATTTTTAAACTTAAATGTAATAATCTAAATAAGACCACTTATTTGAATAACTTGCACAAGTCTCATTCGACGCCTATTTTTCTGTTTAAATAAATTTGTATTGTGATAGTTAACTTTAATTCCTCTATTAATTCAACTATTAAAACAACCTCTATTATCATAAAGTAACAGTTTTAGACGTATGTACTATTGATAACTACATCTACATTCTTTAGTTTTATAATAATGGCTCCAACGTTTCAACTATAGCTTGAATCTGACCAATAATCTTCAATTAAATTTGCATTTATCAAAATCGGTTAAATAATTAAGGTGCTCTGAAGGTTAGGATGATCTATAACCGCTGGAGAACAGATAATCTGCAGACAATACTAAAATCATAGCTCTGTATTTGCAGTAGTTGTATACAGACACCTAAATCAGTTTTATCTTAACATTATTTTCTAATTTCCTGTATAATTGTTAGTTCTTTTAATTTTCAGCGAATAAAACTTGTTACTTAGACATGCACAGTGTATTTTATTAGTAATTACCAATAATTAATTGTGTTTTAGTGGAAATAGAAAGACGTAGCTCTCCAATTCCATCACTCAACAGTTTTAAACTTAAAACTATATGTTTGACATTCCTACATTGTATGAAATAATATTCATTGTCCATTTTTTGAATGTGCAGTACCAAATAAATGTATCTGTAATAAATACTATTTGTTTTATTTTACAGACACAAGCACAAGGCATTTGCGTACAAAAAATTAAGCTTATATAACATCATCAGTGTAATAATATGATTTTAGGATCTGATTTAGCCTTTTTTCGGATCCACACACTATTTTCAGACATTAGAAAAGTACCAAAAATTAACACATTCACTGTCCTGAGACCCACATATGGGTCATTGCTATTATGGGTCCTTACTATTGTGTCTGAAAACCGGACAGTGAAAATGTTAATAGCTTATATAGCAAAAGGGAAATATAAACAGACTGGAAAGAAATACTTTTAGGTCTTACCCCCACACAGTCGTCGAGTGGCATGGGAAGTAGCGAGAAAGGAGGCAGAGACGTAGTGTGGCAACAATACTCGTAATGCCCATCGCTCCCTGTTTTGTCGATTTTTTGGGCGCGAGTCAAATGACTGGCAACATGAGTCCGAGTGGCTGGCCACATACTGGCGCACACAGAGTATCTTTTTACTGGCGCAAACGCAGACGCAGTCCGAATGGAGCGCTCGTTACGGAAGCCTCGTTCTATTGAGATGAATAGATGTCATCCACCATCTCCGTTGGCGAGAACGACGACGTATATTTCTTTTTATGACATTGATATAATTAGCTATACTAAATATGCATATAGCGCGCATGCTGCCAGTTTCAACGTCCATTGTGTTGCAAACGCAAGCGACCTAGTGCGGAGCGTCGCGATTATAGCGCGAGTAGAGCAGTGTGTGGGCAGAGAGGGCAACATCGCGGCAGCGCGAGTAGCATGGTGTGGCTGAACCATTAGATAAACTAAATCCAGCTTACAAGTTCTCTGCTGAATATAGGGATCCTCTAAAGACTTATAAATAAGCCCTGTGCCACGTACAATAAACAACTAATTTTTTATTAAGTACAATTAGTGGAGGGCTCAGTCTACTACACTGCTTGCTAGTGTGAGTCTGTCAGATACAAACCTTTACATCATTAGACACTACGAGTTAAATGCCTGCTGTTGTTACGGATTTATAATATTTTGTAATAGGTACCTGATCTGTTGAGCTATGATAGTTGCAGATTGTTTGAATATACAATTTATTTGAACAGCATTAGTTTTCAATGAGGGCATCCACAACTTGATCGCCATCAGCGCGGCACTATTTAGGCATGAGGTGAAATATTTGACAGATTTTATAGTTGAGGAAGTAAATTCGTTAAAAAAGTAGAGATTAATGTTTCTTTCTGAAATATTAGTCCCAATTAGCGACATCTGGTGAGCGTAAGATTGTTAGATCTCGTTAATGTTATTCCCAGACGTACCGAAATATTTTTCCTTGCGATCATCTGATCACAGTGATCATAACCAACAAGCTACGGGTTCTGACTTCGAATCCGACCCACAATAAATATTTTACTACTACTGCTACTAGAGTCCAAGGACACGTACAGTCAACTTCAATCAGAGAAGGCTACAGATGCGTTGTCACCTCTGAAGAATAATACGGAATGCCTCACAGCCTATAATTATACTTATATTTGGCGGCAGAAGAAGGTAAGAGCGTGGTGCCTACCAAGACCCAGACGAACAGTGTTGAAGGAAGTTATAAGTTATTCAAGCTTATAACTTCCTTCAAGATACAGCAACTAGGCCTAGTTATGAGATTTACTCGTATTTGCTGCACTGGGTAGGCAGGTGGGTGAAGTTTTATATAACATTTTGTCGGTCGCTATGATCTCTTAATTAGGAGTATGTACAGCATAGTCAGCATGAGGTCGACAATTTGAAAAAAAATATGTCCCCGTCTCAATATGTACACGTGTGGCACTATAATGTCCTGTGCTTTATGAACATCTGCAGACAAAGTTTATTAAGTTGGTTTTTCAAATATTTGATTTTGTTACAAACCTGTATTTTTGAAGTCATTGCACATAAGTGCTTTAAGAAAAATTGATAGAAACAGAAACAGAAACAGAAACTTTTTTATTCAATATAGATTATAAATAATACTTATTGAAAGTCACTCTTTTGTCTAATTACCACTGGTTCGAAAAAAAAACCTCTGTCCTGGGAAGAACCAGCAAGAAACCCAGCAGGACTTTTTTTAAATAACAGCTTACAATCATGTATATTACACAATTAACCACACAAAACAAATTAGAAACAGCCTGGCAGCGAACACCTCATTCCCAGGGGTTATTATCATCCATAAATTCCTTAACATTATAATAACCCTTTTATACAAACTATGTTTAATAAAGTTTTTGAATTTGAGCAGGTCAATTTTGTATATTTTCTGGGATTTTGTTGTAAAAGCGTATACATCGCTTCAAGAATGAATTACTGACTCAGTGAGTCGAGTAACTGGTACTACTAGCTTGTGTTTGTTCCTAGTATTTACAGAATGAATATCACTTATTTTGTATAACTACTTTTATTTTTGTGTACGTACATTACATTTTCATAAATGTATTGAGAGGCCAAAGTTAATATATTAATTTCCTTAAATTTTTGTCTGAGCGACTCTTTAGGTTTTAAATCATAGATTGCTCTTATGGCCCGCTTCTGTAAAACAAATATAATTTCAGTGTCAGTTGCGTGTCCCCATAGCAAAATACCATAGGACATTATGCTATGGAAATAGCTAAAGTAAACAAGTCTAGCTGTTTCCACACTGGTAAGATTTCTAATCTTTTTTACAGCATATGCTGCAGAACTAAGTCTGCTTGCTAACTTTGATATATGGGGCTCCATTGAAGCTTCGCGTCTAGTGTTATTCCAAGAAAATGGTGGTATCGACAAGACTTAGTTCCTCCCATTTAAAATTACATTAGTATTTAATTGTCTGACATTTGGAGTCATGAACTTCATACATTTCGTTTTAGTGCTATTTAAATGCAAGTTATTAACATTAAACCAATTTACTAATTTAGATATAGCATTATTTACTTCGTCATATTTTAATAATTGTCGTTTTAATTTGAAAATTAATGAAGTGTCATCAGCAAATAATACTATATTATGGTTATCCCCTACTATGTAAGGTAAGTCATTAATATATACAAGAAACAGAAAGGGGCCGAGAATTGAGCCTTGAGGCACGCCCATTTGTACTATCGACCCGGAAGAACTCATACTATTAATGACAACTTTTTGAGTTCTGTTACTTAAATATGAAACAATTAATTTAAGAGCATTACTTCTTACACCGTAGTGTTGTAGTTTCTTGATTAATGTTTCATGGTGAACACAATCGAAGGCTTTGGATAGGTCACAGAATATACCCAAAGCATCCCTGAATTCTCCCATGCATTGAAAATATATTTAATCAGCTCAACACCAGCATCAGTTGTCGAGCGACCCCTTGTGAAACCAATTGATTTTATGAAGTAAATTATTAACATTAAAAAATTAACATTTGATCAAGAATAATTTTTCAAAATTTTACTTAGTGTTGGCAGTACAGAAATGGGTCTAAAATTGGCGGGGTCTAATGTACTACCAGATTTAAATAAAGGTATTACTTTACTATGCTTCATCAAATCAGGAAACACCATATTCGATACTAGTATTAAAAATAATAGCTAGTTGAGGCGCGATTATATCGATTATAGACGCACAACTTTAACGGAAATGCCCACAGATCCGCAGTTTTCTTAACATCAATAGTTTTAAAATATTTTACAATATCTTTTGATGATATTTTATGAAATGTAAATGTCTTTGTACACGCATTTACATTTTGTTTAAGCAATGATTCGGGACGGCAGGAGAAGAATTCAGTGACATAGTGTTAAGATCGGAATATCCGTAAAATACTTCTCAAAATATATAGATATATAGAATAAACCTATTTTGCCTGATATATTACAAAATTTACTTCAATACTCAGAACAACAAAAAATAGAGTGCCGCATACATTTCAAGTGATGCCAATGTCGTGATGCTACGCTCAACTTGACACACAACAAGCTTACTCCTTTTTAAATAGCCAGCAATGCACCTGCAATTACCCTGGTATTGCAGTTGTTCAAGGATGGCGGTCGACAGAGCCGCAAGCTCGTTTGCCAGATTTCTATAAAAATAAGCACATAATCATCTCTATTCTTTTTATCTTTATCAGCCTGTAAAAGTTAATTGTCGGACACACACTTATAAAACTATATTATCAGTTGATTATACCTATTAGATGCATATGTGTACATGTTTGCATGTTCTTGCAAAAAGTTGAGCATGTTTTTGGCTTGGTTTTTGCACCACTTGAAATGTATGCAGCGCTCAGTTTTTCTTTCTTAGTCTCAGCGTCAATATTAAAACTTAAATAAAGTGAAACAATAAAATAACAAACATGATGGAATTTGTTTATTCATTTTATTCCTACAAGATAAATTATACAGAACGTTGCATTATTATTAACTATAAAACCTTCATATAATGTTTTATTTGATTAAGCTTTTAAAATCATTTACATCATACTGCAAGAGATATAAAATGAAAACCTAACATTATACAAAGGTATCATCAGAGCAAATTAATGGCCAGCATGCGCCTTCTTCTCAGGGTCGACATAGTCCAACTGCTCCTCAGGGTTGTGGGGCCAGAAGGTAGGCCTGTTGATGGGGTCCAAGGCTTGGTCAGGATAGGCATCACGGTAATCTTCCATTGTCATTTGGTCATATGGAAGCAGCGCCTTGATCTCGTCAATTTGCTTTTGGTACCTGGAAAATAAAATTTATATTTTTGTAAAATAAAGTGATTGCAATATTAAAATTAAAGACCAACCCAAAGTAGACTCCATTACCTCTTCTTTTATATATTAAAATTTATATTGATCTATATTAGGTGGCAGGACTCCTGTTTTTGCCTACAACTGTTTGGGTGGGTATATACCACCCTCTTCCATAATTCTAATTGCAATTAACACAGGTGGGTTAATGGACACAAGATGCATCATCGATTGACAGTGATTAACAAATTCATAGTGGAACTAAACTTTTTTCTCCTAAAAAATTTATGTACCAGATGATTGGCCCATCAATGGCAAAATACTATACTAAAATATTCTTATAACTACTGCTTTCGTAAAAAGTTATTATCATTTTACAGAAACTTTTTGACAATAATTAATTATAGTTCTGAATTAATAGCTTCTACATAAATAAAATCACTAGAAACACCACTAATATGTTGTATTTAATTAGAATATTAAAAATAATACTATAATAATATGGCAAACTATGTGATTGTTTAAAAATATACTTAATAGGAGAGGATTTGAATGCAGTTGTTGAATTAATTTTTCCTGTACTATTTTCTATCTCTATAGCAAATGTTAAATTTACACTACCTAAAAAGTTATATTACAATTAAACACTTAACTATAACTATATGAAGAATGATTTAACTACTTAAATTTTACTATTATTTAACACTAAAATGATCATAATATATGTTATGTATGTGTGTACCTCATAACAGCCTATAAAAGTCCACTGCTGAGCATAGGCCTGCCCAAAGATTGCCTCATTGGACACAATTGGCAATGGAAGTTTTATAATTTTGCGTTGTTATCTGCTACTGCAATTGTCAATCTACCTACTGAGTGTGACAATTAAGACGAATGCTTTCTACAACGGGAGAAGTCCATGTCCGGTGGTAGATTTTATAGACCAGTGAAGTTAGAACAATAGTCACAATTACTTACGAAGCAATGTTTGTGTTGGACTCTTGCACAAACGAATCAATAGCCTTTTTGATTTTTTGCCATTGAGCTTCGACCTGCGCAGTCATAGTATCTGCTGGGTATGGAATTTTCAGAGCTTCATATTGCTTTTGGAAGTTTTCCACCATACCAGGGATGGGCACCGTTTGCTTGTATAGGTTCCAGTTGATCTTGGGAGGCTCTGGAGGATTTGCCAGGACTCTGAAATTTATATTATCTTTATTTAAATTTTGATAAAAATATTAAAACAATATATCAAGAACTGATAGAAACTAAGACAACTTTATTAAAATGATGGGGAGGTAATACACTGAAATAATGTGTTACTATTACCAGGTTAGATATTTGGTTCCACAAAAAAAAAATCATAGCAAAGAAAATGGTTTATGTGTTAATGTTTTATCTTAATGACGAATATACTTATAATATATTGTGATAATCAGAAAAAACAGCATAAAATACAATACATGATAAAATTATGTAACATCGCTGTCAAATACTAACCTGCGAAGATATCCATCGGACTTGACTTTGAAAGCAGCAAGATGGCCTTTCTGCTCGGCAGGGACCCTCTCAGCCAGTGCAGCCCAGTTTATCGAGCTCTGAGCTATTCTTTTCGCCATATTTTGGCTGTAATAGTTCAATGTTTCACGACTTCAGAACACTTGTCACTTGCAAGCAGTCAAGTGAACAGTGTTCCCATTTATTAAAATTTAAAATATTACTATTAGACGTGTATAATGTTACCTGAAACATAAATAAATAATATCATTGTTTTAGTAGAATTTTAGAAAAAAAAATGTCCCCCGTTCGCCAATGTGCCATAGAATATTTAACAGTTTTACAACATGTTTTGTTACCACCGGTACGAAACTTCCTTACCATCGGTTGTCGGTTATTCGAGTTATATTGCCGGCTCATTGCCACCACAACTTACTAATCCGTTGGGTTATGTCGGTTACACTGATTCTCTATTGCGGATATCTTCTTTACGAATTCTGTCACGCAAAGAAATTCAGAGCATAGCCTCCTCATAACTCGCTGAGTGACTAGCATACTCATACAGCTAGTACCTATGTATGTACATTCTAATTTTAAAGTTTTAGGAATACGTGCCGAGATAAGTTAATCTATCTTCTGAACGCTGCCCAGCTATGTTGAATTTTGAAGTCAGACAATTATTTGAAGTGGTATTCCAACAACTACCAGCATAAGTATGACATGGACGTTACATGACCTTTGTCTTATTCATGTTCATCTTAAGACCTATCCGTTGAAAGACATTACTTATTAAAATCATTGAGCATAGTGCCAATGTCATCCAGTAATACTGCCATAATGACTATCACGTGCCCGCAGAACGTAACATCTTCCACGATCTCTCGCATCCAATCATAGTCTTTATCTAGGTTAGAAGTGAAAGATCTTCCCCACTACATCCATGAGATTACTACGCAATTCAGTCAAGCTGGGCAATCCTCTACGGTATGCTACGCCAACGCCATTACGTAGTTACCATAGTAGCGGTAGCGGTACTTAGTTGTCCGCTCTCATCTGGCTATACGACTATACGACATAGGGTCTTGCCAGAGCACCAATGTCTAGTAAGCACCTACATCAGCTGGAAAATAACTGAATAAACAGGTGGCACGTGTTAATGACACGTGCCACCTGTTTATTATACAGGGTTATTTTTCAAAGAGTAGCAAATTTTAAACTTAAGTTCAAATACTTATATAAATAATGATATACCGTTATTGCAGTTTTTGAAAATGCAAGTAAGTAAGGCTTTGATTTGAAACTATCCCAAATTGAATGTGATTTATGGGCCTACCGATCGACCTTTACGAATGCGTGCGTGCGCAGTAAAATCAGGTAAAATAATGCATTATCACGCATTTTGAATTTAAAGATAAGATTTTTTTAATTAAAATTTTTCTTTTTATATTTTAAATTTAAAATTAAAATGTTTCTTCACCATTTGCCTATATTACTTATTCTGAATCTTTTCTGTAAAGGCCAGTTATATACAGGGTTTAATTTGCAATAACCCTGTATACTTATATACTATTCTATCAGAACTAGACAAATAGTCGACAGTTCTGGTTCCTGTTTTCGGATGGGCTAGTAGCTCTTTCCACTTTTCAAGCATAAACTGTTGAGCGTGGAACCACCGCCTTTCGCCCACCCTTAGCGCCGGAGTTTCAAGCTCAAATTGATTCATGGACACAATGAACATCTACAAGTCCCAAGGAAGAGACTCAATGTACAGCTTCAGAAGTCGGTGCTATTACAAAGTGTATAAAAAGTATTAAAGCCCCGATTTCAGAAGCTGTTAAATGGAATTTATTTTAGTTGTTTTAAGACGGCTTTTATTTTTTTATAAGTTTAATTTTTGTCTTTTTGATTGAAATGAGAAATATCACAAGCTCAAGGTAATAAGAGACCATGTAGTTGCATTGTAAGAATATCCAGTACCCCATATCGTGGCTGTGGACTTTGGGCTGGTTTTGTTAGTTATGATAAGACTTTAGCTCCGGACTTGGTGAAGTGACTTGAAGGTATACTTCGGTGACAGCTACTGGAACTCCTCGACGAGTAGTACTAGGTGTGCCGAGTTTGGGCTCGTTTTGTTAGTAACGATGAGACCTAACCTCCGGGCTTGATGGAGAGACCTGATGGTATACTTTGGTGACTACTACTAGAACTCCTGGACGATTAGAACTAGGTGTGCCGAGTTTGGGCTCGTTTTGTTAGTTATTATGAGACCTAACCTCCAGGCTTGATGGAGAGACTTGATGGTGTACTTCGGTGACTACTGCTGGAATTCCTGGACGAGTAGAACTAGGTGTGCCGAGTTTGGGCTCGTTTTGTTAATTATGGTGAGATCTAACCTCCGAGCTTGATGGAGAGATCTGATGGTGAACTTCGGTGACAACTGCTGGAGTTCCTGGACGAGTAGAACTAGGTGTGCCGAGTTTGGGCTCGTTTTGTTAGTTATTATGAGACCTAACCTCCAGGCTTGATGGAGAGACTTGATGGTGTACTTCGGTGACGACTGCTGAAATTCCTCGACGAGTAAAACTAGGTGTGCCGAGTTTGGGCTCGTTTTGTTAGTTATGGTGAGACCTAACCTCCAGGCTTGATGGAGAGACTTGATGGTGTACCTCGGTGACTACTGCTGGAACTCCTGGACGAGGAGAACTAGGTGTGCCGAGTTTGGGCTCGTTTTGTTAGTTATAATGAGAACTTACCCCCGGACTTGATGGAGTGACAGACACACCTAGTACTACTCGTTCAGGAGTTCCAGAAGTAGTCACCGAAGTACACCATCAGGTCTGTCCATCAAGCCCGGAGGTTAGGTCTCATCATAACAAACAAAACGAGGCGAACTCGGCACACCTAATTCTACTCGCCCAGGAGTTCTAGTAGTAGTCACCGAAGTACACCATTAGGTCACTCCATCAAGTCCGGGGGTAAGGTCTAATCATAACTAACAAAACGAGCCCAAACTCAGCACACCTAGTTCTACTCGTCCAGGAGTTCCAGTAGTAGTCACCGAAGTACGCCATCAGGTCACTCCATCAAGTCCGGGGGTAAGGTCTAATCATAACTAACAAAAGGAGCCCAAACTTGGCACACCTAGTTCTACTAGTAGTTACTGATGTACACTTTCAGATCACTCCATAAAGTTCAAGACGAATAGGCATTTATATATATATATATATATATATATATATTTATATATAAATCCCACTTACTTTTAGCGAAACAAAATATTATAACAAAAATGTGTGATTATAAAAATAATAATATTATTTTACCTTGTCAAGTACCTATGTATCAAATTCGAATATTTTGTGTATGTACAGCGATCTTTTTCAGCTGCTGCAATCAGGCAGGCAATACAGTATCCACTTACGACGGCGGCCGAGCGCGGACTGTGGTTTCATCGAAATTTTTGCACAACAAATCAAAACAGGCACCAAAAATAAAATAACCCTTATTGCAATCCATTATGATTCTTCCGTATTAGCAAAATATGTGAAAAAATAAGCATCAGTTTTTATTTTTTTACGACTATTTGTGACCATTTTGATAAAAAGTAAACACCACAATTTTTTATTGAATATTTGCCTACGCTTAAACATGAGCCGAAATCGTTAATTTTGTAGAAAATGGCCAGGGAAGATCGTTTTTACAATATAAAAAACTATTATTTTCAACAAAGAAGTTACTACCATTTGAAGATGAAGAACCATTCTTTACGTGGTAGTTATTAGCTATGTTTGATTTGGTTTAGTTTTGTCACAAAATGTACCGAAAAACAGCATAGCTTTGCCCGATTTGCAAACGCACCCTTAACAGTTTTACAACATGTTTTTGTTACATTCGTATTTTTATAAATATTATAATTAGATTTTGGCCTTCGTAAGAAAAGGAGAGATCTTCGTAAGAAGAGAGTGGCCAAAGTTCCGAGTGGTAGCGTGGAGCTGTTCTATATAGGGTGGGTGTACCAGTCCCAAACTAGGTACCAGTGGTTGACCACTCATATGTTCAATTGAATAAATTAAGAAATGGCGGGCATTTTTTAAGAATTCAATAGTTTTGTTATGTTGCCTAGACTGTAACCAACCTTCCGAACATAATTTTTTGCGAGGGTGAATGAAAAATATCGATACCTATGACTTTTTCTCAGACCAGTGTCTCGTTTACTGCCTTTCGGCCGCCATTATAGTTAGACGTGCATGTCGACATGGTAAGTTAATTCTTTTAATATCACCTATTATTTCCTAATTGCTGTCATCAAGTTGTATTATTTTAAAAGTTTTGTGTTTATTTAAGTGCTATGCGCTGTTATTTTTATTAAACAATGACATTAAGAAGTATTTTTAAAGGTGGTTAACTACTGGAACACACCTGGTACTGAGTTCCTATTGTTGACCAAGTGGTTTGCAACTGGTTGGCTATGGTGTTTCTTTTTTTGTTCTTTTTTTTCATAGCGATGCTTTTGTTTGACAATTTAGAGCTTAAAGCCAATTATTAAAATTGTTTCATGAGGTGTGCCCCAGTTATTGACCACTGGTTTGCTATAGGTACACAGTAGTAAATAAGTGTTCCTATGGATGGCCACCAGATTAGAGTTTTAACTTTTTCTCGTTGTTTTAGATTGAAGATAGACCCAAAGAGACATTTTTTAAATATACAGAGCTAAATCTGCTGAAGTGTCGCGATGAAATTCATAAAGGCGCTAAAATAAAGCCAACATGTCGAAAATATCATATCCCTCACCCGACTGTTATAAACAAACTGAAAATGAGATATTCTCAACGGAAAATGGGATCACCAACTGGGACAATCTTGACCCTACAAGAAGAGTTTCTATTAACTAAGTGGATTAACGCTAACGTTAAAAAGGATTGTTTATTGGAAACAGTTAGCCAAATAATAAGAGAGGACATCTTTAACTGCTTTTGGACCTGGACTATCAATCCAACAGCCAGAAGAAAAGGAAGTTACCCTACCCCGACAGGATTTTTTTATAGGTTAAGGGTGACAAACGAGCACAGAGTCCAACTGATGGTAAGTGGTTGCTGTGGCCCATAGACATCGACATCTATCCTCGATTAGGTATCAAAATGCAAATGCGTCGTCAACCGTGAGGACTAAGGTGGAATGCCTCGTTTCCAATGAAAAGGGTCTCCGGTTCTCTACACTCAACATACGAAATAGAAGCGTTTAGCTGATATTTTACGCTGGTATTCTGTGATAGAGTGGTCCTTCCCCGGTCGAGCCGACCCATTCGTGCTACAACTATACTACTAATGTAGCTGCAACATGGCTCCACGTAAAAAATCTTGAAGCAACACCGCCAAAAGCCAAAGGTAGCCAAGCAACAGCCTAAACAACAATTTCCCTGGGAAAATCAAAAACATCTAACGCTGAAGTCAGTACTATGGTGTTATCATCTGCGACCATTTTCAAGTGGCTTGAAAAAGATGATTATATTGTATGACCGTGACAGCATCATTGAAGTTATAAAAGCACCTGTTTCTATAAATAGGAGAGGTTCCTACAAGGTTGAAGACATGGCCAAATTTTTGGAATGGATATAAGATAAAGCTTTCTAGTTCTTTTGGTAATTTTACGGTTTCTAGATAAGAATTTGTCAAATTCGCCTACCTCAATATGACGGGACTGATTTATTTAATTCTAAGTATTAGACTGTGATAGGTGATACTGATAATTTATGTGCAATGCTATTTTTTTATTGTAGTTTGCTAATAAGCGTTGTTAACGTTAATGTTCTAATTTTCATGTTTGTTTTCGACGGTGCCATTAAAAATTGTACAACCAATTTTTGGTTGCCCGGCGGGAGATCTCCCCTTTTCCTTCCACCCGCCACATATCCATAAGAAAGGTAAATTGTCTTGGAATCAAAATGTATTATTATTATTTACATTTTACTCTTTACATTCATTCATAATTAAAGTCAATTTAGTTTTAACAAAATAATGATGAATTTCATGGTCTTCTATCAATTTACGGTATAATGTTTATTTGAAATATTTTATTCATATCATTGGTCCTATTTAATATAGATTAGTATCATAAAATAGATGTAGATATTTTTTTTACGTTCGAGTAGACTTCAAAATTTCATAAATGCAGTTAAATAATAATGTATACTACACATGGACTACACATGGAATAAAACTAATGTCACGGATTTTACCACGTTTAATTTTAACTTTTTATACGAGGGGGTTTTTACGCATCTTTGGATGAAAGTTCCATAAAAACCCGCATAAAGGAACATATGTGAAGCACCGACGCCCCGGGAAGTCTAAAGTATGTCATCTCATATGTCAGTGATAGTATGTTTAGTATCGTCCCAACCATTATATCGGATCTGATAGACAACAAATCTTTGCATTAGAACACCGATTCCTACCAATGATGATTCGCGAGGCTATTGAAATTCAAAAACATCCTTATTTTAATAGGGAAGATGGCTGAGTGCTACCATCTGCTAAGGACCCCATAATTAATAAAATTAAATTCAAACCCAAGCATACTACATATAGTAATTTTACCAACTTTAATACTACTGCATCTATTTTATTCTATTCTATTATATTCTTACTATGACATCAGGTGGTCGAATCCCTCAATCCTCTCGTTACCATGGGTGCTGTAAAGTGCCCAAAACATCGGAAATTAAAAAAGTTTAAATTAAGCGCAAAAAAATCCTTAACATTTGTTTTATTCCTTATAAATTTTATTCACAGTGAACGTGGGAAGCACTAAACTCATGAACGGGAGTAGAAATATGTTCGCCTTGTTGTGGCGGTGAAAGAATATCTGCCACCTCATATCGTCCCATCGTAAGAGGCGACATAGGAAAATAAACAGGAGACATATATTATACAGCAGCATAATATCTTCCTGACAACAGATCAAAATAATAATAGCTGCCAACCCGCCTACCAAGCGTGGCAACTATAGCAAATATCCAGCCACTTGACAATTTATGGTTGAGGCCTATGTTAATTTCAGTGGACTTTTGATAGGCTGACGATAATGAGTTCTACTCATCTTTGTAACCCTTAAAATTTACGGTAGAGTAAAAACAAACAAGAACATACACGAAAATATTGTTACGAGCTTGGGGTTCGAGACAATTAAAAACTGCCGAGTGAATTACCAAAATTGACACTTTAATTACACAACACTAATTACAACTTAAAACCACACTAATAACAAAACACAATTTTACTACAGATCACTTAAGTTCGTAGTTGTATCGCTTCGAAGTCTTCGCTTGTATCGCCAATTCAATACTCCCCCGGTCTTTTTTTTTTTCTGAAAGTGTACGCTGTTGGCCCTGCGGCCTTTACAGCTTCATCGAATTTAGGCTCGTAAGCGAGGACCTACGAACTATTGAGTGCAACGATTCTGCCGGCGGCGAGGCGGCGCGAAGCGCCGCGTCGCCGACTGCAGTCCCGTGACACTCGACCCCTGCTTTCGGAGTGAGGCCTCAAGCTAGGGGCCTGATGTGATTCAAGGGCCCTCAGAAGGAGGTACGAACCTCGGCTTGAATCACTATCGCAATTTTGTTTACGGGTCGCAATAGTTAGAAACGCCCCGTATCACGGGTGTTGAACCTCGTGTACGGGGTGTGTCTGTGACCCCGCGCTCGCCGGCGAGCGCGGTGTGCCCTAGTGTTCTGTGCTAGAGTAGTGTCTGAGTGTGTGAGTGTTATTATTCACTAAACTAATTCTCTTATTGAGGAGGGACGGATCGACCTATTTATGGAAGTGATCTCGTCATCGGATCAAGAAGAACGTTCTTGGGACGTCTCCTGCAGGGGGCCGCGTCCCTCACTGGGGAGTACGAGCCCGCCGCATTCACCAACGGATTTTTATGTTCTTTTATCGAATCGAAGTATCTTAAGGATAACTCCTTAAGATACGAATGAATGGTGGGCATGTCGAGGTCGCGGTGAAGATCCGCGTTCCTCACATAATAAGGAGCTCCTGTGATTTGACGCAGGAATTTGTTTTGAACAACTTGAAGTTGTTTTAGCTTATTTTTGGGGACATGGGCGAAGGACACCCCTGCGTATGTCATAATAGGACGTACGCAGGTTTTGTAAAGATGCAGTTTGTGTCTCAGGGACAGCTTACTGCTTTTATTGATTAAGGCGAAAAGACGATACACTACGAATTTTGCCTTATTCCTAACTGTTTTAATGTGCTGAGAGAAGCTCATTGCACTATCTAACAGTACCCCCAGGTATTTTGCCTCACGTACCCAAGGGATTGGGCTACCGTAGAGGGAGATCGCACCTTTTTTGTGTCTTTTCATTTTCAGGATTAATTTATTATAAAAATTTCTCCTGTTAAACATAATTGCTTTACTTTTGTCGGGGTTCAATTCTATTCTCCATTTTCTGCACCAATCACCAAATGTGTTGGCTGCAGCTTGGAGCCGAATGCAGATTCTAATAGGATGGATATCGGAATAAAAGATGGTTGTGTCATCTGCATATAGTGCAAGATGAATATCTGGAAGCGAAGGGATATCACCCACATAGAGTGAGTATAGGTAGAGAGAGCACAGAGCCCTGGGGAACTCCTGCCTGATGGGTCTGGAAGAGGAGAGTACCTCAACGCGAAAACGGAAAGATCTATTTGAAAGAAAGTCTTGAAGTGGTCTATACCGGCCTTATATAGCGCCTCCGATACTTTCCAGAACCTTCTACTGTGGAAACATCTAGAATGTTCGAGTACATATCGGTCCCGAAATTTCTAGAAAGATCTTGACTCTCCTAGTTCTGCTACTGATACTAGAGGGCGCTAGTAGCTAGTGTTGCCATGTAAAAGACATTAATAGTGGCGCGCAACAATATGAATGAAATAAAACTGCATATATTGCCCCATGAAAAGTAAAAAAGTAGCAGCTTACATACATGTTACATCAATCAACAGATTCATCCTCGAGGGAATCGTACACGTTTTGCTCCCGTGCCAGGATGAAATCTCATGGCGAACTACACGGCCCTCGTATTTGTTTAAATACAATTCATAAAAACTGAAACTAAGCTTTTGCATGATTGTTGACCACATCTATCTACCTACCTAGTAATTACACATCCAACGATGTCAAGAACGAATTTTCAATTATTTACATCGGATGTTCAGTAGCATTCTATTATTTAATTTTATAATGACTAACCATTTTAGTTTATTTAGAAGTAAGTAGATGGCGCTATTGTTAGATGAAATAATGAAAGCCAAAACTATAATATCTAGTAATATCAGCGATAGAAGCGAACAATATAAAAATCTCTTAGAGTGTTGAATAAGCAAGCTATTATAAATACTCTAAGAAAAACATTCATTTCATTTTATCTATTGAAATTATTACACTTTTAAAATAAAATAACAAAAATATTAAAAAACTAAACGTTAGAATTTTTAAATAATTTTAAAAATCAAATATTTTAAATTTGTAAGTTATTTATATTATTTAATTTATAACTATGTAACTGAAGGCAAAATATACTACTTTTTCCATTTGATGACAGATGGCGCTGTTTTGATAATAAATCAGTGTAGTTTCAAATTATTTTACCTATATTTTTTATATTTTTTTAACTATATTTTAATCTTTATTTATAAATATGGTATTTATTTGAAGAACACCAGCCATACCGCCTATAACTAAGATATAATAGAAAGTTAACATCTAATGTAAGGAAAATATTTAACCTTCTTTTTTAGAAGTTCCGTAATCGGATAAAAAGTAGCATACAAAATTTGTATGTAAATCGGTCTAGTAGTTTTTGCGTGAATCCGGAATACACAGACAGACAGACAGACAGACAGACAGACAAACAGACAGACAACAGACAGACATACAGACAAAAATTCTAAAAACCACTAATTTGGCTTCAGAACGCTTTAATTAGTCCTCTGGACTTGTTTTTTTCAAGAATATATTAGAATTACAGACACGACTTTTCTACAGATTTATTATATGTATAGATTATCCCAAATGGAATGTGATTTATGGGCAACAACGTTTTTGCCTACCGATCGACCCTTACGAATGTGTGCGTGCGCAGTAAAATCAGGTAAAATAATGCATTATCACGCATTTTGAATTTAAAAGATAAGATTTTTATTTTATTATTAATTTTTTTTCTTTTTATCTTTTAAATTCAAAATTAAAATTAAAATTTTTCTTCACCATTTGCCTATATTACTTATTCTGAACCTTTTCTGTAAATTTGGCCAGTTATATACAGGGTTATTTTGCAACAACCCTATATATATACTATTCTATCAGAACTAGACAAATAGTCGACAGTTCTGGTTCCTGTTTTCGGATGGGCTAGTAGCTCTTTCCACTTTTCAAGCATAAACTGTTGAGCGTGGAACCACCGCCTTTCGCCCACCCTTAGCGCCGGAGTTTCAAGCTCAAATTGATTCATGGACACAATGAACATCTACAAGTCCCAAGGAAGAGACTCAATGTACAGCTTCAGAAGTCGGTGCTATTACAAAGTGTATAAAAAGTATTAAAGCCCCGATTTCAGAAGCTGTTAAATGGAATTTATTTTAGTTGTTTTAAGACGGCTTTTATTTTTTTATAAGTTTAATTTTTGTCTTTTTGATTGAAATGAGAAATATCACAAGCTCAAGGTAATAAGAGACCATGTAGTTGCATTGTAAGAATATCCACTACCCCATATCGTCTTGTGGATATCGAAAAAGACGACAGATGGAAACAAACCAGGAGATGTGCAGCAGTGTCTTCTTAATAACACCTATAAAATAAAATAAACTGTTTTCAACCCAACTGCCAAGCGTGGCCCCTATGGCAATATTCTCCTTATAAGGCAATCTATGAGGAGGCCTATGTTTAGCAGTGGACTTTGATAAGCTATAATTAATGAATTAATAATAAGGTAACTAGAATGACGTCTAAATAGTTACTTTGAAAACTTCATCCCCTATTTTTCCACTGATATAAAATAAATAAAAGTGACAACTTCTTTAGAATCGTTGTGATTTGAAACTCGACGAAACAAAAAAAGCGACACTAAAAGGAGATAAACGTATACATCTAAAGGATTAGCATGCGAGAAAATGAGTATAGCTACAGTATACAGTGTTTTTTTTTTATATAACAGAGGGGGCAAACGAGCATGCGACTCACCTGATGGTAAGTCACTACCGCCGCACATAAACAACTGCAACACCAGGGAAATTGCAGATGCGATGCCGACTTTTAAAAAAAGAGTAGGCTCTTTTCTTGAAAGTCCCTAAGTCGTATTGGTTCGGAAAAATCTCTGGTGGTAGTCATTTCCTATTATCTATATAATAATATAATATATAAACTATAATAAAAAAAATTGATAACAATATTATAATAAATAAACCCTACAATTATCCTACTCCTGATATTCTGCATTCGTCTCATTCTCTCGAAGTTTAGTTTTCAGAAGGTTTCACTTGTACCGCATGTGAACTTCGCACATGTTTTTTTCTTCAATTTATGTGGGACCACCCCAGTGGACGTATATACTCGTAAGCTATACAAGATGGTATCTACTACCTATCTGTCATTCCGCCACGAGGTCATTCTGTCCTTTTCTATATTCTTGTGCTAGATTCTTTTACGCCGCACCCACAGCGCTTTTTTATTGCCTTAGTCAATCAATCTTATTCTTTATCGGCCTTTTTAATCTACTGTTACATACAAACCAGAATACCCTGAATGACAGATTTCTTAAAGGGTTTTCCCGTATTCAACACGCAAGGGCAGGTCAGCGGCCCCATTTCAAAACCGTGTAAGGAACTTATAGTCCTATAACTCAGTTTTACAGGAGAGCGACGAATCATAAGTTTAGGTAGCCTTAGCATAGCTTCTTCTTTAACAACCCGTGAAAGTGTCCTGGTGACTTGTAATACAGGTTTTTATACCTACATCAGGCATTAGTCTCTCACAAGTTTGGTACCAGTCTGGCAATTTTGTAATATTTAGTATTAAGTTTACTTATTGTGAAGAGAAAATAAATCCATTCATTCATTCATTCATTCAAAGTGTACTGCTGGATACGGGCCTCTACCTTTATAGGGACAATTTGTCACGCTTGGGGCGGATAGATGATTGCAGTACCAGATATGAGCACCTTTGATGCTGCTGCCCATCAGCAGTATAGAGTATTTTTACTAGGCGGTAGAATTCTTCTCCTGCCTGGAAGTTCATCTGGGTAGGCACCATTTTCTTACCTATTTCTGCCGCCAAATAGAAGTGCCTGCTGTATTCCAGTCTGAAGGATATAGAGAGCCAATATAATAAGGCTGTGAGGCATTCCATCTTAGTTCTCAGAGGTGACAACGCACCTGTAGCCTTCTTTGTTTGAAGTTGGCACCAGGTGGATTGTAAATTCGTATGTCACTTCAGTTTTATAAAAAAAAAAAATTCTGAATTTCTGATTATTTTCCGTAATTTATCGAAGGCCATTAGATTTTTCTGTCATTTAAAGGAATATTTTTAGCCCCTTTGAGCTTTCATTAACAGCCTTACGCCATAATCTGCTTATAATGTTTCAGCAGCGTGTTCCTAATAACAACTAAAAATTAAAAATACTGTGGTTGTCAAACCTCTTGCAAACAGAAACAGAAACTTTTTTATTCAATATAGATTATAAATAATACTTATTGAAAGTCACTCTTTTGTTTAATTACCACTGGTTCGAAAAAAAAAACCTCTGTCCTGGGAAGAACCAGCAAGAAAACCAGCGGGACCTTTTTTTTTAAATCACAGCTTACAATCATGTATCTTACACAATTAACAACACAAAACAAATTAGAAATAGCTTGGTAGCGATCACCTCATTCCTAGGGGTTATTATCATCCATAAATTCCTTAATATTATAATAACCCTTTTTATACAAACTTTGTTTAATAAAGTTTTTGAACTTTGAGCAGGTCAAATTTTGCATATTTTCTGGGATTTTGTTGTAAAAGCGTATACATCGCCCCAAGAATGAATTACTGACTCGATGGAGTCGAGTAACTGGTACTACTAGCTTGTCTGTTCCCAGTATTTACAGAATGAATATCACTTATTTTTGTAAAACTACTTTTATTTTTGTGTACGTACATTACATTTTTATAAATGTATTGAGAGGCCAAAGTTCAAAACGAGACAACTATGGCAAATATCCCCTATAAGGGAATCTTGTTCAGCAGTGGACTATAATAGGCTGTAAAGGTAGGGTTGGCAACCCTAGTTAGTAGAAGTGTTATGAAAAGGGAATTGTCGCCATTTTCGAAATCGGCTAGTAATGTCACAATTGCCTTTGCTATCAGTGATGACAAATTCATGTCATATTCCGGCTATGGTTAAAATTAATACTCAAGTACATACAAATACATTTATTTACCTTTGGTAGTTTTACATTAATTGCTAGAAATAAATTACAATATAATCTACTTATAAGTATATAATATATTTATTTCCATTTACGTAAATAATTACAATTTCTGATTATAACTATAATCGCTAAAGTTATATTGGTAATTAAGTTTCTAATTGACTTTTTCGTATCAGTCTTGACAAAAATTAAAATTAAATACATTTATTTACGGTCATAAATTGAACAAATCATGCAAAAAGTCATTTGGCTATGAAATAATTTTTAATCTATGTGTGATCTCTTGTTTACAACAAACATGTAAAAAATGTTGTTTTTGTCAGTTTCTTTTGAATTAATGTCATACTTTTGGTTTTATGGGTTATATTACCTTAGAAAAATCTAACCACTACCACTACATAAATAGGAATGTAGAATTCAATATTTCTAGTGTTGCAAGACTACAATAAGTACAGTTTTAACAAAATTAGGGAGAGGCGAAGTGTAACTACTTGCGAAAGGAAATGTGTTAATAAGGTATTAATCAGACAAATTTATAAAAAAAATAGGTAGATGTAAATTTTTAAATATTGGTAGTTTAATCGGGTTTGGTAGAGTCACGCTGCAGCGTGCCTATAGGCTCGACTGGGGTAGGACTACGATCTCACAGATTACCAGCGTGAAACAGGAGAATAATGCCGTGTTTCGTATGGTGAGCGTAGAAAACTGGAGAGCCTTTTTACTGGTAACGGGGGTATTCGATCTTTTCTGTATGTGTTTGAGTGGGTCCCTGGATGGTTTAGATTCACAATTGGACTCGGTAGGTGGCGCTGTTGTCGAGATTATACTTTTGTGGATTTATGTCAAATGTGAAATACTCAGACCAGTGACGGAGGATATTGTAAGCAAGAGCAAAATGGCAGGTACTGCGATGCCAATCTACCTGCCAAGCGCGTTAAAGCAAGCAGTTATTCTATAGTAGAGATACACTCTTGTAAGGCCCAAGACCAACAGTTATCCAGGTATGGACCGATGATGAAAAAAAAAACGAATTTAATTTAGAAAAATTATAAATCCGCCGTCCCCTCAAGTAAAACGCGTTTAAATATTTGGAAACGTATTAATCACTCGAGCGACTGTATGAATAACTTTACAAATAATATCGTATTTATTTCAGATTATGTTAAAAAAATCTTTTTCGTTTAAAAATGAGCATTATTGATTTGACAATAAATGATAAAAAACAACTTAATTTAATATATATTTATGGTAAATTTAAACTTAGGTCTAATTTTCGATGTAGTCAGTACGAAGCATTTAAGTCGGTACGTTTTAATATTAAGTAATTTACAAATAATAATAATAATTTAAGATTGCCTTTGGTTAGGTTATTGGTATAGTGTGAATTTATTAACTACAACAATATATAAACTATGTACAATATTTACAAAATTGTTACATAAGTTAAATTCATAATTTTGTTGGGTGATTGTTTAGAGGATTTCTTTTCTCCCCATAATTCGGGGAATTCGATGAATGTCCGACCGTCCTACTGCCCCAGGTTGTTCTTTTCGTCACTGGATTATTCTTGCAGAATTTTAATAGGTTTCCATATGCTGCTCTATACTGTCTGTTGGTTGCTGCGTAAATTAACGGATTTATAACACTTGAAGCCCAAGCTAAAATGGAGGCTATAATATGAAGCCATGGGTATGAGATTCCGTCGTCCGCGACGTTCATTATCATCAGGGGGAGGAAGCAGGCAAGAAAACAAAGGAATATGGTTAGCATAAGTGTTGTTAGACGGGAATCTTCTTCCTTTTCTTTCGCCGTCTGACCGCCCAGTTTGCTGTAAACAAAAGCTGCAATTAGGTACACCATAGATTTAGTAACAAACTAACGTTAGAATACTATACTATATCTATGAGGTACACGTACAATTTTTAAAATGTTGTCGATTTTATAATTTATTTACACTATAATATTAGGTCCTTACATATGAAATTAGCGTTTTGTACGGGAGGAATATAAAGTCAATTTTTTTATTGTAAAATAAATTTAATTAATTAAAGTATGCACCGTTGTTATCTATGCACTTTTGCCATAGCACTATCATAGCAGCCAGTTCTTCGTTCATGGTTTGCAGTTGCTGACAATAGATATCTGCCGTAATCGTTTGGCCAGATTTTAGAAAGCTGTCCTGAACGACAACGGCACTAGTCCACCAAATACTCATAAGTAACTTTTTCTGAGGCAGGATTTGGCTGGGTCTCCAGGGTTCAGCCATTGCGACGAGCGCTTCCGATTATCGTACAGTATCCACTTTTCATCACAAGTAATGATTCGATTTAAAATCCCTTCATTATTGTGTCGGTTGAGCAAAGTAACACAGCAGTCGACGCGTGTTTGCAAGTTCGATTCACTCAATTTATGAGGTACCCATCGTTTAAGTTTTTTACTTTCCCACACAACAGACCGACTAATCGACCACGTCCAAATGGCTACAGATTCCTTGGTACAGCAGATCCCATCCGCAGAGATCGTGATTCTTGGCGATTTTAACACCCACCACGCCGAATGGCTCGGTTCACGTTTAACCGATCATGCGGGGAGATCTGTTTATGACTTTGTTTTGGCACATGGTCTTACACAGCTGGTTACTTCGCCTACGCGGATTCCGCGGATGTGGAGGATCACGCACCTTCCTTGTTGGACCTTCTGCTGATCTCTCATCCGGACGGATATCAGGTTTCCGTCGACGCCCCTCTTGGCTCCTCGGACCATTGTCTTGTCCGGAGTGTGGTGCCACTCACACTAACATCGCGGTTGCATTCTGCATGCTGCCGCCGTGTTTGGCACTATAGGTCGGCCGATTGGGATAGGATGCGGTCTTTTTTTGCATCCTACCCTTGGGGCCGGGTTTGCTTCTCACCGGACGATCCCAGCGTTGTTGCTGATTCTGTCGCTGATGTGGTACTTCAGAGTATGGAACTTTTTATTCTATCCTCGGTGGTGTCCATCGGAGGCAGATCCCAGCCATGGTTTGGTCGCTTCTGTAAAATAGCATCACGCTATAAGCAAGAGTGCTACCGGGCCTGGGCTGACGCATCAACGTCTCGTGATGTAAACACCAGCGCTCTTAAAAAGAAGTATGATTTCGTCTCCAGGTCCTTCAAAAGAGTCATTACCAAGGCAAGGTCAGAGCACATCAACAGAGTTGGCAAGAAGCTAGTTCGCCTTCCTTCGGGAACCCGTGCATTCTGCTCTCTTGCTAAGGCTGTCCAAGAGAATTTCTGTCAGCCATCTCTTCCATCTCTGCACAGAGAGGACGGCTCACTGGCCTATGCCGCAAAGGAGAAAGCCCATCTGTTAGGCTCTCTTTCTGCCTCCAACTCGACTCTCGATGATGGGGAGAAAACACCGCCGACCATCCGGACGTGCTCCATGCCGGATCTGCGGTTTACACAGCGCTCAGTTCGCAAAGCACTCCTCTCCCTGGACGTCAACAAGTCGAGTGGGCCTGATGGAATCCCTCCCATTGTGCTAAACACGTGTGCTCCGGAGTTGGCACCGGTTTTAACGTGTCTTTTCCGTTACTGCGACTCCCAAGACGTAGTCCCGAATTCATGGAAGACCAGGTTTGATCCACCAGATCCCTATAAAAGGCGACCGCTTAGACCCGTCTAACTACAGGCCTATCGCCATCAACTCCTTGTTCTCCAAAATAATGGTGTCCATGAGGTACCTTGAGGCTCACCAGCTGATTAGTGACCGCCAATACGGTTTTCATCGGGGTCGATCAGCTGGTCTACCTGACTCATAGATGGGCGGAGGCAGTAGAGTCCAAGGGGGAGGCATTGGCCGTTAGTTTGGATATAGTGAAGGCCTTCGATCGGGTCTGACACAAAGCGCTTCTTTCGAAGCTCCCTTCCTATGGACTTCGCGAGAAATTGTGCAATTGGATCACCAGCTTCCTTGCTGATCGGAGCATCAAGGTCGTAGTAGACGGTGCATGCTCTGATTATAAGCCTATTAACGCTGGTGTTCCACAAGGCTGCATGCTATCACCAACGCTATTTCTTCTGCATATCAATGATATGTTGCAAACTAGTAACATTCATTGCTATGAAGACGACAGCACTGGTGATGCCTTATACACCGGCCGTGCCAATATTTCTCGGGAAAAAGTCGTCGAGTACCGGGACAAACTTGTGTCTGAAGTCGACTCTTTGCTGAACAAAGTCTCGGGTTGGGGGCGACTAAATCTAGTATAGTTCAATCCCCAGAAGACACAAGTTTGCGCTTTTACCGCTCAAAAGAACCTCCTCGTCGTATCTCCTCAGTTTTAAGGCACCTTTCTTCACCCTTGCTGCATATCGATATACATATCGAATAGTGTGCAGTTTCATGGTCACTTGGAAGGGAAGGCCAAATTGGCCTCTAAAAAACTTGGCGTGATCGGCAGAGCGGGACAGTATTTCATGCCGGCACATCGCTTGCAACTTTACAAAGCGCAAGTTCAACCTCACATGGAATACTGTTCTCATCTCTGGGCCGGGGCACCCCAGTGCCAGCTCCTTCCACTTGAACGCATTCAGCGCAGAGCGGTTCGAATCATCGACGACCGAGTTCTTTTTGATCGGCTCGATTCACTGGCGCTTCGTAGGGATGTTGCATCCCTTTGCATTTTCTATCGCATCTACCACGGGGAGTGCTCTGAGGAATTGTTCGGATTAATACCAGCTGCCAAATTTCACGAACACACATCGCCTCAAAATTCACGATACCATCCTCACCATCTGGATGCTTGGCGGTCCACCACTGTGCATTTTACTAGGAGTTTTTTTTTCTCGCACAATTTCTCTGTGGAATTGTTTACCACCGGCAATTTTTCCGGACCGATACGACTTAGAGACCTTCAAGAAAAGAGCTTACTCTTTTCTAAAAGGCTGGCAACGCACCTGCAATTCCCCTGGTGTTGCGGTTGTTCATGGGCGGCGGTAGTCACTTACCATCAGGTGAGCCGTATACTCGTTTGCCCCCTCTTCTATAAAAAGGGATTAACCAGGTAGAAGTTCTTATCTCTTTGTCAAAAGAAAAGAAAGCGTACACAGCGTTCTTTCGTTTTCTTCCCATTATAATTTTATTAAAATTATTAGGTATGAAATTAATCGTTTAGCTTCAGCGAGGCGAATCGAGGTGATAGCGATATCCGTGTGGTTGTGTGGGTGACTGGTACCTAACTGACGGACGCTCGCAGCCGACCTCAGCGGGGATTCCCCGCTCCGAGTCGCTGAGAATCTCTCAACGACTTAGCGCCATTGCAAGTTCTCTCAGTGGGAGAACTTGCAACGTCGCATCTTATTTATCCGCGTCGCGCGATATTTTTCGTTACCGAATTACCGAAATAATTTCGGTTATGTAAAGGTATATATACAATGTTGTAATAAAACCTCTTAAAAATAGCGCTACCGTTATTTTATACCGGTTGCGTATCTGTGAATTTTAACCGCTTTCGGTCTACCTTTAAAAAATTGCGATATCAATATTTTGTACCGGTAGCGTAACCTTGTACCTTAACCGCAATCAATCCTTGTCAAAACTACTTGTCGCGTTTTTTTGATCAAAAATCCCAAGATTTCTACAGCAACGGGATTATGTCACTATTTACAAGATGGCAACAAGTTATCGAACAAAATGGCACATATATTATAATAAAATGTAATTAAACTTTGAAAAAAAAAATGTCTTGAATTTGTACATAAAATACGAAGAAACTTTTTCCCCGACCTTACAATTATCTTAAAAAGTGAATTTTTACGTACAAATAAATCAAGTGAAGCAATTTTATCACGGGTGCACGTAGTGGTTACTATGCAGAGTTGCTCACCCACATACACACCTTCGACCCTCAAGCTTCCTCTTGCTCTCTCGCACGCGCCAGTATATGCAAGAGTAGGACACGATGATAACTACGCAGGGAAGCGCAAATCCGAAAACAAATAGGTATTTCTTTGGCGATCTTCCATCTTTTGGCAGAATCGTACATGAAAACGTATCACGTTCCAGTCCTAGTTGACCCCACACACCAAGCAGCGGCGGTATCTGAAAACAATTAACTGGAATTTATTGATCTGGATGTTTAACCTACTATCTTTAATCTTTAGCGACCCATGGAAGACCATTTATTTTATCTATTTTTCATCTTTCGAAAAAAAAAAGTTTTTCGGATAAAATATAACCTAGATCCCTTCTGTCATTGATTTCTATGTTCGTAAAGTTACATCACAATCGTTTTAGCCATTCCGATGATTGGCCCGGACAGACAGACGGACAGATAAAATTTTAAAAATGGTTATTCATGTCTTAATGGCATGCAAATAAGCCCCTGAGCTTAATACGTGATGCGGGTGCGATTTCGCGTGCGGGTGCGATAGAAGTGTGGTAACTTGGGCTCTTGCCTTGTAACCCCAAGCAGCTTGAATTTATTAATCACAATGTAAGATTTGTCCCGTGTCCGATGGTGAGCCAAAACACCATGAAGAGCCTCCTCATGAGAAATAATACTCATAAGTATTTGGGAAATATTTCAAGGGCATGTGAAGTCCGCAATCACACATTGCAGCAGAGCAGAAATGGGAAGAACTGCCTGTGCTGTGCTTTACTGAGGGTTATAGAGATATAGAGCCATTAATTCGCCGTCCTGCTCTAGTGCGCGTTGGCGGACTTTGCATATTTTTATAGAATAAGGGTGACAAACGAGCGCACAGTCCACCTGATGGTAAGTGGATGCTGTGGCCCATAGACATCTACATTTATTCTCAATTAAGAATCAAAATACAGATGCGTTGTCACTCCTGAGAAATGCCTCGTTAAAAGTAAAAAGGGTCTCCGTTTCTCTACACTCACCACACGAAACACAGCAGCATTAAGCTCCTATTTTACACTGGTATTCAGGCATATCTTAGAAATATTTTTCTATTACTCAGACATACAGATATCCCCACGATATTTTTACTATATCACCGATCACGTGGTAGATCAGCACTTAAAAATTGCAAATTGCAGTTTATTTGCTAGATCACTTAAGTCTGCTTTTATATGTGGCAGAGTAACGCTGCAGAAAGTTGCAGTTGTATTATGACTGCAGCACAAATGGGCCGGCTCGACCGGGAAAGAACCACACAGAATACCAGCGTAAAATAAATGACTAATGCTGCCGTTTTACGTACGGTGAGTATAGAGAACCGGAGACCCTTTTTATTTGGTAATGACGTATTCCACCTTTATCCTCAGAAGACACATAGCATTTTTGATTCTTAAAGGACAACCGTGTACTGTAGTTAGGATTGCCAGCTCCCGTTTCATGTTTTAGAGGATTTGATAAGATTAAATAAAGGACATAGGCTGAAAATAAGGATATCATATCGTTTTCAATAAAATGCTTTTATTGTATGAGTAGCAACATATATTAATATAAAAACAATGTTAATATGCAATGTAGCGTAGTTTATCTTTCTAACATCGCGCGTACCTTAAAGTGATTTTTAAATTCTTTGATCTCAACTAGTAGAGGAAATGTACTTACTCTTAAAATACGCGCGATATTGCCTTGTCCTCGTTAAAGATTTCAAATTAGGGAACAGATCAATTTTTGGGCCTGAAATAGAGGACGTCCTTTAAAATAAAGGACGTCTGGCAACCCTAACTCTAGTTGTCTATTAGCCACACCATTACTTACTACCAGGTGGATTGTGTGCACGTTTTTTACACTAATTTAAATAATAGTTTAAAATACATACAGCGTTATTTTGCAATAACCGGCCAAATTTTCATAGAAGGTTCAGAATAAGTAACATAGGCAAATGGTGAAGAAAAATTAATTTAAAAAAATTCAAATATTCTGTCCTTTTTATCTTTTAAATTCAAAATGAATTATTTTAACTGATTTTACTGCGAACGCACAAATTCGTAAAGTTCAATCGGTAGGCAAAAACGTTGTTGCCCATAAATCACATTCAATTTGGAATAATTTCAAATAAAAGTTTCTACTTTTATTTGAAATTATCCCAAAGGCTTCTGCCTTATTTACTCGTATTTTCAAAAACTGCAATTACGGTATATCATTATCTATATATTTGAACTTAAGTTTAAAATTTGGCTACTCTTTGAAAAATAACCCTGTACATATACCTACCTACGGAAAGAGTTTAATAATAAATCAATACTTAGAAGATCTAGCAACCCTTACACTTTAAATTAAGAAGTAAAATTAAATTCCCACTGATTTACATACATTAATAAATCCGACATAGTCCCCACCGCAGCGGACCTCACTCGTTGACTAATAATAATAACATGAATTAAACAACAGACTATAAAACGCGTCCCGCTTTGGTCCCGCTATTACAATGCGTTATGCGAACGAAACAATTGGATGAAATTGTTGCCACGCTTCTAAACTGCCAGCACCCACATACTAGGCAATTAACAGTTGGGTGATATTAATGAAAATTACGGAAACATAACTTATGACCGCCCTACTGCACTAATGACTTGTTGGTTTAATGGTCGTAAAATGCTGATGTGTTTCGTATGGTGAGTGTAGAGAACCGGAGACCCTTTTACTAGAAAAGAGGCATTCCATCTTAGTCCTCACGGCTGACAACGCATCTACATTTTGATTCGCAAACGAGGATAGATGTAGATGTCTATGGGCCACAGGTGGACTGTGTGCTCGCTTGTCACCCTTATCCTATAAAAAAACATGCGTGAGTGTCGTGGAACACTCGGTTGGAGGAACGAAGTTCCTTTCGTAGTATATTATTATTGATAAACTTATTATATTATTGATTAACAAATACAAATAAATGAATTACTAGCGTCTATTAAAATGAAGCATTATTTCGGAAAGAAAAGTGCGAGGGAGATGGATATTATTCTATTTCGCTTGCAACTATAGAAAGGTGGTCGTGACGGAAAAATCTTACACCTTTTCTCGCCTAGTTTTCTTGTTCTCTTGTGATAGCTAGTATCTCGCCACATTTTTTTATAATCATTTCATATCGTATGGTACACCATGAGTATCCCATAGTCGACAGGAATTGCTAGAATGTCATGGTTTCCGATAGGTAGTGATGGATACGGCATTATTGAAAATATTAGGAAGGTATACATGTATATAATATTAGGAAGATGCCTTGGGTGGCGATAGTTATGGCGATATATGATCGTCAAACTGCCTGCAAGGTTAATGAGTAAACGAGGGAGAAAGCCTATCTCCAGCAGTGAACTGTTTAATATTTAATCATTTGATTGTTGTTAAAATTAATTTTACACATTATTTCAAGCAACATTAACACTGAACATGATTAAATTAAAACAAATAACAAAATTTTACCTAATTTTGGGTAATTATCGTGTATTAGGTAGAATACTCGACAGTAAATTGTATAGAAGATAAAAACCGTTTTAGGTGAATGAATAATACGTAATATTAGATATAAGATATTTTGACCTTTTCCGTCTTTTTATGTTACCCAATAAAAAATCAATTAGGAGGAAACATTGTAGTAACAGTAACTTGCGAATTACGTTTTGAAACAGGTCTCTAAAAATACATGTCCGTAATTTTTTATCGAAAACTTTGCATTATGTTATAAGTTATAGAGCGGAGACAATGCGACAAAAATAATATGAAAACTGCAGTTATTGTCGTTTACTAATTGGCAACACCAGAAACAAGGACATTTAAAGTTTGGCCTAAAGGTCTAGATACCAGGCCATAAACTCCAAAAAAAAAACATTTAAAGTACGTATCCTATTTTTTTTTTATTAAAGTTGTAAAAAGCACTAGTTTAAACCGACTGCGTTACGATTCTAATAAAACACGGATGTTGCCTAATTCAGGACAATTAAACGTGTATCATAACCGTGGAAGTGCAATGAACCAATTCCGACTTCCCTCCTAATCCAAACGCATGTTTGTTTGAATAGTCTGTTCATACGATGCATAATGATGTGTACTACGACCATGATTACTACATAGGACATAGGACTAAAGTGGATTTATATTTACTTGACCCTGCAACCCCACCAGGGACTCTCTGCGTTAAGGTCTCCTCCGATGATTATATTTTCAGAGTCTAGAATGTTTTTGAAGTTAGAAATTATTCTTAAGTCTTCTTCGACGTCTTGAGCCTCTTCCATGTATGTGTTAATAATTGCGATATAGTAGTTATAAATTTGAAATTTACATGCAACAATGTTTTCTGTAATAATGTCGGCATTTACAATGTACTGTACAGACGGATCAACGACAATGATCGCCGATTTGACGGGTTTTGAGTGTCATTAGTTTGCTTTTGGATAACTCTGTACCTACAAGTAACATGTGCTTTAGCACCTACGTAGGGTTCCTGTACTAGGATTATTGATATTCACTGCGATTCCGCCGTTTTTAGGCATTCCTGTAACGCTGCGTATCCTCTACCAAGGTTGACTTGTGCAATTTTTATAGCCAATAATATATATCCTCTAATCATCCTGTCACCCAGTAATCCATCCTGAGAACCTTGGTAGCTCAGGGGCTATGCGCTTGAAATGAAATTGTTAATGGCAATTTTAAGTGCTGATTTACCACGTGCTCGGCGGTGAAGGAAAAAATCCTGAGAAAACCTGCATGTTTATTTATTTCTACCTCTGTCTTAACAGGTGTACCTAATACGACAGTGTAGGCACATAAAACTATCTAATTTAATAAGGACAGAACACAAATTATCTACTATTATAACATTAATAAATATAATGTCACTTTTGTGAATTCACCCAAGGAACAGCAGAATAAATCTACATCCTGAGCCACTTTATTAAGAGTATGCAGCACTCTGGTCAGTGGGGCCTACTTTAGAAGGTTGGTGCGTGCGCGTGGTACCGCTGCATGTCTAAGAAATAAGAAAAAAATATATTTCGAAGACATGTGAAGTTAGCCGACACGCAATGGGGCAGCGCGGCGGATATTTCCTTGCCCAGCTGTAGGGCGTATAGCGGCTGTTACGTTACTTTACTTTACTTTAATCATCCTGTGGGTGTCGTAAGAGGCGACGGAGAGAAATGAAACAGGAGGTGATGTTGAGGATGATGAAGAGGGCAGCGGCATCTCCTTGATAATAACTTGAAATAATAAAAAACTGCAGTCGCCAAGTTGCCAACCCACCTCTGCCAAGCGTAGCAAACTATGACAAATATTCCTATGAGGCAATCTACGAGAGAGGCCTATGTTCAGCAGTAGACTTTGATAGGTTGATGGACTCCATCCGAAGGCGATGACTGCCACATGTGTAATGCTTGTGAACAAGTGCTGCTTATGGGGGCTAGGCTACTCGGGTTCTCTATGCACAGATAAACACTAAATTTTCCCGTTTTTTGTTTGAGTGAATCACAGAACACGCTTCAATTACTGACTGGTCTGTTATCTTTTTCTATCCTGCATGTATCATTATATTTTGCATAGATCTTTTTCCATAATTTCCTATGCTATTGTAATATTAACTTTAATTATTTTGTAGCGTCGTTTTTTCTTCATTTCATTTATAAAAAGGAGGCGGAGTCCCTATCACCGTTTCTTTTCCGCTCCAAGGAACCTTATCTCGAGACGGTAGTAGATTTAAAAAAATACATTTGATAAACGGAATTTAATATTCTTACATCGAAGATATTAAATAAATTCATTTAATTTAATTTCTTCTAAGCAAGAAAGGAGTCCCACTACAAAGAAAATGTTAAAATTATCTCATCATAAAATAAATATGGTGGAAATTAACTATATATGAAAATTGCGACCTAAGCAATTACAATTGAACATATTTATCCAGATTCACCAAAAATCTATATTTTTTTTTATAGAATAAAGGTGACACATGAGCACACAGTTCACCTGATGGTAAAGTGAATATTATTTTATAAATTCTAAATGCAATTTGCACTTGAAATCAATCGCACTAAGATGACTGCAGTGGGGTTATTTTAACTATTTCTAATTTGATAATGACAAAATCAACTGGCCATAACTCACTCTCTGTTCTACCCAAGGTTAGCTGGTAGATAATGCCATATAGCATTAAGCTCGCTTTTTGTACACAATTTTGGTGCAATAAACAATAAAATAAATAAATAAATAAATTTCTTGTTCATTTCGCTTCAGACTAAGGAATTAATTATTATTCGGTCTCATTTGACTCATTATCGAACCACTTGCGATCGGAAACGCTCACTTAACATCGTCCGGATCGTGAAATTTGTTTGGTTTTATGAGTCATTAGTCATTACGATGTGACTAACAAATGTAAGAGGATGTTGCGACTTTTCATTTTATTTGTAGTCTGTATTTCTAAAAATGGTTGCAGATTTTATGGGAACATTGCGAATCGGTGACTAATTAGCACAGAAGTTTTATTCTTTACCAGCTTTTTGTAACTTTAAGGTTAATTTCGTTGCTCAACAGTCTTAATATATTCCAACAAAATGGCGACCCTACTGTAATGTTAATACTTGACCCCGGATTTTGTGTATTCAGATGGATTCCTGGGAGGCGAATGGCATACAAATATAGTGTTATAATCTAACTACAAACCTTCCTCGTGATGTACGAGTAAGGGCACGAACTATTTTCTATATTTAACACTAGTAATGGCCTGCGATTTCCTCAACACGGCACATAATTACATAATATATTATTATTTATCATAATATTATTATTTTTAGATCTAGAACAGGGTTCACAATTCAAACTAATTTTTACGGATTTTATCGCGTTTATTAACTTAGTACTTTACAGCACCTCATGGTAACGGCGGAACTGAGGTGTTCGACGTCCCAGTGTTATAGTTAACTACGGCTACCGTCAATTTAAAATTATTAACTTTTGGCCCGATTTACGCAGAACGAGCTTAAGGTATCTTGGAGTCTAGCAGGTGTATGCTTGGGTTGGGATTTATATTTATTAGTTACAGGATTCCAAGCGGATGGTAGCGCCCAGTCACATTCTCCACTGAAATTAGGATGTTTTTGATTTCAATAGCCTCGCGAATCATCCTTGGAATCGGTGTTCTTTAGCGAGGATTTGTGGTCTATCAAATCTGATGTAGTGGCGGGGGTGATCCTGTACGTGTTCACAGACTGCAGACTTTCCTCAGCGTCGATTTTTCACATCAGCTATGTATATTTTTACACGGGTTTATATAATTTAGAACAGGGTTTCTGTTATTCGCCAACAAGTATTTTATTTTTTGTATTCATCTTCTTTAAATTGGCAGGTGAATTGACGATGTCACAACCAGTTTGCATATACTGTGGTTATCCCGCCATCTGTTAAATGCATCATCATTTTGTTTCGTTTAGTTGTATGTTACGAAATGAAGCGACGGTCCTATAAGATGCGGTCACCATTCATCACTTGTCAAAAATGTAGAAATTATTTTATTTTATGTATTTATTTATTTATTCTTTACCGTAATCACCTTGGTTCTCACAATTTGCCTTGTGGCAATCATTGCCAGTCAACCCTGAGAAAATAAGAAAAGTGTTGACTGGTGCAACTTTGACGAAAGTGAAATATACATAATAATTATATACACAAATATATCCATATATATATATATATATATATATATATATATATATATACATAAATACGCACATATGTATATACATACATAAATAAATATATAAACATACTTCTATACATATAAATAAAACTGAAGCGTCTGTCTGTAATATTGAAATAACTGGCTTTTATTAGGCACAGGGGGTTATTTTCATGCTATTAAAACATAAATAACGATTTTTTTATTCTTGTCTGTCTGTTTGTTTGTCCAGGCTAATCTTCGGAATGACTGAACTGAACCAATTGTGATGTAACTTCACAAAGAGATAGAGACTATTGTGAGATTTTTTTGTGAAATGGAAATATCGATTCCTATTTTTTTTTTTACTAAAAATGGGCTCACTCTTGACCTCCATCTGGCCCGCGGGCTAAGATGAGGTCTACGATGGAGCGAGTTTGCCCAGGAGAAGCCTATTAACACGCACCTTGAAGAGGTTAAGGTTATATGCACTCGGAAAGACAACAGACGCCGGCAGGGCATTCCACTCCTTGGCTGTGCGTATTATATACATAGTAGGTAAGTACTTAAATTATTTCAATCAAGTAATTTTAAAAATCTCAATGACCCCACATTAATAGATCCCAGGCAGGATCCCACCCAGGTGAATC
Source organism: Parnassius orleans (assembly GCA_029286625.1). NCBI lineage: Eukaryota > Metazoa > Arthropoda > Insecta > Lepidoptera > Papilionidae > Parnassius > Parnassius orleans. Next base: position 2,762,256 of record JAGSMP010000028.1, read on the forward strand.
CGGGGCGGTATTAATAAAATGAAAGGTGGATAATATGTGTTTAGTGTTGCAGGGTTATAAAACATTGTTTATTACGAGCATTTGTTTTATTTTAATTGTTTTGTACTATTTAAAAATAGAGTAAAATAAAATTTATTTCTAAAATATAATTACAAAAACAAAAACTGACATTGTTATTTAATTTGATTATTTATATCAACAGTTATTTCATTTATCCACATTAACGCTATGAGAAGCGTTGTCTCATTTATTATTGCCTACGCGTTTGTAAATACGCGTTAATCTGATCGTCGGTTTTGGACACACTTTGTATGTTTAGAGTTTAGAGAATGGATTTGATTTATTGACTTCTTAAGGAAAAGATAATAGTTTACTATTTTTTTCTCTCTCACACACACACACACACACACGCACGCACGCACGCACGCACGCACGCACGCACGCACGCACGCACGCACGCACACACACAGCAATGCAATTATTGCTATTTGGCTGCAGAAATAGGTAAGGGGGTAGTAGCTACCCAGACTCCTTAAAAGGAGTCTTACCAACAAATAAATCAAAAATAAATTCGTTGTCCCATCTATTTCTTTGTTAGATGTTTATCTTACTTGCGTTTCGTCTATTATAACACTCGGGCGTAACCTCGCTAATCCGTTAGTGTTAAACCTCACTGTCGTTAGATGGCGCTCACATTGATTGTGTAAATGTGTGCGTGCATCATTCGAGGTCACTTGGCTCTTGTAGTCGTCTTAAATAGATATAACGTACCATGATGCCGAACGACACGAGCCAAATGAGCAGCAGCTGCACCCAGATCTTGGTGCTGGTGTAGATCTGCGAGTACATGTCGTAGTACGCGATCAATGTGTACCTGAAACAAATGTTATTAATCAACAATTTATTCATCAACAATTCGGTTTGTAAAATTACTAGCGATCCGCCCCGGCTCCGCACGGGTTTTTAATTAACGCCCCCGCCACCCCCCTTGCACGTGGAATTTCGTTCTTATCTGATCTCTACTCGGCGAAAGGAATATTCCTACGAAATTTCAAGTCTCTAGGCCTCATGGTTCCAGAGATATCGTGATGAGTCAGTACATAGGTGGCAATCTCTTATATACTTCATGTATATATTATAGAAGAAGAAGAAGATAAGCCAAACTGTTTCAAGATGATTTATTAAACCTTATTTTGATATTTTGAGGCCATGAACGTGGCCGTGAAATGAACGTCATAAAGGAGGCTGTATGAAGTGAAGTCATGTCTAGTGATTTAAAAAGAATGTTGTCTTGCTCACAGAACCAGAACACTATTACCATACTCTTAAGACTCCTAGCAGAGACGATAACACTGTCCTGCGTGGATAACGTCTTCGTCGTGACTTGCCACCGAAACCGAAATTCGGTCTATGGGATGACATTATTGTTTACTTCAGCTTCGGTGTGTTTCTGCCGTACTATAAATACCGTGAACGGCAGAGTCGAGAAGGGACGCCCTAGGCGAAGTGTTATCGTTCAAATTGGCGATATATTGAAAATGGGCCAAATTAAGAGTACCCTTAACCGACGAGCGTGTAGGCGTATGCGTAGGTATATGGATGTGGAGGAGGCGAGAAAGGTGTGTCAGGATCGTGCCAAATGGAAGTCCGTAGTCTCTGCCTACCCCTTTGGGTGACAGGCGTGAATTATGTATGTATTATGTATAAATACCAAATAATGTATTAACAGCGAAATTAGGGAATTATCACCGTCATCATCATTTTAGTAATCAAAACCCAGGGCGTCCATTAATTACGTGAGATGTTTAGGGGGGAGGGGTCGAGCCGAATCTCACCCAATCTCACGTAGGGGCGAGGGACAGAGAGGGTCTCGGCAAATATCACGTAATATTTTTTTTCGCAAGAAACAATGTAAATTTCATGTAAATTAAGTTAAATCAAGTAAAATATGGCTAAAACCTACACAATAATATTTAAGCCAATATTTAAGTAAACGAAGTGTAGAGTGGCCCCCTGCTAGGTGGAGTGATGACCTGGTGAGAGAATTAAGAAGTCTATTAATACTAGTGGCTCACGACTGTGCTTTCTGGCATTCCTGGGGGTGGCGAAGCGTTAATAATTCGTAAAAATTAGATTTATTTAATAGCGGTTATGCGAAATCACAAATTATACAAAAATAATTTTTATAAGCAAACGCAACGCATTCAAGCACAGATGTAACGTATTTACACTAAAAATATTTTTAAAAATCTCACGTGAGATTGGGGGGGTGAGGGGTCGAGCCATATCTCACGACATCTCATCAGGGGGAAGGGGAGGGTAGAAAAATCGCTAAAATCCTCTCACGTAATTAATGCTTGTTAGGGGGACATTTACTAAAAGTAATTTTAAAATGTGTAATTTAGGCACGGATTCATATAATTTTTTCATACTATAAAATACAACATAAACAAATTAAAAATGACAGCTGCATGAATTAAATAGTACAATTGTTTCACTTATAATCAGTCAGGTTATAATTTATTTGATGTATAACTATTATCTGATGGTTGAAGAGTCCTTTGTGATTTATTGAGTGGTGTCATCAATTCCCATATTCATTGCGTAAGTTAAATTCGTCGCACGCATTCCCGATAATTGATTGAATCGTTGGCGTTCACACTGTCAGACATTGCCAGGCAATCACATACGCGTTCCGTTATCGCCGTTTAAAAACCACTCAGAGCTTATCCACCGTGGGAACACAAGCTTGTTTGCTTGGGATAAGATAAAATGCATGGCAACCCCTGTAAGTGTCGCGTTGTTATCCTAATAAGTTGTTAATCGGTTTACGGCGTATACATTGTATTTCCTTACAACCTACCTGTGCCCGCGATTACAGACGCGCAAACTTGTATCATCTAAACCGTCCATTCCTTTGCAGCATATAAAGTCCACGGCTGAACATAGACTTCCACCATAAAGTGCCCATAGGAGCGATTTTGCCATAGTTGGCAGGCTGGTTGGCAACCGCAGTTTTTTATAATTTTGTAATATTACCAGGAAGATGCAGCTGCTATATTCCAAATAAAAAAATCTAGCATGACAACCATGGCAAATATTCCACTATCAGGAATGCTGCCGTCCATCTTCTGTTTCTATTTTCTACTGTCGCCTCTGACGACACCCACGGGATAAGGGGTAGTGGATATTCTTACACCGCCACTGCACGGGTATCATATAAAATTCCTACTATCATACCAAATGAAACATAGTTGTGCTAAGTACAACAACTTCTAATTAATATTATATACGTAACTGAAGCCGAACTGAAGATTTTAATAGCCATGTAGTGGTGGAGTAAGTGAATCTACTACCTAATAATATTCCCTGGGTGTCGTAAGAGGTGACAGAGGAAATGGAACAGTACATGGGCAGTAGCATCTTCCTAAGAACAACCAAATAATAAAATTCTGCGGTTGCCAACACATCTGCCAAGGGTGGCCTCTATGAGTCGAATCAATCGAGGTGGCCTGTGTTCAGTAGTAGATTTTTGATAGGCTCTAAGGAAGCAGAGGAATAATAAAAATTATAATAAAATAGTCTTTAATATTTTTTTTAAATTAAGGGTGACAAACGCGTGCACAGTCCGCCTAATGGTAAGTGGATGCTGTGATCCATAGACACCTACATCTATCCTCAATTAAGAATCAAAATACAGATTCGTTGTCACCCCTGAAGAGTAACATTGAATGCCTCATTTCCAGTAAAAAGGGTCTCCGGTTCTCTACACTCACCATACGAAACACAGCAGTGTTAAGTTGCTGTTTTACGCTGGTATTCTGTGAGAACGTGATCCTTCCTCGGTTGAGTCGACCCATTCGTCCTACAACTATCATGCTGCAGCTATATTAGCTGCAGCATAACTCTACCACGTAAAAATCACGTTTATAACTAAAGAACCACTGTACTAATGCAGAACCGGAGACTACTTTTACTGGTGCTCTATCTTAGTCCTTAGGGGTGACAAGGCTTTCGGCATTTTAATACTTAATCGACGATAAATGTGTCTATGGCATAATCCCAGCGTCCACTATCAGGTGGAAGCTTTTGCCACCTTACTTCTATGAAAAAAACATGGCTGCAGTGTGGCTCTACAACCTATCTTTTTACTCTACTCTGTGTCTCCCTTAGTGAAACTGGAATTAATCTGTATTGCTCATGTGATCGCTCGTATTGATTTTCTCGGGAGCTTTGATACTAGCGATTAAATCAAAACAATTGAAAGCACAACAGACTACAGACTCGAACAAACACTTCTTTATGCGGCGGGTACTGACCCGCCCTCAGCAATGGGTTTATTTTTATGGACACACACGTATGGTCTAAATGTGAAACGTAGCGGAAAATTTAGGACACTTTAGTATTCGAAAGGACAACAAACACAGTGAATTCTTATATTTACGCGAATATATATAAATAAAATTTAAGTGTCTGTCTATAATATTGAAATAGCTGGCTTCTATATATTCTATAACATCAGGAGGTTATTTGCATGCTTTCAAGACATAAATAACTTTTAAACATTTTGTCAGTCTGTCTGTCTGTCTGGGCTAATATACGAAAAGGCTGAACCGATTATGATGAAACTACGAGTACATAGAGAGCAATGCCAGGAGGGATCTAGGGTATATTTTATCCAAAAAAACTTGAAGATTTTTTTTTGCAAAAACGAAACATTAAATAAAAAAATATAAATAAATACATGGTATACGAAATAAAATAAATGGTCCTTGATCATCTTAAATCTAAGTAACGCCCCATTAATAGATCCTGTCTGGGCGAAGGCGGGGCGGGTCGCTAGTAATAAATAAAAACAATAATTATGGACGTGATATTTTGTATGACATCTTGACAGCCTCTTGTACCAAACACTCTGCGATGCGTTATAATTTCACTTAATAGACGTCGAGGAGATGTAAATTATCCACAAATGCAGTTAAAAAACGGCTGTTTCGTGTTTAAGAACGGTTATGGTGCGTAAATGTCAGTTAAAAGAGTAGGAATCTCGCTAATATTATAAATAAGTATGAAAGATTAAACAAAGTTTGTATAAATGTTATCATAATATATACGATCGTATATATCTATATCATCTCGTATATATATAATTACTGACTATCTCAAGCCCACAGTCCACAAGCGTAGAGATTCTCATTGTTTTCTCATAGTCCCGTAGATAGTCTTATAGTTTGCCACGGTTGGCAGTTGGGTTGACAACTGCACTTTCGTTATTATCAGGAAGATACTGTTGCCCATCTTCTGATTCATTTCCTTCTGTTGACTCTTACGACACCCACGGGATAACATAGGTATTGCATTCTCTTGCGCTGCAACAACAGGCGAAAGATCTAAAGAGTTAATATAATAATAATACCCCCTGGAAAAATGTAGATTGCTGCAAAACTGTTTTTAAACCGATTTGTGTAATTAATTGTGCAACATACAATATGTATTATATTAAATTGTTTGAAGAAAATCTCGCTGGGATTCTTGATGTTTCTTCCCAGAATATTTAGAGGTATTTATTGAGATACGAATCAGTGGTAATGAAAAAGAAATGACTTACAATAAGTCATTTCTTTTATTATCTATTTTGAATAAAATAGTGCTGAGTAGTATAAGAGAATCTACTACCATACCATCGTAACTAATACTAACTACGCGGATGTCGTAAGAGGTGACAAAGGTAAACTGAAACAGGAGATTGTAAGCAACATCTTCCTGATAACAACTAAAATAATTAAAAAAGCAGCAGTGTGGCCAACTGGTAACTATGACAAAATACCCAATGGTAAGCCCAATGTGGGTTATGTATATGACAGAATGCGAGAAGCTAGGAGGTGTTTTAAGTCAAAGCTTAAGTGGTGTCAAGACAATGAGAACCAAATAAAAATGGATATCTTGGCTACTCACCACAAAGAAAAGATTTTAAGGGTTTTGGAAACAAACTAAGAAGCTGGAAACTGCATCATACTTACCTGTGAGTTTCGATGGTAAGAGAGAGCCTCATCATATCGCAGAAGTTTTTAGGAACACTTCAAAGTGGAATCTACATTGAGACCGGTGCAGCGGGTGTTCGATATTGAGGAGAAATCGTGCAGTGAATTTGCCAGAAGTACTACGAAAGAAGTCGCAAATGTCATAAATAATATGACACATGGTAAATCACCTGGATATGATGACCTCAGTATTGAGCACCTGCAGTACGCGGGAGTTCATCTGCCTAGGATATTGACTATGCTCTTTAATGTGTGTAGGGCGTGAATACTTACCTCAGAACTTATGAAGACCATAGTGGTACCAGATATAAAGAATAAGACTGCTGCCGACAAGACCAATTATAGACCGATCTCGCTAGCTACTGTGATAGCGAAAGTATTGGATGGTTTTCTTGATCGTCAACTAAATAAACATATACATGTACATGAGGCACAGTTTGGGTTTAGACCTGAACTGTCCACTGAAACTGCAATCTTACGACTCAAGTATTATGTTACGAGAAAACGCCTGTCTACGCCTGTTTTTGACTCGTCGAAGGCATTTGACCTGGTCTCATACAACATATTATGGGATGAGCTTCGGAGGAAACGAGCACGCCAAGGAGACAGTCGATATATTGAGGTATCGATACCACAACCAATCAAATAATGTAAGGTCGGCACGCTCATACTCAAGTGAATATAGGTTAGAGTGCGGAGTGAGGCAGGGAGGCTTGACTTCACCGACGCTCTTTAACTTGTATATAAATGGATTGATCGATGAGCTTAGCAGAACTGGCGTCGGATGCTCAATAGATTGTAACTTCGTAAACAGCATCAGTTACGCGGACGATATGGTGCTGCTGCACTTTAGATATTAATAAATTTATGTGAGAGGTATGCGGAAGCCCATGGCCTCAGGTATAACTCCAAAAAGAGTGAACTACTTATTTTCAAGGCAGGGAAAAAAGAACCCAAGGCTATCCCACTGGTCAGGCTTGGAGGAGTACCTTTAAGTAGAGTCACCAAATTTAAATACCTGGGGCACTGGGTTACAGAGGACCTCTCTGATGACTTGGATATTGAACGAGAACGTAGAGCGTTGGCAGTGAGGTGCAACATGCTGGCTCGCAGGTTTGCAAGGTGTACAAAAGCTGTCAAGATAACCCTTTTTAAGGCGTACTGCCAAACGTTTTACACCTGCAGCCTGTGGGTCAAGTATACTCGCGGATCTGTAAATGCTCTACGTGTTCAGTACAATAATGGCTTTAGGATGCTGATGGGGCTGTCTCGATATTGCAGCGCATCAGGTATGTTTGTTGAGGCTAACACGGGCAGCTTTTACAATAGTGCGAAAGAGAGTGGCCTCCTTGATGCGACGCGTGCGAGACAGTACCAACGAACTTCTATGTACTATATTAGGAAGGCTTGATTGTCCGGTTGTGCGGCACTGGAATACTGTGCATATGGGGTCCAGAGCTGTTATGTTTAATATAAAATAAGTATTGTTGTTTTTAGTTGTATATTTACTAACATTAATTTTAAGTTTATTTTATTTATTACTAACAAAGTATGGAACTTGGATCTGAAATAAAATTATTATTATTATTAATACCACCTACGGGAAGGCCTATGTTTAGCAGTGGACTCTTTTTATTTATTTATTTATTTTAAGCTGTAATGTACCGGCAGGCGAAGTGTAAGCGTCCCCCACTAGATGGAGGACGACCTGGTAAGACATGCAGACTTGTGCATTCCTTGGGGAGGTCTATGTTCAGCAGTGGACTTGTGATGGTTGTACTGATGATGATGAAGCTGTAATGACGGAAAATGAATGAAGTGAAAAATTGATTTAAAAAAAATCGATTTTATTTCTCGTGTCGAATCTTAAAAGAGGGTGGTCCATGAAATGAACTTAAGACTTATTTACTTTTACCCGTTGTTAGATTCGTCTTAGTTGTGGAAGTGACATAGGTATAACATTTTTCTCTTTTAAATAAACTTTTTGCGGTCGAGTTTTTAAATTACTGCTTTCCACCATTAGGCTTTATTTTACTCGCCCTATAATCATCAAGTCGCAAGTTCTTATTATTCGTTTGGATATTTTTTTTAATGTTTTCCGCCGGAAGGTACACCCCCACCGGCGGGAGTATATTGTATTTTTAATTACATCTATGACACACGGAGAACAAACAGTTTTAAAACTACTCTTCAGGTTCATTATAAATAACATGACTATACTTCTATGCCTGCTAACAAATGGTCTGTGGGTAATTCCAGTTCAAGTATTTTTTTTTTAATACAATTTATTGATACTTCATTTTCTAACATTCTATGTGATCATGCAATATGAATACTCAATGAATAAAGTAATTATCGCGCACGCGTGGAAAGGCGTGAAATAAGCCGATATGCTTTTCCCGCGTTTTATAGATGATACTTTACAGGTTTGTTATTAATTTTCTTATTTTCTTTTTAAATTACTGACAAATTACAAGGTAATAAATTGCAGAGTTGGGTATAAAAAAGTTATTAACTTTCTGCGTGTAACTGAGATTAGAAACGTTGCAGAAAATGTTTGTGTCATATGTCTGAAAAGCTAAGTTTTTTTTTTACAAACTGAAGTAACCAACGAACTAACGGTTTACCTGATGGTAAGTGGCTACTGTAGCCAATTGACACCCGCAACCAACTCCAAATAAAGAGCGCTACAGATGCGTTATCACCTCTGAGGACTAAGATTGAGAGCCTCACAGATATATACTGGCTCTCTATACCCTTCAAACCGGAACACAGAAGTGCAAGCACTGCTATTTGGCGGCAGAAGGAGGTAAGAGTGTGGTACTCACCCAGACTCCAAAAAATGTGATCATCTAATGATAAACGAGTAACAAACGTTTTTATCTGTACTCGTATCGTTCAAAAAAGTAACTATTCAGTTATATATATACTGTATGTATATCTACATAATATATTTGTGTATTTATGTTTATATTATGTATCTTAGTATGTAGTAGTAATTATTAGTTGTATTATGTAGACATAGATATTATTTACTTAGCTGTTTGCACTTTGCACCCACAATATTTTCTCTGCTTAGTCTGGAAGTAGACTGGTACAGAATGCCCTGTTGCATTAAGTCCGCCTTTTTGTACTTGGTGTGCAAATAAAGCATAAATAAATAAATAAATAAATATTCCATACTAATACAATTACAAAATGTATTTATTTCCAAACACAGAGTAAACATACAATTTTTGTGAATGTTTTATTTCGACATTTTAAATATTTTAAGATTTAAAGTTATTGTTTGTTTGCCTGTGGCCCCACACCAAGCATGCTTGACTCGTTCACCAGCGATATACCTAGTTTACCAATAAGTCAGGTCAAATGTTGATGTGAGGCAGTGCGCGTGTCGATCTGTCAAATTGTGTGCACATATCTGTATATAAAAATCAATTGCTGACCGTTAGTCTCGCTAAAACTCAAAAGCGGCTCTTCCGATTTTGATGAAATTTTTTGTGTGTGTTTGAATGGGTCCCTAGATGGTTTAGATTCACACTTGGTAGGTGGCGATGATCGAGATCTAGAAATCACCTGTGCGAAGCCGGGGCGGATCGCTAGTGTTTTATAAAAACTAAAAACACAAGATAAAATCGTAATATAATATTAATATTATAAAGAGGTAAAGTTCCGTAAGTATTTTAGACGAGTAATGCCGGATGTCTTCTAGGTCCGTTCTCTCCAACTTTCTTTTTGCTTCATATCAATGTATATGCCCGGTATTTCTAGGTGCACAGATAATAACACAGAATAAGACAGAATAACACAGATAATTGTCGAGAGATATCATCTGAGTGCTCGGGCCAATCGATTAAACCCAGTCCGAAAGAAGTTATGGTTAAGGCTGTGAATCTCTCACTACAGGCAGTCTTTGAATTGGGCGATTTCTATTCACCGCAAAAAGGTCAGTTAACTTGCTTTGTTCCGCAATCTATTATTGGAATGCACTGACCACCTCGCCTTCAGTGTCTTGAGATTGAGGTTTCCTCGAACTTAATCTTTGGGCGGTTCATAGAGTCCAGAGCCAGAGCAGTCGCAAATAAGTTAGGTGTTCTGCGATACTTACGCCAGGACGTGGGTGCTGTAAAAGTATACTCGAAACGTCAGGGAATATAAAATAAGTTAATTTACGCTATATAAATCGTATAAACTAACTTCATTTAAATGTGTGTAGTGTTTGCGTAAACATAAAAATCTTTAAATGGCCTAAGAGATATAAATATAAGTAAATTTTGGTGCGTAGATCGGACGTAAAATTACAAGGCTGCTTGCCCGAAAAATAAAACAAAATCCGTCAACATGCACTGTAGTGGCGTGAAAAAAGTGTGAAAAAGTTACAGTCTACATACGTCTCACTCATTTCTGAAAAGGCTTCAGGCTTTTAGGGCAAGGAAATATCCACCGCGCTGTCATTAGGACATTGCGTGTTGGCGGTCTTCACATATGTATCTTCGAAATATTTTTAAATTTCTCAGACATGCATGTTTCCTCTTTGTTTTCCTTCACCGGCGAGCACGTGGTAAAACAATATTTAAAATTACAATTGACAGTTACGTTGGTGCCGGCGGAATTGAACACGGATTGTTTGCGTACTGTAAATATATCAAATATTTAGCGCCTAAGCTACCACAGTACTCTCTCTCACTCTACACAAATAGAATATATTTCAATTAAGAGAACCATTGATACTCAGAAATATAAAGCAATGGAATTCGTTACAAAGAAATTAACAAAGTGATATCAAAGAGCCATGCGCCGCATCTGGATAATGTCACGCGCCATCCGACTATTTACATTTTTTATGGCCTGGGACGAAGTATAATCAAATTTTCGGCCAGTGACAAAATATGTAAATGATCCACAAATGCAGTTAAAAACGGCTGTTTCGTGTTTAAGAACGGTTATGGTGCGTAAATGTCAGTTAAAAGAGTAGGAATCTCGCTAATATTATAAATAAGTATGAAAGATTAAACAAAGTTTGTATAAATGTTATCATAATATATACGAGGGAGATCCAAAAGTAATGATAATGAAAATAAAACACGGTAATTAAAGTTAAATAATAATTTATTTTTCTACATAGTCTCCTAACAAATCAATACATTTAGTTCATCTTTTTCTAAACCCAGGATTCCCTTTGAAAAAATTTTGTCTTGACCCTCCCAAAACGCTTCAACAGCGGCCATTACTTCGCTATCGTCTTCAAATTTCTTGCCTCGGAGGCGTTCCTTGAGCCGAGGAAAGAGGTAGAAATCACTAGGAGCTAGATCTGGCGAATAGGAGGGTGTTCGAGCAGTTCGAATCCCGTTTCTTGAATGGCAGCTATCGCAACTGCGGCTTTGTGAGCCGATGCGTTGTCTTGGTGAAACAGCACTCCAGCTCGCAGTTTGCCGCGTCTTTTTCATTAATGGCTCCCGTAATCTTCTTATTTGGTCTGCGTAGTAAGAGCCCGTAATAGTGGTTCCTTTCCAAATATCCCACCATAATTTTGCCTTGAGCGTCCCAAAAACAGATGCTATAACCTTTCCCGCCGAACTAGAAACTTTGAATTTCTTTGGCGTCGGTGAGGAGGTCGCTTCCAAGTCATCGATTGTTGTTTCGTTTCAGGATCAAAATGGTGGATCCAGGTCCGTTCATAGTCACAAAACGGAAAAAAAAATTTTCTTGATCTGTTGGAACTTTTCGAGATTGACCGAAATGTCAACTCGATTTTTCTTTGCTCGTCGGTTAACATTCTGGGTACCCAACGCGCAGAGACCTTTTTCATATGCAACTCGTTCGCGATTCTTTGAACGCTGCCATATGAGATCCCTGTGACTCAGCTACATGCCTGATGGTCACTCTTCGATCTGCCAACACAACATCTTCGACTTTTTCACGTTGTCTTCAGTGAGGACGTGGATGGGCGTCCTTCGCGATGTTCATCTTCAGTGGATGTTCTGCCCAGTTTAAACTCCTGGCCCAGCGTGCAACTGTAGAATATGGAGGAGCAGAGTCCCCAATGTTTCCACTAAGTCACTGTGTATGTCTTTTGAAGACATTTTTTCAAACAGAGGTACTTGTGACAGCTCTAATTTCATTTTTCTCCATGTTGATGTTATCTCTTTGACAGTTCGTATTCAAATGAATGTATCTCCCGGAAATCGTGATCTATTTATATGATTTTTTAGGCTGACGTAGTGAGTATATAAGCAAGCAAAAATATTTTTTGGATTTTATGCGGACCTGAAGTAAACTGATTATCATTACTTTTGGATCACCCTCGTATATATATAATTACTGACTATCTCAAGCCCACAGTCCACAGAAACAATTTCATTGTTTTCTCATAGTCCCGTAGATAGTCTTATAGTTTGCCACGGTTGGCAGTTGGGTTGACAACTGCACTTTCGTTATTATCAGGAAGATACTGTTGCCCATCTTCTGATTCATTTCCTTCTGTTGACTCTTACGACACCCACGGGATAACATAGGTATTGCATTCTCTTGCGCTGCAACAACAGGCGAAAGATCTAAAGAGTTAATATAATAATAATACCCCCTGGAAAAATGTAGATTGCTGCAAAACTGTTTTTAAACCGATTTGTGTAATTAATTGTGCAACATACAATATGTATTATATTAAATTGTTTGAAGAAAATCTCGCTGGGATTCTTGATGTTTCTTCCCAGAATATTTAGAGGTATTTATTGAGATACGAATCAGTGGTAATGAAAAAGAAATGACTTACAATAAGTCATTTCTTTTATTATCTATTTTGAATAAAATAGTGCTGAGTAGTATAAGAGAATCTACTACCATACCATCGTAACTAATACTAACTACGCGGATGTCGTAAGAGGTGACAAAGGTAAACTGAAACAGGAGATTGTAAGCAACATCTTCCTGATAACAACTAAAATAATTAAAAAAGCAGTAGTGTGGCAACTGGTAACTATGACAAAATACCCAATGGTAAGCCCAATGTGGGTTATGTATATGACAGAATGCGAGAAGCTAGGAGGTGTTTTAAGTCAAAGCTTAAGTGGTGTCAAGACAATGAGAACCAAATAAAAAAAAATATTATTATTATTATTAATACCACCTACAGGGAAGGCCTATGTTTAGCAGTGGACCCTTTTTAATTATTTATTTATTTTAAGCTGTAATGTACCGGCAGGCGAAGTGTAAGGCGTTCTCCCACTAGATGGAGTGACGACCTGGTAAGGCATGCAGGAAGTCAATGGATGCAGGTGGCTCGGGACCGTGCTTTGTGGCATTCCTTGGGGGAGGCCTATGTTCAGCAGTGAACTTGTGATGGGCTGTAATGATGATGATGAAGCTGTAATGACGGAAAATGAATGAAGTGAAAAATTGATTAAAAAAATTCGATTTTTATTTCTCTTGTCGAATCCTTAAAAGAGGATGGTCCATGAAATGAACTTAAGACTTATTTACTTTTTACCCGACTGCCCCAGAAGGAGAGTAATGTTTCTCTAGTGTATGTATCTAGTATGTCTATGTCATACTCATGTGTTGTTAGATTCGTCTTAATTGTAGAAGTGACATAGGGTATAACATTTTTCTCTTTTAAATAAACTTTTTTACGCGGTCGATATTTTTAAATTACTGCTTCCATCATTAGGCTTGTTATTTTACTCGCCCTATAATCATCAAGTCGCAAGTTCTTATTATTCGTTTGGATATTTTTTTTAATGTTTTCCGCCGGAAGGTACACCCCCACCGGCGGGAGTATATTGTCAGTTTCCACAGATGTTCACATTTCGAACAATTATTAATTATATTTATGACACACGGAGAACAAACAGTTTTAAAACTACTCTTCAGGTTCATTATAAATAACATGACTATACCTAGTTTACCAATAAGTCAGGTCAAATGTTGATGTGAGGCAGTGCGCGTGTCGATCTGTCAAATTGTGTGCACATATCTGTATATAAAAATCAATTGCTGACCGTTAGTCTCGCTAAAACTCAAAAGCGGCTCTTCCGATTTTGATGAAATTTTTTGTGTGTGTTTGAATGGGTCCCTAGATGGTTTAGATTCACACTTGGTAGGTGGCGATGATCGAGATCTAGAAATCACCTGTGCGAAGCCGGGGCGGATCGCTAGTGTTTTATAAAAACTAAAAACACAAGATAAAATCGTAATATAATATTAATATTATAAAGAGGTAAAGTTCCGTAAGTATTTTAGACGAGTAATGCCGGATGTCTTCTAGGGTCCGTTCTCTCCGCAACTTTCTTTTTGCTTCATATCAATGTATATGCCCGGTATTTCTAGGTGCACAGATAATAACACAGAATAAGACAGAATAACACAGATAATTGTCGAGAGATATCATCTGAGTACTCGGGCCAATCGATTAAACCCAGTCCGAAAGAGAAGTTATGGTTAAGGCTGTGAATCTCTCACTACAGGCAGTCTTTGAATTGGGCGATTTCTATTCACCGCAAAAAGGAGTCAGTTAACTTGGCTCCTTCGTTCCGCAATCTATCATTGGAATGCACTGACCACCTCGCCTTCAGTTTCTTGAGATTGAGGTTTCCTCGAACTTAATCTTTGGGCGGTTCATTGAGTCCAGAGCCAGAGCAGTCGCAAATAAGTTAGGTGTTCTGCGATGCTTCACGCCAGGACGTGGGTGCTGTAAAGTATACTCGAAACGTCGGGAATATAAAATAAGTTAATTTACGCTATAAAAATCCTTATATACTAACTTCATTTAAATGTGTGTAGCGTTTGCGTAAACATAAGAAATCTTTAAATGGCCTAAGAGATATATAAATATAAGTAAATTTTGGTGCGTAGATCGGACGTAAAATTACAAGGCTGCTTGCCCGAAAAATAAAACAAAATCCGTCAACATGCACTGTAGTGGCGTGAAAAAAAGTGTGAAAAAAAGTTACAGTCTACATACGTCTCACTCATTTCTGAAAAGGCTTCAGGCTTTTAGGGCAAGGAAATATCCACCGCGCTGTCATTAGGACATTGCGTGTTGGCGGTCTTCACATATGTATCTTCGAAATATTTTTTAAATTTCTCAGACATGCATGTTTCCTCACTTTGTTTTCCTTCACCGCCGAGCACGTGGTAAAACAATATTTAAAATTACAATTGACAGTTACGTTGGTGCCGGCGGGAATTGAACACGGATTGTCCGCGTACTGTAAATTTTATATCAAGTGTTTAGCGCCTAAGCTACCACAGTACTCTCTCTCTCCACTCTACTACAAATTAGAATATATTTCAATTAAGAGAACCATTGATACTCGGAAATATAAAACAATGGAATTCGTTACAAGGAAATTAACAAAGTGATATCAAAGAGCCCGTATGCGCCGCACATCTGGATAATGTCACGCGCCATCCGGCTATTTACATTTTTTATGGCCTGGGACGAAGTATAATCAAATTTTTCGGCCAGTGACAAAATATGTAAATGATTCGAGGCGATGCAGCCTTCTGTAAGTTTACATTCGAGATTTTTTTATAAAACTGAACTGACAACACTAAGGCAAGTGATTAGGCTACAGGTGCGTTGTCACCTCTGACTGAGATGGAATGCCTCACAGTAATCATACTGGCTCTCTATACCCTTCAGACCGGAACAGAACAGTGCACGCACAACTATTTAGCGGCAGAAATAGGTAACAGAGTGGTACCTACCATTGAAGAAATATGCACTACGAGTACGTACTAGCTACTAGAACAGAGACTGTGAACAAAATCTATGCGGCAGCGCGAGACGCGTGGTCGGAGACACAGAGTATATTTTTATGGCACAGACTAAGTTTGATCCCGTCGGCTCTAACACGTGTTGCAAACAACCAAGTCTCGGCGTTTTTCTAATACGTAGTTCATATTACTTCAGTGGTACCTAACCAAACGGACTCCTAAATTTGTGTTTGCTGTGGTAATAGATTTACCATACTAATAAGCAAATTCTCACTTCTTTTTCTTTATCTGGACATGGACCATGGATATGTCTTAGTCATCCTATAAGGCCTTGCCCAAGGAATGCCACAAAACACATTCCTGAGCGATCAGCATTAAATAGACCTCCTGCATGTTTTACCAGGTCGTCACTGCATCTAGTGGGAGTCCGCTTTAAGCTTCGTTCACCGATACACGAGGCTGCTACACTTGTATCTATTCATACAAGACGTCATATTACCCAAACCGGTGGTACCAAATGTCCGGTACTGCTATCGTCAAGCCGCCTACCAAGCAAAGCGGCTACGGCAAGTCCTCCTTTTTATGAGTGAGGTTCGTGGCGTAGCAAAGGGAAAGAGGGATGGTCCCGGGCTGCAGGTTTTTGGGGGCTGCATTTTGGGAATGAAAGTCGGTTCATGGCGGCAGTGAAAGCCCTGTGCGACATCAACCCATGCTACCGCAAAACAAGAAAAAAAACTTATTAATTTTTAAAAATAGAACACAAGAAGAAAAAATATGTAGCTATTATTAACAGGCTGTAATAAACCTGACAAATAACATTTATGTCCATACTCAAAAAGATTCGTAGTAAATCACTTACACTTACGACTCTAAATGGAAACTTTTTACGCTGACAGGTTTTCAAACAACAATGGCCCCACTTTAAAGTAAATTGAAATGTTGCCATCATAACGCCCGCCGCCCAATCCATTACGTTACCAAAAACAAAATTTTAATGTTTAACATGCGGGCATTAATTTTATATTTTGTTTTTACATTCTATCAGTTATCGAAGTGGATGAATTAAAAGCGAGTGGAGTGAATTAAAAGCATGCATTTCGTATACAAAATTTGATGGATTTAATGTAAGTTGGTTTTTACGTAGGGAAATCCTCATAGATACACCGCGAACTATGTTTTTTAAGAAGCAAAGCTGAAAAACGAGCACACAGTCCACCTAATGGTAAGTGAATGTTGTAGCCCATGGCTACCTACTACATCTATCCCCGATTAAACATCGAAATTGTCGTTGTCACCCCTGAGGACTAAGATGGAATGCTTCCTTACCACATTGAAAGAAGAAAGCAGAAAAGGAAACGTCATTTTTACGTATTCCATTGCGCACAGAACAATATACAAAATATCATAAAATACGTAAATTTAATAAATTTGACTTAGTACGACAAATTAATCCCAAAATGGACATCCATGAAAAGTTCCATATCACGAAAAGAGTCTCCGGTTTTCTGCACTGCTATTGCACGCTCGTATTCTGTACGAGCGTGATCCTTCCCCGGTCGAGCTGCCCCATTCGTGCTGCAACCATCACACACTGCAGCGTGGCTCCACCACCTTGACGGTTGTGTTAAAATACCACCTTTACCAGACTCTACCAGAGCTCCTCAGGCAATGCGCGCCGGAGAGCGCACTGACTTAGCTCAACATAATCCTATTCACTCTTGCCTTGAAGACACCCAAATTGTATGGAAAGACAGATGTTGACAAAATAATCCCACTCCTCGCTGTACTCATTACGAACTCTTTTGTTTGAATGCGTGGTATGTCGACAGTAAAAGGATTGAGACTGGCTGAAAGCCTAGTGAATGGGAAAGGGAGTAGTTAAGCTCTCCGAAATGTATCCTGTAGAATACCAAAAGGCTGGATATTTGAGTCTGTTCTCGAGACTGGTAAGATTGGCTTGAATCAGATTGAGGTCACTAATAATCTTTTCTTTTGAATGTCTTTCGATTGAGCCCAAAACTAGAGGGCATTTTGCAGCACAAGTAATAATTACGTATTTTATGGAAGAGATTCTTCTTCTTCCATTGAAGTCCACAGCTGCAAATTGTTTTCACGTTTCATCACTTGTAGGGAGGATTTGACTCAATCGTCACGCTTGAGAAGAAAAAAGGGAAAGAAAAAGAGTAGTAGTAGCAACGTACAGGCAAGCGAAATGTATGGTGGCATCCACTAGATGAAGTGACGACCTGGTAACACGTGCAGGAAATTAATAGATGCAGATGACTAAGGACCGTGTGTTGTAGTATTCCTTTGGCGAGGCCTTTTAGTAATGGAGGTGTAAAGGGCTGTACCGATGATGACGTTGACGATACTAATGATGCTAGCCTTGTTGATTTCGATAAGCGGATTGACATCTCGCACATTTTGACGATGCTCTCCGTCGCCGCGTTGCATTCAACGCCGGACGTAAACGTGATGGTTACGCCATCTATCGGAAGCCATTAGATATTTCTAGCGTTCATAGTCGCTCTTTCGAAATCCACGGGACGAAATAGGGTAATGTATTCTCCTATGCCGCCACATTGTTACTGTCAAAGATCAGTAATTTTTTTTTGGGATAGGGTGACAAACGAGCACACAGTCCACCTGATGGTAAGTGGTTGCTGTGACCCATAGACATCTACACCTAGCTTCAATCAAGAATCAAAATGCAGATGCGTCGTCACCCGTGAGGACTAAGATGGAATGCCTCTGTTCCAGTAAAAGGGTCTCCGGTTCTCTACACTCACCATACGAAACACAGCAGTGTTAAGCTGCTATTTTACGCTGCAGCATGCTTAATTTATGCGTATAATTGAATTTTAAAATGCGACTTGCATACCATCGACGGTTCGGTAGCGCAGAAGCTAAGCGTTTGGCTGCGGCTTTGCGGGGTCGGGTCGGGTTCAAATCCCGCACGAAAAAACGTTTGTCATACTACAAATGATTGTTGAAGGTCTTGATGTATGTAAAAAGCTTTCACTATACAGGACATATCCGTGTATTTATTTATTAGAATATGAGTGACCAACGAGCACACAGACCACCCGATGGCATAAATTATGGAATGCCTCGTTTCCAGTAATAGGGCCTCCGGTTCTCTACACTCACCATAAGAAACACAGCAGCATTAAGCTGCTATTTTACGCTGGTATTCTGTGAGAGCGTGGTTTACCCCGGTCGAGCCGATCTATTCGTGCTACAACCATAATATAGCTGCAGCATGGCTCTACCACGTGTATGAGATTAAGGTATATTGAAACAAAAAAAAAATAGAAAAAAATAGCTGTAACGTAACGTGTAACGCCTATAATTTCGTCATGCTTCTTCACACGTCACATAGCTCTCTCCACTCTAAGTACACGTTAAATTTTTTGTTTTACAACTTAATTCACTGGGCCGCTAGCTGAGTGGTTCAATGACGCAATAAATAACCCTCAGACTTTTATCTCCCTAGACTTCCCACGTGCGTTACGATACAAATGTAGGCAGGAAGAACGCGTAGTGTGGACGCAGATTAAAAATATAGCTTTAATGTTTTTCTTTATTCCTTCCGTTTGGATGGTATATTGAAGCATATATTATCTAGGGAGAGAAGTGAGGAAGGCGTATACTAATATTAATTGATTTTTAGCTTAATGTAGTGTGAAATGATATATCAAGTAATAAAACGAAAACACATTTTATATTATAACGATTTCTTACAGTTTATATTTGCCACGCTTGGCAAGCGGATTGGCAACCGCAGATTTTTATTTAAGTCGTTATTAGGAAGTCGCTGCTGCCCATCTCTTGATTTGTTTCAATATCAGCACAAGTGAAATTATTCATCATCATCAGTCTACTGGTGAATAAAGAAGATATTAGCCGTAGTTTTTTCTTCTACTCCAGCCCATCTCGTGTTTCAGTTTCCCTCTGTCGCCTCTTAGGACATTCACGGTATGATATGCGGCAGTGGATGACATTACGCCGCCACTACACGGTCGGAACCACTAACGGTGAAGTTATTTCTTAATATGATGCTGTGCTGATTTACCACGCACTTGACGGCGAAGGAAAAAATTGTGAGGAAATATCTGAAGGAATAAAATGTTTCGAATATATGAAGTCTGCCAATAGTCTGACTAACTGAAGCAGCGCAGGTGTCTCTCCTCGCTCCCATTACCCTTCTAGAAATGAGTGGAGATCTGTGCCAAGCAGTGTGTCGTATTAAGATTTATCTATGCCTACCCGCTTTTAGTAGCAGTGCCCGCGATGTCGTCCGCGTGGAATTAGTACTTTTGTTATGATAAGTGAATGAATTTTAACTGTCGCGAAGACCTAGAAATATTTCAGTCAATCAGACCAACCAATGAACGAAAAAATAGATAGGTCCACAAACGAACAAACGGACGGACCCACAAACGAACCAAGAAACAAATTGGGCAGACTATACTCGTGTGTTGCAAATTGTAAAACACCAAAATAACCGCAATTTTTTAATTACCACAATTTACTCCCGAATTTATCTAGCCCACAAACAAGAAACTAATAAGGGTCCGTTCACACAGACCGGCTCGGAGAGCATCGGCCTGCTTTTTTCTTTTCACACAGACCGGGTCGTATACGCTTGGAATTGGCCGGAGCGGAGCCGCCAACTATTTCACATCGACCGGCTGGAAGAGATCTGAAAGCGGGTGCGGTTGGATGTGCTCGAGCCGGTCGGATGCGCTCGGAGTCGGGTGGATACACTACAAAGGCAGTGCCAGTATTCCGCGCAGTCTAAGTTTTGTTTTCGGTGTGTTAACGTGTGCTTTTCGAAACATGGATTTAGATAGCTCCGACGAAGAAATATATTTGTTAGCAAGATTACTTGAAATAGAACATAGGAAACGTAAGCGCAAGCGGAAACAAATATGGGTAAAACATATTTGGAAAAACAGACTAATCCATGGGGAGTTTCACACCATTTTCGAGGAATTGAAGAGAGATAGCCTAAAATTTTATGAGTATTATCGTATGGAATATTGGCAATTTTTGAAATTGACAGATTTGTTAAGAGTACATATAACAAAAAAGACTACAAATTATCGTTGCACCATTACAGCCGAAGAAAGGTTAACGGTAACTTTAAGGTAAATAAAAAACAATTATTTATACTAATCATGTTATTTAGATCACAAAATCACAGCCTCCATTTATTAAGCATTGTTTACGTTAATGAAATGTAAATTACTTATACTAATCATGTTAAATAACACAAACATCTAAATAGATCACAAAATCACAGCCTCCATTTATTAAGCATTATTTACGTTAATGAAATGTAATTAAATAGTACAGATTTGTGTGTGTTTAATTATTATTATTATAATTATTATTGTTTTGATTGTTTATTATTTTGTATTTTGTGTGCTGGTATTGTACCCGTAAGTAGTCTGATCTGGATAGTTTTGAGGAATATAGGTTTCGTTTGACACTAGGTAAGTAGATTGATTAGTCGATGGCGGTGAATTTATAGACAAAGAATAATTCAAATCTGTACTATTTTCATACAGACTTAATTCAGCTTCATTAACAATGTTAAACACGCGCCTTTTAATTCGTGCTTGGACTTCTTTTGGGAATGTTTCCACTGTATCTGACATAGACAAAAAAAAATTACGTAATGCCTTGTCACGGGGTGTAGTATTTCTTTTTTCTTCAAGATACTCTTCGAAACCGTAGCAACATCTTTGCTTAAGCGTGGTCTCTTTTTCGAGCCAGAAGTACTTGCAAGCGATTCAACTTCAGAATGGTCAGAACGTTTAGATGATGTCGATGGTGGTGGTATTGGTGTGCCAGGCTCTGAATCATCCGATGATAATGTTACATTAGATATTTGGTTTCGATTGCGAAAAAATGGTATTATAAAAGAAAGTTCTTTTTCAAATTTTATCAATTTGGACGTAGTTGCACCATCGCCACTCTTGCCTTTTCGGTTATAATAGGCTTTTCTGAAGTTATCTCGCAGTTTCTTCCAACGATCCTGGCACTGCGTCACTGGAAAGAACAGAAATGAAAAATTAATAACATAACTCTTTTTTATTTTATAGTTCGTTTTGGTACGGCAGTCTTATATTTCTATTTTGTGTGTTTGTTTTATTTTACAGATTCCTCATCACTGGTTGCAGTTTCAAAAACTTGTCATTTAATTTTCGAATGGGAATTTCTACAGTTCATTCAATTATTCATGAGACAATCAGAGTAATTTGTGATGTTTTGATGCCCATAGTTATGCAGATGCCAGATGAAGAAATGTGGGAAAAGGTTTCACGTGATTTCTTTAATATTTGGAATTTTCTAACTGTTTGGGCGCTATAGACGGAAAGCATGTCAATATACAGGCACCAGATAATAGTGGAAGCTTATACTATAATTATAAAAACTTTTTCAGTACAGTGTTACTAGCTGTGGTCGACGCGAAATACAGTTTTTTAATTGTTGATGTCGGATCATATGGTAAAAATAGCGACGGCGGAATTTTACAGAATTCAAAATTTTGGAAAAACTCAACACCAATAAGTTAAGCTGCCCCAAATAAACCTCTACCTAGTACCACTGAAAGCTTACCACATGTTTTTATAGGAGACGAGGCATTTCCTTTGAGCAATAATATATTGCGGCCGTATCCAAGAGAACAAGCAAGAACAGAATTATCAAAAAAAGTATTTAATCTGCGTTTAAGCAGGGCAAGAAAAGTCGTAGAATGTGCATTTGGAATGCTAACTCAAAGATTTGAAATTTATCAAAAACGAATGAAAATTCAGCCGAAGTACTGTGATTTAATTATATTAGCAACTACATGTTTACATAATTTTTTAATAGAAAATCGGACGCCAGGACAAGAGAATGAATTTCACAGCAATATAAATTTATTAACAGCAATAACAGACAATAATAATGAAAACAGTTCTAATAGCGACGCAGTTCTAACCACAAGGAATAAATTTAAGGATTATTTTTCATCAAGTGGTGCTTTAGATTGGCAAGATCAAGTGGCTACGCGAGTTTCTTAAGTTATATTTAATAAAATTGTCTACTACATAAGTATATTCTAACGATCAGATACTCAAACGAGTTTTTAAAGTAAGGGCGCATTTAAACTCATGTTATTCCTATTTTGACTTTGAATCTAACACGTCGCAGCACGAGTTTAAAGCCCTTGCTTTAAAATTCGTTTGAGTATCTGGGGTAGTGTAAAACAATGAAAACCTTACTTACCACTTATTCCGAGACATTTGCTAATTTCCTCCATGCATTGTCTTTCATTATCCGATCGCTATATGATGGCTTGGTTATGTCAAATAAACACTCATATTTTGACACAGTATTATTAATTTTTCATCATTCATCTTTTCGTACAAGTACGCACAACTATTACGTTCAAATGTTGCTATCAAAATGGCGGTCGGCGCGGCCGCAGCGGGCACGCAATCGGAGCCGATCGGCTACGCGATAGAGAAAGAGCACGCAATCGGGCCATCGGCTGCGCGAGCGAGAAAGAGCACGCAATCGGGCCGACAGGCTGCGCAAGCGAAAGAGCACGCAATCAGAGCCGATCGGCTGCGCGAGCGAGAAAGAGCACGCAAGCGGAGCCGGTCGGCTCCTTTTATTACTTCACACGAAGCGCGTTCAGGCATTTTTAATGACAAAAAGTGCAAATGCAAAATAAACTTTACTACAATCACTCAAAACACTGTTTCCAACGTGATAAAATCTGCTCTCTCTCCGAGCCGGTCTGTGTGAACGGACCCTAAGAGCAATTCTGTTTTAATTAGTGCACGCCTCACAACGTGAGGGAGTGCTCTACTCTCGATATGTGGCCATACCTTAATTTCACTACATAAAATCGTTCTTATACTTTTAGCTAGACATCAAATCCATGTTATTATTAACGTTACAATAACTACAGACATTGAATTATAAGATTAGTTTATTTTCTAATTGATTCACTTTAGATTACATGACAAAAAATGTAATTGAAAAAAAAAAATAAGGACCGCCGTCCGTTGGTCTGTGCGTCGGTGAGTCTTCTCGCAGCAATAGATTGAGATTTATAGTATTAAATAAGATTCCATATATTTTAAGGAGGATCCCTATTGATTTTTGTTATTGAGCTCAACTCCGTTTAACTTTTTATTCAATATAGATTACAAATAATACTTCGCAAACATGCACTGAAACAGCGCGGCTGATTAATTGCTCCATAATTCTCAAAGAACCATAAGAATATTCACTACCCCATATCATCCCGTGGGTGTTGTTAAAAGCGACAGAGGGAAACAAACCAGGAGATGGAAGCAGGGTCTTCCTACTAATGAATAATAATAAAAAACTGCGGTTGCCAACCCGCTTGCTAAGCGTGGCAACTATGGTAAATATCCCCATTATGAGGCATTCTATGGGGAGGCCTATTTTTAGCAGTGGACTTCAATAGGCTATAACGGTAGCGGTAATTCTCAAAGAAATAAGAGGAGGCCAGTGTATATACAGGGTTATTTTACAATAACTGGCCAAATTTGCAGAGAAGGTTCAGAATAAGTAATATAGTTTTATTAGTTGAGTTTCTTATTCGTGAAACAACTACAAACAACATAAAGCTTTTTGTAAATAATTATACTGAAACAACTATAGCTTTTTGTAAATTATCTCTAGTATGTTCAAATATGGCAACACTCATAGCTCAAACGCAAACAATGCGAGTTTCTTTGTAGAAACGATGACATTTTTGTGTTATTAATGTTTGTTAATTGCGTGTTGGAATTTTAGCGCCAAACTAGAGAGTCACAATCTTATAAGTAAAAAAAAAACATGCGTAAGTAAGTAACGCAAACTTTGACACCGGCCTAACGTTAACATTTAAAATAATTAACTTATAATAAAAAGTAAAACAGACTTCAAAAACTAAATTAAAAAAAACTAGGTTCTGAAGTTGATGCTAAGACATAGTTTATCGAAGAATTACGAATTAAATCCGAATTTTTTTAGTGATCGAAGGAATATCGCAAGTTCAAGATAACAACTAAGAAAATAAAAATAAAATATTTTTTTATACCTATTTAATATAAATATTTAAATAGGTAGGTATATTTAAATATTCACCCTTTTTGGACCTTTTGGGATGGATTTTTTCTTTAAATTTATATAGGAACCCCTGAAGAACCTATTTAATAAAAAAAATCAATTCAATCGTTTCAGCTTTCCAACATAGACTTAGGATATACTAGCGTATAGACCAACATAGTGTGCAAGGGAGAAGAAAATTCCTTATGGCAAAAATGCAAGATAGAAAAGGATACCAAATCTCATGACTCTGTAACCGATTTTGAATGACAGGTCGGCACAATTCGGCACGCAAGAAATAACTCCGATATATTTTGTAATTTTTTAAAGTATAATAGTGGTTATTTTTAGTAAGTAACTTTTTTCCAAAATGGTTAATTGTTCCGTGAGTGACTGTGCTGTTAATAATAGAAATAATTCTGATAATTTCACATTTTACAGGTAAATTCTCAAGACGTCGTCAATGTTATGACGCGTTTATTTTTGGTTAAAATTTATGTTACATACTGTTTAAAATATAGAATATATTCAATTATTTTGTTAATTTTGATATTTTGCAAAGAAAAAAGTCACGTTGTTGATAATTTGCATGAATTTGGTAAATACATTTTTATACAAAATATTTTACATGTACGCTAGGGATTGACTCAACTATATCAAAATTAATGTCGATATTTATCTTGAATGTTTATAATGAATCGATAGACTTGCCTACACAACAAGAAAATAAATCCTCGGTTTGCGTTCTAAAACGTAATTTTATTTTGCCGTTTTTCAAACTGATTCCCTCCGGATTCTATAATTAGAAAAAGTGGTTAAGGTTCATTGGAAGGGTTGGTTGGAATGCAAAGAAGAACTCAACAATTTGCAGCAAACATTTTCTTGAGAAGTATAAAAGAAAAGTAGATTAAAAACAATTTTATTAAAAGGAGTCATTTCTACATTATTTGTACCAGTAAGTAAAATATTGTTATAATAAGACTTCAAAAATATAACTTTCAAAACTTTAGATAAATATAGAGACATATTTTCATACATTGTAAAACTAGTACATTAAAGACAAAAAAAATATCCTCTTTAAGCCATTATGAACCCAACTAAGTATCTATTTATCAACCAAAATAAATGTATAACCTTGCTTAACCAACCGCACAGCCTCACGGTCACACTAGTACAATATTCATAGCATCATGCTATTTTCCCCAAGAGGTTGAGCGGAGCTTCGGAACTTCGGATTATATTCCCAAATCATAACGACAAAACTTTTAGCGTAGTTAGGTATAGATATTTGGTAATGCTCCTCAAGCGCTACTAGACGACCGCGCATGAGACGTGATAGTATAAATTCCATAGTATTTGATACTCACAACGGTCAATGCCCGATTCATGTTTGATGGCCGACGACATTGTCGCGAGGGCTTAAATAGCGTGGTTCATCCCCTACAGCGTTAGTCGTAGAGAAGAGGAACTCGTGGTTAAGTAATAGCTGCGCAGATCAATAGATCTGCGAAATTAAGTTGCACTTGCCGCGGTCAGTCCATGAATGAGTTACCATTTTCTTAACATACCGAGATTGAGAGAATAGAGAGTGCATCTGTATCCTCAGACACTTAGTTCACTTTAGTGTGTTAAGATCATTATGTTTTTAAAATTTATGCAGCTAAAATGATAAGTTTATTATTATTTTATACTTTTCAGGGACAGATGAAAGAATATAAACATGAAGCATGATGAAGCCTCATAAACATATTGGCCTTTAAACAGAGCAATCTTATTTAACTGATTCCTATAAGTTTCCTTCCTTAAATTATTAAGTTTACATTCATACTTAAGTCGAATGTTAAAATAAACTTCTATAATCTATTTAATTATTAATTATTAAATGTTTGTAATTATTACAAGTAATACTTATATGAAAAATAAAGCAGCCATTATGTACTCCGTGTCCCCGTTTTTGTTTCCCCATCAAAACATTTTATAAAATATAAATAGGTATATACTTAGTTATGTATCTACCTATTTATAATAACAATATATTAAAAAAGAAATTCCGGGGAAACTGTCCATGGCAATAAATATTTTTCTCCAAATATCATAGCTCGAAAATACATCATTCTGATCTGATTATTGGGGAGTTTTTTTAAGTTTTTCGGTAGTCACCTGGGATTTTATACATTTGAATTAAAATCCAACAAAAGGCAGGTAGGTTCAGCTTATTCCCAGAAACATGTTATATGAATATTTTTTAATTATTTTAGAACTGTCATGATAAAATTCAGTTAATTTTTGAAGTTATTCAACTTCATGCACTAAACAATTTTTTATAATCTTTTTACAGCTTCCTTAACAATCATTTTCGATAGTCCTTTTAAGTAAAATATACATCACTAGCTAACGCACACAATGACAAATCAAAATTGGTCACGCGTTTTCGGGCTGTCAGGTGGTCTATACGCCAGTATATTCTAAGTCTATGCTTTCCAAAAGAATCAGTGTGAATTGGTTCCGAGAAATTTTTTTTTTGGAGTTTATGGCCTGGTATCTAGACCTTTAGGCCAAGTCTTAGGTATTTTTATTCGGTTTATTATAATTTTCTTCATAGTACACTGCTTCACAATATGTTGATGCGTCACATTGTGCAGCCCTTGGGAGATTTTGACGGCAACTTGAGTCAGCCGACAGCTGACAGTTGGCGATGGTATCTCAAGGCGCCTAAGCAGATAGACACCTTATCTTGAGAATCACATCACCATCAGAGCACTTGTATCACCGTTTCCACTAATAGTTCACATGCGCAGACACTTAATACACAAAATTGCACCACTTTTACATATTAAAATCCACTTCAAACCATTATTCAAACAATAATACAGGACCAGCAAACCGCCGCCGATCAAGTTCCCGCCAAAACTGCCCGAGAAAATATACATAAAAAATAAACTTAGAGTATATATTACATAGCTTGCTTAATGCTAAATGTATACCCCAAGAAAATAAACATACAACACATGTACATAATAATTAAGTTTACCCTAACAAAGTAATCACCGCTTTTCTATTAACATAAACACATCAACAGAATCTAGGGATATTTTATATTTCATCAAATATCTAAAAATTTATGAAGAATTTTCTGATATAGTAAATGGATGAATGATAGGTTATTTTAAGGTCTTTAATAAAAAATAAAAAACATTTCGTAATTTTTTTGTTTTAAATAAAAATGTTAATTTTTTTAATCGCCGTAGAAAATTAGTATGATAAAAAAACTTCATTTCTTCTTATAAAACTATTAATTTGAATTAAAATTGAAAAAATCTTATAAAATCTAATTATTAATAATCAGTTTTGCCACCTTTCATATTAATTACACATTGACATCGATTGTTCATACTTAAAATTAAATTGTCAATGTCTTGCTGCGGTATGAGGTCTCATGTTCTTTGCAAGTGTTCGTAAAGTTGTTGTTCTATCGTCAAATTTGGCGGCAAATCTCTCAAAACTTTTCGTTATAACAGGCGACTGTGCAGGCCAATCCAAAACTTGAATATCGTGGTCTCGGAGAGCGGCCGAAACCAGCCGCGTCGTATGGGAAGGAGCATTATCGTGCATGAGTAGAAATTCCTGGCCCATTTCGTTTCTGTGTGGGACAATAACAGGCTCTACTACCTCCTCGTGGTATTTTTGTGCAGCCATGCTGCGTTGGATCCAAACGAACTGGGTTCGCCCGCCAACACGAATTCCTGCCCACACCATGATTGTCCCGCCTTGGTATGAGTGGACCTGCTGAGGGTGCCGTAGACGGCTAACTCTCCCTGGATTTCTTCAAACGCGTGTTCTTCGTGAATCCGGATGAAACCCAAACCGGGACTCATCGGTGAACAGCACCAAAGACCATTATTCGTCACTCCACGGTAAATGCTCCCGAGCCCACGAAAGCCGCCGGCCGCGATTGCCACGTCACAATACTGGAACACGTAGCGGTCTTCGAGCATGAAGACCAACTTCATGCAACCTCCTTCGCACGTTTTGGTCGCTTACCAGCAGATGGTGGTCCTCCTGGAGCCTTTATAGTCGTTGCATCGCTGTGATATTGGGTTGTCTTCTGGCGTCATTTGGAGAAATCGATCCTGTGGTAACGCGATATCTACCCGTGTGCCGTTCAGCCACATCCCTAGTACTGCGATAACGTGACCACAACCTTGATATCACGTTTTGGCTGGTGTGTAGGGCCTCAGCAACGACGCGTTGAATAGCACCATTTTCTAACATGCCCACGGCTCGTAGCATTTCATCTCGACTCAAATGACGACGTGACATGACTCTTAAAGTTCACACGGCACGTTAAATTAAAAAAGAAAAACAATCTAATCCCTTTTCATTAATTAATATCAGTTGAACAATTTTAATTTTCCTTGACGTAACGAATTACTAACAATTTTGCCGCCGTATTTTGTTTTTCCTTTTGTTTTTTTTTCTTTACATTATTAAATTTTAAAAATAGAATAAAAGAGGTTTCCATCTGTATATAAACTTTTTATGGAAACTAAAAAGATTTTAAACTATAAAGTCGTAAATAATTTAGGATTAAGGTATCCCTAGATCCTGTTGATGTGTGTATATTACATCAAATATTTGACAGATATTAGGATTTAATTTCAAAATTAACGACCCGCCCCGGCTTCGTATGGATAGGATCTTTATCATTGTGGCGTTATTTTAAAAATGTTTCGCTTTTGCAAAAAAAATCTTCAAGTTTTTCAGGTAAAATATAGCCTATATTTTCTCTTCCTGGCATTACTCTTTATCTTTTCTTAAAGTTTCATGACAATTGGATAAGCCATTTCGAAGATTATGCCGGACAGACAGACAGACAGACAAAAAAAAAAGGAGGTTGTTAATGTCTTAATAGCATGCAAATAAACTTCAATTTTATTTTTTTGTATAGATTAATTAAAACTGAAGACTTTCGCATTGTGAAGATGTATATCACAATGTGTCGTCAAAAAAAGAGCAAAAGTTTGAATATTAAAGCTTATGTGACTAACACGAGGGTCATCCATCAAATGTGAGGTGAGTCGCAAGTTATTTTCAAAAATATTTATTCCAGTTTTACCTACTACATTAGCACACAAAAGATAAGTTTTAGATTTGTTTCCAATTGGAAATTAATAAGAAGCTTTCATATGTTAATAATTACCTGTTTATGGTAATGGCGACCATAGACAAGAGTGATACAGCCTCGTTCCCGTAGAACACGAACGCGAACATCTGACACAGGCGTGGACCCAGCGTCCATTGCTGTTTAATGTACCTGATGAGAAAAAACAATATTAATCAACATTACAACTGCGACGTAGTTTAGATATGGTTAAACAGTAATTAAAAAACTGCGTAAAAAAAGGTTACTGAAAAGTGAAAATTTTATATTCGTTACTTCCACAACTAAGACGAACCTAACGATATCTATGTTAAAATCCATCTAGCTGTTTAGGTTACAGAGCATGCCAAAGAACTAGACATATTGACATAGTGAGTCGGTTAAAAATGATTTAATTAACAAATTATAGTTATGAACATCTGATTTCTTTTTATATTAACGCGAATGCTGTTACCTTTAAAACTTATATGAAATTAATCGTGGACTTTGCATTATAATTTTAACTGTGTAAAGAAATTGTAACATCCGCGAGCCTGGTAACTCAGGGGTTACGCGGTATTCGTAAATTGCACAGTGCGCGATGAACCTAGGTTCGATCCCGCCAGCACAAATGAAATTGTTAATTTCAATAATAAGTGCTGACTTATCACGTACTCGGCTGTGAAGGAAAACATCATGAGGAAACCTGCATGTCTGAGAAAAATAAATTCGACATGACACACACAAGGAATGTGAAATCCGCCAACACGCATTGGGACTGCGCGTCGGACATTTCTTTATCGTAAAATCCACTCATTAATGAAAGGAGACACGTGCCAAGCGTTATAGGACATGTAAAGGCTGCGACACCTGGTATATGAGCCTTTAATATTATGAACTATATATTCTTAGAAAAATGCAACAATATTATCCACTAGCGACCCGCCCTTCTCATCGATATTAATGATAATCAAATATCATTTGTTTCATAAAGTTTTCATTTAAAAAAAAATCTTCAAGTTTTTCTGATCAAATATAGCCTAGAACCATCCATTCCGACAGAACCATAAATTAGTCTGGATATACAGACAGATGTGTACAGACAAAAATGTTAAAAATTGTTTTTGTCTCAATAGCATTCAAATAACCCCCTGAGCTTAAATACTCCAGTTATTTCAATATAACAGACAGACACTTCAATTATATGTATGTATAGATTAGTCTAAATAAAGTATGTAACTACACTCACCGACTGGCCGTCAGAGGTAAATTAATGCTGCAGAACAGAAGATCGGACACGCAGAGCGATAGCACGAACATCGTGGTAACGTGGCCGCGCAACTTTGGGTGCATCAGCAGCGCAACTGTTGTGATGAAGTTGCCTGTAAGAAAGATATTTTGTTGATTTATATACTTTTAGCTGATTTTAAATTAAGAAGAGGATCTCAATTCAAGTGTATGTTCTCTTTTTTGTATGTATGTTAGATACTCGATATCTTTGTCAATTGTGGACCGAATACAATGATTCTTTTTTCATTGAAGTTATACTTCAAGAGTGGTTCCATATTTTGGAGTTGAAACTCCACCCCAAAGGTGGTAATATAGGAGATGAAGTTTTTAATGTAACTACATATTTAGATGATATTCGAGATTTTGATATTCATTAGTTCACTCAAAGGGGTGAAAAAATAAATGTTTTAATAAAAAGTAAAAACCGACTTGAAAGAACTACAAAGAATTAAAAAAAATCAGTATAATAGCTTCAGAAGTTTATAGCATAGCCCTATCTATAGCTCATTGTGCGCATTACTCTATTGACCAAGTAAACGGTTAATTTCAGATACCGTAGAATGTCGACATTACAGGGGAGACCCATCAAGTGCCTGGTTGTCTGATCGTGCAATGTAATTGTAGTGCATTTGTCTGTTACATTACTTTATTACATTTTTGTACGTGGTAGAGCCACGCTGCAGCTACATTATGGTATAGCATGAATGGTATAACTCGACCGGGGTAGGTAGGAGCACGCTCTCACAGAACACCAACGTAAAATAGTAGTTTAATGCTGCTGTGTTACGTATAGTGAGAGTAGAGAACCGGAGACATTTTCACTGGAAACGAGGTATTCAATTTTACTCCTCAGGGGTGACAACGCATCTTCATTTTGATTCCTAGGATAGATGTAGATGTCTATGGACCACAGAATCCACTTATCATCAGGTGGAGTGTGTGCACGTTTGTCACCCTTATCCTATAAAAAATCTGTGTTTTAGAACTCGGATGGATATAGCACAGTCCTTGGACTAAATACAAATTGTTATGCGTCAACCAATCGTCGAAGATGAACAATACGGAGGCTAATGATATTGTGCCATTCAATGTAGATTACTCAGGTTTAACATTAAAGCAACAGTCAACATGTTTGTGGGAACTCAGAGGATTAGATTAATTTTAATTTATATAATCGCCATGTGAAAGAATCGTAGTTAGTAATGTGTTTTTAAATAGATTTATCAATTTATCAAAATTATATTGAAGATATTTAATAGAGAACAATTGCTTCTATAGGAATTAATTCCTAAAATTGTAAAGGTTATTAAGGTGGCTCACACATCGGCTGAGTTTTTTTTTACTGTGAGGAAACAAATTGGGTGTAATACATAGGTGAACGAAGTAGAACTATGGCATAAATATTTTTTTTCATTGACGTTTTACCAACTGATTTATCAATAAATTCAAGGTCAAGAGCGTTAACAAAATTGATACTTGCCACGCGTAAAGTAGAGTAAGTACAAATGATTTGAATATTCTTATTTATTTTTCAAAATTAAAGTTTACTTTAAAAAAAAGTTGAAAAATAGCTTCACCTATTACGCAATTTATTTATTTAAAAATGCCTTGAAAAGAAAAGAGGGGGTATACCGCCGGGCAAGGTGTTCAGCATAGGTAGCGGCTATCGCTCTAAGTGGCAGTACGAAGCTTATTATATTCAAAGTCATGCAGAAACTTTGATAGCGTGATTTAGAGTTTGGTTAATTCGGTCGGTACGTTATTGTGACGCGATAACAATGCCACCACATATTGAAGGCCAAGGTTAATATCCTTTAACTACTAATACACTCAAGGTACGTATGACGCAATAGAATAATGGATTCACGCTGTCCCTACACGGCTATGTTAAATTCGCACAATAAACTGAATAAACCCGAACACCCGGAAATCACTTTTATCGACATTTTATTATTCATAAAGCTGCAATAAACAATGAAAGAAATTCGACGTAATTGCGTGATGGTGCGCTGATGGGTGAAACAATTTGATATCAATATTGAGCAACGTGCGGCCATTTTCGGATCTTAATAGCGATTAATCACGGATATTACGTTCTTTGGAAGATATACGGAGTTACTTGATTATTCATTACAGTCTATCAAAAGTCTATACAGGGTTAGTTTTTAAAGAGTAGCCAAATTTTAAACTTAACTTGAAATATATAAATAATGATATACCGTTATTGCAGTTTTTGAAAATACGAGTAAATAAGGCTTCTACTTTTATTTGAAATTATCCCAAATTGAACGTGATTTATGGGCAACAACGTTTTTGCCTACCGATCGACCCTTTCGAATGTGTGGATACATTACCATGCGTTATGAATTTAAAAGATAAAAAGGAGAGAATGTTTGAGATTTTTTTTTGTTAATTTTTCTTCACCTTTTGCCTGCCTATATTACTTATTCTTTTTACCTATTATTATTGGCCGGTTATTGCAAAATAACCCTGTATATAGGGGATATTTACCATTGTTGCCACGCTTGGCAGGTAAGTTGGCAACAGCAGTTTTTATTATTCTGAGTTGTATATGATTCTGAAAATTCTGCAGCCCATCTCTTGCAACGATAGTAAAATTCCCCCTATAATGCTATCTATGGGGAAGACATATGTTCAACAATGGACTTTTACCGTTACAGCATATAAAAGTCCACTGCTGAACATACGCCTCCCCCATAGATTGCCTCATAAGGAGGATATTTGCCATAGTTGTCACGCTTGGCAAGCGTGTCGGTGACCGCAGTTTTTTATTTTTAGTCGTTGTTAAGAAGTCGCTGCTGCCTATATTCTAATTTGTTTCCCTCTGTCGCCCCTTACGACACCCACGGGATGATATGGGGTGGATATTCACTACAAGGTAAGGGTACAAGGTAATGGACTTTAGTTAGACCGTAATGAATGAATGAGAATATAGGTGTCTATGGGCTAAAGCATTCACTTCTCATCAGGTGGACTGTGTGCTCGATTGTCACCCTTACCTTACTTTAAAGTTCTTTAAGATTGTCGTGATAAAATCTTGTAGTTAGAAGAAAATATTAATTTCTTTTTCTAGAAATAACAGGTTGGTAGGAAGTGGATAAGTGTTACCTGCGGTGCAGCTGTCCAGCAATTCCTGCACGGTACGAGTGATTGTATGGTCTGCAAATAATTGTTTTAGGTCTGGCTGTTCACTTATGTGCAATACATGTAATATGCCGCAATGGTACAAAAAAAAATACTAACGTAAATATAAAGACGTTAAGATAGAGCTATGGAGAGGGCTATGCTCGGTGTTTCTTTGTGTGATAGACTTCGTTATGAAAATATCTGCAGTAGAACCAGAGTAATCGACATAGCACAACGGATCTCTATGTCTGAAGTGGCAATGAGCCGCGCGGATATAGCTCGAAGAACCGACAACCGACGGGGAAGAAAGGTTCTCGAGTGGCAGTCTCGTTCTAGTAAACGAGCGTAGGGTGAACCCCCTCTCACCAGAGGGAGTGGTTGCAGGTAGCTCAGGACCGTGTTTGTGGCATTACTTGGGGGAGGCTTATGTTCAGCTGTGGACGTTAGATGAGATGTAATGATGAATGTTTAAGGTTGTTCTTGTTTTTGTACATTAAATAAATATCCGCAAATAAATCTGTTAGACATGGTTACATTAGCAAACATATTATTCGAATGCGTGCTCATATAATTGCGTACAATAATTGTTTGCTCTGTAAAGGAGCTATCGATGGATCAAAATTGAGTTCCGATTGAATATGACTTAGCTCATGTACTAAAA
Organism: Parnassius orleans; assembly: GCA_029286625.1. NCBI lineage: Eukaryota > Metazoa > Arthropoda > Insecta > Lepidoptera > Papilionidae > Parnassius > Parnassius orleans. The sequence continues at coordinate 2,797,375 of JAGSMP010000028.1, forward strand.
TCAATAATTTCAAGAGCGCAGCGCTCATACTTAATAGTCAGGCTTAATAAATACTACCAGTAAATCATACACTGTTACTTTATTGGGATTAATTTAGTTTTGTATTATTGTAAATATTGTGTATTTCTAGAAGTTGCTGTATGCAGGTGGCTCAGGACCGTGATTTGTGGCATTCCTTCGGAGAGTCTACGTTCAGCAGTGGACTAGTGAAGGACTGTAATGAACGAGGGCTAATAATCTTCCACTCACCAGATGTCGCTAGTAGAGACTAAGGTAAAGTTTTTTGTTACACAATGTCAGTTAATTGAGAAATTAGTTTTAAATAATAATCATTATCTAGAGTATTATATTAATACACAACACAATGCGTCAGTGGTTTGATTTTTAATTTTTTGTACTTAGTAACTATTTAATTTTATTTTTCTACTTTTAGTTATATTTATAGTTCGGTTTATTCATTTCTAATCTAATTAATATCATCATCATTATCATCATTACAGCCCTTCACAAGTCCACTGCTGAACATAGGCCTCCCCACGGAATGCCACAAAGCACGGTCCCGAGCCACCTGCATCCATTGACTTCCTGCATGTCTTACCAGGTCGTCACTCCATCTAGTGGGGACGCCCTACACTTCGCCTGCCGGTACGAGGCTGCCACCGAGAACCTTTCTTCCCCATCGGTTGTCGGTTCTTCGAGCTATATGGCCGGCCCATTGCCACTTCAGCTTACTAATCCTTTGGCTATGTCGGTTACTCTGGTTCTACTGCGGATATCCTCATTTCTAAGTTTATCACGCAGAGAAACCCCGAGCATAGCCCTCCATAGCTCGCTGAGCGACCTTGAGCTTCCTCATACGGCCAGCAGTGAAGGACCACGTCTCAGTTCCGTATGTCATCACTGCAACACGCACTGGTTGTACAATTTAGTTTTGAGGTATGCCTGACGAGAAGATGGGTCGTAATCTCCGAACGCTGCCCAGCCGAGTTGAATCCGTCGATTGACCTCTCGGTCAAAGTTGGACTTACCTAGTCGGACTATTTGTCCCAGGTAAACATATTCGTCAACAACTTCGAGCTTAGTGCTCCCAACAACTACCGGCATAGGTGTGACATGGACATTAAACATGATTTTTGTTTTGTCCATGTTCATCTTGAGACCTATCCGTTGTGAGACACTATTGAGGTCATTGAGCATAGTGCTTAGGTCCTCCAGCGATTCTGCCATAAGGACTATATCGTCGGCAAATCGAAGGTGAGTGATGTACTCGCCATTGATGTTAATACCGTATCCTTTCCAGTCCAGTAGCTTGAAAACGTCTTCCAATGCAGCGGTGAAGAGTTTCGGGGATATTACGTCACCCTGTCTTACACCTCTCTGCAGTTGGATAGGTTTCGTACTCTGGTTCTGTACCAGATAGCCATCGTAGCCCTACTGTACAAACACTTCAGCACCTCGATATACCGACAGTCCACTTGGAACCGCTGAAGGACTGCAGCACCACCAAATTTCGACGGAATCAAAGGCTTTCATAGTCCACATACGCAAGGCAAAGTGGCAGATTGTACTCGTCGGTCTTCTGTACAATTTGCCGAAGAGTATGTATGTGGTCTATGGTGCTAAAGCCTTTTCGGAAACCGGCTTGTTCGGGAGGCTGGAAGTCGTCGAGTCTGCATGCGAGACGATTCGTAATGACTCTCGAAAACAGCACGTAGACGCGGCTCAGAAGGGAAATCGGTCTGTAGTTCTTCAAGAGAGCGTTGTCGCCTTTCTTGAAGAACAAGACCACCGCACTTCTGCTCCACGCCTCCGGTGTAATGCCACCATGGAGGACGGAATTAAAGAGCTTCTGAAGGATTTCAAGTACCGGTTTTCCACCCGCTTTCAGAAGCTCCGCTGTAATTCCATCCTCGCCTGGGGCCTTGCCGTTTTTAAGCTGCTGGAGAGCCATTCTAATCTCGCTCAGACTGACGTCCGGGATATCATCGGAATAGTGTCGGATAAGACTTGCTCTTGGATCGTTACTCACACTTGCGTGTGGCTCCAACGATGACGTGTACAGCTGCCCATAGAACCTCTCAATTTCACTCAAAATCTCAGGTGTCCCGGAAACGATACTGCCACATTCGGTCTTCAGCTTCGACAGTTGGCTCTTTCTGGCAGACAGATCTCTGGCAAAGACTTTGGAGCCCTGGTTCCGCTCGATCGCTTCTTCAATACGAGCTGTATTGAAGTTGCGCAAGTCCCGCCGCATGCATTTGGAGATCTGTCTGTTCAGTTGCCTGTATGCTGTCAAATCTGCTGAAGACTGCAGCTTCATCTTCCGTCTAACAACCATGAGATTAAGCGTGTGATCGGAGAGTTTTTGTGTTCTTCTGCGACGGGTCTTACAGAACTTAGCTCCGACCGCATGGACAGTTTCCACAAGCTTGTCATTCATATCGTCCACTTCATTGCAAAATTCTAGGCACTGAAAACGATTTTGTAACTCGAGCTGAAAGTTTTCGGGACTTTGGATTAGAGCACGAGGGGCGGGCGTTGACTTCATTAGACGTGACCTCTCCAACTTAACGTTTAGGTTCAGTGTGCCTCTCACCATTCGGTGGTCGCTGCCAGTTTTCACCCTCGCGATCACTGAGACATCACTGAACAGTTGTCGTCTGGTCGTCATAATGAAGTCAATCATTTTGTCGAACCGTCGGGGCTCGCCAGGTCCACTTTCTGTGGGGCCGCTTTGGGAAAAAATAGTTCATCATAAAGAGTCCCTCTTTCTCCATAAAGTCGGCCAGGTGTTGGCCCCTTGGGTTCCGTTGCCCTAATCCGAATTTCCCTACTTTCAGCTCACCGCCCTCTCTTGTGCCTAGCTTTGCGTTGAAGTCTCCCATTAACACCGTATAGTGGGTTTTGTAGGAATGCGTGGCTCTAGAGATATCCTTATACATTTCCTCCACCTCCTCATCGGGATGTGCCGAGGTTGGTGCGTAAACCTGTTTGACCTTCAACGAATACCGTTTGGTGATTCTGAGTATAAGGTACGCAACCCTCGTCAACACACTCCCGATCTTTAACGTTGTTAACGAGAGACTTGTGGACGATAAATCCGACACCTCCTTGGGACAGATGCTCCGGCAACTTATTCTATCGCCCTCCCGGTGATAGAATAAGTTGCCGGATCGAGGATTACCGTGTCCTCCCCTCTCTTCGGACCTCGGATAGTCCTATTATATTCAGCGTAACTTATCTATCTCTTCTACCAGCTCCAGGATCTTCTCGTCAGTCCTCAGGGTGCGTGCGTTATATGTTGCCAGGTCGAGTCGTCGTAGGTGGCAACCGAACCTCCACCGGAATTCTTAGCACCCCCTGCCCCGCCGTTACCATGGTCGCCACCGTAGCCAGGAATAGCGGGGCCGCCGGGGACTGGGGGCCGTTTCTTTGTGTCGTCGCTCATGGGGGGTATATTGCCATAGTTGCCACGCTTGGCGAGCGGGTTGGCAACCGCAGTTTTTTATTGTTTTTGGCTTTATCAGAAAGATGCTGCTGCCCATCTTCTGTATCAGTTTCCCTTTGTCGCCTCTTACGACACCCACGGGAAGATATGGGGTAGTGGGTATTCTTACCCGCCACTACACGGGGTGTTACCGCCACTACACGGGGTCTAATTAATATATAAACTATAATAAAAATAAATAAAAATATAATCTAATTAATATAAAATATAACTAATAATACGGAAAGAAACATTAAAGTTTACATCTTCCTAAATTATGGTCCCAGCTACGAAATCTGTCAAATATTTTAGCTCATTGTAAAGTGGCGCCGCCCTGGTGGCAGAAAAAGTCGTGGACGTGCCCTCATTAATGAATTAATTGTGTTCATAAACATATTGCTTCCAATTAGCTCAACTGTCCTCGCGGTTACTTAGCTCCTGTGCGTTATATAATTTCTTTAATATATACTATATTCAAGTTTAGTTTTCTGTGGATATATTATTTTGATAAAATTGTACAATTTTCTATGTAATTTCGTTGAAGTCGTGTTTTATAACGTGGGTGTCTTCAAGGCAAGGGTGAATAGACTTTTGTTAAACTAAGTCAGTGCGCTTCGCCATCTTCGACTGCATCATAACTTGCCATCAGGTGGGATAGTAGTCAAGCACTGGCGTATCTAATCCTATTTTTTTACTGTTATATAGTAAACAAGGTTAAAACAATTAAAAAAAAAAACGTTTGAAGTTCACACACGGTAGAAGTGGAACCTTCCGAAAACTAAACTTCGAGGGAAAGAGACGAATGCATAGTATCGGGAGTAGGATAATTGTAGGGTTTATTCAAATAATATATATATATATATATATATATATATATATATATATATATATATATATATATATATATATATATATATATATATATATATATATGTATATAAATAAATGTATAATAAACACTGCATACTCTATTCTATCTTATTCTCTAGCAGGCTTCCAATAAAAGTATATCTGTCTCTTTTTAATGTCGCTTTTTCGTTTCATCGAGTTTCAAATCGCAACTGTTCTAAAAAAGTTTACTGAAAAGAGAAAAATGTTATACTCTATGTCACTTCCACAACTAAGACGAATCTAACGACACGTCATATGTTAAAATCCGTCATGACGTTTAGGCTACAGAGCGTGCTAAAAAATAAAAATACATACATACATATTCTCGAAAAACATTGCACTCCTTATTTATTTATATTTATTTAATCTTTATTGAACCTAACAAGCAGTATAGGATCTAAAAGCATTGTACGCAGGTCAACCTTAGAGCAGTGATAACACAACGAAGGCGGTTACGGAGATATATGTAAACACTAGCTGTTCCCCGCGACTTCGCCTACGTGTAATTTATTACGATTGGATTTCATGGGTTTTAATTTTTTTTGCGCGCGGAACTCTAATTATTTTCTAAAATAAAAGTAGATAAAGTTACTCCTTATAATATCAGCTATCTGCCAGTGAAAGTCCCGTCAAAATCGGTCCAGCCGTTTCAAAAATTAGCCGGAACAAACAGACAGACATACTATACAAAAATTGTGTTTTTGTTATAAGTACCGTATATACTTTCATATGCATTTAGTAAAAATCTGTTATTTTGACATTACAAACAGACTTTTATTTATTTGTATCAGATATACCTACACATTTAAATAATACCCAAGTGTACGCCCTCTGGGGCAATCGGGTAAAAAAATTACAAGTAAATACGATAGAGAAATGAAAAGGCAGTATAACATTTATTTATTTCTATTACAAAGCGCACATGCGTTTTACGTAACAAATTAATATTGCAAGAGTATCATAAACTACAGTTTTTTTTACCGGCCGACGAAAAATGAGTTTGTTTTGGCGTTCTAGATTTAAAAAATGTTTACTTAGTGAAAAGTTAGATCGTACATAAACACTTTTGGAGAATAACGTTTACTAACTCATTCTAACTACCACATGGTGGCACGTGAGTATCCATTATTATATATACTTTTACGTGGTAGAGCCATGCTGCAGCTATATTACTGGTATATTTGTAGCACGAATGGGTCGGCTCGACCGGGGTAGGACCACGCTCGCACAGAATACCGGCGTAAAATAGCAGCTCAATACTGTTGTGTTTCGTATGGTGAGTGTAGAGAACCGGATACCCTTTTTACAGGAAACGAGGCATTCCATCTTAGTCCTCGGGGGTGACAACGCATTTATATTTTGATTCTTAATTGAGGATAGATGTAAATATCTATAGGCATCCACTTACCATCAGGTAGACTGTGCTCGTTTGTCACCCTAATTCTATTAAAAAAAAATTATCCTATAATAATGTGATTATAATATACGTGGTAGAGCCATGCTGTAGCTATATTATGGTTGTAGCACGAATAGGTCCGGGAAGGACTACGCTTACACAGAATAATAATGTCAAATAGCAGCTTAATGACGCTGTGTTTTGCACGCGACCCTTTTTACTAGAAACAGGGTATTACATCTTAGTCCTCAGGGGTGACAACGCATCTGAATTTTTAATCCGATTTGTGGATAGATTTAGATACCTATGAGCCACAGCATTCACTTACCATCAGATGGACTGTGTGTTCATTTGTCACCCTGATTCTATAAAAAAAACAATCATTACACGGATTCGGCCTAGTGACTAAGCTTTGGATGCGGCGCTGTGGACTTGGCATTCGAGCTCACACATGTATTTGTACGGCCTACAAAATAGATTGTTGTTACGGGAAATGAACTCGGATTGCTCACGTACTGTAAAACTTACGTCAAGCACTTACCCTAAGCTACCACGGTTATACGAGGGTGACAAAAGTTTTAGAACTGGCCACTTGTAAACGATATAATAAAAAATAAATTCTAATTTTGAAAATGGAACTCTTTGCCAATATTATTGTGTACGTATGGACGCTAGTTTGTTCAGTTTTGATTTTCTAAGAACTTTCAGTATCACCCTCGTAGAGACTAATATAATTGCAGGTTTTCTTGCTCCATTTTAGGCAGTCTTTAGGGCATTTAGATCGGCTGGTTTGGTTGGCTGCAGATGCCCATGATCTGAAGTAGTCACTTAGTCAAATGGACTGTCTCTCTTATGGCAATTTAAAAATACCGTCTCGTGTACCGTCTCATCGTCACTATCTATCAGTGGCCATGCGGTCTTTCTGATCTTTCCGATAGTCGCTGTTATGACACGCGAGGGACTAGTTAGAGTAATGGATTCTTATACGCGGCAATCATACGGCGGTTTAATATAGAACACGATGAAATTACCCGTGCGAAGCCGGGCGATCCGCCCCGGCTTCGCACGGGTAATTTCTAGATCTTAACAACAACGCCACATACCGGGTCCAATTGTGAATCTAAACCATCCAGGAACTCACTCAAACACACACAAAAATTCATCAAAATCGGTCTAGCCAGATATTTGGCGAGACTATCGGATAGCAATTGATTTTTATACAGGGTTACAGGTTAAGTCGATCTAGATCCGTTAAGGGGTTATAGTGTACATAATTTCTGACCAATTTGACTATCAAACACCATACCCCAAACTGTAACGTTTCTTTAATACAGGACTTTAAAGTTTTTTCATAAAATAGACGAATTTTTTGTCTATTGTCCATTTATTTTGTAATTAGTGCCTCTAATTTATTTGATTTTTTCAATTTTTGTGTAGTAGATAAGTTGTTTTATTATTCTCAACACCAACATTGCAAGTAACTAAACAAATTGGGTCGTACTCGTAGATTGAAGGTTAGAAAAAGGAATAAATTCGTAAAAAGTATTTTTCTTTCAGGAATATTAAAAAAAAGTATATGGTTGGTATGCTGCAAATATGCTTATAAATATCTAAGTTTCTTTAGCTATCCAAAAAGGTATAACACTTATGGGTATTAATTAATTAATAGAAAAACTTAGATGAAAGGCTTCCAGGTTGTAGTAACAAATAACGGTGTTTAGCCTAGGCGTAAAATAAAACAATCCAAATAGGTACATTATTACATTTATTACTTTTTTTACAACTCATGTTCCACATGTCCTCCTCTGTTTCGCACACATACTCTCATCGTGTTTCTTAGTCCACTTTTTACCACACCAGTGGTTATAAGATCTTCTCATCTCATCTGCCGCATCGATTATATTTTTGCTGCTTGCACTTGCGCGAAGGTTATAGGCATAGTACAATTAACTTACAGTAGATGGCGCGGTATCGCACCGACGAATTTATTTGAAAGTTATATATCATTCAACTTCAATGAATGTATAATTTAAAACGATATTTCCACAATTATTTCTTCTGCAGCAGCAATGCGCTGGGCACCAGCTAGTACCTAATAATAATAATAATATTCATACACACATAAATTATCAGTAATTTATAGAGTTGTTCTATATTTTTTTCTCAGTTCAACAGCCCGGATGCAATAATTCACGCCCGAGTCTTGTGTCTGATTCCGTAAGCTTTTTGTAAACGCACCCTTGCTTTCGTGCTGAAGTCATAAAGGTCGTTTTTTAAATTGTCATAATACATTCAAATAAATTCATGGATATTTTACTTTGAATCCGACGACGATTTCCAAATAAAGTCGTACAACGAATAGAGTAGTAACATATAATGAATTTTTTTTTTTCAAACTAAAAAACATTAAAAGCTTTTCATGTTTTGCCAAGTTTTTAGAGGTTAAATTGCATTCCCTTCCAAGTGACCGCGGAACCGAACGTCATTCGATATGTCGACACCGAGGATTCCGATGCTGGCTGAATGCCCTGCTCTCCCCTCGTTGCCTCAAATTGAGAAGATACGAAAAAGGTTTTTTTTTCACCTGCTGTGGGTTAAACTGTACTAGATGTAGTCGTCCCAATCTGAGCCTTTGTTTAACAAAGTCACCTTTAGACACATGTTTGTTTCGGTACTCGACGACATGTTGCATGTGCAGATTCTGTTCCCAAGTGGACAAAAAACCTTTGCGCAATCAAACTGAATGCCGACCCCTAGGAGGGGCTAAAGGGGTCACGACCCGAACCAAATGCTGCAGCCAAACTTTTTTTTTAAATAATGTTAGCTAAAAATCCAAAAAGCAGCTCTTATTTAATCTGAATACTTTCGTTTAAAATATAACGAACACTGGATGGATTGATGACATGCTGGTATGCAGATGGTTCAGGACTGTGTTTTGTGGTTGTTCAAGAGTGTGTGTGTGTGTGTGGACTTGTGAAAGAGTAGATCCTTTCACAAGTCCACCGCTGAACATTGAGGAAGAGGATCGATCGAGGAAGGACCACGCTCTCACGAAATACCAGCGTAAATAGCAGCTTAATGCTGGCATGGTGAGTGTAGAGTATATGAGTAGAGAGTCTATGGGCCACTGCATCCCTTTACCATTAGGTGAACTGTATGCTCGTTTGTCACCCTTATAGACATGGGCACCGCCAAGATTACTTTCAGGGAGGTGAAGCTCCATCTACATATTATACTATTTGTTCGCGCCGCTTTCGTCTTAGCGTTTTAAGTATTTATTAGTTAAGTAGATGTAATGTAACTTGCATAGCAATTATTATGTCTTACGTGTAGGTACGTTTGATTTGTCAGGCTAGGTAATAGTACCAAGTTTCACCGTAATTGTTTACGTTTAAGGTCCATATTTCTTTCTTATAAATCTATTTGTACTTCTACCAATAGCATATCGTTACGTTTACATACGTAGTACTGGCAATAAAACGAAACATTGATAATGATTTCTTATATTTACGCGAACACTACACATTGAATAAAACTATTTTTACGGATTATATCGCGTTTAATTAAACAAATCCGTAAAAATAGTTTTATTCAACGAAACGTTGATAACTTGAATTGTCTTCGACTATCTTATATTTAAATAACGCTATATTTTAACTTTGGCATCTAGGTTCTATGTTTTATCCGAAAAACGTTTTTATGAAAAAATGAAATATAGATAAAATCTTAAACCTAATAACCGGGCGAAGCCGGGGCGAAGCCGGGGCGAAGCTGGGGCGGGTCGCTAGTACTGAATAAAGTTATTGCACTCAAAATACATATTCCTAACAAATATAAAGGGCATTTGTCCGTACATTGTCTGTCTGTCGTTTCACATTACATTTGATCGATGTTGTTTGTTGTTTGTCTGTCGCAGTCGTGCTATCCCCTGCCATCGCCTGTCCGGCCGGACATAAAATTGACACGACGATAGATTTAACAGCAACCCCTAATTTAGGGAACCCTCTGTATAAATGTTGCCATAAAACGGGAAATTTTGTATATATCGTAAATGTACCAACATAAAATAAATTGGTTCCTATATTATACTAAATACATTGGTTCATATACAGGGTTATTTTGCAATAACCGGCCAAATTTGCAGAGAAGGTTCAGAATAAGTAGTGGTGAAGAAAAATTAATTAAAAAAATCTCAATAATTCTGTCCTTTTTAACTTTTAAATTCAAAAACTACAATAACGGTATGTCGTTATTTATATTTTTGTTCTTAAGGGGACTACAAGAGCTAAGTGACCTCGAAAGACGCACGCACACATTTACACAATATTGTATAGGAAAAGGCCTCAGCCGGCACTGTCGGTACACAGGCGCTTACGCACACATGCGTAAGTATTATGTTCAAAAATAAGAATATGCGATTTGAAAAAAAATCTATTGATTGGACTAAAAAATTAAAACACTATTACGTTAATACGTTGCTTGTAGAATAATCTGACAAAAAATCAGAATGATTCTATATATATTAGTATGGTTTTTAATCGTTAAAAGTAATTTTTAGAGGTATCTTTGTGATGTTATTCTATCGTATCAAATTAGTAGTATCATGTTTTCAACTCACTATCTAACTAGCATATATTCTATAAAATATCATATATTTTTCTGATTTTTTTCATGCAATGGATCATATACTTTAAGTCATTATAAAACTTGCGTTTAGCTCCTGTAGTCCCCTTAAGTTTAAAATTTGGGTAAACACTTTAAAAAAAAAACCCTGTATAATAAATTGGTTTATATATTATAATACATTCAGCCGATACAGCCTGGTGGCTTTTTGAAACGACTTTGAAAAGGAGATTCCCATTCAGTCTGATATCTTCGCAGTTTGAAATGTGAACGGATTTTATAATTAATTTTTACGCCGCTTTAAAAAAAATTTTTAACGTCGAAAGAGGTATTATTGAAATTATAAGATTTTTTTTTTATAGAAATAGGGTGACAAACGAGCACACAGTCCACCTGATGGTAAGTGGTTGCTGTGGCCCATAGACATCTACATCTATCCTCGTTTGGGAATCAAAATGCAGATGCGTTGTCAGCCTTGAGGACTAAGATGGAATGCCTTTTTTCCAGTAAATAGGGTCTCCGGTTCTCTACACTCACCATACGAAACACAGCAGCATTAAGCTGCTATTTTACGCTGGTATTCTGTGAGAGCGTGGTCCTTCCCCGGTCGAGCCGACCCATTCGTGCTACAACTATATTATAAATATAGCTGCAGCATGGCTCTACCACTTAGAAGAAAATATTTAATCCATAATGGTGGGAAAGTCGGGGATGAATAATTAATATATAACTACATACAATTGATATTTTCATGTAATTATTTCTTATGTTTACGCAAACACTAGATTTTACGGATTATTTTAACTATTATTACATATCGTGTTGTTCTTGTGGGCATGTATGCCATAGTTGCCACGGCTGGCAAGCGTTTGCTGTTATCAGAAAGATGCTGCTGCTTATCTTCTGTCTCGGTTTCCCTCTGTAGTCTATTACTTTGACCATGCTTTGTGACAATGCTCAGGGGAGGACTGTGCTGTGACTTGTGAAAAAAATAATATATCGCGTATATTATTTTATATTCCCGACGTTTCGAGTACTTTACAGCACCCATGGAGGACCCACGAGGGGGGGGGGGGGGGTTGACGTCCCAATTCCCGACTTTGGGACCTCTCGGAAATGCCAGAAAAATCTTATGACTTCTGATAAATGGTCATATAACCATCACATTAACATCAGATCGTCACTCCATCCAGTGGGGAGCCGCCGTACAGTTCGCTTACTGGTACGAGGCTGCCACTAGAGAATGTTCCTTCCTCAGACCTCAAGAACCACATTCCAGACATTCTTCTATATGATCGGACGATTGCCACTTCAATTTCCTGATCTGTTGGGCTACTATGTCTGTTACTCTAGTTCTACTGTGAATATCCCCATCACGAAATATATCACGCAGAGAAACTCCAAGCAGACTACTATATCTGTTACTCTAGTTCTACTGTGAATATCCCCATCACGAAATATATCACGCAGAGAACTCCAAGCAGACTACTATGTCTGTTACTCTAGTTCTACTGTGAATATCCCCATCACGAAATATATCACGCAGAGAAACTCCAAGCAGACTACTATATCTGTTACTCTAGTTCTACTGTGAATATCCCCATCACGAAATATATCACGCAGAGAAACCCAAGCAGACTACTATATCTGTTACTCTAGTTCTACTGTGAATATCCCCATCACGAAATATATCACGCAGAGAAACCAAGCAGACTACTATATCTGTTACTCTAGTTCTACTGTGAATATCCCCATCACGAAATATATCACGCAGAGAAACTCCAAGCAGACTACTATATCTGTTACTCTAGTTCTACTGTGAATATCCCCATCACGAAATATATCACGCAGAGAAACCCAAGCAGACTACTATATCTGTTACTCTAGTTCTACTGTGAATATCCCCATCACGAAATATATCACGCAGAGAAACTTCAAGCAGACTACTATATCTGTTACCTAGTTCTACTGTGAATATCCCCATCACGAAATATATCACGCAGAGAAACCCAAGCAGACTACTATATCTGTTACTCTAGTTCTACTGTGAATATCCCCATCACGAAATATATCACGCAGAGAAACTTCAAGCAGACTACTATATCTGTTACTCTAGTTCTACTGTGAATATCCCCATCACGAAATATATCACGCAGAGAAACTCAAGCAGACTACTATATCTGTTACCTAGTTCTACTGTGAATATCCCCATCACGAAATATATCACGCAGAGAAACTCCAAGCAGACTACTATATCTGTTACTCTAGTTCTACTGTGAATATCCCCATCACGAAATATATCACGCAGAGAAACCCAAGCAGACTACTATATCTGTTACTCTAGTTCTACTGTGAATATCCCCATCACGAAATATATCACGCAGAGAAACTTCAAGCAGACTACTATATCTGTTACTCTAGTTCTACTGTGAATATCCCCATCACGAAATATATCACGCAGAGAAACTTCAAGCAGACTACTATATCTGTTACTCTAGTTCTACTGTGAATATCCCCATCACGAAATATATCACGCAGAGAAACCCAAGCAGACTACTATATCTGTTACTCTAGTTCTACTGTGAATATCCCCATCACGAAATATATCACGCAGAGAAACTCCAAGCAGACTACTATATCTGTTACTCTAGTTCTACTGTGAATATCCCCATCACGAAATATATCACGCAGAGAAACTTCAAGCAGACTACTATATCTGTTACTCTAGTTCTACTGTAAATATCCCCATCACGAAATATATCACGCAGAGAAACTCCAAGCAGAGCCCTCGCCATAGTTCTCTGAGCTACCTTAAGCTTCCTCATTTCTCTTGGCTACAAATATTAATAAATTTTTTGTAAGTATATATGTATTTTTTGAATTATTCCTAAAAGCGAATGACGATTCTATGACATTAGGTATTACAACAAAATGGCTGCCTCATAGAGTACCTAACAACCTAAGCACCGCTCGTAACACGTGTGCTATTATCGAAAGCAATTAACCGTTTAACCGGCCTGTATCGACGCCATTTTGTTAGCAATTACCAACAATTAAACTAATAGCGTTTGTTATCAGTCCATGTATTGTCACTATTGTTACTTAATTGAAAATTTTCTACCGATTTGTTCTATTCCATCCATCCATTACAGCCTATAAAAGTCCACTGCTGAACATAGGCCTCCCTCATAGAGGGGATTTTGCCATTGTTACCACGCTTGGCAGGTGGGCTTACAATACATTGACAATAATAAAAAACTTCGGTTGCCACCGCAGTTTTTTATTATTTTGAGTTGTTGTTAGGAAGATGCTGCTGCCCATCCTCTTTTTTTTTATAGAATAAGGGTGACAAACGAGCACACAGTCCACCTGATGGTAAGTGGTTGCTGTGGCCCATAGACATCTACATCTATCTTCGTTTGCGAATTTAAATGCAGATGCGTTGTCAGCCGTGAGAACTAAGATAGAATGCCTCTTTTCCAGTAAAAAGGGTCTCCGGTTCTCTACACTCACCATACGAAACACAGCAGCATTAAACTGCTATTTTACGCTGGTATTCTGTGAGAGCGTGGTCCTTCCCCGGTCGAGCCGACCCATTCGTGCTACAACTATACTATTAATTTAGTTGCAGCATGGCTCTACCACGTAAAAAAAGTTAAATCCTCTGTTTCAGTTTCCCTCTGTCGCCTCTTACAACACCCAGGGGATGATATGGGATGGGGGGTAGTGGATATTCTGACACCGCCACTACACGATTGAAATTATAAAAACGAAAAATATTGACCAATATTTCAATTTTTTTTTTTAAAAATAAAACCATATAATATGATCATTTTTAATAAAAATAAGGATAACAAACGTGCACACAGTTCACCTAAACGTAAGTAGATGCTGTAGCCCTTTTGTGGCTCATAGACATTAACAACTATTCAAAATGCAAATGCGTTGTCGCCCGAGGACTACCGAGGCATTCAATTCTCGTTACCAATAAAAAAGTTATCCGGTCCACTTCATTCACCAGACGAAACACGACAGCATAATATTTCTATTATATACTAGTATGCTGTGCAAGGTGGACCTTCCTCAGTCGTTAATTCGTGCTGCAACTATAATACACTGAAGCGAGGCCCTAACACGCATAAGGGTCAGTTCACACAGAGACGCGACGCAACGATGCTTGAATGAGGCCAGTGGTTTCGCACCGCGAAGCGCGGCGCCGCGAGATTCATCGCGACGTCGCGAGGCGCATCATGAAGTCGCTGGCAGCGCGAGGCCTTGCTGCGCAACGAGACACTGCGCGACGCAGCGAGACAATAGTAGAGACAGGACAAGTCGCTACGACGGCTTCAGGCTGTCGCGCTGCGTAACACGGCTTCGCAAGACGCAGCGCCGCTCTTACACGCTGCGCTTACGACGAAGCACCGCTGTGTCGTGCTGCGTCGCACTACGCCGCGAGCCATCTCGAGGCGCAATGTGGTGTAGCGCGACATCGCATTTTCGAATTATTTCAATAAAATGTGTATCTTTTTGTGTAGTAAATAAAGTTATATTTTGTATCACTATTTTAAAAAGTGCGTTCACGTTTATGTGTGAACTGACCCTAAAATTATGGATAATCCTAAACAAAGTAACGTGTTGGTAGTCAATTCTATTCATGTTACACACCCATAGAGCCTGTCACGTTTGCTTTGTTGTTCAAATCTACACATACACATATAAATTATATTGAAGTGTCTGTCTGTATTATTTGCATGCTATTAAGATATAAATGACCATTTTTAAATTTTTTACCTGTGTCTGTTTGTCTGTCTGTCTGTCCGGACTAATCTTCGGAATGGCTGAACCGATTGTGATGAAACTTTACGAATACACCTATAAATAAAATTGAAGTGTCTGTCTGTTATATTTAAATAACTGGCTACTATTAAACTCAGGGGGTTATTGGCATGCTAAGACATAAATTACCAATTTAAAAAAATGTCTGTCGGTCTGTCTATCTTTACGGAATAATCTTCGGAATGGCTGAACTTTACGTACAGATAGAGAGCAATGCAAAATAGAAGGGATATAAGCTAAAAAAGAACGAAAAATTTATGATTTATTAATGGTCTTTGACTGTCTTTAATCTAAATAACGCCACATTAATAGATCCTATCCAAACAAAGCATGGGCGGGTCGCTAGTTTGCAATAGTTCAAAGTACTACGACAGACTCGAAATGATTATCAGCTGTTGTTAAAGAGAATCAGGGCATCCATGAGCCAAAACACTATAAAACGTAATATTTATTGTCGATAGGTAACGGAAAATTTGCATTGAAACACAAGCGAATATCCGAGCAGAGGCGGTTAGTTTCAACAGTGCAATAATTATGTAAATCTGGTGGCAATTGTGCTTGACTTCGTTTTAACGTTTAACGTTTGGTTTTGATATTTATGCTAGTGTGTCAGTATTAATTATATCACTTTAGGTTAAAAAGTGTTACTATAAGGTATATGAGGGTAATATGGTCATCTTAAGCTTTGCCGCCCTATTAAACCAAAACTAGGAGGAGGACAGAAACAAAAATACAAAGTCGTATACTATAACTAATATATTAAAAAAAAATAGCAAACAAGCTTTGTAAATAATTAGGCATACTTCGGAAAATCTACTTAAAATAAACTAACTACACTACACAATACTAAAATCGACTAAAATATTTACTATAATGTCAACTGTCAAAATGGCGTGGATAAAACAGCGCTCTTTTGACCCTTTATTATTTGATTGACTGATGAAGAGCTATAGTATCACAGAGTCATCTATGCAAACAAGGCTATTATAGTCTTTGAGTTTTAAGAAAGTGACCATATTAACCGGATGACCATATTTACCCTCACGTGCTATAATTGAAAAACAAATTTTGCTGAATGATTGCCGCTGGCACTACTGATGCCTTACGTTTAAAAATATTGTAGCTACACCTGTAGTTCAGCGGTAGTGCCCTCACTTAAATTATCAAAATCTAGGGAGACATATGTCTCTTCTCTACATAGTATAAAACAAAGTCGCTTCCCGCCGTCTGTACGCTTAGATCTTTTAAACTACGCAACGGATTTTGATGCGGTTTTCATCAATAGATAGAAGAGGAAGGTTTATATGTATAGTATATGCAACTTATATATAAAAATCAATTGCTATCCGTTACTCTCGCTAAAACTCGAAAACTGCTCGAACGATTTGGATGAAAATTTTTGTGTGCATTTGAGTGGGTCTCTGAATAGTTTAGATTCACAATTGGATCCGGTAGGTGGCGCTGTTGTCGAGATCCTGAAATCACCCGTCCGAAGCCGGGGCGGATCGCTAGTATTTTATAAATTCACCTATTATTACCAGTATATTAAAAAACATTTGCCTATGAGATACAATTTAAAAATATTTAAAGTTAATTTTATTAACGAATGCTTCTTTAATCCAACGAAAAGCGAGAAAATGCTTACGTGCGTAAGTCATGACAATATTTAAATATCTAAAATATCTTAGGGTTTGAATATATCTAATATATAAAAATTAATATTAGTTTGTTCGTATTTTATGCGCTGCCATGCCATACCGTTCATCAGATTGCGGTAAAACTTTGTCAACATATTGCTTGCACTTGCGCCACTTGCGCGAAGGTTATAGGCATGGTACAATTAAAATACAGTAGGTGGCGCGCGTATCGCAATAACAAGTTCATTTGAAAGTTATATATCATTCAATTTCAATGTATAATGTATTATCATTCCTAATTAAACAAAACTATATACGTGGTAGAGCCATGCTGCAGCTATATTAGTAGTATAGTTGTGGTACGATTGGGTCGGCTCGACTGGGGAAGGACCACGCTCTCACAGAATACCAGCTTAACACTGCTGTGTTTCGTATGGTGAGTGTAGAGAACCGGAGACCCTTTTTACTGGAAAAGAGGCATTCCATCTTAGTCCTCACGGGTGACAACGCATCTGCATTTTGATTCTTTATTGAAGATGGATGTAGATGTCTATGGGTCACAGCAACCACTTACCATCAGGTGGACTGTGTGCTCGTTTGTCACCCTATCCTATAAAAAAAAACATAACTCTTCCAAATTTAAGGCGATATTTCCATAATTATTTCTTTTGCGGCAGCAACGCGCCGCGATATCAGCTAGTATAATATAAAATATATGTAAATGGATTAGTAAGCTGAAGTGGCAATAGGCCGGCAATATAGCCGAAAAAACGACAACCGACGGGGAAGAAAGGTTCTCGAATGGCAGCCTCGTAACGGTGAGCGAAGTGTAAGGCGGCCTCCCACTAGATGCAGTGACGACCTGGTAATATATGCAGGAAGTCGATGGATGCAGGTGGCTTAGGACCATGTTTGTGGCATTCCTTGGGGGAGGCCTATGTTCAGCAGTGGACTTGTGAAGATAATGATGATGGTGATGATTATATTCAAACCCTAAGCAATTACGCTACTGTCAGAATATATATATTATTGTGTGTTTGGTTGAATGTATTTGGTTGAATATAATCAAAATACAAACCGTTCTCGCGAAAATAAATAACGTGCTATCGAACGGTTATCTAAAGTGAGAAAAAACAGATTGCGAGGTAAAAAAGGGAATAAATTCCAACTTGTATACCCTGATTATCTATCAATGCGCGAGACGTATGTTTACTCAGCTGCAGCAATGCTCTGTGATCATTAGAACGATTCGTTTCGTTTAGTGATGTTGGTAAAATATCGATATATATAACTGTGATCAACAGATTTCAGCATCGAACTATCTTCATCATCATCATCATTGCAGCCCTTCACAAGTCCACTGCTGAACATAGGCCTCCCCAAAGGAATGCCACAAAGCACGGTCCTGAGCCACCTGCATCCATCGACTACCTGCATGTCTTACCATCTAGTGGGGGATTACCCTACACTTCGCCTAGCGGTACGAGGCTGCCACTTGAGAACCTTTTTCCCCATCGGTTGTCGGTTCTTTGAGCTATATAGCCGGCCCATAGAACTATCTTGCCACTATATATTTAAAGCATTAGCATTTGGCAATGTGATTGGAGTGATTTCAGCGTTTAATTCACAATGTAAAAACAGAATTTAATCCTCTGTCTTGGTAAGATCCAGCAAGGAACTAGCGGGATTATTTTTTTAATATGAAATCTTACAATAATTTTATACAATTATTTATAATAGACCAGCAAGCTTCCGATCAACTTTCCAGGGATTATTTTCATTAATATATTCCTTAATATTATAATAACCTCTTTTATAAAAATTTTGTTTAATGATATTTTTAAACTTCTTCATTGAAAAATACAAAATTATTGTTTAATAATCATCTTTAATAGTTTGACTAGGTAAGTCCAACTTCGACCGAGAGGTCAATCGACGGATTCAACTCGGCTGGGCAGCGTTCGGCGGCACATCTCGTCAGGTATACCTCAGAACTTGAAAACGAGACTGTACAAACAGTACGTGTTGCCAGTGACGACCTATGGAACTGAGACGTGGTCTTTCATTGATGGCCGTATGAGGAAGCTCAAGGTGGCTCAGCGGGATATGCAGCTATGCAGCGTTCTATGCTCGGGTTTTCTCTGCGTGATAAACTTAGAAATGAGGATATCCGCAGTAGAACCAGAGTGAACGACATAGCCCAACGGATTAGTAAGCTGAAGTGGCAATGGGCCGGCCATATAGCTCGAAGAACCGACAACCGATGGGGGAAAAAGGTTCTCGAGTGGCGGCCTCGTACCGGCGGACGAAGTGTAGATGGAGTGACGACCTGGTAAGACATGCAGAAAGTCGATGGATGCAGGTGGCTCAGGACCGATCATCTTTACGGTCAAGACCACCGTTGAACAAAGTTTCCACTCAAGAATGTCAATATGCTTTTTCAATCCAGAGACTGCCTGCAGTTCGTCACTCCATCTTATGTGGCCCGTGGTAGTGCATATTGGGAAATGATTGCCACACAGGTGGGTTGACAAATACAGTTTGTGTAATGATTTCTTATATTTACGCGGATATTACATATTTAATAAAACTAATTAAACTCCGTTTTATTCAAACTACAGTTTTTATCTGATGTTCAAGGAAAATGCTAAACAACAATAACTAAGATTTAAGTATAAGATATCGATATTTTCAACTTCTACATCACTAACTCAAATAAAATACGAGTTTATATCGCGTTCACGTAAAGTGACCGTTTACTGATCGCCTTCTAATGATGCTTTCGAATTTCTATTGAAATAGACAAGATAGTACGGTTATTTTAAAAGCAATTTTGATTGAGATAAATGGAGGGAAAATAAAAATTTGCGAAAAAAGTTGAGCTCTTTATTTCATGAAGCTAAATGTTGTCATGACAATGTTATTAGATTCATCGCCTTGTTTCACACTAGGTTTTCTTATAGGATAAGGGTGACAAGCGAGCACACAGTTTACCTAATGGTAAGTGGTTGCTGTGGCCCATAGACATCTACATCTATCCTCGTTTGCGAATCAAAAAGCAGATGCGTTGTCAGCCGTGAGGAATAAGATGGAATGCCTCTTTTGCAGTAAAAAGGGTCTCCGGTTCTCTACACTCACCATACGAAACACAGCAGCATTAAGCTATTTTACGCTGGTATTCTGTGAGAGCGTGGTCCTTCCCCGGTCGAGCCGACCCATTCGTGCTACAACTATACCAGTAATATAGCTGCAGCATGGCTGTACCACGTTTAACATGGCTCTACCACGTTTAGCATGGCTCTACCACGTGAGCACGAATGCTTCGGCTCGACTGGGAAAGGACCACGCTCTCACGGCATACCTATGTAAAATAGCAGCTTGAAGCAGCTAGAAACTAGGCAAGGCATTCCATCTTAGTCTTCAGGTGTAACAATGCAACTCAATTTTTAAATCTTAATCGAGGATAGATGTAGGTAGATATGTAGATGTCTATTGGCCACAACATCCACTTACCATCAGGTTAACTGCTCGTCGGTGATGTACTCGTTTGTTACCTTTATTCTATGACAAAACTGTTTTTGTAATAAAATATTAGGTCCTTACATATGAAATTGGCGTTTTGTACGGGAGGAATATAAAGTCATTTTTTTTTGTAAAATATATTTAATTAATCAAAGTATGCACCGTTGTTATCTATGCACTTTTGCGATCTCATAGGTAGTTCATTGATCCCTTTACTAAAAAAACCATGGGGGCGAGAATCAATAAACTCTTTAAAGGCGGTTTGGACTGCCGCATCGGAGTGGAATTTTTTTCCTTGTAAGAAGTTGTCCAAATTCCGGAAAAATGGTAATCTGTTGGAACAAGGTCCGAGGAGTACGGTGGATGTCGCAGACATTCCAATTGTAGCTCATCTAACTTAGTGTCTGTTTGTTGTGCAGTGTGTGGTCTTGCGTTGTCGTGAAGCAGCAGTGGCCTAGAGCGATTGACCAATCTCGGTTGTTTAGCAGCTAGTTCTTCCTTCATGGTTTGCAGTTGCTGACAATAGATATCTGCCGTAATCGTTTGGCCAGATTTTAAAAAGCTGTAGTTAACGACACCGTCGCTAGTCCACCAAACACTCACAAGTAACTTTTTCTGAGTCAATTTTCGTTTAGGTTAGGATTTGGCTGAGCCTCCAGGGTTCAGCCATTGCGACGAGCGCTTCCGATCATCGTACAGTATCCACTTTTAATCACAAGTAATGATTCGATTTTAAAATCCCTTCATTATTGTGTCGGTTGAGCAAAGTAACACAGCAGTCGACGCGTGTTTGCAAGTTCGATTCACTCAATTCATGAGGTACCCATCGTTCAAGTTTTTTTTTTACTTTCCTGATTTGCTTCAAGTGGATTAATATAGTTTTATCACTTACCCCGAAGCCTGCAGCTATCTCTGAAGTGCTTTGTGATGGATCCGCTTCCACAATAGCCTTTAATTCTTCATTTTCCACTTTGGTCTCCGGCTGTGCACGGGGTTGGTTCTGAAAGTCGAAATTTCCAGAACGAAAACGTTGAAACCAAAAACGTACCGTGCTTTCTTTTGCGACACCAGCGCCGTACACATCATTAATCCTTCGAGCCGTTTCTGCAGCACTGGTGCCACGGTAGAACTCGTACTCGTAAATATACCGATATTTCATGTTTTCCATTGTGCGGTAATAAGCGACGCCAAAGAAAAAAACAATGAGGAAAAAACAAATTAATTACTGTTTTCAAAACTCAAATGTACCAGCTAAATGAATTTATAAATTTGAATTTGGAATTCTTAACCAAAGAGGAGATATTTCAGATCAAAGTGATCAGTACGACAAAACGCTAATTTCATATGTAAGGACCTAATATATGATCCAAGCGTTTTAAATAAGATTTAACATATATAAATAAAAAATTCTACATACATATTTGTATATTATACTAGCGATCCGTCCCGGCTTCGAACGGGTGATTTCTGGATCTCGACAACAGCGCCACCTACCATGTTCAATTGTAAATCTAAACCATCCAGGGACCCACTCAAATGCACATAAAAAATTTCATCAAAATCGTTCCAGCTATTTCGAGTTTTAGCGTAACTAACGGACAGCAATTGATTTTTACTCATATAGATAGAGATGGCTAAAATTAAGGATAGTTAGGTTAGGTGTATTTTCCAATTCGCAAAACTTGGTCTAATGGTCATGGCAATTCCGCTCTTCGCACATTAATTATTACTTTATCATTTCGCCGTCTGTCTATTATAACAACATAACGATTTTTTTTTAAATATAGAAGAGTGTTAAACGAACACACAGTTCACCTGGTAGTAAATGAATGTTGTAATCCTAAGACATCTGCATATTATATTCTCAGATAAGAATCAAAATGCAGATGAGTCTTCACCCCTGAGAACTTGATGGAATTTGGAATGCGTCACCAGTAACATTTCGAATAAGTTCAACGACAGATATCCATAGTCGACTTTTAAGACACCTCACTCACACTATAATTTAGATGCAGATTGGTTCTACTACGAGTGAACCAGTTTTTTATTTGTTCTTGCCGGTTCTTCCCTGAGAAGGTTTGTTCTATTTCGCGAACTGGTGTAGAATTTGACGTTAACAAGTGTTTTAAACAAGCCTAAATTAATTAAAAAGTTTTAAAAGTGACTTTTAATAGTTTTATCGTATAGTGACTTATCTTATCCTATCTTATCAGCCCATAACATCCCCAACCTCTTTCCATGAAGGAGTCCAGTTCATCCCGCCATCGTTTTCTGGGTCTGCCTGGGGATCGTCTGCCATTTATAGGAGTCCACCGAGTTGTAAGTTTGGCCCAAAGTTCTTCTGACATACGGCAGACATGACCGGCCCAGTCCCATTTTAGTTTGGCGGATTTACGGGAGACGTCAGTGATTTGTGTTCTGGAGCGGAGAGTATAGTGATTATGTAAGAATATCCATTACCCCACATCGACCAACAGGAGCCATAAGAGGCGACAGAGGGAAACTGAACAGGAGATGGGGGAAAGGTACAGGCCCAACAGTAGAATTATACGGGCAGACAAAGAAAGAGAAGAAGATTAACAGTTCGCCTTTCTCTAGTCAACTCGTGCTTCTACATTAACAATGGTATCAGCCAAGTAATCTAAAGACATATCAACACTGATCACTATTACAATCATAGTATGTTACAAACTGGCATAAGATGATTTTAAAATTTTTACGTACATTGGGTTTTATTCAATTCGTCCCATATTTATCTTAAGACTGAATCCTAGTTAGTACATAATTTCTATAAAAACTTAAAAAACGCCGTCATAAGGTCTAAAATTGCGTAGCGGCCGCGACGATTAAGACCGCTTAGAAATCCCTTAGAATCTTAAAATATTAAAAAATATATATTGATTTAAGTAATCAAAATAATGAGCAAGCAAATTACGAATATTGATGTTATCAATGTATTTGAGTGATTCCCAAGCATATAGTTTAAGTAATTTCGTTGTAATTTCAACTATAGTGATTTTTTAGAGGTGTTTTCGCAAATAATTATGATCGAGTCAAAATTATACAATCGTGTTTTTGAACAAGCAAATTCAAGATAAAGACATGAATTTACCTATATCCAAATTCCAGTTTCGTTAGTCGTGTCATAATCCTATACTATTCGATGAAAGGAGGTGCATTTTCTCGCGGTGTCGCTTTAACGTTGTTTTAAGAAAAGAAAAAAGAAAAGGCAAAGTGATTTCTAGATACAATAACAAAAGAAACGGAACTTAAAAATATTGATGTAGGATGTTATTTGTCTCGTGTAGTTTAATTATATTTTTTATAGAATATGAGTAACAAACGAGCACACAGGCCACCTGATGGTAAGTGGATGCTGTAGCCCAGACATCTACATCTATTCCCGATTAAGAATCAAAATGCAGATGCGTTGTCACTCCTGAGGACTGAGATGGAATGCCTCGTTTCCAGTAAAAGGGTCTCCAGTTCTCTACACTCACCATACGAAACACAGCAGCATTACGCTGCTATTTTACGCTGGTATTCTGTGAGAGCGTGGTCCTAACTCGGTCGAGCCGACCCCTTCGTGCTACAACCATAATATAGCTGCAGTATGGCTCTATCACGTAAAAAACGTTTTACGAGCAACCAGTTTAAGTACTTGATGGTAAGTGGATGCTGTGTGCATCTATGCCCGATTAAGCATCAAAATTTTAGTTTTAATTTAAGTCATTATAGAATAAGTGTGACAAACGAACACAGTCCATCTGATGGTAAGTGGATACTGTGGTCCATAAACATCTACATCTATCCTTGAATGATGTGTTTTCACCCTTGTGGACTAAAGACCCCGGAGACCCTTTTTATTGGAAATGAGGAATGCCTCATTTCGAAAGATACGAAACACAGCAGCATTAAGCTGCTATTTTACGCTGGTATTCTGTGAGCTACTTAGTTGTGATACTTGCCATAGTTGCCACGCTTGGATGAAATGTATATCAAAATATATTTATCGTAGAAGAGCGGTAAAAGCTTGAAACGCAAGTGTTTCTATTAATATAACATTTACGTTAGACGCTTTTTATAAATGCGAATTCTTTCCAAAGTTATTTCATATGCTTGTAAGAACGATAGTACGTATTGAACACTGTTACAATACAATGCGATAACGGATCAGATGCGACTTCAAAGAATCCACTATTATAGTTGTTTTGACATGCCGTTCCAATAAGGCAGCGGCGTAAACAAATATCATATCATCGCTTCCCTCGAATGTGCAGCCATCTAGACACGTTATGGATAGGTTCACCATGGCTTTGCGCTTAAAATCAGGATACTTTATAATTTTAGATAATTAAATAGCATACAGAGCCGTAGTAGCTCAGATGGTTAGCGCTCGCTGTAAGTTTCACAGTACGCGAGCAACCCGGGTTCGATCCCCGCCGGCACCAATGAAATTGTTAATTGCAATTTTAAGTGCTGATTTACCACGTGCTCGGCGGTGAAGGAAAACATCGTGAGGAGATCTGCATGTCTGAGAAATAAAAAAT
The DNA here is from genome assembly GCA_029286625.1 of Parnassius orleans. Lineage (NCBI taxonomy): Eukaryota > Metazoa > Arthropoda > Insecta > Lepidoptera > Papilionidae > Parnassius > Parnassius orleans. Next base: position 2,822,317 of record JAGSMP010000028.1, read on the forward strand.
ATTTCGAAGACATGTGAAGTTCGTCAACACGCATTGGGGCAGCGCGGCGAACAATTCCTTGCCCTAAAACCCTCTAAGAAATGAGAGGAGGCCTGTGCTTAGCAGTGGGACGTGTACAGGCTGTAACTTTACTTTACTTTACATCACCATACAAGTCCACTGCTGAACATTGAATTCTTCCAAATATTGTCACTTTTCACTTTTCATTGTCACACAAATAGGGTCTTGAGTCACTCGCATTCATCGAATTGCTGCATTTCTTACCAGACTCACTCCATTGTTGCCTCTAACGACACCTACGGGACGAAATGGGATAATGGTTTGGTGGCGGCGCTGTAGTCGCGTCACACGCAAAATGGACCGAAGCCTAAATCACGCTATCAAAATTCCGAATTTTTGCGATATATATAAAATAACTATGTACCCAGGCTGAATATCTTGCCCTATGAGGCCCTTTTCCATCCAAGATTCTTTCACGAGGCCCCTACTAGGCATCCACGGGCTACAAACTATAAATTGTAACGAAAAAAAAACTGATTTGTCCGGCCATAGCATGGTAGCCCTATTTCGAGAGTGCTATCAACGATTATTATTGCTCGATTATGTAAACAAAATAATCGACTGGTATGGATGTGAAATGTTTGCTCCAAACTCTTATCTCGCGTTACTAAGCCACGGAAATCGTTGATCTCGTGAATCATTTCCTTTTCGTTACCGATTTTTCATAGAGTTAATATTAAAAAAATAAGGGTGTCAAACGAATATACTACCGTGTAGGGCGGAAATAAAAAAATGCGGTTGCCAATTCGCTTGCCAAGCTTGGCAAGTATGACAAATAACCCCCTATGAGGCAATCTATGGAGGAGACCTATGTTCAGCAGTGGATTTTATTACGCTGTAACGGTTACGCTAAACGAATATACAGTCCAGCAGTAAGTAAATGTTGTGGTCGATGAACCGCCCACAACTATCCTCTATCAAGAATTAAAATGTCACCACTAAGGACAAGATAGAATGCCCCGTTACCAGTAAAAAGTGTCTCCGGTTCTCTACACTCACCAACTCACCATACGAAACGCAGCAGAATTAAAGCTGCTATTTTCGTTGGTATTCTGTGAGAGCATAGTCCTTTCCCGGTCAAGCCGACCCATTCGTGCTGCAACTGTAATATAGCTGCAGCGTGGCTCTACCACGTTAAAATTACAACACGATATACTTCATGCATTCATTTCTTCACTTATGTGTTTAACGAAAAAAAGGAGCATTCTGCTGAGCGTTATCGATATAGGAATGAGGCGTTAGGTTAAGAGAAACATTTTGAGTTTTACGTAATAATAACAATTGTATCATACAAATGAGTGCGAATTTCACCAACAGATAAATTTAACGATGCTATAATAATATAGTTGTCGAAATTACCATTTATTTTTAGCGGAATCAGAGCTTTAGATGCACATACGTACGTCATTACTAACGGCAGACATTTTCATTTAAAGTGTGCGAAAAAGGAGCTAGGGAAGAGGGAGCTAACAATGCCTCGTTAGCTCCCAGCTCTACCTACTGTCAATGTAAGTAAACTAATCTTAGCTTTCCTTATTAAAGTAATTTTTTTTATAGGATAAGAGTGACAAACGACTGTGGCCCATAGACATCTACATCTATCCTTGATTATGAATCAAAATGCAGATGCGTTGTCACCCGTGAGGATAAGATGGAATGCCTCTTTTCCAGACGACAGAGACGCCGAGACGTGGTCGTATGCAAGTATGCAACACGCTTTAAAGCACATGGGCTCAAACATACTCAGTATGTGGAATAAAAATAGTACTGTGTGCCTTTTTCCACGCACCCCGTACTGCTCCGCACATATTTTGTTCGCTGTCTCTGTTCTTGTACAAAGTCCATATTAACTCAATGGCTTTCCTAAGAATATCGACTTAGCAGCTGACGTAGCATATTATCCAAATGGAAGGAATATAATTAATAATATAATTCAGTTATTGTTAAACGAAACGAATTGCTCAGGCAGAGTTACAAAATGAAGCAAAAATACAAAGAATGACTACACATTCACGGTAGTATTAGCAAAAGTTGCACGCGCATAATATTGACGATATGAAGCTGGCATCGAAAAGAATTAAGAGTCTATGTTCGCTCGTTCTAATGTACATGTCATACATAGTACACGTATGTGTTCCAATTGCAGATAAAAAGTTAAGTTAAGGTATAATTCCACTACCTTAACAAGTAAATAAATATATTTTTTATTTCATTATTTAAATAAAAACTCTTTCAAAAATAATTGCAAGTATATTTAACAAAAGATTTGTATATTTTTTTATATAGGATAGGGTGACATACGAGCACACAGTCCACCTGATGGTAAGTGGTTACTGCGACCCATAGACATCTACATCTATCTTCAATAAAGAATCAAAATGCAAATGCGTTGTCACCCGTGAGGACTAAGATGGAATGCCTCTTTTCAAGTAAAAAGTCTACACTCACCATACGAAACACAGCAGTGTTAAGCTGCTATTTTACGCTGGTATTCTGTGAGAGCGTGTTCCTTCCCCGGTCGAGCCGACCCATTCGTACTACAACTATACTACTAATATAGCTGCAGCATGGCTCTACCACGTATAAAACTTTTATGTGGTACATACTTATATGCACCTTTTTTTATTACAATATTGCAAGAGATAAAATTAAAAGAAACATCAGTGTAATAATATTTAAAAAAAACTAATACTAATAGGTCTTAGTTATGAAATTATTGTATTTGCACCGATTTTTAATAGGCCTGCAAAATTTCAGATTATTCAGAACTAAATTAAAAATTATCCATTACATTAATAATAAAAATAATGTCATTCGGACCGAACTTCAAGCACGGCAGCCAGTCAACAGAACTGGACACTGTAATATTGTCCTGTGCAGATGGCAGTCTCAACGGAGACTCGCCATCTGCGCAGGACAAGATTACAAGTGGACGGGTGTGTGCGTAAATACAGGTGCACTCTCTATTCCCTCACTCTCGTAGTCCGATCGGTCGGCAATCCAACACAACCGGATTGAGATTAGGCCGTAGATTTTACATGTGATTTACATGTAGGGATTCTAAACCGCACCAAATGATCAACAATCGCGCTTACGAACACTAGACATGACCAAAGAAGCAGTCAAGTATGAATTGCATGTCCTCCGATGACCCCACGATGAATTGCATGTCGTAGGGTCTTCAGATTTATATAGCTGCAAACTTCCCCTTGTACTCGCTCGACGAACAGTACGAATTTATTTCGCATCGTAATGTAGCTATATATTATGATATTAGTAAAATAACAAAGTTGCAGGCATTTTAGGCAGTCTCATTGTTACTGAGCAAAGGTCTTCTTTCATTTCTGAAAGGGTTTTAGAGTATTTAGTCCTGAAGTAGTATTACAGTGCTAGTATATAAGTTAAGTTACTGATTTATGTAGAGTCAGTCATGAATAAACTTCTTGATCAAGCGCTCGTGTTTAATTCAACCTCGTAATATTACATGGCGACCCTGCCAGGCGCGTTCCGGAACTGATAGCGTAGCGGGCGAGAAGTGCAGACCGGGCGAATTCCTGTGTGCCTCGGTGCTTCAAGTTAGCTAAAATGTTTGTCGTGAATATATTATTTGGACTGACGCTTACTGTGCTGGCGAGTTTTGAAAGTTATAATCATGGGAAAATCATACTCAAAAACTGAAGATAAGGAAATTATTATATCTCAAAATGCATCAGGAGGAAATAATAGTGCAAGTTACTCCGAACAAGAAAATCACGTCAAGATAAACAATATACTGATTACTACGTTTTTGGTGTTGATGGCGATTGCCATACTTACAATCATTTACCTAAAACTCAAGGAGAGGCATAAGAAGTGGATAGAACAGCGAGTGAATTACGAATTTTGAGAAAAGTACGAAGCCGTTTGTCTGGGCGCTGGGAGCAGGAACCAGTGCGTGAAGAAGGAGTCGTTTAAGTGTTCGTGAGCTGGTAATAAATATGTGCTATATGTGAAGTACGTGTTCTGTGCTGCAGTGTTATTTTAGTTTAAAAATATATATAATATAGACATTAACGATAGTTTTAGAATTAGAAATATGAATTTTATCTATCAATAAATAATTGTTTAAACTAAAAATAAAATATAAGTAAATCAATGTAATATCGAACACACGATTCGTGGAATTACGGCCCATGTGCAACCATTGGGTGCAACTCAGTTTTTTATGTGCTCGGTCGTATGACAGTGTTTCGATTTATAATAAAATTAAAACGAAGTGAATGAAATATGACGCGGTGTTACATATTTCGTTGCGTGTATTATAGCCGAAAAGTTAATAGAATTATATGAAAATTTATTAAAAATACGTCAATATCTAACAAAAAGGCCAGAGCAGATATAAAGGGTCAGTTGCGTCAAAAAATTACTAGAGGCCGAAACATTGTTAAAAGATAGCGAGCTATTATTTTCTAATTTAAGTCGTCAAGGTAAACAATCGGAAATTAATTTAATTACTAGTACATATAAAAAAGTTTGCTCTTTATATTCTGAAATATCTCAATTGTGTACTTTGCCTAGTTGTAAAATAAGTTTAGAAACAATGGATTTTGATATTAAAACAGCGTGTGGGTTGATACCTATTTTAGATAATAAGGAGGATACTACGAAACGATTGATTGATGCAGTGGAAATGTATGCAGATATGCTTAACGAGGCAGGAAAAATTTATTAATTAAATTTGTGTTAAAAGGAGATTATCAGAAAACGCTAAGCTACGCGTTGCTGATAATTATGTGTCAGTTAGTAGTATGATTAAAGATTTTAGGAAAAACTATTGACAAAAGTTTCTTACACGGCTATACATAAACAAATTCAGTCCTTGAACCAGGGATTTAGATCAGTTGATGAATACGGGTCTCAACTCGAAAGACTGCTAACAGAGTTAACTATTTCACAGGCTGAGGGCGACGCAACAAAATGCGCAGTCCTTAAACCTATTAATGAAAAATGGTCATTAAAAGTTTACAGATGGTCTTAAAGTGAAAAGCTCAGCACAATCATCGCAGCCCGCAACTACTCCTTGCTCAAGGACGCGATCCAGGCGGCTAAGGACGAGTCCACACCATCGTCGTCCAGTTCCGGGTCTGCTGAGGTGATGAAGATGACTAGAGGTAGGTTCGTTAACCGTTTTCTAGATCTCAAGGACAAAACAGGGGCCGTGGGCGTCTAAATTACGGCACCAGTAGGAGTAATTATCAAAATAATTATAGTAATTATTCAAATAGATATCAGAGATTTTCAAGGCCTTTTCAATATTCGCCGCGTGGTAGAGGACAGTCCTACAGATCAAATTATCATTATAATAGACGTGGCAACCAGGATTTACAATAAAAATGTTTTTGCAGCTCAGTAACGACAACAAAGAACGAGCTGGTGAAAATATGGAGCAAAAACCTAATGAGATAGACAACAATCAGTTTTTCGTTCTCAATAATTTCATTTTTCATGTAGAGGTAACTCTAAGTTTGTAAATTTTCACATTCATGGTATGAAACTTGTGTTATTGATAGATACTGGAGCATCCATTTCGGTTATTAAGGAAGAAGTACTTCCAAGATCAGCATGTGTTCTAAAGATAATTTGTTGTTAATGGAATTGGAGCAAGATATGTTCTTCCGGATATGTAGAGATCGACATTTATGCTTCTAGAGACAATAAATTCCATAACAAATTTCACATTTTCAAAAATTTACCTATAACCGTCGATGGAATATTAGGATTAGACTTTATGAACAAGTACGGAGCCAATATTGATTTAAACAAAATTTACTAACGTTACGGATAGGACGAGAGAATTGTGTTTTGCCAATTTATGACAAACCTGATTACAGTAATACATTATTAATACCGCCTCGAAGTGAATCAATTCATTTTGTGTATTTGGATACGGAAGCAAAAGGCGATTGTTTTGTTAGCGCAAAGGAAATAATGGAAGGCGTTTTTTTGGCAGGTACTATTGTTCGACCAAAAAATAAAAGAGTCCCAATAAAGATTTTAAATACTAGGGAAGAAGAAGTAAATTTGAATAATTTCATATTAAACGTAGAACTTTTAGATGATTTTAACGCTTTCAAATTTTGCCAAAACAAAAGTAGTTCAGAAAGATGTGATATCTTATTATCTTTATTAGAATTGAAGCATTTGAATGAAGAAGAAAAGCAATCTATAGAAAAAATTTGCACTAAATATTCAGACATTTTCTTTTTTACCCAACGATAAGTTAGAAACTACAAATATTTGTGAACAAACTATACAACTGAAAGATAACATCAATCCTATTTACACGAAACCATACCGTTTACCCACAAGCTAAAGCCCGAAATAAATAAACAGATAAAAAGATGCTTAGAGATGATATTATAGAAGAATCTACTAGTGAATGGTCTAGTCCCATACTACTAGTTCCCAAAAATCTGATGGTTGTCAAAATGGCGTTTAGTAATTGATTTTCGAAAACTAAATGAAAATATAGTAGATGATAAATTTCCGCTGCCGAACATCACTGATATTCTTGATTCATTATCAGGCTCTATATATTTTACCCATTTAGATTTACAACAAGGCTATTATCAGGTGAAACTGGCACCAGAAAGCCGAAAGTATACTGCATTTTCGACTAGTACAGGACATTATCAATTAAAACGTCTACCAATGGGGCTCAAAACTTCTTGTAGTGCTTTTAGTAGAGTCATGTCAATTGCTATGTCAGGATTAACTTTCGAGAAGTGTTTTATTTATTTGGACGATCTAATAATTTTGGAAGATCCTTAACTATTCACAACAAAATCTAGTAGATGTTTTCGAAAGACTGAGAAAGGTAAATTTAAAACTGAATCCTACTAAGTGCGAATTTCTAAAGAAGGAAATTCTGTATCTTGGTCATTTAGTGTCTGCCAACGGTGTCTCACCTGATCCAGAAAAGACCCGAATTTTGGAGCATTATCCGTCCTCAAAATGTAGACGAAGTAAGAAGGTTTGTTGCATTTTGCAACTACTATAGGAAATTCGTACCCTGCAACAATTACTATGCCTTTAAATAGTTTACTCAAGAAAGACGCACCATTTGTTTGGTCTTCAGAGTGTCAGAACGCATTTAATTTTCTAAAAATTCATTAATAACACCCCAATACTTCAATATCCGATTTTCTGAATCAAATGAATTCGTTTTGCAAACAGATGCGTCTGATGTAGCTGTAGGAGCAGTTTTGTGTAACAAAATATGAAACCAATCGCGTACACTAGTAGGCCATTAAATAAAGCAGAAAAAATTACCCAGTTATCCAAAAGGAATTAACAGCAATTGTGTGGGCAGTAAAATATTTTAGACCATACCTATTTGGCAGGACTTTTACCATAATGACAGACCACAAACCTTTGATTTACTTATTTGGAATGAAAGATCCGTCTAGTCGGTTGATAAAGTTTCGATTAATTCTAGAAGAATATGATTTTAAAATATGTTATGTGAAGGTAAAGACAATGTTGTGGCGGATGCACTGTCTAGAATTTGTATAACGTCGAGTGAGTTAAAGAATATGAAAGAACAAGTCTTAGCTGTGACAACTAGAGCGCAAAAGAGAAGAATGGAAGAGGATGTAAACAGAAAGGGGTTGTGATTAATAATGACACTGACGGGTGGCCTGATCAACCACGAGTCGTGGAATTATTAAGACAACCATGTGATTCTATTGAAATGAAACTTGTGAAAGGAGATATTATAAAAGTTTAAAAAAGACTTAGTCAAGGAAGAACGAGATTGTTTTAATTTTGTGCCAAGCAAAATGCTATTGTATATAAACCTTGAATTTAGATTGCTCTTCTCATGAGCCGAATTTGCAACTAAATTAAAAGAGTTTTGTGAGATAATAAAAGTAAAAGAACTATGCATAGTAAAAGATGATAAAATGAAGAATTTATAAAAGTTTATGTAGTGAAATTAAGACATTAAATGAGTGGACCGGTCCTCGAATATGTGTTCTGAAAGGAATTAAAAGAATTTACGACAATAAAGAAAACAATTCATTTTGAATGATTATCATTTGCTACCTACCAGTGGGCATGCTGGAATGAATAGGATGGCTAATAACATAAAAGGAGATATTATTGGCCAGGATTAGATGCCGATGTTCGAAAATTTATAAGTGAATGTAAAATGTGTCAGAAAATGAAATATAGTAGGTATACCAAACAACCAATGACTATAACTACCACGGCGTCGACTGCGTTTGAGAAAGTTTTCTTGATCTTGTGGGTCCCTTGGACAAGGATGAGTACAGTAATTGCTATATTTTAACGCTCAATGTGAATTAACAAAATATATAGAGGCATACCCATTACCCAATAAAGAAACACTTACTGTGGCAAAAGCTTTTGTAAATAATTTTATCCTAAGATTCGGTATACCTAGTTCCTTAGCTACTGATAGGGAACTGAATTTGTTTCTCAAGTGATGGAACAGGTGTGTAGCTTATTAAATATAGAAAAGTTGACGTCAACTGCATATCACCATCAATCAATTGGTTCGCTTGAGATTGCTCATAAGCATTTAGGGTCATTTTAAGAACTTATAGCACCAATATGGGCTATTCATGGTCTCATTGATTCCATTCTGGTGTTTTAGTTATAATACTTGTGTAAACACTCAAACAAAATACACCATTCGAACTTATTTGTGAGGCCATGTCGTTTGCCTAATAATTTGAAACAAGACGTGGTGGAACCACTTTATAATTCTGATAATTATTGTTTAGATTTAAAATATAAGTTACAGGTAGCTTTAAGAGATGCAAGACATAATTTAATAGCTTGTAAAGAAATAAGAAAAAACAAATATGATAAAACATGTAATCCTGTATTCTATGATAAGGATGAACTTATTTTAATTAAAAATGAATGTGCTCGTAAATTAGATTGTATTTTTGATGGACCTTTTAAAGTCTTAGAAGATTTAGGAACAAATGTTAAGATTTTTAGAAATAATAAAGTAGATATAGTGCATAAGGATAGAACAAAAAGGTTCGTTGAGTAAGCAATGTTTTAAAAAAAATATTTTATAAAATATTAGTTTGTGCTTATGTATTAAGTATGCTGAACTTTTTTTTTTCTCTTTTTTTTATCCACCCCCGAGGTGAAGTAGTATTACAGTGCTAGTATATAAGTTAAGTTACTGATTTATGTAGAGTCAGTCATGAATAAACTTCTTGATCAAGCGCTCGTGTTTAATTCAACCTCGTAATATTACAGTCCGTCGCGCCGATACATTGCGTGTTGACGGAATCAACCTGTCCTGGAGTAATATTAAGATATTGACCTAATCGGGCACGGGTATATGTATATTTTTTTATAGAAGAGGGGGCAAACGAGCTTGCGGCTCGTCTTATGGCAACTGTCGGCCGCCGCCCATGAACAACTGTAACACCATGCCATTTTTATTCCAGTAACTCAAACCTATCCTGTTTCTAAGTCTTAGAGTATTTATACTTATCTATACAAATAAATAAAATTGAAGTGTCTGTTTGTAATGTCAAAATTACAGCGTTTTATTAAATGCATATGAAAGTATAAACGGTACTTATAACAAAAATACACTTTTTAAAATTTTTGTCTGTCTATCTGTCTGTCTTTCTGTCTGTTTGTTCCGGCTAATCTCCGAAACGGCTGGACCTATTTTGACGGGACTTTCACTGGCAGATAGCTGATGTCATAAGGAGTAACTTAGGCTACTTTTAATTTGGAAAAATAATTAGGGTTCCTCGCAAAAAAAAAAACTAAATTACACGCGGGCGAAGTCGCGGGGAACAGCTAGTTTATACTCTAAGGTCTAAGCCTTTTGCCAGCTTTTACTTGTGCGTATCTGACACACTTACACGTCCTCTCAGTAATTTTACTAAATTGAACCCAAGATGCAAGTTGTAAGGCTAAGGGGCACATCATTCATACATATTTATATACTGATTATACTATTGTGCTCATTTACTTCTCGTCATCTCGAGAGTAACAGTTGAAAATTTGTGTTTGCTCCCTGAGCAATATTAATCGCAGAGCTACGACCCATTTGTTAAACTGCAACACACAATGTACTTTTA